>OY728141.1:2097151114-2098401114 GCA_963277665.1 Viscum album
ACCCATATATACTCAAATCATCAGTAAAAGTAATGAAGTAAGAATATCCACCTCTAGCTTCTACTGGAAATGGTCCACACACATCCATGTGTACCAATCCTAAAATCTCTATGGCCCTTTCACCCTATTCACCAAAATGCGGCTTGGTCATTTTTCCTTGTAAACAAGCATGAAATCTATCAAGTGGTTTTAGCTCAGTAGAGTCTAAATAGCCATCTTGGAAGAGCTTTTTCAAGTGCTTCTTGTTCGCATAACCGAGACGGTGATGCCACAACTGGGTGATGTATGAGTCATGTGAGTTTGTTTCGTTATCGATTGCCAACACTTGGTTTTCATAATTTAATACATAAAAACCATTATTTAAATGTGCCATACCATAACATACATTGTTCTTATAAAATAGAAAACCCTTATTTCCAAACATGAAAATAAATTCATCCATATCCAAACAAGATACAGAAATTATGTTCTTGGTAACAGTAGGCCCATAATAATAGTTATGTAAAACCAAAATCATTCCAGTCGGCAATGAGAGGTGGTAATCGCCAATATCCAACACAGCCAGCCTTGCGCCATTGGAAGCTCTAAGATCCACCTCTCCTCTGGAAATCTTTCTAAATCTACTTGGTTCCTGCATTTGAATACATATGTGATCCCCACAAGCTGTATCTAATACCCAATGTGTAGAAATAGAAAGATTAAACTCGATAACGAACACACCTTTAGCATCCCCACGCTTCTAGGTGCAGTTCCTCTTCCAGTGGCCTTGCTTTCCATATGCAAAACACAACACCTCCCATTCCTTGCCCTGCCTTTAGATCTTCCCCTTCTTGGAAGGATGGGGCTCGAGGGCTTCAGACCATTTATAAGTCTTTTTCCCCTTTTCTTTTTCATTCCTTTTCTTGTTCACCATAAGGACTGCGGGTTTGTCACGCCCCATGTCCTTGTATACCTGGTGAATTAAGGTCAAAAGCTCTGATAGACTCTTCTCATTCCTCTCATGTTATAATTGACAATGAAGCTAGAGAAGGTCTTGGGCAGTGATGATTGGATGAGATCAGTACACAACTCATCTGGGAATTTAATCCCTAAGATGTCCAGGCGTTCAATGTAGCCAATAATCTTGACTACATGAGGCCCAGCTGGCATAGACTCTCCAAGCATAGTTGTAAAAAAATCATTGGAGATCTCATACCTCTCCTGTCTCACCTTCTCTTGGTAGAGATCCTTAAGGTGAGACATCATGCTATACGCATCCATGTTTTCATGTTGCTTCAAGATCTCATTGGACATGTTCGATAGCATGAAACACTGGACATCTGTGGCATCATCCATTTGTTCCATATAGAGATATAATTCCTCAACACTGGCCTCTTTCCCAGGTGCAGCTGGAATAGGTTCTTCCAGCACATACAATTTCCTTTCGTGGTGATGGATGATGTGTAAACTCCTCCGCCACTCTTGAAAATTGGTGCTGGTGAGAAGGTTTTCCTTCCCGAGTATGGTTCGCAATGATATGTTTGAAGTCATTTTCTTGTAATTTATACAATTTAAGATGAGCAAAGGTTTAGTACTTTATTAAAAAACTAAGAAAAATAAATTAATTAATACTTATTAGTCTCCCACTATTTTATCGAAATCCAATAGCCCTCACCATTGACATCGGAATATTATGTTGCCTGAATATTCTAGTGGCAAGGATCCATATTTCCCTTCACATTACCCCAACTAGGGTTGGTCAAGAAACTTGAAGGGTTTTAGGTAGGCTTTCCAAATGCCAACTACATTAACTCACAGCTCCTTGATCCGCTGAGTGGACTCCCCAATCCGGAAATCCTTTTATTTTGGATTTCCTCAACATTTGCCTCTTGGTCACACCAAGTCCTACTGTGGTAGTCAACCCTTGATGCGAACCAAGTCAATTCAACCCAAAACCTTGAATTATAATTCTACGATAATTGAAAGAACCCCAACAAGGGTTGGTCAAGCACTTTGAACTATGGCTCGATTCTAACCAAGATTATGGAAGGCTGTAACGACTTAATATTTCTTTTGAGGGATTTTATCCTTATATGTAAATTTCAAATTTATTATTATTTATTATATGCTTGTTAATATTAAGTGGGATATACTTAAGTGATTAACTGTTTCTATGATAATATTTACGTATAAGCCAGTTTTATTTTAGTTCCATCTTGCATGCTCGTTTAATTTATTGATTGTGTTATCGTGGAAACACACACACAATAAATAAACCATGCAATATAACAGAAATAAAATAAATGGTATTATCATGATACTTTTCTATGTTTAGTTTATCTATTAGTTGATAAACTAACCCAAGACCTAGGGGAGAAACACCTTGAACCTTTCGGGTTCGTGTTTACAGCTTTCCACCTATCCACCTTTGTATGTCCTTGGATTGGTTTCACCTTGGCTCCTGACTTGAGCCGCCTCCACTAGCTTGGGAGCTCCATCCATTACATATGCATTTATCTCAAATGTAGGTGAGGGGTAAAAAGGGGGTTTTATATAAAAGAGTCCTTGGGCACGCAGGCCCTGCATATTAATGAGGAGATGTCTCGCAGGGCAACAAATTTAATTTAAAAGAAACCATTTACATACAAAGGTCTCATTCTAGCTCATGATCATCAATACATGCAATGATATTTACACATAAATAAAACTAGAATTCAATTATTTAATCGTTCTTATTTAAGATAAATCACGCTTGAATTTAATTAATTATCTTTAATTAATCAATCCTTTTATCTTCAACCCTTTTCTAAACTTCCTTAAGATTCTCATCCATCATAATTTTAAACAAATAAATTCATTTAAAATTATCCTTGTACGTAACGTGTACCTTGGAGGAAACCCGGTGAATTCTCGTTCATTTCATAGATGTAAAATTAAACACATATATATAAAACACCTATCACGTGTTGGGCCTCAACTTTACGCTTGCACCATGGTACATGTCTCAAGGGTTTATATAATATAATAATAAATTTTAATAAATCTGTGTAATTTGGGTGAGCACACGGTGTGTAGTTCCGACTACACGGTGTGTACTTATCTTCACCATCCGTCAGAAGTAGATGCCCAAGGACAGGGCGTGTTAATGTACTTCAGAAAGTTTCAGAGTACACGACGTGTACAGTCGAACACACGCCGTGTAGTTTCCGTGTTACACGGTTTCCATTTGGGAAAGCCGTGTACAGGGTACATGGTCCAACCCTAACCCAAATGGACTACACGCTGTGTTCTGTTGGACCACATGGCCTGTAATCTGGAAACCATGTGCTACTTGTTCTTGGTCAACACACGGTGTCATAAATGACTTAGATAGGATCAATACACGGCCTGATTTGGCAGACCAGTCTGATGCATGAACCTAGACTACATGACGTGTACTTCCGAATACACATTGTGTATTCTAGTGTTGTACGTCCCGAAATGTTTGGCTCCTCTGGATGAGTTCTTCTATTTTATTTTAATCAAAATTAAAGAAAAAATTGTTTCTTTAAGGTGAGTGAGAAATGAGGGAGGAGGAACAGATCTCGAGATTCATATTTCCAGAACGATTAAACTTGAATTGAAACAACTAAATTATTAAATGCGTAAAACATCAATAAAAAACTAAATAATTATGATCAAAGATATGACCGATCTGATACCACTTGTAGGTTTCGGGCACAGTGGAAGTGGGTTGGTGGGTTTTCCCAACAATAATTTTAACTTTAATCAATGTTCAATCTGAGATCCATCACGATGTAAAATGCCGAATCTCCAGAATAGAACGAGGAACAAAAAACTTAAGAAGGAATCCCAGAACCATAGAGATAGGATCATCATATGTTGGTTATAATTAGTTTAATTAATTCACAAGAATTACATTGGTGGAATTCTTTCTGTGTCGATGTGTCCGGTCATGATTTGGTGATCCAGCGTTGCGTCGTATAATCGAAGTGTAGGATTCCTATAGCAGTGATCCACACGTGTGCCACGTATCTCCATACGTCACCGAAGGGATATCCAGGTGCTAGCGCGGAGGAACCTTCACTTGCGATTTCCGCCATCGATCGCCTTGATCTCTCGGTCTTGAGAGCGTTCTTGGAGGAAGGAGTTCTTTCGGGCTTGAAAGAATTATTCAGAATTGTTGTGCAAAACGATTCTCTTGTGAAAGTGTTGGGGTTGTGAGGATATTTATAATCGGGTTTTAGGTTATAGAGTTATGACATTAAATAAACATGTTACGTATTTTATTTATTTCATTAACTTTTATTGAAAACCCCCATGTCCAATTATTAATTCCTTGACATGTGCCCATGCTTATTATAATAAATATCATTTAATAAAACAATATTATCTCCTCAAAATCCCAATTGGAAAAACTACACGGTGTGTAATCATTAATACATGGCATGTACTTGTTTTCCATAAAACTACATGGCGTGTATATTTAATATACACGGTGTGTATATTTAATATACACGGCGTGTACTTTTATTTTCCACTTTCCTTTATTTCCTCCACCACATTTATTAGTCCTTGAGTAATGGCTATTTATTTCTTAAATAAATGTAACTGCATTACTCACTAATAAATGTATTATTTCGCCCACAATATATTCTCTCGAATAACTACTGTCGAAATAAATAAAATCAAGCAACATTAAATAATTATTAAACCACAATCGGGAATAATATTTATTTAACTTGTTAAATTAATATTTAACTGAGATATGTGGACGCACTTAGTGTGTGACCCTCTAGGCCTCTTTCTCGGTGGCATTAGGTGGAGCCTCCCTAAAGTCCAAGGTTAGCATCTAGAAACATGCCAAGGAACCCATAGAGAAAGAATTTAATTCCGCACTGATGTGTCACCTCATATGAAAGCTTACCATTTAATATAATCCATTTTCCTAAATATCTCTAATCAAGCGAGTTGCATGCTAGTGCCATCAACCCATGTGCTCGATTATCCTTTCTTTGACTTTCCGGAATCGAACTCGCTCATACCTTACCATGACCATGGATATATTTAGGCTATATCAATTCCATCAAAGGGCCTGATGTATCTACTTCTGTTATGGAACAGAAGGGATAAATCCTTTTCTCGCATTATCTATTAATGCAGTATTACTCGTGACACACCCAATGTATCCTGCCTCGCTGCGAACAGTTTGTTGTCACAGTTTTTGTCAGTACATCTAAGTGCATGAGGTTTAATACCCATTAATAATAATATTAAAGTCTAAGGATCAATACACACGTCCGAAAATAGGAACATCCAATGACAATATGAAATGTGGATTTCCTACTAGCGGGTCTTGTTCTCATAATATCCTCCTGGATATTACCAAGGGCGCACACCATGAGATGGTGCCTCAATGTTTTATGAGTCCTCACACCTAATGGCCTGTATTATTTGTCTCTCTCAAATAATATCATCCGGACATAGAACATATAGTCAAGAACAGTGTTATGGCACTTCCGGGTTCTCATCGTTGCAGGGATCTGCTATGACCCTTTAATGCAATAGTTATCCTTAGGACATTATCACATGCATTGTCACGTAGAAGAACAATCAAGATGTGATAAGGATTTTATTAACGAATAATGTACAAAGTAGTTGCTTCTAGGCCACCAAATCCAATAGATTATATGGTAGAGTCTTAGTATATAACAACTTATAATGTAGCTGAAGAAGCTATTTCAATATGAAACTATGTCTAGGTGCTTGATTTTATAACTATAATTATATACCCTATCATGTCATATTGTGCTAATATTGTAGTTTTCCATCTTGAAAAGGTGACAATGTCACTCCAACAAAAAAAGAACATACTCTGGAAGTATCATCCCTTGAGGGATTTTTCTTAGATGGGTGAAGTTATACTAAGAAGAATTTGAAGGGAAGAAAACATGGAAAACCCTGTGATTAAAGAATTATCTTAGAAAAATAATGAGTATCATGTGAGTTATAGTGAATTGAATATTGTTAGCAGTTGGATCTAAGGAAAGTGGGTGTCTATTAGACTTAGTTCCAAATAACCATCTTCTGTGTACTTTATAATTACATAAATTCATACTTATGAATTTCAATAAACTATTTATCACATCATGATTATTCTTCTGCATCACATAATATGTGATAATTCCCTAAGTGTAAATATCACATTGAAATTTAATAGTAGTTCGCCATTATAATGAGAACCTAAAAGTGCCACAATAGTATTCTAAAATATATGTTATATAGCCACATGAAATCATTTTAGGAACAAAAATTATAACGAAATAAAATTTTATCATTATAATTTCTCTTCTTATAATTATGTTATGCAGTATAAAAAACATATATAACATAGAGAACCTAATAAATGCATTATTCTCTAAAATTAAGAATTAAATAAATGGTATTTATAGATATTATGTAACATATATCCATGGAATGGTAACATGACTGTTGGAATAGTAATATGACCATTAGAAATAGAAATCTGGGCAATCAAATTGTAACCTAAACTATGAAATTATAAATAAAATTTACGTATCTTATAAATGAAAATATTATATATTTATATCAAGGTATAACTAAATAAATGTTTTAAAAATGATAAATTATGTGTTGGTATTTTTGTGAAACATGAATTTTTATTTTCAATATTATAATTAAAATAAATATTTAAAAGAAAATTTATTTCCATAAAATATATTCATAAATTAATATTTTGTTTTATTATAATTAGATGATAATTTTATGAGACCTTAATTAGTTTTTCAATGTGTCATAAAATCAGTTAAAATATTAAAATTAGTATTTTTTTAATAAATGATGATTTAAAGGAAAAATTAAATTTATCATATTTAAAAAATTATTTTCATAAATTAATTTCCACTTTTGAAAACTACACACCAAAAAATGGTAAGGATTATTTTTTGGGATTTTTCTAAAATAGTTGAATTTTGTGAATAGGGAAATACGGTAATTTACAGTATTTAACATTATAAGACAAATACATGAATTTTTTAATCATAAATTATATAATAAACCATTAGTTTGAACTCATATAAACTATTTATTATACTTATTCACAAGAATAAACTCTATTTATGGTCTTGACCCCGAAATAATAAGCTAATGAATATAATACTCAAAACACCCCTCGCCTCCCCTTATAAATACCACCCCTCTCAACATCTTCTCTTCACACCTTATAATAATTTTATATTGTCTAAATTATTCCCAATTACTCTCCCAAACCGATTCCCCATGTCCAAAAGCTACTGGTCTCATCAAAAGACAAAACCTATGTGTCTTAAGGAGGTTCTCAAGGAGATGATATTCAAGAAGTAAAATCCTCCTTCTTTCTCTTTTAATTTATTTTAATTTATTATCTTCTCCTCACCTCCCCAATCCAATGTGTCTTTAAAAATATAGTATCATATATATATTGAAATTTTATTGTGTTAATGTAATACCAAACATCAATTCTATTCTCTTCTTCTTTTATTCAAATAATGAAAGCATTGTCTCTGATGTGTCGGTTCACTGCTTTTGTGCATGGTAAGTTTTAATTTTCCATTACCATATTGAAGGATGGACATAAAACCATTATTAAAGTTATAATATTTTTTAATATTCATGTTATAACTTAACCATATACTGGAACTAGTATATAAACATGATATTAAATAAAATGATACTAGTTTGTGATGGATGTAAAAACCGCCAAAATAAATTAAAACATTTTCATTAATGTATTATCTAATGACTCATCCTAATAGCAAAAAACAAAGTAATATATGGAACAATATATAATTATGTAATTATATTAATACCATTTGATTCTAATTATGGAGTATTTCATTCATTTGACATGAATGCTCATAATAATACTCAAGGGAACCAGCTATAAACCATGAAACAAACACTCCCATAATGATGAAATTAAAATATATAAATCATAAAAATAAACACAAAAACCTTAATAAAACAATAGTAAATAAATTAAATGTATAATAGGTTTTTTATTTAGTAACCAATGAATCTAATTTGATTATTCCAGATATTAATTTCAAGTTCAGAACTCATATGAACATAAGGTATGGGGATTCTAAAACCCAACTCCCTTTCTTTGGATTATTCCTATTTCCTGACAAATTTTAGTGTGGATATTCTTTTAATTATTCTTAAGTATATTTTTATTTCTCTTCCTGTATGTTTTTTGGGATTTTCATGTTTCTAATATGTTTTTATGAAAATTGAAAATATTTTCATAAATGAATCTTCTTTCCAAATAACCTCTTAACTCATCTTGAGTTATTTATTCTTCACTAAAAAAAATTATTCTTATACCAAATATGTTCTTTTAAATTTTCCATTTAAGTTCCCCCAATGTTTATTAATGAATGTATTACTTATAAAATTCTTATGAAACCCATTCATTTCCATGGTTTATTTCATGACTACAATTTTTGTACGTTCTATGTGGCATGCATGGTTATGTAAATGTCATGATGTGATGGGTGGGTCCATAATTATATAGCCCTACAATGAATTAGGTAATGTGATATATCTCCTGATATGATGTGTATTATGTGTAAACGTGATGCTATATATGTTCATAGAGGTGATGTTATGATGATGATCTTGTCACGACCCGTCCTCGGGGCCCGTGTCGTGACTACCCCAAGCCCGCCTTCCATAGGCCAGGGGCTGGCGACTAGCACCAAGGCGTAAATCCCGGAAAAAGGGAAGGCATTGCCTTTGAAAGGTAAACAACCACCACAGAGTAAGCAAGCGGAAACCTAAACACTAAGTAAAAACTGTGCAAGTTGTGCTGAAAGTAAAAGGGGCCGGAAATACAAGCCCAACTGTAAAGTACAACTGGAAGGAAAAACGGCAACTGAAATGAAAAGCCGCAGCGTCGAGCCATCCTCTGAAGGTCCCACCTGAAGGGTGGGTACAGATATCCTCCACAACTCCTTGGTCCAGCCGTCCACTCCGAGTACGTCCTGCCCAGTGGTCCACCTCCAGGTACCGTCCTGCTCCGCACGCCTCCACCACGATCAGCGCTGCCCTTCGTCTGCAACCAACACAACAAAGTGCAGGCATAGCCCGTGCAGGGGTGAGTATAAGCTACTCAGTAGGGACCCCGAGACCCCCGAAGGTCTCCCGAAATCCACAAAGGATAATCCACAGAGGAAATATACAATCACGAAGTAACAACCGACACTGCTTAGGTATATGCCCATACATATACCTAAGTCATCAATTTCCGTTCGGCTCCAACGTCCGAGCCCAAGCACAACCCAGTCCACACAGGATAGCAAAAACGTATACCCACACAGGATAGCAAAACACAATCCACAAAAGAGAGTAAACAGTAAATCCACACAGGATAGCTCAACACAATCCACAAAGGAGAGTAAACAGGATTCACATAGGATAGCTCAACACAATCCACAAAGGATAGTAAACAGTAAATCCACACAGGATAGCTCAACACAATCCACAAAGGAGAGTAAACAGGATTCAGCTCACACAGGTATACTTCTTCAGATGACGATAAAGATGATCACTGGTCCATCTAAGTCATCGGACCCACAAAGGATCGATAGGTAACTAACCCCCGCAAGACCCACACAGGATCGGGCCCACACAGGACCTGTAGGCACTGGCTCACACAGAACCGCTGAGCGCTGACCCACACAGGATCAGACCCACACAGGATCGGGCCCACACAGGACCTGTAGCACTGATCTACGTAGGATCGCTGAGTGTTGTAGTCGTCGCAGCCCACTGAGGATCTCTGCACAGTCGTCGCCGCAGTCCACTGAAGATCTCTGCACAGCCGTCGGCAGAGTCCACTGAGGATCTCTGCACAGTCGTCGCCGCAGTCCACTGAGGATCTCTGCACGGTCGTCGTTGTCGAAGTAGCAGTCACAACCAGCTCTAGGGTTCCCGCACACAGTAAGCTCATTCGGGAGGGTCCGCTCCATGAGCCGAGAGGCCGATACATCAACTGTCACAAAGTCCGAAGTTGATGTATCCAAAAGTTCCGTATCGTCAACAGGAACTCAACGTCGCAGACGGCGCGTCAATCAGATGCCCGGTCTGAGAGTTATTGGCTTTTTCGTCCCAGGGGCCCGGTTGGTTTTTAAGGCAAAACCAACCCGATCGTACTCCACCTGAGTCCAAACCTCGGGCGGAGTGATCCAAAAGATCCGTCTCACATAGAGGAATTCAAAAAAGCTGACGGCACGTCAATCAGACGTCCGTAGCTCAAGATATGAGCGTTTCCGCTCCGAGGGCCCGGTTGGTTTCGTGTACGAACCAACCCGGCCGAACTCAAAAAATTCCAAAACCTTGAGTGCGATATATTGAAATGACTGTCTCGATCCAAGGATCACGTTGCCGCTGAAGGCACAAGAACCTCTGACAAAAACCTCTCAACGAGTAATCCTCCAAATGTTGTGTTGGTCTTATTTTATTATTACGCCAACAAATGAAAAGAGGTAAGTAACGACCCATTAATTCGTAGAATTAATTCAATGAAAGAAACTGCCCATTTAATTCACGAATAAAACTGCTCAATTAAATGGTCTGTTATGAAATTAAGAAAACGCGTCAGTTGACTTTCATAATGACGGGTTTTTCGCGGGTGCGTTACTTAGCGGAAAAAAAACGGCGGGGCTCGTGCGGGACCCACCTCTCAAATATCCTACCAAGAGGGTAGGATATTTCTAGATAACAGCCTATTCGTTTCAACTCAGTTTAAGTGGCTTTCAAGTGTCTTCAAGTGGCTTAAGTGAAATAAAATAAAGTTTGTCGAACAATTTATTTTATTTCTTAACCTTAAGCCCAAAAATTAAAAACCACACCCAAGAAAACGCAACTCCGGAAGAAGCGTTTCTAAGAAAATACCGGCGCTGCGATTTCATCGGTGCCCTCAGAATTCGATTCCGGGCACCGGTTCAAAAGTTAGAAAAACCCGCTCGTCCGTTCACTGAACGTACCCGAGCCAAACTTCGAAAAATGATTCCGGGCACACCGGGCCTCGGAATCAGGTGCCGTCAGAAACTGCACTCTTGTAAAATTCCAAAGAAAATAAGAAAAAAAAATTACTTCAAATTTACGGGTCTTTACATTACTCCCAACTCAGGTCTTTACGTCCCCGTAAAGATACATCATAAACTAGGGAAACAAATGTGGGTACTGAGCACGCATCTGTGCCTCCCGCTCCCATGTGCTCTCTTGGAGGTTCCCGTGCTTCCATATGATGCGCACAAGAGAAATCGATCGCCCACGTAGGACCCGCTCCTGTAGATCCTCTATCTCCACTGGGACCTCTGCAAAAGTCTCTCCATCATCCACGTCTAGCTCCCCATGGTCAATGATGTGCATCGGGTCGTGCACGTATCTCCTCAGCTGAGATACATGGAAGACGTCATGCACCTGGTGCAACTGAGGTGGTAGAGCTAGGAGATAAGCCACCTCTCCAACCCTGCTGAGGACCTGGAAGAGTCCGATGAAGCGTGGAGACAACTTGTCACCTCGGCCAATTCTCCACAAACCACGTCAAGGTGAGACCCGCAAGAAGACGTGGTCACCATCCTCGAACTCTAGTGGCCTCTGCCTCCTGTCAGCATATGACTTCTGCCTGCTCTAAGCTATCCACATCCGATCCTGGATGACCTGGACCTTCTCTGTCGTGGCCTAGACCATCTCTGGTCCCACAAGTGTTGACTCCCCAGGGTCTTTCCAGCACAAAGGAGATCTGCAAGGTCTGCCGTACAACACCTCGTATGGTGCCATCCCGATGGTGGAGTGGTAGTTGTTGTTTTACGCGAACTCCACCAAGGGTAGGTGGTCCTCCCAGCTGCGACCAAAGTCGAGGACACATGCGCGGAGCATGTCCTCGAGAGTCTGAATGGTCCTCTCCGTCTGACCATCCGTCTGAGGGTGAAAGGCGGTTCTCAGACGTAGCCGCGTCCCGAACGCCTCCTGCAATCCCTTCCAAAGCCGGGAAGTAAAATGAGTGTCCCGATCGGAGACGATAGTTGCTGTCACACCGTGAAGCCGTACAATCTCCTGAACGTAGAGACGCCCCAAGATCTCCACTGAGCCCTACTCTCGGATGGGTAAGAAGTGTGCCGACTTGGTGAGTCGGTCAACAATCACCCAAATGGATTCGTGACCTCTGGAAGTGCATGGAAGTCCAGTCACGAAGTCCATAGATATCCCATCCCACTTCCACGTCGGGACCTCCAAGGGCTGTACCAAGCCTACTGGTACCTGATTCTCTGCCTTCACCTGCTGGCAGGTGAGGCACCGTGAAACGAACTCTGCCACATCCTTCTTCATGCCCGGCCACCAGTGCTGTCGTCTGAGGTCCTGGTACATCTTTTCCACTCCAGGATGTACCGCTAAAGGAGAAGTGTGAAACTCTCTCAGCACCTCCTCTCGTAAAGCGACTGGTACCAAGGTACGTCCTCTGAAAAGGACGTCGTGCTCTGCTCCAAGGGAGAAACCATCAGGTGCATGTCCTGAAGATATCTGTGCACGCCGCGTCTCACAGTCAGCGTCCCCACGCTGTGCCTCTCTAACCCACTGCAGAAGTGGAGGAGAGACTTTGAGAGACTGAAGGAAGGTTGCTATGTCCCTATCCACGAAGGATATCTTCAAGGCGGCTAGCTGCTCTGTCACCTCCTCAAGTAGCTGAATGCCCGTCCTCCAGCTGAGGGCATCGGCTACTACGTTCCCCTTCCCAGGAGTATAGACTATCTCAAAGTTATAGTCCTGGAGGAACTCGAGCCATCGTCGTTGTCTCAGGTTTAGGTCCTTCTGAGAGAAGATGTACCTGAGACTCTGGTGGTCAGAAAAGACTGTAAAGCGCTCACCCATCAGATAGTGCCGCCATGTCTTCAGAGCGAAGACCACTGCTGCTAACTCCAAGTCATGGGTAGCGTAGTTCTGCTCATGCGGCCTCAACTGACGTGATCCATAGGCATTCACGGCCCGCTCCTGCATTAGGTCACACCCGAGTCCGGTCCCTGATGCATCGTAGTAGACTACATAACCAACTCCCTCCTTAGGCAACCTCAAGATAGGTGCGCTGGTCAATCTCTATCTCAGCTCCTGGAAGCTCTGATGACATCTGTCTGACCACACGAAGGGTTTCCCCTTCTTCGTCAAAGCTGAGAGTGGCTCCGCAACTCTAGAGAAGCCCGGAACAAATCTCTGATAGTATCCGGCTAGACCCAAGAAACTCTGCACCTCCGTCACGCTCCTGGGTGGCTACCAAGCTAGCACTGCCTCGATCTTCGCAGGATCCACTGCAACTCCCGCCTCAGAAATGAAATTCCCCAAGAAGTGGACCTCACATAACCAGAACTGGCACTTCGAGAGCTTTCCATAAAGCTGGAGATCTCGGAGTGTGTCTAGTACAACCCGCAAGTGGTAGGCATGCTCCTCCTCCGTGGTTGAGTACACCAAAATGTCATCGATGAAGACCACGACAAATCGATCGAGGTATGGATGGAAGATCCTATTCATGAGACTCATGAACACTGCTGGAGCGTTGGTTACGCCGAAGGGAATCACCAAGAACTCATAGTGGCCATACCGACACCTGAAGGCTGTCTTCTGCACGTCCTCATCTCGAACTCTGAGCTGATGATAGCCTGATCTGAGGTCTATCTTCGATAACCATTGTGCTCCCTTGAGCTGATCGAAGAGGTCATCAATCCTCAGTAGCGGATACTTGTTCCTCACTGTCACCTAGTTCAGGCGACGATAATTGACACACAGTCTCAAGATCCCGTCCGCCTTCTTGGCGAACAATATCGGGGAAGCCGAGGGTGAAACGCTGGGTCGGTTGAACCCCTTTCCCTGAAAGTCCTCCAACTGTACCCACAGCTCTCGAAGCTCAGCGGGGGCCATCCAATATGTTGTAGTGGATATCGGGGTTGTCCCAGGGTACAGGTCAATGTAAAAGTCTACCTCTCTGTGAGGAGGTAGTCCAGGAATGTCGTCGGGGAAGACGTCCGCATACGGATCCACCACTGCAGGAAAACTAGGACTCTGCACGTCAACTGCTCCAAGGATGAGGCTAGACAACTGATGAGTGATGGGTTGTCCCCTCCTCTGCGAGAGTCCATCCTGTGCTGCAAAGGCTCCCTTCTCACAGGTGAAGGTGAACCTACTCCCGTCAGTGCGCACACATCCCACCTTGTGCCTAAAACAGTCAATCTGAGCATGGAATGTAGATAACCAATCCATGTCCAAGATGACGTCGTAAGGCCTCGACATTGCTACAAGAAGATCCCAGCCAAAGCTCTCACCTCCTAGAGTAAGGTCACACTGTTGGCACCAGTGCGTAATCGTCGAGTCTGCTCCCGTAGGGGTCTCTAGCCGTAAAGATCGAGCCAACGGCTCTATCGGAATCTCCGAGCTCCGAACAAGAGTAGCGGCTATGAAAGAGTGACTCGCTCCTGTGTCTATAAGAACTGCAGAAAGGGTGGAATAGACATAGATCGTACCTCAGAATCATCTCTAGCGCACCGTGGTCATAGGCCTCTGCTGCCTGGAGTTGTGTCTGTCTCTGCCCGCTAGCTCCCTGTGGTCGGGGTGGACCTCCTGGTGGTGGTGGTGGCAGAGCCTCAAAGCGTCGCCTACCACCTGCTGCTCGGCCAGCTCTTCTTCCTCGTCTGCCTCCTCCCTGCGGACCGCCACGGTCGACCCTCTGCCTCTGCCTGGGTGGCCCCTCCACCGTCTGTTGCTCCTCGGTACGGCGGGTCGGGCAGTCACGAGCCATGTGGCCCTGCCTGCCGCACGCGTAGCACTGCCTGCCTCTCGGAACACTGGCTCCGCGCTGTGTACCCCGCACTGCTGAGCCAGTGTCCCGAGGTTGTCTGTCAGAAGGTCTGGTCTGCCTAGAACCCAGAGTCATCTGTCGGCTACCTGCTGCTGAAGACTCTGCTACCGCCGCCCTGTGGTAGGTCTCACTGTGGACTCAGCCAGAAAGCTCTCGATCAGAAGGGCTCGCTCCAACACTCCTGTCAGGGTCGGGATTCTGAGGGAGATCAGTGATGCCCTGATCTCATGTCTCAATCCCTGCTCAAAGGTCTGGGCCTGGAAGAAGGGGTCTAGTACCATGTCGGTCGAGTAGTGAGAAAGATCAGTGATCCTCGTCGTCTACTGGGCGACCGTCAAGCTGCCCTGCCGCAGCTGAAGAAGCTTCTGAATGCGCACCGCACGGAGGGTGGCCGGGAAGAACTCCGAGCGGAAGAGGCTCTCGAAGTCCGTCCAGAGAAGAGACGCCTCCTCGTGCACCTAGAGCATCAAGCTCCACCATCATCCTGTTGCTTCATGCAGTAGGCTCTACACGAGGATCACCATGAGGTCTGCTAGTGTCCTCACTAGCCTGAAAACTCGGACGACCGCCTCCAGCCAGTCCTCGGCTGCCTGGGGGTCCGTCTCCCCATGAAACCTGGGTGGTCGCTGGCGCTGGAACTCGTGCAGAGCTCCGAGGCGACGTGCATCATCAGCGGTCGGTGCTGGAAGCATCGGGTGCTCGGCGGGTAAAGGTACCGTCGGTGCCTCTACTGTCAACGGGCCCTGTACCGAGGCCTCGTCGCTCGGTGGGCTGTCGTCATGCTCTACTCTCGGAACCCTAGCTGTCTGCCGTCGTGGGGCCATCCTGAAAAGGAAACAAGTGTGCCATGGTCAGAACAATATACCTGGTGAGCTGACACAAGTAATCACAAAGAAAACATGAAACACACATGCAATCAATGTTTTCGTGCATTAAGTCGGAAATCAGAAGTCAGGGTCCTGGTGTAAAGATACGTCGGCCGCCGCACCGACACTGGACTCCCTGGACTAATAACCACACCCAATACGCTAAACACTATTGCTTCACATAGAAGAAATATCAGAGTATGTGGTAGAACCGACCACCTCTGATACCAATTTGTCACGACCCGTCCTCGGGGCCCGTGCCGTGACTACCCCAAGCCCACTTTCCATAGGCCAGCGGCTGGCGACTAGCACCAAGGCATAAATCCTGGAAAAAGGGAAGGCATTGCCTTTGAAAGGTAAACAAGCACCATAGAGTAAGCAAGCGGAAAAGTAAAAACTAAGTAAAAACTGTGCAAGTTGTGCTGAATGTAAAAGGGGCCGGAAATATAAGCCCAACTGTAAAGTACAACTAGAAGGAAAAACAGCAACTGAAAAGAAAATCCGCAGCGCCAAGCCGTCCTCTGAAGGTCCCACCTGAAGGGTGGGTACAGATAGCCTCCACAGCTCCTCGGTCCAGCCGTCCGCTCCGAGTACGTCCCGCCCAGTGGTCCACCTCCAGGTACCGTCCTGCTCCGCACGCCTCCACCATGATCAGTGATGCCCGTCGTTTGTAACCAACACAACAAAGTGCGGGCATAGCCCGTGCAGGGGTGAGTATAAGCTACTCAGTAGGGACCCCGAGACCCCCGAAGGTCTCCCGAAATCCACAAAGGATAATCGACAGAGGAAAGATACAATCACGAAGTAACAACCGACACTGCTTAGGTATATGCCCATACATATACCTAAGTCATCAATTCCCGTTCGGCTCCAACGTCCGAGCCCAAGCACAACCCAGTCCACACAGGATAGAAAAAACGTATACCCACACAGGATAGCACAACACAATCCACAAAGGAGAGTAAACAGTAAATCCACACAGGATAGCTCAACACAATCCACAAAGGAGAGTAAACAGGATTCACATAGGATATCTCAACACAATCCACAAAGGAGAGTAAACAGTAAATCCACACAGGATAGCTCAACACAATCCACAAAGGAGAGTAAACAGGATTCAACTCACACATGTATACTTCTTCAGATTACGATAAAGATGATCATTGATCCATCTAAGTCGTCAGACCCACAAAGGATCGATAGGTAACTAACCCCCGCAAGACCCACACAGGATCGGGCCCACACAGGACCTGTAGGCGCTGGCTCACACAGAACCGCTGAGCGCTGACCCACACAGGATCGGACTCACACAGGATCGGGTCCACACAGGACCTGTAGCACTGATCCACGTAGGATCGCTGAGTGGTGTAGTCATCGCAGTCCACTGAGGATCTCTGAACAGTCGTCGCCGCAGTCCACTGAGGATCTCTGGACAGTCGTCGCCGCAGTCCACTGAGGATCTCTGCACAGTCGTCGCCGCAGTCCACTGAGGATCTCTGTAGAGTCGTCATCGCAGTCCACTGAGGATCTCTGCACGGTCGTCGCTGTCGAAGTAGCAGTCGTAGCCAGCTCTAGGGTTCCCGCACACAACAAGCTCGTCCGGGAGGGTCCGCTCCACGAGCCGAGAGGACGATACATCAACTGTCACAAAGTCCGAAGTTGATGTATCCAAAAGTTCTGTATCGTCAACAGGAACTCAACGTCGCAGACGGCGCGTCAATCGGATGCCCGGTCTGAGAGTTATTGGTTTTTTCGTCCCAGGGGCCCGGTTGGTTTTTTAGGCAAAACCAACCCGACCGTACTCCACCTGCGTCCAAACCTCGGCCAGAGTGAGCCAAAAGATCCATCTCACATAGAAAAATTCAATAAAGCTGACGGCACGTCAATCGGACATCCGTAGCTCAAGATATGAGTGTTTCCGCTCCGAGGGCCCGGTTGGTTTCGTGTACGAACCAACCCGGCTGAACTCAAAGTATTTCGAAACCTTTAGTGCGATATACCGAAACGACCGTCTCAATCTAAGGATCACGTTTCCGCTGACGGCGCGTCGTTCGGAGGCCCGTAGCTCATGTTACGGGCGTTTGACCGAAAACGGTCCGAAAACGGGGGGTCCGGGACCGGGCCCACCCGACCCGGTCCGACCCGGATGGACCCGGTCCGGTCCGGCCGGGGGCGCGGCCCGGCCGGTCGGACCGGCCTGGCTCGGCTCGGCCGAGCGCCTGGGTGCCGCGGGGCGCCGCCACCGTGGTCTGGAGATGCCGCGACCCCGCGTTGGGGCCGCGCTGGAGCAACGGACGCGGCTTCAACCGCGTCCTGTGCGGGCGAGCTGGACCCGTGCGGCCGCGGGTCCGTTGGCCGCCGCTGCCGCGGCTTCAGCTGCGGCAGTCTCCTCCGGCGGCACGCCGGGGCGCCGCTTGCGCCGCCAGAATCTTCTGCAGGCCACCGGAGTTGCTCCGGTGGTCCGTTTTTCTTCCCGTCTGCGCCGGTGTTCCTCCCGGGTTCCGTTCTTCACTGCGGGATCAACAAATTTCCCCTGCGTCACGTTTTTTCGTCGCCCGCCAAATCCGCACAACCACGAAGAATGGCGGAGGGTTGTCGGGCCATGTTCGTTTGGCCCGCACCCTCCGCGTTAGATAACAACAACGGGAGAAAATAATTCAACACATGAAACAACAATTTTGATAAATTAAAATTGTTTAGTTTAATCCAGTTCTTTAAATTTAAAGAAAATTTCACGGGAAAAAGGGGCATTTCCGAAACAAAATCCCTACCTCGTCAAGTCGTCGTCCGCGGGTTCTTCGCGGAAATTGATCGCCGCGGAAGGAGGCGATCGTCGTGTCGCGGAAGGCGTCGCGTCGTCGCGGAAGGGCGTCACGTCGACGAACTCAATGGACCAAGAAACAATAGATTTAATTATAAATAAATAAATCCGTGTTTTGGTAAAAACCACAAAGGAGATTAAAAAGAAAATCTGAAACTCTTACCTCAACGGATGATCGAAGGTTTTTGTTGCGGATTAAAGAATGTCGCCGAAGAACGTCGCGGGAGAGGAAACGTCTGCGTCGCGGCACACGGCGTTGTGTCGTCGATTTCCGCGGGTTCGACGTTCTTCGTCGGAGGCCGGCGTTCTTCGCGTTCTTCACGTTCTTCGCGTTATTCGCGTTCTTCGTGAAGAAAGGTGAAGGCACAAGAACCTCTGACAAAAACCTCTCAACGATTAATCTTCCAAATGTTGTGTTGGTCTTATTTTATTATTACGCCAAAAAACGAAAAGAGCTAAGTAACGACCCATTAATTCGTAGAATTAATTCAACGAAAGAAACTGCCCATTTAATTCACGAATAAAACTGCTCAATTAAATGGTCTGTTAAGAAATTAAGAAAACGCGTCAGTTGACTTTCATAATGACGGGTTTTCGAGGGTGCGTTACTTAGCGGAAAAGAAACGGTGGGGCTCGTGCGGGCCCCACCTCACAAATATCCTACCAAGAGGGTAGGATATTTCTGGATAGCAGCCTATCTGTTTCAACTCAGTTTAAGTGGCTTTCAAGTGGCTTCAAGTGGCTTAAGTGAAATAAAATAAAGTTTTTCAAATAATTTATTTTATTTCTTAACCTTAAGCCCAAAAATTAAAAACCACACCCGAGCAAACGCAACTCCGGAAGAGGCGTTTCTATGAAAATACCGGTGCTGCGATTTCATCGGTGCCCTTAGAATTCGATTCCGGGCACCGATTCAAAAGTTAGAAAAACCTGCTCGTCCGTTCACTGAACGTACCCGAGCCAAACTTCGAAAAATGATTCCGGGCACACCGGGCCTCGGAATCAGGTGCCGTCAGAAACTGCGCTCTTGTCAAATTTCAAAGAAAATTAAGAAAAAAAAATTCCTTGAAATTTACGGGTCTTTACAGATCCTATGATTATGTTATGATGATTATTATTATTCTCACACATGTTATATTGATTCATTCCCTTATTTATCCTCTTACTAGGATTTTATCTCTCTCCTTTATTTGATGTATATCCTAAAGTGATTACATGTACTAATGATAATGTGATCTTCATAAGGATAAAGAAAAATATTTTAAATAAATTTTTATGTTTTATTAGGAATAAGTGATGTATAAGCTAAATTTTTCCAACTCACTAAACCGTTGGATCCTTGTTTTTTAATGTTATTATGTTTTTTATCTTAATAATGATGTAATATTTATGTAAGAAAAAGTATGGTCTCTATAGTTAGTATCGAAGAATGGTTTAGTTAATTTGGGAATTAGGATTAGAGAACTTTAGTGAAAACCCTTAGTATAATACTAAGTATATGTAATCATCCTAGAAGCTTTGTTATATAAAAATTCAAAACATAGGGATCCCATAATATTTTCCATTAGAGTTGATTGAAAAAAATAAAAAATAATTTATTCATGGCATATTGAATTATGTTTTTTTAAAATCCTTCATATTTTAGAAAATGGGGGAAATTAGGAGATACTAGGCCAACAACCCATGTGAATGATAATGAAATGGTTACCTGAATGACATTCCCAAATCTTTGGGAGGTGGAGATAAAAACTTCATTAAAATTATTACCCAGTTTTATCTGACTATAAATAATATCCTCAGCTTGGAAGAATGTATACCTCCACCCAATAAGAAGAAACTAGAAATTTATTCCTTTATATAAAAATGAACACAAAAATTTATTGTATCTTCTTATCCACTTGTTTCAGAATAGTAGGTAAACTCAATGGAAAATATATTTTCTCTGCTACACTATTCTAAGAAGGAGAAGGTGACTCTAGTCATCTATCATATAGATGGAGAAGACAATCAATAGTGGACATTAATATGAAACACCAAGATGAAAGATTAAATAGAAGAGATGGAGTGGGAAGACTTTAAGAAAATATTTATTAACAAGTATTTCCCTATAACTCTTCATTAAAAAATTGAGAGGGAATTTAGTTAAATCTATTATATCTTATGAAGAAAACATCATAGTTCTTTCAAGGTACAACTTGTGCTTTGTTATCAACATTGATAGAAAAAATTGATAGATTAGTTAGTGGTTTAAACCAACACCTTTGAAGGGATATAGATATCCAATAATTTGGGAGTTATAAAGAAGTGGTTCAACATGATCACAAAGTAGAGATAGAGTTTTTAGAATGGTCCCTTGGTTATGAAGATAAGAATAGAATAATGGATTTTCAAGTTTGTGTATCAAATGAAAAGGGAGTAAAGAGGATTCAACCACCCATGTGTCATAAATATAGAAATAAGAATCATGTGAAATTAATAAAAGGAATGGGGAAATGCATCAAGTGTGGGAGAAAAGTCCACCAAACTCATGATTTTTGAAGAGGCATGAAGAAGATGGACAATGGGATGGAATAAAAGAGGGAACCACCCATGGTTTAATGCTACAAATATAGAGATAATGGGGACTATGCAATCCAGTGCACTGAACCTTGATTCCTTTAAGGTATTCAATGTCAGAAGCCACCAAATCCAAAGGAGAAATAGAAATCTTATTCTATAACTACTATTAAAGTGGATCAAGAAAAAAAAATTCATACAATTACACTTCACATTTACTCAATAAATGAAAAAAATCACTTGATTCTAGGTCTACTCATTCCTTTATATCTTTCTTGTTTTATAAAACTATTGAATTGAAGCCCTAATACATTTAAGTAGATATATATATATATAAACAACTTGTGGTGCGATCATTTCATCCCAAGTGTTGGAATCTTCTCCAATTAGTATATGTGGTAACATTCTTCCAAAAAATCTCATAATACTTCCCTTGGGGGAATTCAATTCTATATTTGGAATGGATAGAATCTCATTATATAGATCACACATCAACAAACAATAAAAGGAAATATCATTTCATATTCTAGAAAATGCCATGCTTCTCTACAAATCCAAGTAAGATTGTGAATCTCCATTATAAAATCCCTTGATAGTATGGGTGTTTATAAATGTAAATAATCATATTTATCCCAAATGGTTGCGTTGAGGGAAAGCATCGAAATTGAGGAAATTCACATTATGAGGGAATACACTAATGATTTCCTAATGAGTTACCAGGACTGACCCCAGATGAAGAGGTATATTTTTTAATAGAACTCATACCCGAAGCTACTTTACTTAAAAATGACACTACATGATGGCCTTGGTTGAACTGGTGGAGTTAAAGAATTAGCTACAAGAGCATTTGGAAAAAGGGTTCATACACCCTATTGCATCACCTTGGGGTGTGCCAATTATCTTTATAAATAAAAAGGATTGATCAATGTTTATGTTTATTTATTATCAAGAACTCAACAAGATCACCATAAAGAACAAGTATCCTCTTCCAAGGATTGATGACTTTTTCGATAAACTATGAGGATCTAAATATTTCTCAAAGGTGGATCTTTGTTCTGGATATCATCAACGGAAGTAGAAGAATTAATATATTCAGAAGAAAGACTTCTATTAAAGGTAAAAAACTATGAATTCATAGTGATTCCCTTCGAACATACAAATTTCCCTAAGATATTCATGGATTTGATTAATTGAGTCTTTAGATACTACCTCAAAAAAATTTTGTAGTGTTTATCAATGGTATAATCATTTACTATAAGATAAAGGAGAAACATAAAGAGAATCTGAGGATTTTTTTAGAGACATTAAAGAAGGATAAATCATATTCCATGTTTAGAAATTATGAATTTTGTATGTAGTAATTCACATTCTTAAGACATGTGATCATAGGTGAGGGAATTTATGTGGACCCTTCAAGAAAAGGTAATTGAGGAATAGACGGGACCCACTATTGTCATATAAATCCATTTTTTACTTGGATTAGGGGGTACTGCCAATGTTTTATGAGGAATTTATAATGATTTTATAACCTGATAACTAATTTAACACAGAAAGGGGTAAAGTATGTATACATGGAATAATATGAGGAAAGCATCAAGGGGATAAATAAGAGGATAATTGATCTCTTGTACTCCAACTACCAATAAGTGGAGAAATTTTTGTGATATATATTGATGATAAGAAGAAATTATTGGGTTGTATACTCATGTAGAATGATAAGTGAATAGTCTAAACCTCACGGAAGTTGAATATACTTGAGAATAACTACCTCACGCATGATCTGAAGCTAGGTGCTATGTTGTTTTCCTAGAAAATATGATGACACTACCTATATGGTGAGAAGTGTGACATATATACTAATAAAATAGTCAAAAGTATATATTCACATAGAAATAGACCAACATACGTCAAAGAAGATTGTTATATCTAATAAAGGACTATGATTCCTCTATTATTTACCATCTAGTGAAGGAAAACAATGTAGCTAATTCTCTTAGTAGAAAAGAACCAGCTACCCTATCCATGAAGTGGATTGAGAATGACCTTATCTTCATGGATATGTAAAGGATGGATTTGGAAATCATAATATTAGGGGTTACAAAATAAGGTGAATACAGTAAAGTAAGGAAAGCTACATGAGTTTCACATCGATTATGATGGTTTGATTTAGTTTGGAACAAAGTTGTGTGTTCCTTTATCACATAATATAATGAATGATCTATTGGATAACTCACATATCTCACCTTTCTCTATCCATCCTAGAAGTACCAGGATATATTGTGATCTTTGAGAACACTTTTGGTGAGACAACATGAAGAAGGAGATTTTGGAGTATATATTAAATCAGAGTGACAGAACTCCAAAGGGTTGACTCTAATATTTTTTATAATTATGTGGAAATGGAACAATGTCCCTATGGACTTTGTCACTAGTCTCTCGAAAACATCCAAAGGAAACAATAAAATATGGGTAGTAGTGGATCGACTCACCAAGACTGGCCACTTAATTACTATTTGGGAATATTTACTTCTTGAACCAATTTCCATGTTATATGTAAAGGAAGTTGTGAGGATTCATGTAGCTCTACTTTCGATGATATTTGATCGTGATCCAACGTTCACCTCTAAATTCTAGAAAAGAATTCAACTTGATTTGAGTACTGAATTAAATTTCATAATTACATGTCACCTCTAAACTAATGTCCAATATGAAAAAACTATTTAGACACTTAGGGACATACTTAAACCTTCTCAATGTAATTCAAAGGTTTATGGGATCATCGTCTCCCATTGGTTGATTTTTCATATTATAATAGCTTCCACTTGAGTATTCAGATAGCTCCATATGAAGCTCTATATGGGAAGTGATGTAGAACTCCAACTTTTTGGTATGAACTTAGAGAATGAAAGCTACTTGGACAAAATCTTGTGAAAAAGATGACAGATATGGTTCAATCCATCTTACAGCACATAAACTCTGCTCAGAGTTGGAAAAAAAATCTATTCTGAAAACCGAAGAAGGGACATGGAGTTCATTGTTAGAGACAAATTTTCCCTTCAAATATCACCATGGAAGAGAGTCATGAGGTTTGTAAATAAATGGAATCTTAGCCCAAGGTACATTGTCCCCATTCAGATCTTTGATTGCATAGGAGAAGTGGCCTATCATCTTGAACATCCACCAAATATGGATCAATTCCATGACATGTTCTATGTATCCATCCTGAAGAAGCACATACCTAGCCCCTCACATGTACTGAATCTGGAGGTGATACAACTAAATAATGAACTCTCATATAAAGAGAAGCCAACAAATATATTGGATTGTAGAGACAAGGTCCTACACAACAAGATGAATCACCTTGTAAAAGTGTTGTGGATGAACCATAAGTATGAACATGTTACATGGGAACTAGAGGAAGTGATGAAGGATAAATACCCTCACTTGTTTTCATCTATGTAGAATGAAATTTCAAGGGTGAAACTTCAAAAGGGGGAAGAATGTAATGAACTTGAATTTCATCAATTGAATTTACCTTTTTATAATTATGTTATATGGTACAAAACACATACAAAACATAAAAACCCCAATAAATTCATTATTCTCATAAATGATGAATTAAATAAGTTGTATTTATAGAAATTAAGGAACCTATATCAATGGAATAGTAACCTAACTATTGGAATAATAATATGACCATAAGGAATATTAATCTAGCCAATAGAATAGAAACCTCACTTCTGAAATTATAAATAAAATTTATATATCCTATAAATTAAAATATGATATATTTATATCATGGTATGAGTAAATAAATGTTTTAAAATGATTAACTAAGTTTTGGTATTTTTGTGAAACATAAATGTTTATTTACAATTTTATAATTAATATAATTATTTAAAAGAAAATTTATATTCATAAAATATATTCATAAATTAACATTTTGTTTTATTATAATTATAAGATAATTTTATGAGGCCTTAATTAATTCTTCAAAGTGATCTAAAATCGTTTATAATATTAAAATTAGTATTTTTGGAAAAAATGAATTTTTGTAGTTAAAAAATAAATTTCCCATATTTAAAAAATTATTTTAATAAAATGGAGTAAACATTTTTAATATATACATTAAAAAAATTTGGGTTAATTTTTGGATTTTTTCTAAAATAGTCAAAATTTTTGTGAATAGAGAAATACAATAATTTTTTGTATTTAAAATTATACACAAAATATATGAATTTTTTAATTACTCATGATGTAAGAACACATTATTTTGAAATAACGTGAACTAATTATTGTACTTAGTCACAATAATCAATACTATTGATAGTCTTGAGCCAAAATAATAATCTAATAAATATAATAATCAAAAACACCCATCTCATCCCCTTATAAATAAAACCTCTCACCACCACTTCTCTTCACACATTCTAATATTTTTAGATATTATAATTTATTCCCAATTTCTCTCCCAAGAATCTTCCTCACATTTAAGAGCTTCTGGTCTCAAAAAAATACCAAACCCAAGTTCATTAATGAGGTTCTCAGGGAGACGATATTCAAGAGGTAAAATCATCCTTTCTCTTTTAATTTGTTTTATTTTCTTATCCTCTCCTCAACTCCCCTATCCAAAGTGTTGTGATAACTATAGTTTCATATATATACACATTAATTTTATTGTGTTAGTGTAATATCAATTATCAAATCTATTCTCTTCTCTTTTTATTTTAAAAACAAAAACACCATCTGTGATGTGTCGATTCACCGCCTTTGTGGATGATGAGTTTTAATTTTCCATTACCACCTTCAAGGATGGTACTAAAACCACTGTTATGGTTAAATTGGATTTTAATTTACATATTATAACTTTAATCATGTAATAAACTAATATATTAACTTTATATTAAATTAAATGATACTAATTCATGATGGTTGTAAAAACCAACAATATAAATTAAAACATTTTCATTGATGTTTTATTTAATGAGTCATCCTCATATCAGAAAAAAATGATATATGGGACAAATTAAAATTATTTAATTATATTAATACCATTTCATTCCAATTATCGATTTTTTCTTCCATTTGACATGAACTCCTATAATTATACTCAATAGAACCAACCATAAACCATGAAATGAACACTTCCAGAACGACAAAATTGAACTCTATAACTCATCAAAATAACCATAAATAAACATAATAAAACTATAATAAATATAGTTAATGGATAATTTTCTCTATATTTAGTAATTATTTAATCTAATTTTATTATTTTTTATATTAATTTCAAGTGCAGAACACATCCGGACATAAGGTATGGGGATTCTTGAACCCAACTCCCGTTCTTTGGGTTATTCATATTTTATGTGAAATTTCAGTGTGGATTCTCTTTAAGTTATACTTAATTATAATTTCATTTCTATTACCTTCTATTTTTAGGTATATACTTGTTTCCAATGTTTTTTTACAAATAAAAATTACTTTCCAAAAGAATTCATCTTTTCAAAGCACCTGATGACTCCTCTTGAGTTGTTTCATCTTCACTCGAAAAAAAAATGATCATTATACCAAATATTTTCATTTTTATTTTTCATTTGGAAACCCCAATGTTTATTCATTAATTTATAACTTATGAAATTATTATTAAACACATTCCTTTCTAGGGGTTATTTCATGACTACGATTGGTATAAGTTCTATGTGTCATGCATGATTATGTAAATGTTATGATGCTATGGGTGGGACCTAAATTATATATCTCTCTAATACATTGGATAATGTGATGTATCTGTTGAGATTATGTGTTTTATGAATGAACACAATGCTATCTTTTTTCACAAATGTGATGTTATGATTATGCACATATGTTATGCATGAACATGATTCTATCTTTGTTCAAAACTATGTGTGGTATTTGACTACTAGGACATGATGTTTCATTTTTCTTCATTTCCAAAACCCATTACATTATCAATTACATCAACTCATGATTATGATTATGATACTATTATTATGTTATGATTATTATAATTATTATCTCCCAAGTTATATTTATTCATGTCCTTAATTATTCTCTTACTGGTCTTTCAGATCACCCCTATATTTGATGTATATCCTCAGGTGACTAGATGTACTAAAGAGAATATGAAATTTAGAAGGGTAAATAAGAGTATTTTAAATAATTTTTTTTGTTTTTTTATGAATAAGTGATTTTTTATCCTAATTTTTCATAGACACCAAACCTTTGTATCCTAGTTTTGTAACTCTATTATGTTGTTTACCTTAAAATGATATAATAGTTATGTAATAAAAAGTAGGGTCACTATAAAATGATATAGGATATCAGGGGGGAGACTCATAGGAAATTAATTCACTTTTTCATGGTGTATGCTCTTGGTAATTTCTAGTGAAATAGAATATGATAATGATGCCCATTAGTAAGAAATTCATATTTATATGTGTCATTAGATTCAGCTATCTACAAATGTGTATATTGGTCCTTATATATTAATATTATTATTAATAGATGTTATGATTCATGTATATTTATGTATTAATAAAAATTGTGATGACATATGTTCTCATTGAATTAATATATATTGGGTGTGTCATGATAAATATTTCATTAATGAATATTACCAGAAAAGATTTGTACCTTCCTTAATGAAAGTTGATATATTAAGCACATTGATGTAAATGATTTAGTGTAAATAAATCCATGTTCATGGTGTTCTATAGGAAAGTTAAAATTCTATAAATTCCATAAAAGAAACATCAAGAATAGGGGTTGATGTCACCAGCATGCAACCTACATGATTGAGATATCATGATAAAGGGATTATATTATACGGTAAGCTTTTGTATTAGGTTTTATATCCTAGTGACATCGAATTCATTCTTTATGGGTGTCTTGGTGTGTTACTAGATGTTAACCATAGACTTTGGGATACTTCACCTGATTCCACTAAGAATGTGTCCTAGAGGTTCACACACTATGTTTATCAAGAAATTCAGTTAAATACTATTATTATTTATTATTTAACATGTTGAGAAAAAATTATTCCTGCATGTGGTTCAATGATTATTAAGGTTTTCTTGATCATATATAATCTATCAATGGTTTTTCGATAGTATTTTGTGAGAATAATATTTAATAAATATATATTATCTATTTAGTGAATATAATATTTATTTATTTATTGTAAATTAATTCAATGATCTTTATTTATTAAATATATATTCATTATTCAAGGTTTAAAAATATTATGGAGTAATGGAGAAATGGATTTATTGATCCGATAATAAATAATATATATAATTTTATTTGAATAAATAATATTTAATTTAATTATGTTTCATTGTTCATGTCAAGAAATATTATTATTATTATTATTATAGACATGGGTTTTTGTAGGGATTAAGAAAAATAGTAAGGGTTTATATGCAATTATTCTTATTTAACCCCAGCAGTATATAAACCTAATTATATTATTTCTTAAGATTTTTTCATTTTTCATTTATTGTTCACAATGACATATAAAGATAATTATCTCAAAGACCTAGATAGCTACCTCTCCATCCTCCACAACCACCACTCTCATGTCTAGGAAGATTGAAGACAACACTTCCATGAAGAGATTATTGGTGTGAACAAAGTCGAACGAAGCAAGCATTATGATCTACCATGATAGAAAATAAAGATTCCTATGGTAATGTTTAGAGGTTTTTGGATCATGTGCGGATCACTACTAAATTAAATCTATGCTTGATTTCAACAATGAAATGATGGTGAGACATAGATACATTTCCAAATTCATCATATAGGAAAGAATTTATCCCAAGTTAATTCTTTAATTGTTTAAATTAAATATAAATAATCTGAGATGATCGTGCATCTGGGTTCTAGAATCCAATCATCAATTAATCTTTTATTTAATTTCATTTGTCATGAAATTCATCACCAGTGTACATATCATATTAATCATCGATTACTACAAGAAACAATGTTGGGAATACCCCTTTCAGTGCTTTAACTATGTGCGGAACCTTCACAGTACTATATGTCAGGACTAGTCTCAATCCCAAATCACCCTAGGGGAATCCTCATATACCAAATGAATCATCCTCTCCAGCTATAGAACCCTTACACACCCCATGCTTTGATCTCATCACAAATGTAAAACCATTCCCACCACCTCTGAAGGGACCCCAAAACCTAGGCCAAACCCACTCATCGGTTGTCCTTAATAAAACCCAAATCCAACCCTTTAAGGTCCATATAAAAACTAATGGCCTCTATGTCTCCCACCTAGCCCTAAAATCCATTTCACAAACCAGGGTCACTAGGTCCGACCACCTAGACTAAAGATCAAGCCTTATAGATGGCCATGGATCACGGGGCATCATTCATGCACCTGCCTCAAAACATACTACATCGACATTCCCAAACACCAACTCATGGGGTATCACATACAATTTCATCACATGTTGACCACTATCCACAACTAGAGAACCTATCCTCTCAAATAATCTACAGATCATATTACTCTATAGAAGATCATGTCTCACTAGCCAACACTTCCCCTAACCAACAACATCATCCTATAAGATCCATGACAAGGGAAACAAACATTCCCATGGTTTGGTTAGGTAGAATTATATTATAATCTATATAAGAAAAACATTATATAGGTTATTACTTTTATATAACCAACCCAAAATAACAACACCCAACAATGGGTTCATCATTGGGCATCCAAAACCATACTAATCTATTATGTTCACTACACCATACATAAACAAGGAACATGATATCAACCTACTAATCAATGTGTGTCTCACTGTAGATCCACATGACCTACCATTAGAAGTAAAATTCATATACAATTTGACCCAAATGAGTAGAATTACGCTAAGTAAATATATAGAAAAACATATTAGGAGAAGTTTTTTAAACTTTAAACAACTGATACTCAATTGTTAGTGAAAGAAATATCACAATCAGGCCTATATCATGTGAATCATATGTTTTCGATATGATGAATGAGATTCATCTTTCTTATATGGGTCAATATTCAAAAAATCACTAGCCTCTTTATAATGGTCAAAGAGCTATAATTCCATAATAAATCATCAAATACAAACCATATGTCCATCACTCAAGGGGAAAATAAAATACAACCATAACATCATAAACCAAGAACATCAATCCCATATCCCTAATTACCTAGACTTCTAAATGAAACAATTTTTCCCTGTACACCAATTTGATATCCATCATACGATCTGATACATTCTTAATACTCTAGTCTACCATGTCATAAATAGTAAGACAATGGGAAAGTAGCTTCTATAATTCCACATTTCCACATTCCCACCGTAGTTCATTATGAATAGTAACCAGATAGGGTACACCGCATGACCTCAGGCGTGCCTCCCCATACATCATAGGATTTTAACTAGCATCAGGGGTCTAAGGTGGTATTGTGGAGACACTATACACATTATATATGACTATGAAAGAAACCTAAAATAACCAAAAACTATCCATAAAAATAAATAATCATAAATAATAAGTAATAAATGTAAAGAAAATTTAATAATAAATGGAGTTCCATAAATTAATAAACATACATGCAATACATACATCAGACCACCACTAGGCCAATTACATTAAAAACCTAAAATAAAAGAAAATAAAACCATTGGATCCTCAAGAACCCCAAGTCATACCTATTCCAAAGCTCTATATAAACTTCCAAGACATACCAATCAATCATGATATACTGGGTCACATCCCATAACTATACCTACAAATAAGTGATCATATTCTTGGGTACCCAAGTGTAATGTCAACCTGGGTAGGGTGTGGGTAAAAAACTCAGTAGGGAACCACCAACACAGTCTCAGGCATAGATAGTAAAATTAGTGTATTTTTATGTGAATTTCTCAACTAAATAATCATAATAATATTTATTTGTTGAATATAAATTAAATTACTAATGTCATACATAGAAAATTATGGCTACCATGGTCTGACTATACCCACTTCATCCAATGTATAATATATCTCTTAGTAATCTATGTCACCACAGAATAAAAGTCTTATCCCTGGGATCACCCATACTCACCTCCACTATATATAAGGTAGTATTCCAAGTATCATATTTACATATTTTATTTAATTAATTTAGTCATATCATAGGTGTCAAATTCATTCAACTCAATTTTTGAGTAACCAACAGAACCCAAATCACTTCTAGGAATTCCCCATTACACTCTAATATTGGATTCTGAGGTCTTGATCAAGAGTAAACCTATACATGGAAATTAGAATAAATTACTAAGGGAATGAACCATATAAAATATATTTGGAATACTCTCCTGATACAAGATGATTAGTCAACATCTATTACTCATTTGTTCTACATCCTATTTCCAAAAAACTATAGACAATTCAATCATGGGGTGTCCACCCGATCCTAGTGAGCATCCTAGGAATCAATAAACGCAATCATCATCAAACTTGGGGGTGTCACAAGAATACAGTTCTTGGGGGAAATGTGGTTTTCCTAAAACCTCTAGTATCATCTGGATCCCAGCATGATAGGAATTTGTGATACTCTAACTAAAAGGGATTTCAAAGATTCACTTAGTAACTTCCTATTTTGTTCAATACATGGAGTAATTCCATAGACATAGTGAATTCTAGTAATGATATAATTTATTATTTAATTATGATATCACTAGGCATCCAAGTATTTACAATAATTAATGATTTTTAATTTAGACATTAAATTACAATTAAATGACCATCTTAATTAAATAAGAGATGAAACCCACTATTTAGGGAATCCAATATGATATATATTCCTCAATTCATACATCCATCCACACAAGTATAAATATTCATGTGATTGTATCCATGTATAATATAATTATTCTTCATATTTATGATTCCAGAAAAAATAGAATCTAATGTAATAGATATAAAGGGATGAGTCATAGGCATCAATGTCACATGGTCATAATAATAGTTAAGGGGGAAACCTCCCTAAAGCAATACCAATTCATTTATAAATATCCAGGTCTATAAAATTACAATTTAACTCATAAATGAACTGATATATAACATGAATTCAAAGGGTTGGAAGATTTCCTAAGCCGATATTATTATGTGGTCGACCTTATTGTTCATGATAATTAAACAATGCTTTAGGGGGATACCCTTGGTCATTAATACCCATTCCCAATGCTCCCTTAATAAGGCCTTAATATGATTAAGGAACCCTTATTAGGGTACCTTATAAATCCCATCTCAAGGATAAAGCTTATATCTAAGACGAATAAATATCCTACGAAATACCCTCTAACACACTAGAACCCTTAAGGACTTAATAGAATTAGGCATTTGGTCTTTGGGTCATGAAAAAATCCCATGTCCAACCATAATTTTTCAAAAGAACTACCATCTTAAGGAATGTCATGAATTCAACTAGGTTTAGGCCCAGTAGGCCTCTCTCACCCATTCCCAAGTTAGAGATCCATTTCAAGGTTCTTAGCAATATAAGAAAAATGTTTATGGAAAGTTAAAAGACTATGGTGATTGAGGATTTGAGGTGATGCACAGCAGTTAAATGTCACCATTTTCAGTTTTCTCTATAAATTGGTAAAGGAGATTGATTTATTTAAAACAAATAGATTTAGTTACTTTAGAAATTTAATGAATGTAACAAAATAATGCATTTAATTATGGGTCCCCCACTATTAGTGGTAAGACATGACCACATAACACTACACATACGGAAGAGATAATTTCTAAAGGGGAAAGAATGATCGACCACCTGCCCTTAAGTATATTTCCAAATTTAATGTCGAGGGACGAAAGTAGCTTCTAAGGCCCGTCCAAGCTCATGTAGCCCCGTCCAAGATATCCAAAACCCTTTCTGGAAACCAAAACACCATAACTAATTAATTATAATCAAATTATAATAAATTAAACAATTTCCAATATTTATAATTAAATAAAATGTTTTATTTTAATTGGTATAATTCCCAAATTCTCGTCGACAGATCATGTTGCATCAGAACTGTGACCAAACAAGCACCAAAAACCCACGGTACAACCCAAACCTTAAAGTGAGAAAAATATCTAAGAAATAGTGATCGAAAAATTATTAAATTAATTTTTATTATGTTTTTAATATTTTAAAATTCACCATGGTGATGTACCATAACAAAATAAAATCCAATAATGTGTAGATAGCCTCCCAAGTTACCTTCCTCTTAGGAAAAGTAAAATCCCCATCATTGGCATCTGATTCCACCTTGCGTCATTGGAATCAGAAATCAAAAACAAAACTTAGGAAACCAAAATTTGGGAAAAAATAGGATAATATGATTATATAACAATAAATTTAATATCATACCTCAATAAACCCAAAAATATCACAAAACATACCCCCTAGTTGGGACTTGGATAGGGGAAGTAATGGGGAAGGATGCTAACTCATTTGAGGGAGTAAATGGGGGGAAAGAGGAGGCTTTTGTCTAAAATTCTCAGTAAGGAAAGATGTTTATTTTACCTCTTTAATTGAGACATATTTTTTGGCCACGCGGTAGGGCAGATCATTCACCAGCCATGTCTCCCCCACAATCCAAGGATTCACACCTCCCATAGTTATGGTGCATAGTTTAACAGACTATGAAACAAATGTCTGAAATGTCTTTAATTTAACGTAGACACTCACATGATCTCCCTAGACTATTTTCATAGTTTTAAAACCCAAGAACCAATAAATTATGGGTTTCATGTTTGGTTTGAATGATTATCACCAATAGTGTGCCAACTGATCTCCCTAAGCTGTCTTTAAAAACCATCTAACATTAAGCCTCTAACTCCCAGAATTCTCCTGAAACCTCCATACCCCCTATGTAACATCATTATCGATCCAAATATTGTATTTTATGGTATTAAAACCCTCTTAATATCATTATTATTCTTCGATAAAAATCTAACCCTTACAGAAACTGAAAATTCAAATTCAATCAGAAATTTTCCACTCATAAGGACAAGGGATCTTACACAAACCATAATAAGAAGGTTTTGTTCAGTGGGTTACTTTTTTATTTTTAAATTCCTCTTAACATAATTTTTTATGATTTTTTTGATAATGTCCATTATTTAGTTCTCCTATAATAGTTCCTCAAGATTGGATTGAAAATGAGCTCATGGATCCTATATGAAATATTTTATTAGATAGATTTTATTATCTTTTTTTATCTAATTTTTATTATCTATTATATTATGTTTCTCATTCATTCAACATGAAAATGATTGTGATTATATTACCATGAAATTAGGACCAATAATTTAAAATTATATAGATCTATTTATTATTTTGTTATTTAATTTATGTCTTTTTATTTTCCATGTATGTTGAAGGACCATTGATTTTTCAATTTTTTATTTTGAAGAGTTTATGTTTTATTGTTATTGTTTATATCTAAAATTGGATTCATGCATTGATAATAATTTCATAATAATTATTTATATTATTGATGATATAATGATTAAATCTATTAGTGAATAACCCATTATACTTTTGAAAAATTTAATGGATGATTAAATGAATCTATGATTATATGTTGTTTGATGTCATGATTAGAGAATCCATTTATCTTGTGATATTTGACTTACACATAAATTGTTTTAGTTAAATATACCATGTATCTATTTTAATTATCATGAAAATATTTTGTGATAAACAATTTATTATATTAATTCTCTTTTTCCATTTTTTTCTCATTGGTCATATTTTGGTTGTACTCATGTTTTGTACTTATCCATACTAGGACACTCCCCATGGGATTCTTTTGGTGGGTTTCTTGATTTATCCCACATAAAATTATAACATATATTGTGGGTCTAAATACTTCTTTAGTTCTTGGTTTACATGATATTCATTGATAATCTTTGTGAATGGAATCATTTTTTCCATGCAACAGTTCAGTGCTAATTGGATCAATCTACTACTTTACTTTCTAATTTATTGCGCTTATAAGGGATACTGATTACATTGTAAGGCCATCATTTCAAGCATACATGAATTAAGAAACCATTTTATTTTTCCTCTCATGTACTCATTCAAATTCATCTTTCATTTGAGCTCCATATAGAGATCTTTCTAGAGAGATTAGAGAAATATTTTTAGATATTAACTTGATCTGTTGTTACTAAACATCTTTTGATAGATATCTATTCTAAAATTCATTATCCTAGAGAAGATCTGATCCCAAAGCACCAAATTGGTGGAAATCTATAGATTATGTTCAGGATGGTGTATTTTGTGAGAAAGATTCAGTTTTGGGGATAATAAATTCATCTTATAAATATTTTTTGATGGACTAATGGATAGTAGTAAACAATCTAGATTGTAAGTTACTCTTTTCCACTTTTGTTTCACTGATCTATTAGTTTCTTGTCCTGCTATTTGTAATTTTTTATTCTCATTTTATCTTTAATATCTCATTTTCTTTTGATAATTAATAAAACATTTGATTATTGTGGTGTTCTCTTCATTCACATGGGGAAACAATAATATAAAACACGTCAAATAACCTTTTCCTTTTATTTTTTCATTTTATTTATTCATATATATATATTACTTTATATTATATATTTTTATCTCATATATATTTTCAAATATTTATAATTTATTATGTTTTTAATCATAAATTCTTTCTTCTTCTATATTCTATAACTCAGTAGAAAACAATCATATATTTAGTGTTCCTAAGAAATTATTAGGATTATATCTCAATATTTTCCCTAAAAAATTGGTATCAGTGATAATTGAATAAGTGATAAAAATAAAATATGTGTGATATAGGGAAATCTTTTAGTGATAATAACTTTAATCTCTAGAGAATCAAGATGAGAGCCATGTTTGTTCAATGAGGGCCCATCGATGCCCTTTATGGTCCTAGGAAACCCATTGTTAGTCAGTATGCATAAGGATAGACTATTAATACCTATTAAGATATCTCTGTTGATGTTGTTATTAAGGCCCGAAGATCTCTATCATTATCGTAAGGTGATAAAGACTTAGGGGAAATTTCATATGAATATTCTACTGTTATTATTTCAGCAAAATTAGAGCATTAATACTTGACTACTTAATTGTTGGTAGTCTTCATAAAAATAATAGGATGTTTAATTTTAATATGCATTATAGTATGTCAATCAAAGATCATATTGATGAATTTAACAAAAGTATACATGATATTTCTAATATCAATGTTTTTTATGATGAGGACCAAGACATGATCCTACATATTTCCCTTAAAAATTCATATATCACTCTTATTAAAACTATGATGTATGTTCTAGACTCTTTAACTCTTGAAGAAGTTAAAATATCATTACTTTATAAGGAAATTTATTATAATTCAATTGTAAATTATGAGGTATAAAGTATTTTTACTAGGGAAAATGAAAAATTGAAATAAAATAATAATGTAAATGGTAAGTACACAAGTCACAAATAGTATTAGGGAAGTGGTTTAAGAAAATTCCTATGACGTATATGTGTTAAAACTGTAGGAAACCATTACATATTAGACCAAAATGTAGGAAGCCCAAGAAGAACCAAAAAATGAATAACTAATTGAGGATTCTCTATTTTTAGTTACAGGAAATGATAGAGATGATTTCCTCAATATTTCTAGGGATGACATCTCTGATGAGTACGTCCTTGACTCTAGTTGTTCCTTTCACATGTGTCCCAATAGAGCATACTTTCTAGAATTATCCAAGAGAGAGGAGGGAGAAGTTATCATAGTTAAAAATAGGTGATTATAGGTCTAGGTTAAAGGTTTTATTTTATTATAACTCGATAACCATTCAATATTCACCTTTATTGATGTTAAGGGGGTCCCTAACCTGCATTAGAATCATATCTCCCGAGATGTTCTAGACTAAATAAGATTTAATTTCCATCTTGAATCTGGTTTCCTTAAGATATAAAAAGGATATCAAATAGTTATTAAAGGTTCTCTTCATAATGGGGTTTATTTGTTAAATGGAAAACCATATTATAGGTAGATTTTCATGATATATTTCATGAATACTAACAATAATATGTTATGTCATAGGAGTTTGGGGAATATAAAAACCAAGGTTCTTGATGAATCAAATAAATATGGGTTTTTGAATTACAATACTCTTAATAATATTATATTTTGTGAAGAATTTATTCTAGTTATTTCAATGAGAGTTCATCTTAGAATATCCTCTTTTTAGGAAAATTACCCTTTGGAATATATCAATTCTGATTTATAGGGTTCTACTAAAATTGCCTACCATGTTGGAGGCTCATATTTTTTCACTTATATAGATTAATTCTATTGGAAGGTATGGATTTATATTATTGTAAATATATTTTAAGTGTTGGAAACATTAAAAACCTTGAAATCTTCTATTGAGAACCAAACTAGTAGAAAACATAAAATTGTGATAACATATAATTGAATGGTATATTTTTCAACTAAGTTTATTAAATTATATGAATATTAAGGAATTTATAGATTCTATACTATTATGAATTCTCCCCAATATAATGGGTAATCTTAGTGTATTAATTGTACCATATTGGAATGAGTTCGTAACATTATTTCATGCTTGGGCCTACCTAAATCCATTTGGGATGTGTAACAACCTAATGTTTTACCAATGGAAATTCATATCTTATAATTATGTCATATAATCAAAGGAAATTATGACACAATAAATTACTAAGTACTATGTGACCTTCAAATATAATATTTTCACTCCATTGTTTTGAATTTTAAAAATCTAACATAAATGGTTGTGATCAGTAAGATGTTTGGAGTCTGATGGAACAAACATAATTTTTGGTGAATAGAAACCTACCCTTATGAATCGTAATATGACTATTGTGAATAATAATTCATCTAAAATAATATTAACCTCACCCTTGACTGTATAAATAAAATTAGGCATCTTATAAATGGTAATATGACAATAGTAAAAGTATTAGTATATTTATAAGGCATAAATATTTAATTTCAATTAATTAGTTAATTTAAAAAAAATCCTAAAAGGTGTTCAGAAATTAAAAAAAAATATTTCTTCTAGTTTTATGATAATTTTATAAGACCTTATGTAGTTTTTGAAATCATTATAAAATCAGTTATAGTTTTAAAATTCGTATTTTTCAAGAAAATTATGATTTTAATTTAAAATTAAATTAATCCTATTTCGAAAATTATTTTTGAAAATGGAGTTTTTTTTAATTCTACATATCTATAAATGTCTAGGCTGAATTTTTTGTACTTCTTTAAAATACTTGAATTTTTATGAATAGTGAAATATTGTAATTTACCGTATATATACATTATAAGATAAATTGACTATTCCTAGCATCACGGATGATATAAGGGAACTTAGTTAGAATTTACAAGCACTTATTACTATTTTTGGTCATGTAATCATCACTATTTATGGTATTGAGGGAAATTAATAGACTACGGAATTAAATATTAAGAAAACCCTCCTCCCCTCAACTATAAAAACCACCCACATTCCCCTCTTCTCTTCACTCCTCTAAAGCATTGTGACTTGCCTGCGTTCTACCCAAATAACTCCCCAATATCCTCCCCCATGTAAAAAATACCTTTATCTCCTCAAAAGACCAAATCCTCTCCCCTTAAGAGATTCTGAAACGAGATAAACTCAAGAGGTCAATTCCTCTTTCCGATTCTTTTATTTTCTTTCAACTTATTTTCTTTTTTTGTTTCCTTCCTCACATCCCTTCACCAAAATGGTATGATAATGCTTGTAACATACATTTACTAGAATTATATTATGATAATATGATAGTTTATCTTAATCTCTCCCTCCCCCTCCTTTTATTCTATAAATGAAAATACAGTGTGAGATGTGTTGAATTATCACATTTAAGGGTGATGAGATTTCAATTTTCATTACCATATTCTAGACTGGTCATGAAACCATTTTAATGGTTTAAAAAGATCAATATATATTTATTTTATCTTATTTTTTGTTCTTTAATCCTTTTTCACACATTATTTAAAATAATAATACAAAACAAATTAACTATGAGAAAAATATCCAAATTAATCCAAGTATTTATAATTAATGTTTTATATAATGATTAAAATTCACTCCAAGTAACAAAATTAAATGTAAAATAATGTAAAATTATGTATGTTCAATAATAAAATATAAATCCAATTATGGACAACCACTCTCATCATACATGTGTGTCCGAACATGAATAAGTGAACCGATTATCTAAACCAAGGAAGCAAACAGACCCAAACAATGAAATTGAACCTCATAACCAATAAAAAAGGTCATGAATGAACTTAAAAAGGTTATAATAAATATTTTAAATATATAATAGGTTCTTTAATTATTAATTAATGAACCTAATTATATTTTTCAGGTCATTAATATCAAGTGGAGAACACCATCGAACTTAAGGTTAGGGATCCTCTTTATTTCACTCGTATTCCTGAATGTCCTCTATGTTATTCCATTTTATGTATAATACCTAATGATGGGGTATGATTTATAACCACTCCAATAATTCCCTCATGATGTATAAGTGATGAGAAAATCCATTCTCTCTCATTAATCCCTCTTAAGTACAACTGATACCATGCCGATAATCCGTAAGGGATTTTACCCAAACCTCCTTTATTCCTTCGGGTTGCTTAATATTTATTATTAACAAAATGAAGTTATATAATATTTTTATTTGAATATTATCTATGTTCTGTACATGTAAAAAATTAATTTATCAATAATCAAAACCATTATCTTTCTAGGATAAATGTTTTTAAGTGATTCACTTCTCAATACTTCTCAATAAGCAAACTTGTTTTAAGGGAACTTCCCAAATTCTTACCCAATTTCAAGTGCACTCTATATTCTATTTTAATTACCCATTATCTTTATAAAATTTTATTTTTTATTATGAAAAAATTCTTGGTTCACTTTGGGTTTTATATAAAAGATTGTTCCCTTTTCTATTTTAGAGGCTCTATAGTATTTTCTTTAAAACCACTCAAATATATTTTAATGATAAAATTTCATAGATACTCTTATTTCATGTTGTAAATTCTATTTGAAATAACCTAAAATGATATATTCTTATTCTACAGTATTAATTTCCATGTGTGTTTTAATTCCTTTCTTTCATGGACACTTGTATGATACACCCATTAATTATAATTTATGACATGATTATGATACCCATTTCTTTCCATAGGTACCCTTATGTTTATTTATGATTGATTGTGTATGATTCTTAATGTGGAAAACATTTTCATGAAAATTTAATATGGTTTTCTCAGATAGAACTCCAATAAATTGGGAAAATTTTAGTCTCATGATACATTATGTTCGACGGTCTTGGCAGTAAGCCTTATCTTGTGTTATCATGTGTGACGGTCTTGGCGGTTAGCCTTGCCTTGTGCTACCATGTGCAGAGATCTTGGCAGTTAGCCTTGAATCGTGCTAAAGTCATGTTTTATGTTGGTTCAACATTACTAGGACTCTATGTTTATATGATTTCATGTTTATATGTTATGATTCCATATGTTACATGCCTTTTTATGTCATCATGTTCTGCCTTCTAACCTATGTGCTAAAGCTTTATTCTTATGTTTATTCCTTTCCTGGGATTTTTAGATCATCCCTTTGTTCATTTTATCCCCAAGTTATACTATGAATATGTATGAGCACAATGGAAGTTAGGGTCTCTTTTTGAAGATTAAATAAAGAAGTGTTTTTTTTAGTCCCATGTTTTTAGTTTTATGTACCTGGTCTTCAAAGACACTAGACTTCATGATCCTTGGCTTGTACTCTGATGTATAATTATGCTTAAAATCGTGTAATGTTATGTTTAAGAGGATAGGGTCACTATAGTTTGTATCATATTATGGTCTAGTTATTTTTGGAGATGAGGATTAGAGCACTTTAGTAAGAACCTTAGGGATTATACTATGTATAAGAAAACACCCCTAAATTTTGGTAAGTATAGAGTAAGTGATTTATCAAGAAAATACATCCCTATCTAGATAAAAATAGGTAGAGGTAGATTTGGCACATATGTATCTAGGGTTAAAACCTGAAAACACTGCTTTGAGTTATACTCGAATGGGAACTAGTGAACGAAAACGGACCTTGATTCACTCTTGGTTTGACACTCCCTGGGGATATGATTTGGTAAATTCATGAGCTTGGTACAAACCATTATTAATAGAATGAAACAAAAATATCCCATTAGAATATAATCTATGAAATAGATCAATTATAACCTAGATTTAAACTAAAGGAATCACAAGTAAGGATATAATTCTCCTTCACAAGTTTATCCTCTTATGTTCAATGTTTCCTGTTTATGCTCAATATCTAATTATTAATTCCCTATAATTGTATGTTGTTTTTATTATTCAATGGTGGGAAATAGATGAACATGTGACAATAATAAGGGTGATAGAGACTGTGAAGATTTCTCTAATGATATGCCTGATATGATGGGAATGGGTACTCAAAACTTCATGACAGTACTTGATTAGCTGGCTCAAGTTATGAATAATAACTTGAATCGTGTGGAACACCATCTTTTTCCAAGGATAGATCAAGTTTTCGTTGAATACTTCATATGGAAAAGGCCTTCCATGTTTAGTGGATCATTTGATCAACTCATATCTAAATAGTAGATTAACTCCATTGAAAAGAAATTCTCTGTCCTTCGGTTCTCAGGAGAAGAGAAAGTCTTACTGGTAGTATATCATTTTGATGGGGAAGCTAATATTTGGTGGACAGTGGTTAAGAATATGAAGCCCCAAGAGGAAATTTATTCCGTGCAATGGGAGAAATTCAAGAGAATATTTTTCAATAAAATTTTTCCTTAAACCCTCCATCTCAAGATGTAGAGAGATTTCCTCAAACTCAAGCAGAAGGAAGATAATTAAATTGAGGTATATGAAGAAAACTTTACAAGGATTGAAAGGTACGCCTATGGATATGTTATGAACACCGAAATCAAGGTGGATCTCTTCTTTAGCAGACTAAATCAATTTCTGTGAAAAGTGTTGGTGATTCGAGACTTCTATAGCTATGAGAAGATTGTATGTTTTTCCCTTAAAGTTGAAATGGAGATCAGAGAATATCATTGGTATCGTGGGCCAAATGGAAAGAAGAGGAAAATATAATCTCATGTGGGCAGTCCCACAAATAAATTCCATGATGGAAAAAAGTTCGATCATCCAACATGTAAAACTTTTGGGAAGAAGCATCCTGGGAAGTGTTTAAAGGGAACCAATAATTGATAAAAATGTGGAAAGTTGGGACATTTGGCTAAAAACATCCAATGGGGTATGAAGAATCCCACTAATGTTGAAGAAGAGTGGAAGGTTCAGATCAAAACTCATCCTATAGTGCAGTGATACAACTGCAAGGATCATGGGCATTATGTGAACAATTTCCCTAAGATGAGGGCTGTCATAGGAAATCAACAACAACCTATAAGGAAACAAGGAAGGGATTATTCTATCACTACTACTGATGTGGATCCATACAATGATGTGGTGATAGGTATTATAGTTATTCATTCAAGAATAGAGAATGTACTATTTGATTCTAGTTCTACACATTCTTTCATATCTTGCAAGTTTAGTAGAGTTATTTTAACACCACTTCTAAATTTGGAGGATATGTTATCTATGAGAATAGTGAATGGGGAAATTATTTTATCCATAGTTTATAACTCCTCCCCGATTAATGTTTGTGGACTAAACCTCCCATAAAATCTTGTCATACCTCCTTTAGTGGAGTTCGAAGCTATCTTGGGAATGGATTGGATATCTTTATACAAATACAACAAATTTTGGTAAAGGGAGATCACTCTTTACATCCTAAAGAATACTCTAATTCTTTACAAGTGTAAGGAGGAAGATTAATCTCCTTTAGAATCATTGTCTCGAGTGTGGATATTAATTCCTTATGAGAAATCATGTCTAGATCAAATTATTGAGACAAAGGAGAGAATCATGCTTAATGATATGTCCATTGTGAGGGATTGTACTGATGTATTCCCCAAAGAGTTTCCTATTCTTCCTCCTGATCGAGAGGTTAAGGTCTCAGTTGAACTTATTCATGTATCTCTGCCTATATCAAAGACACCTTATAGAATGGACACCATAGAGATGGAAGAGCAGAAGAAGTAGTTACAGAACAATATAGAGAAGGGTTTTATATGCTCAAGTTCTTCATCATGGGGTGTTCCAGTCCTCTTCGTCAAGAAGAAGGATGGATTGATGATCCTTTGAATTGATTATCATGAGCTCCACAAAATCACTATAAAGAAAAAGTATCCCATGTCCCAGATAGATGACTTGTTCTATTAGCTTCCTGAGGAAAGTTATTTATCTAAGGTAGACCTTTGATCCGGATATCACCAATTAAAGGTGAGGAAGGAAGATATTCTCAAGACATCTTTTCGAATGAGGTACGGACACTATGAGTTCATAGTGATTCCCTTCGGACTCACTAATGCTCTAGAAATTTTCATGGATTTAATTAAAATAGTCATTAGAGATTACCTCATCAAAATTTTGGTAGCCTTTATTGATGATATTATGATATACTCCACGAGAAAGGAGGAACATGAGGAGAATTTGGATATTGAATTAAAGACTTTTCAAAGGGATAAGTTGTGTTAAAAGTATAGTAAATGTGAGTTTTGGATAGGGGAAGTATCATTCATAGGGAATGTTATCGCCAGTAAAGAGATATTTGTGGATCCTTCCAAGACAAAGGCAATTGAAGAGTGTCCTAGGACAACATCTGTAATAGATATCCATAGATTTTTGGGTCTAGCCAAGTATTACCGACGATTTTTGAATAAATTTTCATGACTTTCAAACCCAATGACCAATCTGATATGGATGGGAGTGAAGTTTGTATGGACTCAAGAATGTGAAGACTGTTTTAAGGAGTTGAAAAAGAGGCTAATCATTGCGCTAGTACACACACTCCCAACAAGTGGAGAAATATTTTTTGTGTACAATTATGCTTCAAAAAAGGTATTAGGTTGTGTGATGATGCAAAAGGATAAAGTGATATCCTATTCCTCAAGGTAGCTTAAAATCCATGAGTAAAACTATCCTATGCAAGATATAGAGTTTGCGGCTGTGATCTTTGTGTTACAAAGCTGGAGGCATTATCTCTATGGAGATAAGTGTGAGATATATACTGATCACAAGAGTATCAAATAGATATTCAAATAAAAATAGTTTAATATGTTCTAGTGAAGATGGATAGTGTTCATCAAGTATTATGACTTCTCAATAAAACTAGTTATAGTTTTAAAATTCATATTTTTCAAGAAAATTATGATTTTATTTAAAAATTAAATTAATCATATTTAGAATATTATTTTTGAAAAAATGGAGCTCATTTTTCAATTCTAGGCATTGATAAATAGTTAGGATCAATTTTTGGTATTTTTCTAAAATATTTGAATTTTATAAATAGTGAAATACAGTAATTTATTGTATATATACATTATAAGCTAAATGGACTATTCCTATAATCCAGGATGATGTAAGAAAACTTAGTTAGAATTAACATGAACTTATTACTATTTTTGTTCATGGAATCATCGCTTTTTCTGGTCTTGTAGAAAATTAATGAACTAAAGAAATTAAATATTAAGAAAACCCTCATCCCCTCCACTATAAAAACCACCCACACTCCCCTCTTCTCTTGACTCCTATAAAGCCTTGTTCCTTGATTAAATTCTTCCCAAATTACTCTCTAGGATCTTCCACCATTTTCAAAAACCCTTGGTCTCCTCAAAATACTAAATCCTCTCCCCTTAAGAGGCTCTCAAAGGAGATAAACTCAAGAGGTAAATTCCTCTTTCTGATTATTTTATATTCTTTCATGTTATTTTCTTTTCTTATTTATTTCCACACCTAAATTCACCCAAATGATATGGTAACTATAGTAACATACATGTACTAGAATTATATTATGATAATTTTATAGTTTATCTTAATCTCTCCATCCCCCTCCTTTTATTCTCTAAATGAAAATACTGTCCGAGATGTGTTGAATTATCACATTCAAGGATGATAGAATTTAAATTTGCATTACCATCTTATAGACTGGTCCTGAAAACATTTTAATGGTTGAACTAGATTATAATATTTGTATTTTATCTTATGTGATGTTCTGGAATCCTTTTTTACACATGATGTAAAATAATAATACAAAACAAGCTAATTATGAGTAAAATCACCAAATTAATCCAAATATTTATCATTAATGTTTTATATAAGGATTCAACATTACTCAAAGTAAACAAATTAAATTTACAAACATGTAGCCTTCTGGATGTTCAATAATAAAATGTAACTCCAATTCTAGGCAACCACTCTCATCATAAAAGAGTGTCTGAACATGAATAAATGAACCGATCATTAAAACCAAGGAAGCAAATAGACCCAAACAATGAAATTGAACCTCATAACCAATCAAAAAGGTCATGAATGAACATAAAAAGTTTATAATAAATATTTTAAATATGTAATTGGTTTTTTAATTATTAATTAATGAACCTAATTTGATTGTTCATATCACTAATATCAAGTGGAGAACATCGTCAGACTTTAGGTAAAGGATCCTCTCAATTTCACTCTTATTCAAGAATGTCCTCTTTGTTATTACCTTTTATGTATAATCCCTAATTATGGGGTATGATTTATCACCTTATACGTACTTAAATAATGATTTATAAGTGATGATAAACCCTTTTCTCTCTCATTAATCCCTCTTAAGTACACCAGATCCCATGCTGATAATCTGTAAGGGATTCTACCTGAACCTCCTTTATTCCTTTGGGTTGCTTCATCTTTCTTATTACCAAATTGAAGTTATCTTATCTTTTTATTTTAATATTTTAAATGTTTTTTACATGTACCAAATTCTTCTATCATGACTCTTTATCATTCTCTTTCGGGGATACACATATTTTTATGTGATTCCCTCCTTAATACTCCCCGATAAGCAAACATGTTTTAAGGGAACTTCTCGAATTCTTACGAAATTTCAAGTAAACTATATCTTTTATTTTAAGAAACCACTATCTTTATAAAATAATATTTTTTATTATTAAGACCTTATTGGTTCAATTCTGGTTTTATATAAAATATTTTCCCTTTTCTATTTTAAAGGCTCTATAGTGTTTTCCCGAAAACCACTCAAAAATGTTTTAATGATAAAATTTCTTAAATAATATTATTTCATGTTGTCAAATATATTTGAAATAACATACAATGATATATGATTATTTTACCTTGTTAATTTCCATGTATTTTTTAATTCCATTTTTTCATGGACACTCGTATGATACACCCATTCATTATGCTTTATGACATGATTATGATACTGATTTCTTTCCATGGGTACACTTATGTTTATGAATGATTGATTATTTATGATTCTTAATGTGGAAAACATATTCATGAAATGTTAATATAGGTGATCCTATATATCGCTCCAATTCATTTGGTAAATTTGAGTCTCATGATACGTTATGTGTGACGGTCTTGGCGGTTAGCCTTAGCTTCTACTACCATGTGCGACAGTCTTGGTGGTTAGCCATGAACTATGCTAAAGTAATATTTTATGTTGATTAAACATTACTATGACTCCATTTTTATATGATTACATGTTTATATGTTATGATTCCATATGTTTCATTCCTTTTTATATCTTCATGTTGTGCCTTCTAACCCATGTTCTAAAGCTTTATTCTTATGTTTATTCCCTTGTTGGGATTTTTAGCTCATACCTTTGTTCATGTTATACCTAGGTTATCCTATTAAGATGTATGAGCACAATTAAAGTTATGGGATCTTTTTTAAGATTAAATAAAGAAGTTTTTTTTAGTCCCATGTTTTTAGTTTTATGTACCTAATCTTCAAAGACACTAGACTTCACGTTCCTTGGCTTGTAATCTGATGTATAATTATGCTTAAAATAATGTAATGTTATGTGTAAAATGATAGGGTCTCTATAAGATGGGGATAAAAATACTAAAATTTATCTAATCAATAGATTTCATTCAACTAAAAACTAATCTAAATCTCTAAAATATTTATAGAATAAATTATCCCCCTTCATGCATCGATTTAAGAGTACTCAAGTATACAAACTATGCTCGCATAATAACTAAAAAATTATAACCTAGAGATATTATATGTATATTTGTGGGATATATTAAAGGAGATAAAGGCTATAAACCCTTATTTTATAAGACTAATGATCAAAAATGAATTATGAGAAGAGATGTTGTATTCCATGAATCCTTCACTCCAAAATCCAAGTCTCTCAATGAGGATGGTGATAATGTACCTCAAATTGAGAGTGTTCAGACTGGATATGCATCCCAAATAAAGTCTCCCTTTAATCTCTCTCTATATGAACCTCAACCCAATACCCAACCTATGTCCATCTCTAATTCAGACTCAGACAGTTATCCATCTAATGTTAGGGTCATTTGGCATCCTACACAGTATATCAATTCTGATATGTCCTCTTTTTCTTTCAATATTTCCTAGGATATTATTACTATATATATTCAATAATATAATCATGATATAAATGATATTGATTCCAAATACTCAATCACTTTCATAAAAGATGATTTCAATTCTTTAAAAACCATACTTGGTCTATTGTTAACAACACAATGAATCCTTAAGTCATTGGTTATAAATGGATCTTAAAAAGAATATAGGATAACATCAGAGGTAAGAAAATTAAATTTAATGATGGGTTAGTATCCATGGGATTCCATAAACATGATTTAGTTGATTACTTTAAAATTATTTCTCCTACTGTGAAGCACTCATATATTTGGTTATTTATTGCATCTTCAATTTATCATGACCTTCATATTGATTATCTTTATGTTAAAACTAATTTTCTTCATGGTGACATCGATGAGAAATTTTATATGAAACCTTCTGATTGACTATATAAATGAGTTAAAACTAAACTAGTTATGTCTTTTGAATAAATATTTTTTGGGTTATAACAATCCTCTCAGTAATGGTATAGAAAATTTGACACATTCATGCTTCAAAATAATTTTAGCATAATTGAATATGATTCATGTGCCTATTTTAAATACATTAAAAATTCCATGATATATATGTTATTATGTATTTATGGTATGTTTATCATTTGAATTTATATTAAACTCATCATTTTTATGAAATCACAATTAAAGAGTGCCTTTGAGTTTAAATTTCTTGTTTATTCTAAAAAAAATTGGGAATGGAAATTGTTAGGGATAGTGGTATGAAATTGCTTTATAAATCCTATAATTCATACATTACAAAAGTCATAAATAGATAACTATTTAAATCCTTAAATCATACTAAAATGCATTTTTTACATTAATTTAATATTTCTCTATCCTAGGAACCTATTATAAATTATTATATTTAATACATGTATAAAATACTATATGGTATAATTTTTTTTAGTATTGTGTATTTAATGATATATTCTAGAACTGTCATGGCTTTTGTTGTTTCCAATATTAGTAAGTGTACGGAAAACTCATGCAAGTCGCATTATAATTCCCTTAAATGGATTCTCATATACATGTTATTCTCACTATCATTGTCACTTTTCTTTATAATAAATATTTATTATGAAGAGATTGTTATTGGATTTCTTGATTCTTAGGATACAGAAAAAATAGACACTTAGAAGTCTCTCACACGCTATGCTTTCACTACCTATAGATGAACCATTTCATGGAAGTGTAATATATAGTCTGTAGTGGCCCTCTAAACCAACTAGGGTGAATATATCACCTTAACCAAGGCTATAAAGAAAGTAATCTGTTTGAATAATTTACTTTCTAAGAAACCACATTACAATTTTGTTATTACAGTATATAGTGATAGTAAATCAACCTTGTATTTATCTAAGAATCTATTTTCCCACGGTAAATCTAAAAAAATTACATTATATCACATTTTATTTGATACATTATTGATATTGGTGTGATGTGTGTCAATAAGATTCATACTAACAATAATCCATATGATATTTTAACTAAGGATACATCAGTTTCCATATACAGTAATTGTTTAGATATACTAAACACAGTTCCAATTCAATGATAATAGGTGAAAGAACATCATTAATTTATTTTTAAATGTTATATATTTGTAAAATTTAATTTACTCATAATTTATTTTAGTTAAATATTCCATGTATCTATTTTTTGCATGTCTATATTTTGTGCTAAATTATTTTCTATATTAATTATCTAGGTTTATTTTTTCACTCTGGTAATATTTTAACTAGAATCATGTTATGGGTTTCTCTATATCTATAGTACCCAGATCATGATTAGTGTGATATCACTGAGAGGGGGAGGGGTGAATCAGTTATCCCTTTTCTTTTTGAAAATTATTCATTTTCAATTTAACCTATGTGGCATGTTAAATCCTTGATCCACTCTTCTTGTGTCTCTCAAACTTACCTTGAAAAATTATATAACTCAATAGAAAATAGAAATAGTATTTATAAGGTTTGGTTCAAAGACCTACTCCTTGTTGTGTTGGTTATTCTCCCCAACATGTATTCTCCAGTATAATTTTTTAACAATTATAATGGTTGATACAAAATCACAATGTATCTCTCCTGAATCTATATAGAAGCTTATTTATAGTAAATTCCATAGTGTTTCCAGAATCCATACTATCCTACTTCAAAATACGCAATATAGAATTCTTCTCCTGAAGCACATAAGAGACTTCTTCGGCTCCATGTTCCAATAGAGAGGCTTCCTCTACTTCGAGATCCAACTAAGAAACTTCAAACTTTATTCAAGTCATAATGCATTGTAAGATGATATATTAATATTCCTATATGATCTTTCAATATATGAATTTCTCATGTAACATTTAAGTATCTTTAATATCTATTGATCTATTTTATTGGTCTTTCTCAATAAATCCTGATCACTTGTTAATGACTACTTTCCCCAGTGAAACTCTGCTTAGGAAATTGTTCCTTATACCGAATTCTCAGCCTCACTAATTTATGTGCTAGTAATGAATAAAAATTCTTTACTATTATTTTATGAAAGAAATGACTTTAATAATTTCAATTCATTTTCTTCTTGACTTCTCAATCCTCATGTATATTTGATACAATGTATGGTATTCTCACGCTTATAAACCATAGCATATATATATATATATATGTGTGTGTATGTATTATTGTTTTATGTGTTTTATTACACTACTTGAGTATCTAGTTCTTATTTCTCAATACAATTGAATTTTCTTGATTGTCAGGAGAATTTTCTACCTTGTATTCACATTTTGGATAAATGAATGAACTTTGTATTTGTATGCATGTGCATGAAATTTATGTACATGCATGAACTGCCTTCCTCAAGAAACTATTTGTATTCAAATAAAGAGAACCATCTTTATGAAATATCCTCTTTAGAAAAATATTATATATTATAGGTTATATCATGAAACTGTCTTCATACAAGAAACATCACGCATGTGATGGTCAAGCACATGGGTTCCTAATGCATCATGCAAACCAAATAGTTGCATAAGCTTTCTCCTTCACAAAACATAGTGAGGTGTTATTCAATATTTAATGGAACCAATTATTCTCAAAATAGGTCAAGTGTTCTTTGAACATGTTGGAGTCCCATAGTAACCTCTTCTCCTTTTCATAATAGTATTGTGAGGAGGTACTCTTCTTCACACAAGTATAATGCTACACAATTCTCTATTTTCTTCAAAAAACAATTGCCTTATCACAATATCTCATCCACACCCTTGACTGAGGGTTCTTCCCAATTTATAATAATTTACCCACTACCTTAGATCCTCATTTTAATCCATTTATATAAATTCTTTGAAATCCCAAATATATCATCTTTCATATTTTCGAATGCATCTTTCTTTTTAATAATAGTAATTTTGATAATTATGGTGTCTCTTCCTTCAGAGAAAACTCCTCATGTGGATTGGTATTATAACTTTCTTATCATCTTTTAAAAATATTAAAACAATACTTTATTTATAAAAATGGAATCTAAAACATCATTTTCATTCATCTTAGGGATGTATTTGAGTTATATTTAACCATGCAAGAGGTTGATTTCATGCATAGAAGTTCAAAGACTCAATGTCTCAAAATATCCCTAGAGACCACAACTTTGATTGATATGGTCCATCTATATAATCTTTTGTGTGTAACCCTTAAAGTTTCACTACATTAGGAAGGATATGAGATCAAAAAATCGGATGGCTCATATCTTCTCCATCATGGAGTGCTAGAAAAATCTATAACTTTTAATGTGGATGAATAGTTCTCCACACTTTCCATATCCCACATTGGTTTAGCACATAGTTGAGCTACAATTTGTTAATAAATATATTCTCTTAGAAGTTTGTTCCATGGAAGTAGGGCATGAGCACCTACACACACACACACACATGGGTCATGGCCCAATCAGCTAAGTCAGTCCATTTGTGTTCTCACACAGGCGCACACTCATATGGTCCTACAAACAGCCCATGATCACATTTTCCACCCATGGATAGCCAGGTATACCTCTCCCAGGTGGTTAACCCCGTGTTTCCTACATTTTTGGTTTAGGGATCCTTGGTGGGCACAAGTTTTGGCCAATTTTTTGGTAACATATCCATTCATATACTTAGTTATATGACATGTATGGAATAAAATACTGACCCCAACCAAAAATAAAATTCATTATTCATCATGATTATATATATAAGAATAAATTTCATGGACTTCATAATACAGTACTTCTAACGAAAATAATATTTTTCATGGTCTTATTCCTTCTTTTAAAGGATGAAGACAATATGAACTCTCCTAGTGAAATTGGAACTTATCTATAAACTTAATAATAGTTCAATAATTTTCAAAATTATAGTGGAGAATAGTAATTATCCATCCATATTCACATAAAATATTCTTATAAATTCAATATATATTGACCCTTATTGAAAAAAAATACAATCCAAGTCTATTTGTCTCATATGTAATGGGATACTCTCTATTGGATTCTTCTGGTGGGTCACTTTCTTTGGCCCACATTCCTTGATGACTTGAACTAGTGGGGTCAATCCTTATTTCGTTCTCATGACTAATGATATCCATTAATAATATTCATTAACTAACCCATCTAGGTTAACAACCTATTCGGTTCTCACTAGCTTGATCTGTTATTCCACCTGCTCATATGTTGTGCCGGTAAGGTGAATTGATTAGCTCATTGGTCCATTAGTTTGGGAATATGTGATTCAAGAAACCCTTTGGTTTCTCCTCTTATGTTATCATTCCAATTAATCATTCATTCATTCACCACAAAGAGATTCATATATAGAGATCAATGTGATATTCTTAGATATTAACATGAGCTACTAATTCCAAATGTCATTTGGTGGAGTTCTATTCTCAGCTTCATCATCCTAAAGAAGATCTATTCCTAAAGTAACAATTTTGTGGAGATATAGAAATCATATTCATGTTGGGTTATTTTATGAGAAATATTTTAGTCCATCAATAAGAAATTCATCATACGATTCCTTTCTTTTTTGACTTCTAGAGATTGGTAAGTTATCCCGCATGTAAGTTCCTCTTTTATACTTTTCTTCTTCAAGCTATTAGTTTCTTGTTTGGATTTTTTTTCATGGTTAATCACTTATATCAACTTTTATTTTGATCATTAATAAAGTTTTTCATTAGTGTGTTGTTATTATAATGAACGTAGGGCCACAACAATCTAAATCAACATAGATATCCATTTCCTTTAATGCTTTCATTTTCTTTATTTTAATATGTTTTTATTTAGGTGCTTCTTATTTATCTTGTATAGATTCACCAATATTTCACCTTTATTGGATTTATCATTATTTATTATTTTTTCTTCTAATATCTTCTATGACTTTAGATCAACCAATCATATATAATGTGGTCTTGGGAAATTATTGGGGGCTTCCCTCACAACATTTTCCCAAACATCTCTATTAATTTTTTCTACTAAATTAATGTTGAATTTTAAATTCTTTATTTTTATAATTTTTTTGGTTTTCAATAATATTATAATTATTAAATAGTGAATTTTGAAATTTGGAGTTGTTTTTACATGAAATATTATTTCTTTTTTTCTCTTGATTCAACCGGTATATGAAATTTTTTAATTTTTTAATATAAAAATTGAATATTTTTTACTTTAAACATTATCAAAACATATCCAAATTCAATATGTTCCTGGGATACCAAATATTAAGCCTCTTATGTGAGAAATATAAACCTTATTACAAACATCATCCTAGTCCAGAATATGAATTAATATTTAATTTAATCTCATAATTTAAAATAATATCAAAACTCATGAATTAAAATAATTAACACCCATTAATTATATTAGTAATTAAATAAGAAACCATTAAAAATTCAGAAATATGAATATTATAGAGAAAAGGTATGGAAAATTTTTAAACACTTTTTTTAATATATGGTTCTTGATTTTTTGTATAGAAATAGGTTTGTTGATCCTAAAATGAATTGGTACCCAAAAATCACAATGTGAGAGAGATAATTCATTTGTATCTCTCACACCATTTCGAGAAAAAACAAATTAATTTTATTTTTAATTTCATTATATATATATAACATGTCATTACCCCCTCATTCCAAAGTTACTCCACCAGGGCTGGAAATAAAGAAAGAGAGATAATTACCCCCAAATCCCACCTCTATTAGGCAATACGTAGGCGACTAGAACTTAGGGTATATCAATCACACACATGTGAGGAATTACCCTCTATAATGTTTAAGGACTAAGAGATAAGATAGTAAATAAAAACCAACACCATGCATAAATAAAATGATAAATCCCAATACATGTAATCTCATACACAACTGAACAAATAAAAGGCATGACAAAAAGTACTGAAAGTAAAACTAAGTAATGACAAAGAAGTCCAGAAACTAGCGATGTCTTATCAACAACTCCTAAGAGCTAGTGATATCCATAAAAATAACCAACATGTTCGTTATGACTTAAAAAACAGTTTATTTATATATAGGGTGAACATAACATGTATACTTAGTAGTATCCTCCCTAAAACCTCTTAAGAGAATTGTTAAAGAACCATACTAAATCACAAGGAGTAAAAAAATGAAACTAACTCATCACCTAAATAGGTAATACTACCTCTCCATGGATCACTCACTACGTAACATATAGAAGTAAACCATTTCATATCAACATCATATATACAAATGAGGAACCCTGAAATATCTCTCCCATCAGTTTATCACTCTCACACCCCAATGTCATACATATTATTCTCATCTATTCTATAAGAAATTCATCCTTCATGTGAGTTTGGAATCATCCCTACCTACCTGAGTCTCACGTAGTTACCAACATCTCTTGTTGGAATCCATACACATATCTATCTCATCATCACCACTATCAAAATATAAACTAAAGTTGTGTCTAGAATCCACTATAGAATATGTAAATTCATTGTACCTCAATCCATTATATCTCATGCATGTACACCCATAGAAATACAGAGCCACCATGACTGAATAAAGGTATGTTTTATACCTCAAGCAATTACAACATGCACATAAATTTATAGTAAAACCAAGATTCATTACATCCTAGGTAGGAATTTAAATTATACCAAAATCCATCATATGTTGGGATACACCTCCTCATATCTAATTCCAAATGAATAAAGTGGGAGAGGGATAAGTCTACCTTACTATCCTAGATGTTAGTGAAAACACCCCCCCCCCCCACACATTTTAGAGTTATTTACCCAACTGATATGGATGGGGTGGCATATGAAATCAAAAAATATAAATGATATCATGCACAAACACGCTAAGGAAAAAACCTACCCTTTTAAATATCTTACACTATCATTGCATAGGAACTCTGCTACCACTGTTGTGGTCAATATTATAAAAAATAACATAAGCACTAGATTTCACTTAATTAATTAATTAGCCATTAATTAATTTTCATTAACATTTTCCAAGATGAATATTTTAATCCTCTTAAGCTAATTGATGATGATACTATTATTTATCTTGTTTATATTCTAAATTATGTCATCATTATTATAAATTTAATAGGAAATTTCATATTGTAACCATGCTCCTTTGAAAAACTCGTTGAAATATCCCATGGTCTCCATTTATTGATAAAAAACACTTGACATCACAGCCATCACCAAAACCATATCCCATGGATTATTTAATTATTCATTAATTATTTAGAAATTTTCCAGGTACTCTAGAACTCTATCTATGTTACCATATCAAAACTGTGTATGTCGTGCAAGGAGTCAGACTATGTCAAGTAGTGGGAACCCAAAAATTAGGAACATACAACCACCTCGAACACATATAAATAATTATGAAAGAAGGAATAATCAGTGAAAAATTCCATCTTTGAACTTGTCTTGATCACCATGGTATCCCACACTATTGCAGAAAAAATAAAATTGTTCCTCCATTACTGGAATCAACCATCACTACACCATGAGCTATCAGCCGATCCATAAAAACATAATTAGCAAAATATCCTTATGCCTCCATCCCATTAAGGAAACTGACCACACAAGGTTACCAAACAATCACAAAAATACTATAAAATTCCTAGATCACTCATACATATAAAATGTATTTTCTTCACATAGGTAAAGGAACCAAACCCATAAGACCAAGGCATATAATCCTTTTACAATAATAATGTGCACACTCATCCCCAAAGAATTTGACTTTGTAAAACAATCATTTTAATTACTATCAATAATTAACCAGTTTATTATGCATAGGTTTTTAGTAAGAATAAACTTTTTAATTTTCAGCTATCAACTTCTATGAAACAATATAAATAGGCATTTAGCATTAACTTCATATTTTACTAAGAATAAGGAAGAATATATATATAATTACATTCCTATTTTTTATCACAGCATCCTAATTATTCTTACTTTACATTATTTATTGTAAATTTAGTAAATTAACCATGATAATGACCTAAATATCTACAACAAGTATATATCACACTATTAAGAAAAAGAGATAAAAATGATATAAGATAAAAGTAATCACAAATATAAAACAAAATTTCATTATTTCGTCAAATTCCATATCCTTGTATTTATTAGGATAATTCCACAATTTCATGAAGTATTGAATCATGGTAATCTCACACATGAACTTTAAATTGATGAGTGATAATATATTTCATACCTAATGATGAAACTTTGATAAATTATTTTCAAAAATACATGGAAGAAGTAATCTCTAAAGTTTGTCATGAAAATAAATCACAGTGATCTTGATCAGGATAGACCCATTAGAAACCTAAGGGAAACAATGGGAATATGTTAACATTTCATGGAATGATAGATTAGAAAAGAAACATGTGTCAATAGAAATATAGAAACTCACCTTAGATCACCAAGGATCAATCTCTAAAAGAAAAGGGATTAATCAGGTCGAAGGGGATTCAATGAACATCAAAAATTATCTCCAGGCCACCAATGGTTTGAGAGGGGGGAGGAAAAATAATTGAAAACCAAGGGGTCCCTAACTTATAACCTAGTTGGGAAAATCACTATTCATTGTGTGAAGGTATAATTCACACTATGAATTCTAAAGGTTAAGATTCAGCCAAAAATTAAGTCACCATAACCCAAAAACCTGAAAACCCATTCTTTCCAGGAAGCACCAATTCATGTTGTGAATTATTTTTTATAAGAACCACATAATTTCAACTCGAAACCCATTAGGACCTAAAATGGGATTCAGGTCATGAATTTTTATTCATGTTATTAATCATGATTTCATGCCATAAATTCCTCCAACAACCAGGTTCAAGATTTCAACCACCTTATCTTACATCAAGCTCATAAATGGAAAGACTTAAAAAGAACTGGTCCCTTACATCATATACCAATCAAATAATTCTCATCCTATAGAACTTAAAACAACACTGGATGGAAGATAAAAGATCTTAAAAAACACCCCATGAGATTCCTCAAAAAGGTCTCATTATACCAAGAACATAGCTATCCCACCTTTGGAACATATCCTAAAAACTCACAGCATCATTAACTAACCACAAAACACTCTTCTATGAAAGATACCTCTCAAGGGAAAGGATAAAAAATCACAACACCGAGTAAGAGAAATGATCTCATAAAATAACCAAGGGTTTAGAAAGCATCTAGCCAAGGATCAAAAAAATAATAAAGTGGAGAAGATCAAGTAATGAACAAATTGTGATATTGATCATGCATCTATGACTCTATCTCGCATGTTCTCTCCTCTCATCCATTGTGTTGTCACGGGACACAAACCAAAGGGATAAAATTATTAGGTTGCACCTTCTCTTGAAGATCGTAAATCATGACGGGACACTAATAAAAGTTCGTATCATATTTAACATCCATTTATCCACAATTAATAATGTAATAATTATTATGAATACACCACTTAATCTATGATAGATGAAAGAAATCATGAATCTAACTCATCATTATGGGTGGTGCTAACTAATATGCCACAACTCTAAACTTATCCAACACCTTGAGAGGTCCAATAAACCAGAGTGAAATATTAATCCCATGATTAGAAAATTTCTTCCCATGACAAGGAGACATATTTAAGAACACATGACTCCAATATAGAACTCCAGATGCCTCACCATAAGATCTTAAGTTCTTAAGGATCATAGAACAAGTGAGAAGGGGTGTTCGAATCATTTGTTAAATTTTTAAAAATTTCCATCTTTAAGAAACTTAGCCCCTACAAATTTTCAAATTTGTTTCCTTTTCACCTTTTAGTAAACTCACAAGCATCAAAAAGTAGTAAAGTAAGTAAATAACACATGATTTACAACATTCATACATAGTGTTCTATGGACACTCTTATGGGTCGAGGGAAATTCACTATTAGAAATAAGTGAATACAAATTTTGAGCCAACACCCATTGATATCCTTATATATCCTAATATATTTGATTATACTAACTCCCATTAGTTTAAAAAAGTTTCTTGAAAAAATTGATCCACAACAAGAATATGAATATTTGATCAAACTACTCCACAATGGTTCCATCCTAAATCTCCATCTAATCTATCCACTATTTAATTTCTTCATACGATAACCACTATCTGGTGTTCCTGTGTTTAGAATATCTATCTGATAAACCTATTTTGAAACCAATCTATTTAAAAAACCTCTGTTCTAACCTATTAAAAAATTCACTACCTCACAGAAAACATCTACACAATAACCCCATATGTTTCCTCTATTTAGAACTCTCTATCTAGTTCTAAAAACTAAACTCTGATCGATGCTTTTATAAGAAATATCTGACTATAATTTTTCTTTAACACAAAAAATGAATTCAGTTGAAAACCCAACTCTGACATAATTATTTTAATGCCTTTTCTTTTCATTAGTTAAAAGTGGTAAGTATCGATGTACTTTACACTTATATTTATAGGTCATCTCATAATAGTAAATAAGGGAAACAAATTTTGTTTACCCACTCACTGAAATTAATAAAAAATAATTTAATGCTCATTTTAATTTTTCATGGATGATTTTCAACTATTATTGAAAATTCATGAATCTTATCAACTCTTATTTAATTCTCTATAATTTAAATCTTTCTCATTTATCCTGATATTTATAAATTTAAAAAGTTATATAAGAGTTCTATATGGAAATTGTTTTTCAATAAAATTGTTTTCCATAAGACTCTATCCATACTTTTCTTCTTTTTTTCGATATTCTTGACTCACTTGTAAAACCAAAGGAATTTATTCCTAAGTATAATATTTACAAACCACTTGAAATAATATTGTTCTATCTATTGTTTTAAACCAATTGAAAATGATTGATTACATTGTTGCATCTTCTTAAGCCATTAGTTTCCTACAATGGTTTTCTGGTAGAAAATTCAACATTTATAACATTTTATTTGTTAGGAGACTTTTTCAATCTTCTCAGAAACACTATATATAACCTTGAATATCCTGTATCAACTTCAAAATTTCTTACAATTACTTTTTATAGAGACACATCTACCTCTATATGATGCTCTTCTATCTGGTGAATCTTTCCTACAGCTGAAATTCACAACCATTACCTTTAAACTACCTATCTATATAGAAACTATGTCCAGTCACAAATTTAAACATTTATCACTTTTTGTAAACTTTTCATCTATTCATATTCTTTCTAATGATGTAACATTAAATTTTATAATAAGACTCTATCTGAAACAATTTATCTAGAAACATCCATTTAGAATCATAGATGATCTCCCCCTTTTTCTTTACTCACAAATTGTATTTATTTTCTCATTTTTATGTATCCCTTTTATATGATCTTGTATATCCAAGGATCTTCAACTTTTGAATTTTTACAAACTTCTTTTTCTTCAACTCATCCACTATCTAAATTATTATCTATATGAATTGTCTAACTATAATGTATGTCTAATTGGAAAGGTTTTACTTCTTTCGACATCTATAAATTCGCTTGTCCATATTTCTTAGAAATTGATAATCCAATGATCATAATTTTTTCTATACATTGAATCATTTTATAGATCTCCCTATAGTGTTTCTCTATCTTATAGGATCCATCTAGAACACTATGTCTGAAAACACCTCAAATCTTCATCCTTCAAAAGCTTGAATCGCGAGATATTTCATTATGTTGATAACTTTGATATTAATATAGAATCATCTGACTTGAAGTTATAAACTTAAAAACTTTATAAATTCTTAAATTTCTCTCTTTATTATACTTCAAAAACTTTATACAAAAAAAAATTTATAGACCTCCAAGTACATCATAACAAACTTCTATTAAGAACCTCCTTCCACATTATTCTATTTTCAAAAAAAACCCTTAACACAAGTTTATTTTTCAACAAATAAAAAACATTGTTCAAACCTCAAAAAGGATATTCAATTTCACACTTTGTATTTGATGACAACAATCATTTAAAAATTTTAACACTCATTAGTTTTCATCACTCATAATTTTTCATAACCAATTTTCATAACAACTAATGTTTTTCAAATTTTTTAAAAAAAACTACCTTTATCAAAGGAGAGTGTCTTGACACCCCAATACTTGATAAAGTAATGAGATTGAAGGAATTACATTCCTCTATGATAATAAAATTTGTGACCATGTTAATATAAAATCGCCCCCACTTTTATCTTCTCCACTTTTATTATAAATTTTTTACTCAAATTTTACCACTCCCTCTTTTTTGTTTACTCCCCAATTTTATGATACCCACAGCTTAAAATTTTTTAAAGAAATAAATTTCAAAACATTTAACAAATTTTTCACCTTCACTCCCCCTTTTTCAACATAATATAAATCATGGTTAGGGGACCTCGTAAAAAAATTTAGGAAGTCATTGGTGGAGGTTGAACATGAAGTTGCAGCCAAAATTCTACAAATCACTCTCTCAACATGAATTTTTTGATAGCATAAGCAATATGATATATTTTAGAAATATATTGTAGAAAAACCTCTTTACTGGAAACTTTCTCTTTTGTAATGTGATACTTCATATCAATTTTTTTTTATCCTGATTTTTGTATAGGATTTTGAAAAAGATAAATTAAACTCTAGTTATCACAAAATATCTCCAATGGTGTATAAACTTTCACTTTCAAATATTCGTATTGAAATTTAATCTACAACATTTTATTACAATACTAGGTAGAAAAAAAATTCTAATTCCATTTTGCTAAAAGTTACTAAACTCTATTTATTACTATTACAAATCAAATAAAATTCTACAAAGAAAAATGTTCCTCCCGAAGTTTTTTTTATCATCTAATATCCATCCAAATCCGCATCAGTTTAACTATGAAATTTCATATCAAAACTTATTTTTTACTTTAACCCATGTGAACTTATTCCTTTCACATATATAAGAATTTTATTTTCTTCTAACATGTGAGATTATTTCAGATCACTCTAATTACTATCACATAAAGTCACAACATAAACAATATCATGTCTTGAGTCTGTAAGATAAGGAAGACATCTTATAAGCATCTAAAAATTATTCTTATTTATACTTTTTCTATTTTCAAATTTACACAACCTTGTACTCATTAAAATCAGGGAAGAAACATCTTTAGAATATAACATGGAAATCTTTTGTAACAACTCCCAGGCATTCTTTTCATGAGATATGAAAATGTATTTTCCATTTTTTGAACTTTTTAACCAAGGAATAAAGTTAATTATCTAAGAATATAAATTTCAAAGTTCCTCTTAATTTCATTAGAGAATTCTTCACAAGTTTTTTCATATCTTCTGCAAAAATTATATCTCCAACATAAAAAATGACAATTAGAGTACATGTTCTCGCTTCTTTCACATATAAGTTTTTATAAAATTTTCATTTATAAAATTTCATCCTATTTATAAAATTATCATGTTTGAAATACCACTCCCATGGTGCATACATCAACCCATATAAGACTTTCCTCATATTAAAAAATGTTGTTTTTAAGTAATAATCCACTAAGTTTTTCAATGTATACTTCTTCCTCAATCTCCCTATTTAAGATATATGACATTACATCCATTTGATAAACATTATAAAAATGATGTGAAACCATAGCTATGAACATTTTAACAGAATCTAATATTATAATAGGGGGAAAATGTATTCAAAATCTACACCCCCCACCTATGAATTACCTTTAAAAAAATACGATATTTTTTTCTCAAATTTTCTCCATGTTCATTCATCTTGTTTATATACACCCATTGTGTCCCAATAATGTTCTTTCCTAATGGATGTGGAACAAGTTCCCATATTTAATTTTTCTCAATTTGATCAAACTATCCATTCATTGTATTCACCCATTATTTTTATCTTAATGCTTCTGAAACAAACTCTGGTTCAATCTATGAAAATAGATATTTTTGATTTTTCAATATAAACCTTCTTCTAATTCGAATTAGAGATTTTTTTCCACGTATATTTTCATTTTTAACCTGTTTCTGTAGGGTAGTAAATTTTAGAGTTTTTTTTTATTCACTTTATTTAGAAAATTAATCCTTTGAATCTTATTGTATCTATTTTGACTTTCTTTCATCATCACTTTCATTTGACGTTTTTAGTTTTTATTCCTCAACATTTTTAACATCCATTTTTAACGAATTTATATTTTATAAAACTCTCACATAATACGAATCTGCTAAATTTTGAAAAATTTTGCTCAAGTATTTGTATATTTTTTCGTTGGGTGAATATTCCATGAAATTTTGTTCCTCTACTTGTTCATCATATTTCACAAGATTTGGATTTTCTTTTAATAAACAGGTACTTCCAAATATATTGTAATAAATTAATAAATGTTTTTTCTTATACCAAATTTCAAAATAAGTCTTTTTTGATTCTGGCCTTAACAAAATATTGTTTTTCACATATATAGCAGTGACAATAATGTATCTCTAGTATAACTTTGAAAGTATGTACTCTTCCAACATGTTTCTTCCCATTTCCACCAAGTTTCATTTTTTTCTTTTTGTAAATACATTTTTATGGGGTGTATGGACAACAATATTGATGTTCTATTCGATGATACTTTAGATAATATTAAAATGAGCTTCATGTAAATTATAAAACTTTATTAGTACTCAACCTTTTTATATAAACCCTCATTTATCTATCAACACAGCTTCTAAAAGATTTAAACATTTATACATATTTTATTTATGCTTCATAGACATGATGTTAGTTATTCGAGTGAAATAATTAATAAAAGTGATAAAGTAGGAATATACTTTTATTGATTGATGTCTCATCATTCCATAATGATTTAAGTGAATAATCTCATGAGGTTTAGTAGATTGAATTTCTACTTTTTTTGGGATTTTACTAACCATATTTCCTTTTAGTCAAGTTATAAAAACATCATCTTCTCCAATTCTCAATATTGGTAGATTTTATACAACATTATATTTATAATGTTTTTTCATTATTTTATACCCAATATGCCCAAGTCTGTAATTCTAAAACATGTTCTCATCTTCAGAACTCAAGTGACATGAGTCACTAGGTTCCCCAAAATGAAAAATATTTCTTCTAGTTCTTTCTCCTCTTATAGAACGTTTTCCATATTTCACACCTCTGATGATGAAAGAATATTTTCTAAATATCACTTCATTTCTATCATCACAAAGTTTACTCACACAAATAAGTATGTTTTTGATACCATCAAAAAATAGAACTTTCATTGATTTTAGTTTTTGAGGTTCTATCTTAGTGGTTCATTTTCCTTCAATTTTAAAGGAACTATCATTTGCAAAAGAAAATTCTCCTTCATCACAATTTCCAATATCTTTATACTTTTTTTATATATCACATCAGGTGTGTGGAACAACCATTATCAAGAATCCATGGTTTATTGTTTTTGATTCATTTTAGAGATGTCTCAATAACAAAATCTCTTTTTTAACTTTCTTCTTTCCATCCAACGATTTTTTTCTAGAATGTGAAATTTACCCTAGATGTGTAATCATACATTCTTCAGTAAAGTGACCATGTTTATCTCATTTTCCACAATATTATTCTAGGCAGTAAAACTAAGTTTTTATTGAAGACTTTATAACATCTTGAGACTTATCTTTTCTTACTTCCTATGGATTTTAAAAGTTACTCATTCTTCTTCCATCATTGCTTCCCCTCTATTCATTCCACGTTCCTGGTAGTGAAATGTTATGCCAAATTTTGTATTCTATAGGCCCATAAATTCAACATCACTAGAAAAACCCATCAAATGTTGGTTTTCTATAGAAGTATTAAATCACTCTTTAGAAATTTTGGTGAGCTTTATTACTTCTTTCAATTCATAATTTCTTCGGATGTGGCTCATCTTTCCTATGGAGGGAATTTTCAATTTTCATGGATGTGATAGGTTTCTCATATCTCTTATCAGTATAATTTTTCCCAACACGTTTCTTAAGATCAAAATTTTAGAAAAATCAGATAAACTTTTACATTTAGTGGGTGAAGATTTCACCTGATTCTTACAGTGATTTTTTCTTCATCTTTCGATTATTTATATTTGACATTCAAAGACTTGCTGAAATTTTTATTCAAATTTATTAGGTTATTTGATTGAGTTTTGTTAACTTTATCTTCTTTTTCTACCAAATTCTTACTGAGTTCTTCAAACATCTTTCCCTATTCATAAATTTAGGCTTATAGTTTAATATTTTCAGGATGTAATCTTCTTCTTCATCAAGTACATCTTTTCTTCCTTAAAAAACTTTTCCAGCTTCTTTCTTCATTATTATAATTTCATTCATGAGAGTTCAGTTTTTCTCAAGACATGATATAAGTTCTAATCTAATATGATACTCTCTATGAAGATTCTTTACCTCCTACTTATTCAAAATTTGATGAATCTTATTTTTTATAAAAATTTAAAAATAAAGTTATGATTTTTTCTATAAATTCTTCTTATGATGAATCCATACCATTTAATTTAGATTTTACTTTCTTACTCAGTATGCTTCTTATGTTTCCAGTGAACGTTTTCTTTCCTCCAGTGTACTTCTTTTCTTCCTTAGGATTTTTTTTCGGATTATTACATTGATTATTTTCTTATGTATGATCTTAAAATTTACTAATTTTCTTCTTAGGTCAATTTATAGTAATGTTCCTAATTACACCAATCTTAAAACATTTGAGAGAAATATTTCCCATATAATTTCTTCTTCTTGTTTGATGATTCTTGGAGATAAGATACGTAATATTTTTATTCAACTCATCATCCTCATTATCTTTATAATAATAAGTATAAAAATATTACGAATCTTGGATTATCAAATTTTTCATGAATTCAAAATCCATTTCATCTTTGATATTATTTTTTAATTCTATAGCTTTTTAAAATTTATAGGCAATAATAAAGTTATGAAATTCATCAAGTGGTAAATATTTTTTATCTTATAAAGAAAATATTTTAGAATAAAACATTTCCAAAATGTTTCACATGAGTTTCTTAACAACTGAATAATCTTAAAGGAAACATCTCTAAAACCACTGATATTTTATCCAAATTCATTCACTCTGGTGAATTACTCATCAATAGTTTCTTCATCTCTCATGATTAAATCATTAAACTTTTTACGCTATATTTTTAACTTTACTTCCTTCACTTTAGTATTTCCTTCAAAAATACATTCAAGATTTTCCCACGTTATCTTTGAAATTTTTAGACACATCACAATCATGTAAACATATTCTGATAGAGACGTGTGAATAGAATTTGTATCCTTTCCATATAAATCAATGTTTGTCATATCTTCAACAATAATGGGATCATATTTTTCAATAAGGGAAACCCAAAAGTTTTTACATCTACAAACTCCAAGAAAAGAGATTGAAGATACAGTAACATTCTATTTTTTAATCCATGATAATATCATCAAAAATAAGTAGGAATTATTCTACCGTTTATGGAACCGAGATTTTATATGATATGGATTTAAAAAGGGAACCTTCCCTATGATACCTCTTGAAGTTCCTAAGAATCGTAGAAACTTTTATAGAGGGTAAATCAGTTGTTAAATATTTAAAAAATTATAATTTGAGAAACTTAACCATAGAAACTTGTTATAGTTATTATGTTATGCCTTTTAGTAAAATCACATGCATTAAAAAGTAATAAAGTAAGCAAAGAACAAAATATTTACAAGGTTTTTCCCCGATGTGAGAAAATACATCCTTTCTAGGTAAACTCTAGTGAGTCCATATAAATTCACTACTAGAAATAAGTGAATATAACTTTTGAGATGAATTTAATTGATATCCTTATATAACATGATAGGTATGATTATACTAACTCCAATTAGTTTATAAATTTTTCTTATAAAAAATGATACACAGTAATAATATGAAACTTTGATCAAAATTCTCCACAAAAGGTTTATCTAAAATATTTTTTTAATCTTACCTCCTTTGGATTTCTCTATCTGGTAATCTCTATCTGGTGTAACTACATCTAGAATATCTATCTAATGCATATATTCTGAAACTTTTCATTTTAAAAAACCATTGATCTAACCTGTTAAAAAATTCAGTGCCTCGCAAAAAACATCAGCAAAGAAACCAGGTCTGTTGTCTTTGTACGATACTCCATTTTTGGTTCTCAGAACTGGACTTTGTTCAACACTTTTTTATGAAATCTATATTCATAAATATGCTTCAAAAAAAAACTAAATTCAGTTTGAAACTCAACTCTAACACAATTATTTCAGTGTCTTGTATTTTTTTCAGTTAATAATGCAACATAGAGATGCACTTTCTAATTTGATTTATGGGTTCCCTTAGAATAGAAATGGTGGGAAACAAATTTTTTATCCCCACTCACTTAAATTAATACATAAAAATTTCATGATCATTTAATTTTTTTGGGGATTCTTAAAAACTCATATAAAACATTCAAGAATCTTTTAAAATATTCTCATATTATCTATCATTTACAATTTTCTCATATTACCTCATATTTGGAAATTTATAGAGTTATGTATGAGTTCTAACCATAAATTGTTTGTTCGAAACTTCGATAACTGAAATATTATGTCTGGACTTTTCTTCTTCTGTCTAGGTACTCTTTTCCCACTTTTAAAACAAGAGTATTTTCTTCCTAAGTACAATACTTACAAACTAATTGAAATAAAAGAGTTTATTCATTTCTTTAAAACAACTTATAATGGTTGAATACATTTTTTCAACTTATAAAGACTTTAGTTTATGAAAAAAATGGTCTTGTAGAAACATCAACATTTCTAACATTTTCAATTTCTTGATAATTTTTCTAGATTTTGAGAAACACTATTTTTTATCTTGAATTTTTAGTAGTAACTTCAAAAAAAAAAAATTTAATTTTTCTGTAGACTCATCTTCCTCTAAATGATTCTCTTCTGTCTAGTAAAGCATCCCCCTGGTAGAACATCAAAACTTTAAACTTCAAACTAACTTTCTATCTAGAAACTGTGACAGAACACAAACTTTAACATTTCCAACTTTCTATAAATTTTTCATCTGATCATCCATTTTTATGATAAAAATTAAAATTTTATAATAAGACACTATCTAGAATAGTTCACCTGAAAATATCTATTTGTAACCATAGATGATATCCCCCTTTTTCTTTTCTGATAACTTTTATTTCTTTTCTCATTTTGATTTCTCCCTTCTGTCTGATCATATCATTCTAAAGATCTGCCTCTTGTGACTTTTTGAATACTTTTTTTTCTTCAAACTTAGACTCTTTATAACTTTATCTCTGTCTGGATTCTCTTTCTAGAATGTTTTTCCAATAAGTATAGTTGTACGTATTTTAACTTCATAAAATTCACACTTCCAAATTTCTTGAAAATTCATCATCTAGTGATCATCATTTTTTCTTCCTGTTGATGCTTTGTATATATATCTGTCTAGGGAATACCTATCTGATGAGCTCTATACGAAACATTGAAACACATCAACACTTCTGTTTTCAAAATCATAAATCATGAGATATTTAATGATGTTGAGAACTTTGAGATCAGTATAGAATTATCTAAATTGAGGTTATAAAGTGAAGAACATTCTAAATTCCCGAAATTCTCAATTTCTTCAACTTCATAAAATTTATATAAATCTTTCTATCTGCACATCTAGAAACTTCATAAAAAACTTATTTTAATAAATTCTTGAAACTTTCACCTATTTCAAAATACATCCATTAAAATAAGGTTAGTTTTCAACAAATAAAAAACTTTTTTGAAACCTTAAAAAGTTTCTTCAATCTCCCCCATTTTATTTTATGAAAAGCATTGTTAAAAACTTTTGAAACTCATTAATTTTAATCACTTTGAATTTTTTACAACTCATTTTTGTAACAACTCAAATTGTTTCAACTTTTACGAAAATAAATCCATTCTCTAATGAAATTTCATTAGTGCCACATTACTGGATAAAGTAAGGTTATGGAAGGAATTTTATCCCTTGGTGATAAGAAATTTTTTCTTCTTATTAAGATAAACTCCTAATCCATTTTATCTTCCACACTTTTGTTACAGATTCTCAACTCAAAATTTTTCACTCTATTTTGTACACCCTATTTTATGATAACAATTGATTCATATTCATTATAGAAATAAATGTAATAACTTCTAAAAAATTTCTTACTTTCTCCTTAACTTTGTAAACATAACCTAAAACATGGTGTGGGGGACTTCCTTAACAACTTTAGGAACTCATTGGTGTTGGATGAATGTGAATTGAATCCTAAATTCAACAAATATCTCTTTCGATGTTGATTTTTCATAAAAATCAACAATTTGATAGTTTGTAGAATTGTATTCCATAAAAACATCTCCACCAAAAAAATTCTCATTTATAAAGTGATAATTTATATCAATGTATTTTTTTCTTGAGTGTTGTAAAATATTTTCAGAAAGATCAATTATACTGTGATTATCACAAAGTATCTTCAATGGTGTAGAAAATTTCACTTTCAAATCTTCCTACTAAACTTTTATCCACAACATTTGAGTATAATCCTGGGTAGAAGAAACATATTATAATTATTCTATGTTAAAAGTTACTAAAATCGATTTACTAATATGCAAACTCACACAACATTATCCTAAGAAAAATGTTCCTCTTGAAGTTTATTTTCTATCATTGCAATATCCATGTCACGACTCGTCCTAGTGGGGCCCGAGCCGCAACTCCCCAAGCCTGCCTCAAATAGGCCAGGGGATGGTTACTAGAACCGAGTAGGCATGCTACTAACAAGGGAGGCATTGCCTATAAACCTACACACACACACACACATCTCCAAACCCACAAAGATGAAATGTAAAAACTTATAAAAAATGGAAATGCATGCATACACTAAAAATCCCAACCAACAGAGTATGACAGGAAAGTAAAGTACAGTAAGTGTAAAACCCCGGGCCAAAAGTACAAGCCCACCAAAAGAAAGTCTGTAACAAAGTCCAACCTGTATGGAAAGGTACTGGGACTTTAATTTTTAGTCGTAGGAACACACCTCAGCCCGTCTGATCTCACTGAGCACCGTCCGGTCCTGGTCCACCTAGAATCCTGTCAAAGGCTCACTCGTCTGCACAAGACATGACACGTGTGGGAAAAGCCCGTGTAGGGGTGAGTATAACAATACCCAGTATGACACTCCGAAACCACAATGGAAATACAGCAATGGAAAATACCGTAAAGGAAAGATACAGTCATCTCCACATAGTATATGTCTACAGAACATATAACAAGAATATCCAGATATACCCATACACAAACTATCATCCTGCTACTGCCACTAGGATTCAGCTCGAAGATTCGACTAAGCACGTAACAAGGAGAACACACTCCTAGGTATTGAAGAGAGAGACATGAAGTACTCTTTCTGGGAGAACACACTCCACAAGTACTTGATAACATGATGCTCATATGAGTATCACAACCAATAGCCATGGGGTGATTCCGACAACTCAGTCTGAGCTAATCCGCTAAGCAGAGGATCGGCGCCCAGGTAAAGTTGGTCATGTCGATACCAAGAAATCTATCTAGGGTTCCAAGAATGAATAGAGGATCCGGCTCTAATTCTCATAGAGGGGATTCCAACAACTCTATTCATGAAGTCCTGCTAAAGGGATCATACTCCAGTATAAAGGAAATGATACCAAAACCTTCAGGGAAAAGACCAAGGGTATGAATCCGAAGAAAACTAGTCCATGTCACAGAATACAAGTGGCTCAAGAAATGAAGAATTGGTTACATGGTGTGTAGTATGGTTACACGTCGTGTTCCTTGACCCCGGGTACTGCCCGTGTAAACAGCCTGGGTCATCCGTTCAAGCTGTGTAAAACTCAACTACACTGCGTGTAGAAAAATCACACGTCGTGTTCCTTGAATCCGGGTACTGCCCATGTAAACGGCCCGTGTCTTTAGGCTTGTCAGATAGAAAGTAACTACACGGCGTGTAGAAGAATCACACGCTGTGTCTGAGCACCTGGGGCTCGCTCCATGTACGCTGGCCATGTGCCCGTACACGGTCGTTGTCTGTGTCGCTTGTCCATGTACCAGCACACGGGGTATCTCATGTATCTGGCTGGGTCTGGCCGGGGAGGGGAATACACGTCGTGTCCTTAGTCGTGTACCCAACTCGTGTCCATGTACTCCCTTAGTACATGCCAGGTAATCTCGCCGACAAACACACGTCATGTAGCCCATACTACACGGTGTGTAGTGGGGATTTTTTCAGAAGCGTCGTCTTCCTCCTCACGCCTCGGCCGAATCTCCGGTTCTTGATCCAACTATCCGATCATCATGAAACTCTGGATTTGGGGCCATCCCGCCCCTACGAAACTGATTCCATCGGTTTCGGGCTTCCGATCAGCCTAGATAGCGTGTCCCGATCCTCCCGCACGAAAACACTTGAAGAACAGGAATTCAGAAACCACATCGATTTTTCCACCATCATCACCGTCGCACCTCCTTTAGGTCGTCTTCATGTTGGATCTTTGATTTCAGATCGTTTTTCCAACAAACGAATGCGCAACGATCGATTTCCTCAAAGAACACGTAGAACGTACACGAAGAACGCATAGGAACCGAGAGAGGAAACACAACAATCAAGAGGGACAAACCTCGATCGATGTTCGTGTCGATCTTGGTTCGTCACCATTAGAAGGTTGAATAAAAACCAAATTAATTTCAAGAATCAAATCCCCATGATTCCCACAAATATCCCATCCCACAAAAACTATCGATCTGCGGACTAATCCGTTCATGGATTAGCCCGCATTCGTTGTATAAGTCAAGAACAGGGAAGAAATTACAAATTAAACATCCTACCTGGATCTGCGGTGTACGTTGGCAAAGATCTGGTCGCTGCGTCGTTGTCACTGGAGAAAATCATCAAGAACATCGTCGCCACGTCGGGAGGTCTTCTCCAGAGCCTCCAGAGCCGCCAAGGGTTTCATGGTTATGAGGTTTGTAACCCTGGACCCCTGCGCATGCCTTTATTTAATAAAATAATAAGAGATATCTGTTGCAGCAGATTTAAAATATTTTTCTACAGAATAAAATATTTTTATTTAAATATTTTATTAATCTTACGTCCCAAAAACTGGATTTCACCACCGACCTGCGCCGGCCGATGTTAGGCCTTGCCTAAGGTAAAACCGCTGCTCTGAACGCAACGGTGCCTTTGGATTTCTGATCCAAGCACCCGTTTAGGAGTTATTCCACTTTTTTAGGAAAACCTCATGTGCACGTAATTTAATTATTTAATTAAATTAAACCATTTGTTCCGGGATCACCGGGCCTCAGAACTGCACGCCATCTCAGAGCCTGGTCTTGAATTGATTCCCATATAATATTAAAATAATACGTGAAAAAATACAGGACATTACATCACACCCACCTTAGGTATTTTATGTCCCCGAAAAGCCAAAACAAAGGCTACTCAAAAAGATAAGGGTACTGCATGCAAATCTGAGCCTCCCGCTCCCACGTGCTCTCCTGGAGATTCCTGTGCTACCACCGAACACACACTAAGGGAATAGCTCGCCCACAAAGGATCTTCTCCTGCTGATCCACGATCTCTACTGGGTACTCAGCAAAGGTCTCTCCATCATCAATGTCCAGCTCCCCCAGGCGATGACGTGCGATAGATCATGCACGTACCTCCGTAGATGCGACACATGGAAGATGTTATGTACCCGGTCCATCTAAGAAGGTAGAGCCAAGCGATACGCCACCTTGCCAACTCTACTCAGAATCTAAAAAGGGCTAACGAACCTTGGAGATAGCTTGCCACCTCGACCAAATCTCAGCAATCCCCTTCGAGGTGAGACCAGAAGGAACACATGGTCTTCATCCTCGAACTCCAAGGGCCTCTACCTTCTGTTGGCATAAGACTTTTGCCGACTCTGTGCAGTCTTCATCCGTTCCTGGATGACCTACACCTTCTCTGTAGTATCTCTCACCATCTCTGGGCCCATGAGTGCTGACTCTCCAGGGTCAGTCCAGCAAAGTGGTGACCTGCAAGGTCGCCTGTACAGAGCCTCGAATGGTGCCCTAAAATAGTGGAATGATAATTTTTGTTATAATAAAATTCCACCAGTGGTAGGCGATCCTCCCATCTATCACCGAAGTCAAGTATGCAAGCTCAAAGCATATCCTCTAGAACCTGTATGGTCCGCTCTGTCTGACCATCAGTCTGAGGATGGAACGCTGTGCTCAAGCGTAACTGAGTCCCAAAAGCTTCCTGCAATCACTTCCACAATCAGGATGTGAAATGAGCATCACGATCTGAGACGATCATTGATGGAACTCCATGAAGTCGAACTATCTCCTGCACATAGAGGCGTCCCAAGCACTCTACTGAACTCTGCTCTCGTATGGATAGGAAGTGGGCCGACTTGTTGAGTCGATCAACGATCACCCAGATGGAATCATGTCCCCTGGAAGTATGTGGTAAACCCATCACTAAGTCCATAGATATCTGGTCCCACTTCCACTCGGGAACCTCAAGGGGCTGAGTCAAGCCTGCTGGCACCTGGTGCTCAGCCTTTACTTGTTGACAAGTAAGGCACTGAGAAACAAACTATGCCACACACTTCTTCATTCCTGGCCACCAGAACTGACGTCGGAGGTCCTGATACATCTTTTCCACGCCTGGATGCACCGCCAAGGGGGATGTATGGGACTCCCTTAGAACCTCTTCCCACAATGTCACTGGTACTACTATACACCCTCTGAAAAGAACAACGTTCTACCCACCTTCTGAATATCCATCAGCCCTAACACCTATGGATATCTGAGCATGTAGAGTCTCACAGCTAGCATCCTCACACTATGATTCCCTGACTCGGTGTAAGAGTGGAGGGGTAACAACCATCGACTGAAGGTAAGCTCCCTCACCTCCATCCACGAAGGGTAATTGTAAAGAGGCCAACTGCCTCATCGCCTCATCCAGAAACTAAAAACTAGATTTCTTGCTGAGAGAATCCGCCACTAGATTCCCCTTCCCAGGAGTATAAACGATCTCAAAGTTGTAATCCTAGAGGATCTCAAGCCACCGCCTCTACCTCAAATTCAGATCTTTTTGAGAAAAGATATATTTGAGACTCTTGTGATCAGAGTAGATGGTAAACCACTCACTCATCAGGTAGTTCCTCCACATCTTCAATGCGAAGACTGCCGCTGCCAACTCAAGATCATGGTTCACGTAGTTCTGGTCGTTTGGCCTCAACTGATGTGATCCATAGGCAATCACTGCTTTCCTCTGCATCAGGACACAACCAAGCCCGGTTCCTGATGCGTCGCAGAACACTATGTACTCGACACCCTCCTCTGGTAATCTCAAGATTGGGGCACTCTTCAAACTCTGTCTCAACTACTGGAAAGCCTGTTGGCATCTCTCGGTTCATACGAAAGGCTGCCCCTTTTGGGTCAAAGCTGTCATGGGTGCTGAAATCCGGGAGAAATCAAGAATGAATCTTTGATAGTAGTCTGCCAACCCAAGAAAGCTCTGCACCTCCGTCATGCTCCAAGGTGGCTCCCATGCTAGTAATGGCTCCACCTTGGTTGGGTCCATTGCTACACCATCTTCTAAGATAACGTGTCCCAAAAAGTGGACCTCGTGTATCTAGAACTGGCACTTCGAGAGTTTCTCGTACAGCTGGAGTTGTTGGAGTGTGTCCAGAACCATCCTTAGGTGTCTCGCGTGCTCCTACATGGACGCATATTACATAAGGATATCATCAATGAAGACCACTACGAACCAATCTAGATAGGGCTGAAAGATCCGGTTCATGAGTCCCATGAACACTGTCGGGGCGTTCGTCACACCAAAGGGCATCACAAAGTACTCATAGTGACCGTAGAGGCATCTGAAAGCAGTCTTCGGTATATCCTCATACCGTACTCTCAATTGGTGATAGCTTTATTGTAGATCAACCTTCGAGAACCATCGTGCCCCTCTCAACTGGTCGAAGAGGTCATCTATTATCGGTAGTGGATACCAGTTCTTCACTGTCACCTGGTTCAAGTGTCGGTAATCCACACATAGCCTCAATCTCCTGTCTGCCTTCTTAGAAAATAGCACTGGGGCCGCATAGTGTGAAACGCTGGGTCTCACAAATCCCTTCTTCTGCAAGTCATCCAGCTGCACTCTCAGCTCACGAAGCTCTAAAAGAGCCATCCGATATGCTGATGCTGATATCGGCGTCGTCCCGGGTTGCAACTCAATACAGAAATCTATTTCCTAGCGGGGAGGTAGCCCGGGGACATCCTCCGGAAAGACGTCCTCGTACTCAGCCACTACTGCTGGAAACTAGAAACTCGTAACATCTACTATGCCAAGGGCTACGCTATCCAACTGATAGGATATCAGTTGTGCCTTCCTATGCACAAGTCTATCCTGCGCTACTTGGGTCTCTCTTTCACAAACAAAATAAAACCTCGTTCCATCACTGCGGACACACCACACCCTTCTCCTAAAACAGTCGATCTAGGCATGAACTGTGGATAGCCAATCCATACCAAGAATTAAATCCTAGGGCCTCAAAGCTACCACCAAGAGGTTCCAACTGAAACTCTTGCCACCAAGGGTCAGGTCACACTGTCTACAGAGGTGTGTGATATTTGAATCTTCTCCAGTCGATGTTTCTAAGCGTAAGGGTCTAGTCAACGGCTCAACTGGAATCTCAAGGTCTCAAACAAGATAAGCAGCTAGAAAGGAATGACTAGCACCTGTGTCTATCAGTACGACAGCCAAAGTAGAAAAGACACAGATTGTACCTCTAATCATTCCAGGAGGACCTGGTTCATAAGCCTCTGCCGCCTGCAACTGTCCCTGCCTCTGTCCACCGGCTCCCTGAACCTGGGGTGGACCTCCTAGGGGTGGTGGTGGTAAAAGGTTAAAATGCCGACCACCTACAGCTGCTCTCCCAGCTCCCCTACCACGTCCGCCACCCCACGGATCTGTCTTCTCCACACGTTGCCTCTTCCTCAGTGGTCCATCCACTACTCCCGTGTGGGTAGTACGGCGGGTCGGACAATATCGAGCGAGATGTAACCTGCCATAACATGAGTAGCATCACCTCTCTCGACGCTGGATGGATGCACCATGAGAACCCTATACGGAAGATCCCCTGTCCTGGGATCACCTCTGAAAACGTCTCCCACGCCTGGGTCCCTGACGTCGGCTCCCTGCTACCAAGGTCTCTACTCCAGCTCGCTCACTACTGACAACTACCGGTTGTCTCTACTCTTGCAAGAAGCTCTCGACCACCAAATCCCACTCGATTACCCCAGCAGAAGTGGGAATACTCATAGGGATGATGTTATCTCAGATATCTCTACCCAAGCCCCGCTCAAAATTCTGAGCTCTGAAATACTGATCTCTGACCATATCCATCGATACCCGCGAGAGGTCGGTAAACCTCGATGAATAGTCATCCACCGTCATGGTTCCCTACTGGAGATGGAGAATCTTTTGTATACGTACTGTTCTCAGGGTAACCAGTGAAAACTCCTCTCCGGAGAGATGCTCAAACTCCGACCATGCAAGAGTCGCCTCGTCGTGAGTCTGGATAACCAAACTCCACCATCGTCATACTGAGCCCTACAGAAGGCTCACTTCTAGGATCACCATCTGTTATGCTTGTGACCTAACCAAACGGAAGACTCTGGCCACCGCCTCAAGCCAGTCCTCTGCTGCCTGAGGTTTAGGCTCGCCTCGAAACCTGAGGGGTCTCTGTCTCTGAAACTCATGGAGTGCGCTCAGCCTGTGCTTCTCCTCCACTGCTACAGCATGTACTAAACACTGCTCCACAGGTGGCAGGATAAATGGCACACCATCCGATGGTAAAACTGGGGGATCCGGTCCCTGTATCGAAACTTCATCACTGAGGGAGTCATCCTCAAGATCAAGCTGCTAGATCCTAGCGGGTGTGCGTCGCGGAGGCATCCTGTTAAAGAAACAATATGTATCTCAGTCAGTGAGTACATCTGGAGAGCTGACTCAAGAATGACATGGAAACCACAACTCATTCCTATATGATGCATGTACCATTATTTTCCCTTGCAACTAGTTTTCTCATGTTCCGAGTCGAAAATAAAGTTATCAGAGTCCTCGTGTATGGATATGTCGGCTGCCCGCACCAACACTGGGGTCCCTGGCCTGAAATCTAAACTTGAAACACTTAGCAATGTTTCCCCAAACCAACTCACAGACTCTCGGTCCTAAGGTAGAACCGAACACCTCTGATACCACTCTGTCACGACCCGTCCCAGTGGGGAAAAAGCCGTAACTCCCCAAGCCCACCTCCAATAGGCCAGGGGTTGGTGACTAGCACCGAGTAGGCATGCTACTAACATGGGAGGCATTGACTATAAACCTGTACACACGCACACACATCTCCAAGCCCACAAAGGTGAAAAGTAAAGAACTTCTAAAAAATGGAAATGCATGCATACACTAAAAATACCAACCAATAGAGTACGACAAGAAAGTAAAGTACAGTAATTGTAAAACCCTGGGACAAAAAGTACAAGCCCACCAAAAGAAAGTCTGTAACAAAGTCCAACCTGTAAGGAAAGGTACTGGGACTGCAATCTGTAGCCGTTAGAACACACCTCAGCCCGCCTAATCTCACTAAGCATCGTCTAGTCCAGGTCCACCTAGAATCCTATCAAAGGCTCGCTCCTCTGCACAGGACACGACACGTGCAGGCATAGCCCGTGCAGGGGTGAGTATAACAATACCCAGTAGGACACCCTGAAACCACAAAGGAAATACAACAAGGGAAAATACCGCAAAGGAAAGATACATTCAGCTCCACACAGTATATGTCTATAGAACATATAACAAGAATATCCAGATATACTCTTACACAAATGACCATCGCGATACCGCCACTAGGATCCAGCTCTAAGATTCCACTAAGCCCGTAATAAGGAGAACACACACCTAGGTATTGAAGAGAGAGACATGAAGTAATCATTCCAGGAGAACACACTCCAAAAGTACTTGAGAACATGATTCTCATATGAGGATCACAACCAATAGCCATGGGGTGATTCCGACAACTCAGTCTAAGCTAATCCGCGAAGTAGAGGATCAGCGCCTGGGTAATGTTGGTCACATAGATACCAAGAACTCTAACTAGGGTTTATGAATTGAATAGAGGATCTGGCTCTAAGTCTCTCATAGGGGATTCCAACAACTCTATTCAGGAAGTCCGGCTGAAGGGATCATACTCTTGTATAAAGGAAATGATACCATAACCTTCAAGAAAAAGACCAAGGGTATGAACCCTATGAAAAATAGTCCAAGTCACAGAAGACAAGTGGCTCAAACCATGACGAATTGGTTACACAGCCGGTAGTATGGTTACACACCATGTTCCTTGACACCGGGTACTACCCGTCTAAACAGCCCGTGTCATCCTTTCAAGCTGTGTAAAACACTACTACACGACGTCTAGAAGAATCACACATCGTGTTCCTTGACTCCGGGTACTGCCCATGTAAATGGCCCGTGTCTTTCGGCTTATCGTATAGGAAGTAACTACATGATGTGTAGAAGAATCACACACCGTGTCCGAGCACCTGGGGCTTGCTCCGTGTACGCTGGCCATGTGCCCGTACATGGTCTCTGTCCATGTCGCCTACTCGTGTACCAGCACAAGGGGTATCCCGTGTATCTGGCCGGGTCTGGCCGGGGAGGGGTATACACGCTGTTTCCTTGACTGTGTACCCAACCCATGTCCGTGTACTCTCGGAGTACACGCCAGGTAATCATTCTGACGAACACAGGATGTGTAGCCCATACTACACGGCGTGAATTCGGGATTTTTCTAGAAGCGTCGTCTTCCTCCTCGAACCTCGGCTGAATCTCCAGTTCTTGATCCAACCATCCGATCATCATGAAACCTCCGATTTGGGGTCGTCCCGCCCCTACGAAACTGATTCCGTCTGTTTCGGGCTTCCGATCGGCCTTGATAGCACGTTCTGATCCGCCCGCCCGAAAATGCTCGAAGAATGGGAATTCCTGAACCACATTGATTTGACTTCCATCGTCACCGTCGCACCTCTACTAGGTCATCTCGAGGTTGGATCTTTGATTTCAAATCGTTGCACCAACAAACGAATGTGCAATGATCGATTTCCTCCAAGAACACGTAGAACGCACACGAAGAACGCGTAGGAACCAGGAGAGGAAACACAACAATTGATAGGGTTTAACCTCAATCGATGTTCATGTCGATCTTGTTTCATCATCGTTAGAAGGTTGAATGAAAACCAAATTAATTTCAAGAATCAAATCCCCACGATTCCCACAAATAGCCCATCCCGCAAAAACGATCGAACTGTGGACTAATCTGTTCGTGGATTAGCCCGCTTTCATCATAGAAATCAAGAACGAGGAAGAAATAACAAATTAAACATCCTACCTGGATCTGTGTCATTCGTTGGCGAAGATCCGGTCACCGCGTCGTCGTCGCCGGCGAAAATCGTCAAGAACATCATCGCCGCGTCGGGAGGTCTTCTCCAGAGCCTCCAAGGGTTTTAGGGTTATGAGTTTTGTAAACCTGGACCCCTGTGCAGGCCTTTATTTAAAAAAAGGAATAAGATATATCTATTGTAGTAGATTTAAAATATTTCACTGCAGAATAAAATATTTTTATTTAAATATTTTATTACTCTTACGTCCGAAAAACTGGATTTCACCACCGACCTACGCCGACAGATGTTAGGCCTTGCCTACGGTAAAACTGCTGCTCTGAACGCAACGGTTCCTTTGGATTTCTGATCTGAGAACCCGTTTAGGAGTTATTTCACTTTTTTAGGAAAAACTGCACGCGAAATTTAATTATTTAATTAAATCCAAATATCTGTTCGAGGCTCACCGGGCCTCGGAACTGCACGTCGTCTCAGAGCCTGGTCTCGAATTAATTCTCATATAATATTAAAATAATACATGGAAAAATCTGGGACATTACAATCCAGATGAATCAGTATCAGTATAAACATGTAATTTCATATCAAAATTTCTTTTGTACATCATCCCATATAAATTTGTTCCTCTAAAAAATCTCATATTTCTCTTTGCTTCCAACATATGATATTGTTTTGGATCAGTCTGATATCTGGCACATAAATTCACAATATATACATCAGGTATTGAGTTAGTAAGATAAATAAAACATTTTATTAGAATCTAAAAACAATTCATATTTACACTTTTTTTATTTTAACTTTACTCAACTTTGTACTATTTGAAATCCGGGATAAAACATCTTTAGAAATTTACATGGCAAACTTTTGTAACAGCTCCCTGACATGCTTTTCTTAAGATTGGAAAATGTAATTTTCCTTTTGTTAAACTTGTAAACTAATAAATATAGTTAATTCTCCAATCATTGAAATTTCCAAGTTACTATTAATTTCCTCAACAAATTCTTCACAATATTTTTCTCTGCCTCCTGCAAAGAATTATATCCTCAACATATAAAATGAAAATGAGAGTACTTATTCTCATTTATTTCACATATAAGCTTCTATAAACATTTCCTTTAGAAAATTTCAACTTCTATTGGTAATTATAAAGTTCATAATATCATTTATATGGTTTTTTCTTCAACCCATATAAGGATTTATTTAGCTTACAAACCTTGGTTTCATCTTTTTCAAGTAACAATCCAAAAGGTTTCTCAACTTAAAATTAGTCTTCAATCTCCCCATTTAAGAAAGTTGAATTCTCATCCATCTGATAAACAATATAAAATTAATGTCCATCCAAATTTTAAGACATTATAATAGTTTCTAATATTGTAACATGGTAAAAGTTTCTTTAAAATCCACACCATCCACCTATGAATAGCCTTTACAAATAAGATGAGTTTTGTATCCAAAAATTTATTTGTGTTCATTCAGCTTGTTTCTATATACCCATTTTTTCCAATAATTTTCTTTCCTATTGGATGTGAAAAAGTTCCCACAATTCATTTTTCTCAATTTCATTTAATTCTTGCTTCATTATATTCACCCATTATTTGTTGTTCAGTAGTTTTTGAAAATGACTCTAGTTCAATCTATGAAATGAGTGACATTAGAATTTCTAATATCAACCTTATTATAGTATAAATTAGATATATTTTATTTCCAAGTATATTTTTAGTTTCAACCTTCTTTTGTATGGTAGGATATTTTAGATTTTTCCTTCTTACTTCACTTTATTCACTACATGATCCCTCTAAATATTTATATGTCTCTTTTTTATCACTTTTATCATCACTTTCATTTTACGTTTTTTTTCTTCCTCAACATTTTCAATATCTTCTATTAAGGTTATAATTTCAATAACTTTAATATCATAGGAATAAACCAAATTTTGTAAAATTTTGTTCAAAAATTTGTAACTTTCTATATTGGATGAAAATCCCATGAAATTTACTTCCCCTTATTTTTATTCAAATTTCCCAAGATTTTGATATTTTATTTTTAGGAAAAAGGTAATTCTAAGAACCTTGAAATGAATTACTGTTAGTTTTTTGTTATACCATATTTTAAAAGTAATTTTTGTTTGATTATATCCTTAACAAACTTTTATTTTTACAAGTACAACATTGAGAATAGCTTCTCTCTTGTAGAACGTTGAAATATTGTACTTTATCAACATGTATCTTCCCATTTCTACCAAGGTTGTATATTTCCTTTCCAAATATCCATTTTTTATGGGTGTATGGACCACTATATTTATGTATAATTTTATGATTCTTTAGATAATATTTAAAAGAATTTGATGTGAATTTTATAACATTATAAATTATAAACATTTTTTATAAACCCTGATTACTCTCCCAACATCTCTTCTGAAATATCTGAACATTTTTACATCCTTTGATTTATGCTTCCTAAACATGATGATGTTCATTTGAGTGAAATAATTAATAAAATTGATAAATTAAAAATATCATTTTATTTATTGATGTTTCATTGGTCCACAAATATCTAAGTAAATCATCTCAAGAGGTCTATTAGATTTAATTTCTAGTTTATTTTGTATATTAATAACCATCTTTCATTTCTATCAAGTTACACAAACATCATATTATATTCTTCTCAATGTTTGTAGATTTCATAAAACATTAACTTTATATAGTTTTTTCATACTTTTATGTTCAATATTCACAAGTATATATTGCCAAAAATTATTATCATCTTCACCACTCAAGTAATATGAGTCTCCAAGTTCCCCGATATGAAAAATATTTTCATTGTTTATTTCTACTATTTTAAAAAGATTTAAATCTTCCAAACATCTGATGTTGTAAGAATATTTTTTGAATATCACTTATTTTTCATCATCACAAATTTTAATCACACTAAGAAGGTTTCTCAAGATCCCAACAAAAATTAGAACTTCATTATATTTTAGTTTTTGACGTTCTATCTTAGCAGTTCCTATTCATATGATTTTCAAGGAACTATAATTTCAAAAATTAACTTCTCCACCATCACATTTTTAAAAATATTTCATGAATTTTATATATCTCATCATGTGTGAGGAACAACCAATATTAAGAATCTATGGATTTTTCTTTTTTCTTTCTTTTAGATTTTTCTCATAAAAAAGCGCTTTCAACAACTTTATTATTTCCAGCATCTTTTTATTTTCTATCATCGGAACATTCTCATGGATGTGTAGTAAAAAATTCTTCAAAAAAGTGACCTATTTGATCACATCTTTCCACAAAATTCCTCCAATTAATCAAATAGATTTTTCATTGAATATTTTCTAACATATTAATATTTTACATTTCTTACTTCCTGTGACTTGGGAAAGTTACTCATTTTTCTTCCACAATTTCTTCCCATCTATTAATGCATATTTCTTGGAAGAAAAATGTTTTAAAAAATTAGTAATCTATGTTCCCATAAATACCACAACACCTGAAAAAACAATTAAATCTTGGTTTTTTATAGAATTATGATTTCTATATATATAAATTTGTTGATGTTCCTAACTTATTTCTATTATTACATTCTCTTGGCATGGAAAATCTTTAAAACATAGGGAATTTTAAACGTTTATGTATGTGATAAGTTTTTCATCTCAATATATGTTTTCCCAACACTATTCTTAACACCTAAAATGTTAGAAAAATTAGATGGGGATTACATTTACTGGGTGAAGATTTTACATGATTCGTGGAGTGATTTTTTTCTACATCTTTAGATATTTTTTAAAAAGATTGAGGTGTAGTGACCTCTTTATTGAAACAAAAATTTATCCACTGAAGAGTAAAAGGTAGAACCATTAGGTACCTTATAAATACAGAATAATAAAGGTTACCCTGTTCTAGATCGGGTGCTCATACAGTGGTAAGGAAGGAACCCACCTTTTCCACAGGGGTGTCAACCCTTTCTCCCAGTCCTTTCTTGTTTTCACACATCACCTTCATCATTAGAAGGTTCTTTCACAACAATGTGAGGCATGATAGACATAGAGGGACCATCATTCTTTGATCCAGCTTCATTACAATTAGCAGAGAGCATATCAAATGGGTTATAAATTCTATCATTACAAAGTACCTTCTCATGAAGAGATGTAAAGTTATGCATGTAAATCAGTCCTTCCTTTGGTGTGACAGATTCAGGATTGTCCATCTTCTTCTGTTCCACCTCTTCCATATTGAAGTTAGTTGAGGTCATCATGGTGGTGTGGGCCTTATTTCATTGTTGACTCATACTGTATTCATCAGGTAATCCCGTAGGATGTCTGGACAACAGAGGCACAATCTGCAGTGAAGGGGTCCTGCTCTAGCTTAGCATTGCATCATGTTTCCTTAGAAATGAAAACAGGGACCGTAGAAACATCTACTTAATGTTCTTTAAAATGGCACTAATCTTTAAACTTAACTTTGTCCGAGGTCACAGCATCTAGAACTATATTATCTTTTCTTCATTTTATATCATTCATCTCTTGACTAACTCTATCATCAGTCATTGCTTGTGCTGAGATCTCTCTCTCCATTTAACTATCCTCTGAGTCATATTCTTTCCCTTCACCTTCCATGCACTTAACAAAAGCATCCTTGAAAGAAAGGCCTCTTTCATATTGGTTATTACATTCATCAATATCAGCCCAAATGACTTTTCTTGGTCCATCCAATTGAGTAGTGAAAGGAATTCCTTCATTCTGTAGCAAAATCTGAGTTGCAGTATGTCGATGCGTCTGCAACACAGACTGAGCCATAATAACCTGGACATGTTTAGAAGGATCAATTTAGAAAGTAGGAACATATGGTTAACCTGGTTACTTTTTCAAATTTTTATCATTCCCTTTGGAGGGGTTGAGTCTCTCATTTCTTCTACATTGAGTCTCATTGTGCCCTTTCATCATACTTTTGGCATACATCATGCTTGATCAACAATTGGACCTGGAGTGTCCTATCATGTAGCACATTTCACAAAATGGAGGCAGTTTTCCATTAAAATTTCTTTTGGTACTTTTAGAATCAAGGAATTTTGATTGATTTTTGTTGAATTCATCTTTATTAGCTACCATATCCATACTGAGGACTCCAAACATTTTTACCTATTCACTAATTTTCAGTTTAATATTTCTGGGATGTACTATTCTTCTTTCTTAAGTGTGTATTTTATTCTTTTAATAAATTTTCCACCTTCATTATTCATCATTCTAATTTATTTATTGAGAGTTTTATTTTATTCAGATCATTATATAAGTTATGATCTAGATGAATTATATCTGCAAGATTCTTCACCTCCTTCTTCTTCATTATTTGAAAAATATTACTTTTTCTCAAAATTTAAAAATAAGGTTATAATTATGTCTAAACCTTCATCTTCTGATGAATCAATCAAATCAAATACATATTATACTATCTTAATTAGTATGATTATTTTGTTACAAGTGAAATTTTTATCTCCATCAGTGTACTTATTTTCTTCCTTAAGAGTTTTTTATTCTTCCATTGAGTCTTTTATTCATGATGATCTTCAAATTTACTTACTTTATTTTTAGGAAAATTCCTAGAAATGTTCCTGGTTCATCCACTCTCAAAACATTTGAGAGGAATTTTTCCTCCATAATTTCCTCTTCTTCTTTGATAATTCTCAAAGATAAGAGACGTGTATCTTTTATTCAACTCATCATCCTCCTTATTATCACATCATGTTACCTTGATCGGGCAATTTTTTTTACTTTTATAAGTTCCCTTTCGGTTAAAAATAATTTTTATGTGTTTTTTCTCAGTTTACTGCTAACTCCAGAGTAGGTACATGATGTATACCTAAAGTACACATCGTGTACTTGGAGCTACTATCATTTCATGAATGGGGAGATCATTCTATGAGATGGTACACATCGTGTTCCTAAGTTACAAGTCGTGCAGGGGTAAAATAGTGGTTTTTCAACCTGACGTGATGGATATTTCAGTGGACTTATCCATCAAGACCTACACATCATGAATCCTAGGTACATGTCATGACTCAGCCCATGCCCAGCCTAAAATAATGCATTTGGCAGTACCACTCATTCTATAATTCCTAGAACACTTTTCTCTAGACCCTACACTCTCCCTAGGCAATTTTTAGAGGCCACCCACCTCAAGATCAATCTTATCGATGTTCGATCATCACTTTTCTTATGGTGAGATTCATGGGTAAGTTATATCCCTTGTTCTTTGAGTTTATCTCCTTCTCTACTCTTGGTTTTATCAATGGATTATCTAGGGATTGATGGATCTATTTCATGTGGTGTTGGATATTACTTCTAAGTTGAGTTTTAAGATCTCCTTCACCTTTTTTCTCATTGATGGGTGATTTTGTGTGTGTCATTATTCAAGAAAGAGGTAGGTGGTTCAGTTCTAATTTAACAAATTTTTTAACATTTATTTTCTTGGTTTATTTCAATCACTGATTTAAATTCAATTTCTTGAACTTGATTTCAATTTCTTTGGTAAAACCCAATTCCAGTGAATTGGGAGATTTAAAATGGTTATGGAATGTAAATTTGGAAAACCCCCCAATTCTATTGAATTAGGGCGTGTTTATAGAAATTGGTTGATTTAAATTGTTGAATTAAAATGGTGGATTTTGGTGGAAATGTTTTCAATTAAATTGTTTAGTTTAATTATGAAAATGAATTATGAAAAGGATGGAATTGGTTTTGAATGGATTTCAGACTCATGAAAATGGTTTAAAATGATCTGATAGAAACCCAGAGGTTTTATCTTGTGAAAAAGAAATGTTTTTGAATAAAACCTATATTGGTTTTAAATGGAAATAAATTGGAATTTCTGAAATGGAATAAGGGGATTAATCATATTTTAAGCAGTATTAAAATAGTTCTCTCATCATGTAAGATCACATGAAAACCTTTTGTAGTTAGTGAGTTATTTGGATACACTATATGTTATTACAACGTTCTAAAACATACATGCAGTGGGTCGCATCCCTGACGGGTTGGTGATGAGTCTCCTTTGTCTAGTGTCATAGGGACATGTGTATACACATTTTGTTGAGTTCACTTAGAGAGTGATAAATTCTATTGTCGGTTAATACTATTGTACCTTTTGGTAGAAGACCATGTTTCTCGCTTGTTTATTTATATTTGAGATGTAAATATATGCCAATTTTATTTGAACTACTTTACATGCCTATGGAATTTATATAAACTATTTTATATAAATTTTTTACATACGACATTGTTTTAGAAATATTCCATCTCTTGTAAAGTAAATAATGTTTTTTGAATGTACTTTATATCATTTTAAAAATGTATAGCATGTTTTTTTAAAATATTCTTTTAATTTTCCAAACCTATTTGTTCTAAAAAATTGAATTCTTTTCTTTTAATAATCTATATTTGTCCTCTATTATGTAATCTTTGGTGGTATCCTACTAGGCTTAGGCTCAAACCTAACGTTTTCCTTTGGGTGTTTGTAGACTTTATTCTTCCAGGCTTGAGAAAATGGAAGTGATCTCTTAGAGGTGGATCTAACTATTAAGCCTTGGACTTGGTGAGTTGTGTCCTTAGGGACCTTGGGGATATTTTTCCTAATTAGTACTCTGGGTTGTAGTACTTGGGATTTTATGCCTCATTGTATTCTGGTACTTTTACTCCCAATGGATTTTTCCTATTGATATGCATATTGTCTTTTATCTTTTTCTTTCGTATTATTGTACCAAAATCATTCCCACTTGTATGTTGTATGATGTCAGGTGCTAGTCACCAACTTGTGGGGATTAGGAATTCTTTTTGGGTCATGTTAGGGTCAGCTCGTTTATTGGGTTACTAGGGTACCCAGGCCAGTTTGTGACAAATTGGTATCAGAGGGAGGTTGTTGATCTTTTTTCTTGAAGTCAGTATGCATTTATTTTAAATCTTGTCAAGACATAGGAGGTAGTTGCGATTACGTGTTTATCCATCTCTCACCATAATGAATCATAAGTCATCAAGGGTGGTTAGGGAAAGACATCTTGTGGATTAGTTCTATCCTTTTCCCTATTTATATTTGGATAGATAGAAATACAAATCTTTTTTGTCCCTTTTATTGAGAATAGTTTCTCTTTCAACTCAATTTGAGTGTTTATCTAATGTATTCTTTTATTTTATACTAATGTTGTGTAGCATCATACCTCAGAATAGACGTTTGAATCATACATAGGAAAAGGTTGTTGCTGAACCTCATCAAGAAAATCCTATGGTTGATCTGAATCTGGTTGAGGTGATTGTGCACACTGTCCAAGCTCTAGGATAGGCACCACTTCTAGTTACCACTCAGGCTCTATCTATGGATCCTCAAGAGGATGTTCTTTGGAATTGTTCTCAAGATTTCTTTCACTATAAGCCACCAGTAATCAAAGTCTCCACTTATCCTCAACATGTTGAGGAATGTTTGGGAAAGATAGAATATCAGTTTAAGTTCTTCCAGACACCGAAATTTATTAGGGTGAAGTGTGCCACCTTCATGGTGGAGGGACCGAGTTAGAGATGGTGGGACATGATGGTGATGGCATATAATCATGAGGTCATATAGTGGAAGGACTTTATATTTATTTTCACTAACCAGTTCTATCCAAAGTCAATGGTGTTGGCCAAGGTTGTGGAGTTTTTCAAGCTTGAACAAGCCGAAAAAACTTTGACCAGGTATTCAAATCACTTTGTTGAGCTAGTATGGTTTTCACCTAAGATAGTATCTAATGACGGTATGAAGGCTCGATGGTTCGAGTTAATACTTTGATCAGATATCCATTATCAGGTTCTCTTGTTAAAGTTTTCCACTTATACTGATGTGCTAGATAGGGAGATGATGGTTGAGATGGACTTGGCTGGAAAGTCAGGGTTGGTGGGTGTTTCTTTTTCTCCAAGTGGCAGCATTGGTTCCTTCAAAGGAAAAAAGTAGCATGATGATCCTCGCAGCATTTTTCGATAGCAGAGTCATTCCAAACCTCTTATAGCTCTAGGAGGAAGATCGTTGACTTTCTATTAGTGTGGAAATATAGGAAATTCTAAGAGTGTTTTCCCTGAGACACTCAATAACTGTAGCTCCTAGGGATGTTCAGGGAACTTTTAGAGGTTGTTCCATCACTTCTCTACTCCGCATAGTGGGATGGGATCATCAACTCCTCCTAAAACTATGGGGAGATCAAATGCTTTGATGATAAAATGGTTCCAACCATAGGAATCTAGAGAGAAGATTATTCAAATAGTGGAAGAGTGTCTAGAGGAACAAGACATGGTTCTAGTGATTGTGAGAGGTACCATTACCATTTCTTTATCATTAGTTACTATTATTTTTGATATTGGTGCATCTTACTTTTTAATTTTAACCTGTATTGTTAACCTCCTTAATCTTACTATGGAGAAACTATCTTGTGAAATGGACATTACCACACACCTTGGTATGAAAAGAGAGCAGGGTCTTTGTGGTCCTTCTTGTGTCTTCTCTCTATCAGATATTGAGCTAGCTTGTATATTTTTGGTTCTTGATATAAAATCTCTTAAAATCATATTTGGAATGGATTGGCTCATTGCCAACAAATCCTGAATTGATTGTTATCTTCGATGAGTTTACTTTACTACACGCAGTGGTGTACCTCTAATATTTCAAGAAGAATGGGACCCAAGGTTGAGTAGATCCAGACATTCTTATCCAGAGTTGGAGGAAGTTATATCAGTTCTTTCTTTTTATCTGGAGAAAGATTCAATGTGTGGTGATCTTTCTCCATTCGTCTTCGATTTTCCCGATGTTTTTTCTTCAAATTTCTCTGTTCTACCATCAGTGAGAGAGGTTGAATTTTATATCAAATTAATTCCTAGAACTCAATCGATCCATGTCCCCTATTATCGCATGGAACCAGATAAGCTGAAAGAGATGAAGTCTCAGTTGGATGATCTCCTTGAGAGAGGATTTATTCGCCAGAGTGTGTCACCTTGGGTAGTGTCGGTTCTTTTCGCTAAGAAAGCTTATGGTTCTTTTAGCCTATGTGTTGATTATCGAAATCTCAATTAAGTCATAAAAAAGAACAAATATCCATTGTCATAGATTGATGAACTGTTCAATCAGATGAAAGGGTTGAAGTGGTTTTCAAAGATCAACCTTCGATCTGGTTACCATCAGTTGAAGATAAAAAAACTAACATTCAGAAAACTGCCTTTCAGAGTAGGTATAGCCACTATGAATACCTTGTTATGCCCTTTGTTTTAACAAATTCTTCTGCAGTTTTCATGGCCTTAATGCACAATAATTTCCATGAGTATATGAACACTTTTTTGTAGTCTTTGTGGATTAAATTCTTGTCTACTCAAAGATTGAGGTGGATTATGTGAAACATATGAGAACAGTTTTTGAGTCTGCTGAGAAATCACCGCCATTATACCAAGCTTTAAAAGTGTGATTTCTATATTTAGGAAGTGAAATTATTGGGACACGTGGTGTCTAAACAGGGTGTAGTAGTTGGTCCTGAGAAGTTTAAGGCTATTATGACTTGGGAGAAACCACAAAATATCTTTGAGGTCTGGAGATTCTTGCGCTTAGTCAGATATTACCATGGGTTCATGAAATACTTATCGAAGCTGGATTCTCTGATGATTTCTCTGAATGAGAAGTGGGTGAAGTTTGTGTGGGATGATAAATGTCAGAGTTATTTTTTCGAGTCGAAACATCTATTGATTACTGTGTTGGAGTTCACTCTTCTAGAAGGTGGGAAGGGCTATGTGGTATTTCATGATACATCATGTTCTATCATGGGCTGAGTTCTTATGTATGGTGATCATGTAGTAGCATATGAATCTCGTCAACTTAGGACACATGAGAAGAATTATCCTACCAATGATCTAGAAATTTAAACTATTATTCACATGCTTAAAAGTTTACGGAACTACCTTTTTGGAGAAAGGTTTATGGTGTATTCAGACTACAAAAGCCTAAGTTATATATTCTCTCAAAAAGATTTGAATATTCAGTAATGGAGTTCGGTGGAGTACCTATAGTAATTAAAATTTAACATTTCCTATAACCTAGGGAAAGGGAATGTTTTTTAAAATTCTTTAAGCAAGAAACTTTCATCCCATGTGGGGAAAGATTCATCTGTAGAGTGGAATTTAATGTCTCTCTTTTCATAGTTTCATATTGGAGTTCGGGAGGAAGGGAGTGATGTTTCTTTAGCTAGTGTGCATTTGAATTATACTCTTCTCGAGATGATTATTCAAGATCAACATCTTGATGATGAGTTATATAGAATTAGGTATCTCTTTATGGTGGGGAGATAGTTGTCTAGTGGTCTTTCCCCAATGAGGGTGTTATGTACTATCAGAATCGCTTCATCATTGCGTTAGCAGAAAGAAAGGTAGTGATGGGGGATTTCCATAATTCTTAGTGGGTTGTGCACCCTGGAAACAAAAAAATGTTCTATGACATCAGCTGGTGGTTCTGGTATCTAGATATGATATGGGACATTTTTGGGTTTTTCTCTCACTGCTATACATGCCAACATGTGAAATCTAAGCACCAGAAACCTTCAGGTTTTCTTCAACCGCTTCCAGTCCCTACATGGAATTTTGGTGAGATATTTATGGACTTTGTGGTTGGGTTGCCTCATAACCAGATAAAGAATAATGAAATATGGGTTTTGATCAAAAGGCTGACCAAGTTAGCTCACTTTATACCCATTCGTGATATGTCCAAATTTGAGGAGTTGGGAAATCTCTATGTGAAATAGATTATTCACTTGCACTGAGTTAAATCTGTTATAGTATCTGATAGGGATCCTTGGTTCACTTCTCACTTTTGGAGAGTCCTTCAAGAGGCACTGGGATCTCAGATTCTTTTGAGAATGGTCTACCATTTTCAGCTGGATGGCCAGACAGAAAGAGATATATTGATTCTTGAGGATATTCTTTGCGCATGTGTTCTCAAGTTTAGTAGGGATTGGGTTGATCACTTAGGGATGGATGAGTTTTCTTAGAACAATAGTTACCATTCCATGATCAGAATTTCACCTTTCGAGGCCTTTTATGCCCAGCCTTGTAAATCTTGGTTGTATTGGTCAGAGGCTGGTGAAATTTATTTGGTTGGAACAAGCTTGGTGCAAGAGACGATAGTAAATATTCAGTTGATACATCAGATGATGTTAACAACACAAAGTTGATATAAGTCTTATGTTAATCGACACCATAGACCTTTGGAGTTTTCAGTTGGTGATCAGGTGTTCTTAAAGGTTTCACCCATGTTGGGTGATCGATGTCTTGTGAGGTAAGGGAAAATTGTTCCTCTCTTTGTGGGACCTTTTGAGGTTGTTGAGTAGGTGGGTAAGGTTGCGTACCATCTAGTACTTTCACTGTAGCTAACGTCGATACATAACGTGTCCCATGTATCGCAGTTGAGAAAGTATTTATCTAAACCATCACATGTTTTGAGATGGATTGATCTTCAGATCGATCCTGGTTTATATCTGATTGAGAAACCAATAAGGATATTTGATTATGTGACTAGGGTACTTCTTTGTAAGACAATACCTTTGGTTCTTGTACTATGGAAAAATGGCTCTGATAGTTATGATATGTGGGAACATGAGGCACAAATGAGAGAGTAGTGGCCTCATCTCTTTGGCATGGATGCTTCTTCATAGGCTTTCTAGGGGAAAAAGTTTTCATTCTGGGGAGTTTGTAACATCCTTCTACCTTGATCAGGTAAGTTTCCCACCTTTTATAAGTTCCCTTTCGCTTAAAATAATTTTTATGTGTTTTTTTTTGGGTTTACTCCATACTGAAAAATAGGTACACACTGTGTACCTGAAGTACATGACGTGTACTTGGTCCTTCTTTCAGGTCGTGAATTAGGAGATCATGTCGTGATCCAGTACACATCATGTAACTGAGGTACACATCATTTAGGGGTTAAATAGTGTTTTTTCAACCTGAGGTAATGGGTTTTTCAAACTACTTATCCATCATGACATACATGTCGTGAATCCTGGGTACACGTCTTGACTCAGCGCACACCCAGCCTAAAGTAATGTATTTGGCAGTACCGCTCAGTCTATTGTTCTCATACCTATTGGATCTCAACCCTATACTCTCCCTAGGAAATTTTTAGAGGTTTCCAACCTTCTGTATTGATTCGATCGACTTTCGATCATCCTTTTTCTTGCGGTGTGATTCCTGGGAAAGTTATATCCCTTGTTCTTCATGTTTCTCTCCTTCTCTCCTCATAGTTTTTCAATGGATCATCTAGATATTGATGGATATATTCCATGTGCTATTGGATATTTCTTCTTGGTTGAGTTTAAAGATCTCCTTCACCTTCGTTCTCATTCACGGGTGTCGTTATGAGTGTCGTTATTTAGGAAATCGGTAGGTGGTTCCATTCTAATTTTGAAAATTGGTTAACATTTATTTTCTTGGTTTATTTTAATCGATGATTTAAATTAAATTGCTTAAACCTAATTTCAATTGTTTTTATAAAACCCAATTCCATTTAATAGGGATATTTGAAATGGTTATGGAATGGAAATTTAGAAAATCCCCAATTCAATTGAATTGGGGTGTGTTTATGGAAATTGTTTGATTTAAATTGTTAAATTTAATTGGAGGATTTTGATGGAAATGTTTTCAATTAAATTATTGATTATAATTGTGAAAATGAATTGTGAAAAGGATGGAATTATTTTTGAATGGATTTCAAACTCATGAAAATGGATTAACATGATTTGATAGAAACATAATGGTTTTATCTTGTGAAAAAATAAATGTTTTTTAATAAAACCTATTTTGGTTTTAAATGGAAATAAATTGTAATTTTTCAAATGGAAGAATGGGATTTATTGTATTTTAAGCAGTCCTAAAAAATTTTTCCCATCATGTAAGAGAGCATGAAAGCCTTAGGTAGTTAGTGGGTTATTTGGATACACTCTACGCTATTACAATGTTCTAAAACATGCATACATCGGGTCACATCCACGACAGGTTGGTGATGAGTCTCCTTTGTCCAGTGTCATAAGGACGTGTGTATACAAATTTTTCTATGTTTACTTAAAGGGTGAGAAATCCTATAGCTCGTTAATACTATCATACCTTTTCGTAGATGACCATGTTTCTCACTTGTTTATTTATATTTGAGATATAAATGTATGTCAATGTTGTTTGAACTTATTTACATTCCTATTGAATTTATATAAACTATTTTATCTAAATGTTTTACATAATCCATTGTTTTAGAAATATTCCATCACTTATAAAGTAATTTCTGTGCTTTGAATGTATTTTCCATCATTTTAAAAATGTATATCATGTTTGGAAATTTTTCATAGAAATTCAGTCTGGTAAGATCAAACTATCTTTTAATGTTTCTAGTTAATTGTCACTTTTTTCGAAGTTTAGGAGATTTTGTCCATGGTTTTAGGACCCGGTTGGTAGGTTTGGTGTGCTTTTTGGTTATCGTTCACCTGGAATTTTGATAGAACCGACTCAAATGGGCTAGAGCACACTGCTATCTCCTCTGAAGGTCATTTGGGATTTGGTTGACTGAGAGGTATGGCTTTGACATTGGGAGGGACCATGATTGCATGGGATCGCTGAGTGGTCTTTCATTGGAGATGGCGGTTGTTGCTTATGCTTGGAAGAGGCAGATTTTGTTTTTTTGCTTGGGGTTGTTTAGTGTTTTGTTGAACTTTATGGTTTATCACTTTTCCCGCAAAAGTGTTTTTCTTAATAAAAAAATATTTTTCAGTAAATAGCCTTAGGATCACACCCTACTTTTGCCTTTGGTTGTTTGTAGACTTTATTCTTCCAATCTCGAGAAAAGGGAAGAGATATCTTGGAGGTGGATCCAACTATTGATCTTTGGACTTGGTGAGTTATGTCCTTAGAGACCTTGGGGATATTTTTCCAGATTATTACTTTAGTTTGTAGTACTTTGGATTTTATTCCTCGTCGTATTTTGGTACTTTTACTCCCAATGGAGTTTTCCTATTGATATGTATATTGTATTTTATCTTTTACTTCCATATTCATGTAGAAATATTGTTCTCATTTGTAGGTTGTATTATTCCAGGTGCTAATCACCAACCCATGGGGATCGGGAATGACCTTCAGTTCATGTCAGAGCTGGCTCGGTTATCAGGTTACAAGGGTACCCAGGCTAGTTTGTGACACTTATTCTCAGAATCATGAGGATCAAAATCTTCAAAATATTAAATTTTCATCTTTCTCATAGCTTCAAATCCATTTCATCTTTGATATTCTTTTTTAATGATTGATATATTCTAATTTCATAGGAAACAATAAATTTATGAAATTAATCATGTGATAAATCTTTTTTATCTTTTAAATTAGATATTTTAGAATCAAACATGTCTGAAAAGTTTCACATGATTTTCTTAATAATTGAACAATATTCCAAGTCATCTTTGAAACCTTTGATGTTGCATACAACTTCATTCACTATGGTGAAGTAATCATCAGTATTTTTTCATCTCTCATTCTTACATATTCAAAATTTCTATGATCGATTTGTAGCTTCACTTCCTTCACTTTAGTATTTACTTAAAAATACTTTAGATCTTGTCTAAAATTTTCTTTGATGTTTTGATACCCATCACATTCTTGTAAAAATTTTATGATAGATTCATAATAATAACATTTCTATCATTTTCATCAACTTCAATGTTTATCTTATCAGAAGCAGACATGGGAGCATCTTTCTCAATGGGTGGAAAACTAATAGTTGTTGCATCTACAAACTCCAAGACAATAGATAGAATATAGGGTATCATATTATTTTTTCAATCAAGATAATTTTTTCCAAAAATATAGAAATCCCTATACTATTGATGGAATTGATATTTTCCATGATAAGGATTTGATAGGGTGACATTCCCATGGATACCACATGAAGTACCTAAGGACTATAGAATAACTAATAATGGGGTGAATCAATTGTTAACTTTTTAAAAATTTCAAGATTTAAGAAACTTCACCCCTGAAAATTGTTAGAGTTATTTCCTTATTACCTTTTCATAAACTCACATGAATGAAAAAGTGGTAAATTTATAAAAGAACAAATGATTTACAAGTTGTGACCTTAGTATGAGAACCTGCATTCTTTCCATGTCTACTTTTATGGGTCCATGGAAATTCACTATTAAAAATAAGTGAATACAAATTTTGAGCCAACTCTAATTGATATCATTATATATCTATATAGATAACAAAAATTGAGCTACAAAAATAATATGAAACTTTATCAAACTACTCCACAAAAGGTACATTAAGAATCTCTGTCTGATATTCCCTCTGTCTGATTTCTCTATCCAGTAATCTATTTCTAGTGAGCTTTCCCCTATAATAGTTGTCTAATTCACCTCTTATAAAATTATTCCTTTTAAAATACCTCTTTTACAAATTACTAAAAAACTCATTGCCTTACCAAAAAATTATACATAGAAACCCCATCCATTGTTTCTATCTGATACTCTCTATCTGGTTCTAAGAACTAAACTCTTTTTGTTAATTTTAAATGAAATATCTATTCAAAATTTTGCTTCAACAAAAAAACTAACTTCATTTGGAAACTCAACTCTGACACAACTCTCTTAGCATCTTGGAATTTTGTTAGTGAACAATTCTATGTACCAACATACTTTCCAGTTCAATTTGTAGATTATCTTATAATTTCAAAGGTAGGAAAGTGATTTTGTTTTTCAGCTCACTGAATTTTATAAATATGAATTTCATACTCATTTTAATTTGACTAGGATGATTCTAAACTCTTCTAGAACATTGATTAATCTTATCAACTCTTTTAAAATTCTCAAATGTTTACAACATTCTCATATTTCCTCAATATTTAGAACTTTTCAAATTTATATAAGAGTTCTATCTAGAAATTTTTTTCCAGAACATCTTTGTATGAAAGACTCTATCTGAACTTTTATTCTTCTATTTGGTACTCTTAACCCACTTATAAATCAATAGGATTGTCTTCCTTAATATAATATTTAAAAATAATTTGAATGAATATTTTTATATTTGTTTCTTTAAACTAACTGAAGATGGTTGAATACATTATTGCAGCTTCTAAAAACATCAGTTTCCTATAATGACTGTCAATTAGAAACATCAAAATTTATAACATTTTCACTATTTACAGACTTTTTATGGATACTTATAAACATTGTGTCTAATATTGACTTTCCGATAGAAACTTCAAAATTTTTTACATTTAATTTGTTTGAAAAATCATCAACCTCTGTCTGATGCTCTTCTGTCCAGTAAATATTTCCTCTTCTAGAACTTCAAAACTTAAAACATAAAACTACCAATCTATCCTGAATGTATGTTCAATCACAATGTTAAACATTTCTCACTTTTTTAACTTGTTCATCTAATCATCTTCTTTCGGACGATTTAACTAAAAATTTGATAATAAGACTATATCTAGCATGGTTCATTTGGAAACCTATTTCCCGAACCATATTGTCTACCCATTTTTCGTTACTCACAAATATTAATGATTTTCTCATTTTTATTTCTCCTTTATGGCTAATCAGGTTTTCCCAAAGATCTATATCTTGTGACTTTCTGAAAACTTCTTTTTCTTCAAACTTAGTCACTCTCTAACTTATTCTATATCCAAACTATTTTTCTAGAATGTTTGTCCAATCATCAAGGTTTTACTTACACAAACATTATAAAATTAACACTTTCATATTTCGTATATATTAATAATATATTTATCATCATTTTTTTTCTATATATTGAAGCTTTGTACAAATCTCTATTTGGTGACACTCTTTCTGATAGGCTATATCCAGAACACTATGTCCAAAAACACTTCAACACTTCTTTCTTAAAAAGCTTTAATCATGAGATATTTCATGATATTGAAAACTTTGAGATCATCAGAGCACCATATGACTTTTGTTTATAAAGTTAAGAACATTCTAACTTCCTTATTTTCTCACTTTATTCTACTTCAGCAACATAGTATAAAACTTTCTGTCCAAACCTCCAATGACTTCATAACAAACTTATTTTAATAAATTCTAGTAACTTTCTCCTATTTTTAAAAAACATCCTTTAACACAAGATTAGTTGTAAAAAAATATAGAACTTTGTTGAAACCTCGCGAAGGATCCTCATGATATATATAGGACTTTTAATGATCTTGTTCTACCATCATTCATTGATGGATTACATGCCCCTTTATTATCACACACCAAACAAATTATGGTCCTAGAATAGATGACTCTCCATCCATGTTATAGAAGAATATAGATCGGAATGGTAAACTATAAAAATCATTAAAATATGGCATACCAATAGTGGAGTGGTAATTTTTGTTGTAATCAAACTCTATCAAGGGTAGGTGTCATACCCACATACCTCTAAAATCAGGAATACATGTATACAACATTTCCCATTTAGTCTAGATAGTCTACCCCATTTGATCATCTGATTGTGGACAAAATTTATTTCTATAGAATAATTGAGAACCAAAATAATGCTCGAGATCTCACCATACCCTAGATGTAAAATAGGGATCATGATAAAAGATGATATTCTTCTCAACCCCATGAAGAATCATTTTATCCTCTATATAATTCAAGTACAACACCTACACTATGCATAACTCCTTGATCACTAAGATATAAGCTACCGTTATTAGACGATCCATGATCACCCATATAATATCACAACCTCTGAAATCTGTTGTTAAATTTCTGATGAGGTCCATCCAAATATCATCCCACTTCAACTAAGGAACATCATGTAGCTAAATAAAATCACCAATAACATGATTCTCATCCTTCACTATCTAGAATACTAAACATGTAGAGACAAACATTTTAATTAATATCTTCATACCAGACTACATAAATATATTCCTAAGAGTATGATACATCTTCTCCACACTAGGATGTTCCACTAATGGTGAACTATATAACTCAGGGAGAATAACTTTACTCTCCATTAAAGGATTTAAAATATTTCTATGTAACAACACTTGATGTTTTCCAACCTCTGGAAACATATTAGGAGAATATTCATAAATTGATCAATCATTCCATACCTATTCCTCATAATCCCCCAACTAGGACTCCACCTATTTCACAAAATAATAATGCATTATCATATGATAAAGAAAACATTTTTCATCCACTTCTATTATATTAAGGTGAATCACTCCTAAATCTTCTATCACTCTCCAAAATTATACAAATTAACTCATATCACAACCATATGAATTCTTGCTCAAGGAATCTTCTATAAAATTCTCTTTTTCAGTTGTAAAAGAATTAAGGATGTTGTTTCCTTGCAAGAACTACATGAACCATTTTTTTGGTAGATTTAATTTGCATTAAAATAAAATATACTTTTAACTCTGATCATATATGAAGCCTTAAAAATTTTCACCGATAAGATAGTGTCTCTAAAATATTAAAGAAAGTTCTATTGTTTCTAGCTCCAGATCATGGGTGTCATAGTTACATTCATGAGGTTGTAATTACTGAAACCCAAAATAGATAATATCTCTATAATGTTTTAACACACAACCCAAACCAATATGTATAGCATCATAGTAAACCTTGAATGCAACATGCCCCTTTAGAAGATAGATAACTAGAGTACTAATTATTATTTCCTTTAAATACTCAAAATCATTATAGAAGAGGTCAGTCCACACAAATGGATGATCCTTTGTATTCAACATTGTCATAGGGTTCATAATCTAGGATAAGTCTTTTATGAACTTCCTATAATATCTAGATAGATGAAAGAATCATTTCACCTCTACAATATTCATGGGGGTGCCTAAGAAACCACTACCTCAATCTTTTAGGAATCAATTACTACACTGTGTTGAGATGTGAAATTCCCTTAGAAGAAAACATCACAAGCCCAAAACTCACACTTAAAAAGCTTCCATAATAGCTAATGAAACCAAAGAACTCCTAAAATGGGCCATAAATACTCAGTACACCCCTCCTCTGACACTGCAAACACAAGGATATAATTGATAAATACCACCATGAACTGATCAAAATACACATGGAACACTACATCCATTAACTCCATGAACACATATAGATCGTTCATTGCACCATAAACATCATAACAAACTTGAAATTCCCATAATGGCATCTAAAATAAGTATTTTTGATGTCCTCATCCTTTACTTGCATTTGATGATATCAATAACATAGGTCAGTCTTTGAGAACTAGTTATCCCCCATCAACTAATTGAGTAAATCATCAATCTACACCATATGGTAATAGTTCTTCAACATCACCTAATTCAAATTATGATAATTGATACACAATTGAAAAATTCCATTTTACTTCTTTATAAACACAACTAGATCACTCCATTTAGATACACAAGGCTGAATGAATCCTCTATATAAGAGATAATCAACTTGAATCTACAGCTTTAGTAACTCATAAGGGATAATCTAATATAGATAAATCAATATAAAATAGATTTATGGTTTTAATTCTATCCCAAAATCAATCTCTCATTGAGTGGTAGCATCCCAACCACGTTAGGAAAGGCATCAGGATACTCTATGATAACCCTAGGAAACACCACTAGTTAAACCTCCATAAAAATTATTTCCAATAGATCCAATAGGATAGATAGATACTCAACAAACTTTAGACTCATTTGAGTTCCTCAATAACCAATGAAAACTTCCAAACCTCCATAAAAATTATAGATTCTAAAATTCCTACTAAAGAAATCCATGATATCCTATATTGAATACATCTAATCCAATATAAGTTTTATGTTGTATGGTTATATTCATAAACATAGAAAGTATCTCTATGATAAGTGTTTCCCTATAACCAACTCAAATTATATGTACACATCAAATAGGCTAGTTTGATCTTCAACTAGGACAGTCAATGCCCAGGGCACTAAAAGCCTCTACACTTCAAGTCCCAAAGCATGGACTAGGGTACGTCAAACAAAGGAGTGTATAGATCCAAAATCAATCAAGTCATAAAACCAAGTACAAAACTTTTAGATAGTACCTCATATGACTTCAGGCTCACCCAACACTAGAAATGATAAAGAATGCATCTAAATATGACCTTCTTCATAGCCACTCTAGACCAAATTGATATGATATCCATGAAAGTGCGCTACCCTATGTCCCAAAGGATGAGTGATGTCATGGGTCTATTTTTTACCTACCCCATCACCTCCCAAATACTCAAGATTCGAAATGATCTTCTACTTTTAGTGCCTCGGTTAGAATTTCTTCAAAGGTTGGGCCTAAAAGAGGCCACTAGCGGCATGGAAAATACTAAAGAATGTTGGGAAATTTCACCTCTGATGGCCATGACCTCCTTAAGAAAATAAAACCACGCCTGAACCATTACAAATCATCCAAGAACTGCTAGATTTGGTTAAATGAGTTGAATATTGAAAAAAATACTCCATACTGACTGAAACTTCATTTGACTAGAGAAATGAGGACCCCTGGTCATAACTATACTCCGAGAAGAGTCATGACGACTCCCATTTCATGATGATATGATTCTAGAAAATTTTCTCTCACTGACCTCTGACTTCACTAGCATTTCATTATCTGACATTAACATAAATAGAGTGACCTGGAACTAGATATTTAGATGAAAAACCTCCTCAAAATACCTCTCTCTAGCCTCATTATCTAGAAAAAGGTCTAAAGAATGATGTAATAGTTTCTCACAGAAGATACTAAACTCTCAAACACTAAAACTACCATGTAGAAGGGTAATGATCTCCTAATAGAAAGCTACCTTAGTATTCAAATATAAAAACAGAGCCTAAAACTAATCCTTGTAATTTTTCCATGAAATAGATCACTCCTCTTGATCCCTAAAGAAAAAAAATACACCCATACCAAGTTGACCCATGAATCATCATCACACCCGAAGAAACCCATTTCTCCTGCCATGAATGGATCAAAATGATGTGTATCTTTACTTCTTCCATCAAATACGTTACCTCCAAATCTAAAACATATCCTTCATACATATATAGACCCTGGTGTAAGAACTCTGGGAGTGTCATCCTCCATGTGTATTTATTATCAGCCTCCACTCTACAAAAATATACTAGAACATCTGGCTAAATGCCTTCTATATAAACATGATAGGGAAGTTGACTTTGACCCATATCAAAAAAAAAACAATACACATTAGTACTTCAAAGTTTGGTACAAAATAAAATTTTGAGGTTAATTAATTATTTCATTCATTTTATCATATTTTCCACTATCTACCCAAATTCCATCATAGGGATAGAAAATCATGAAATTTGATACTTCACTTGTTATATACCCTATAGGTATCCTCACTTTTCTTAGTGTGTTTATTAGACTTTAGGGTCCCTAAATTAGATCATATGTGGCCATAGAATCTCATGGCTAAGCTAGCCTCCCATGTTTATTACACGTACTATGACTAACCGATATCACTTCCCTACCAACCCATGAGTCCTCGACATTGGATAACATTAAACTTCATCTTATCTCTAAATCACCACCTTAGATAAGACACCATCATGAACCCTCCATTCAAAGGTACCCCACCTAGTCCAACAATGAAAAAATTTAGATAATGACCTTTGATGCCTGCCTCTAATAGGCCATGGGTTAGAAAATAGAATCGAGGGTATATCAATCACTTACATGGGAGGCATCACACTATATAAAGTTTAAGTAGTAAAAGATATTATGAGAACAAACACCAACTGAAACCATGCGTAAATAAAAGAAGTGGTCCTAATACATTTAATGTCATGCCCAAACTAATAATCATAAAGAAAAATTGAAAGTACCAAAAGTAAAACTAGTTATTGTCCACAAACTAAAAAAAATCCTAACATATACTCGATAACTCTTTTGAGCTAGTAACATTTATCCAAATCACCAGACTATTCTTGATAACCTGAAAATTAGATTTTATATACGTAGGGTGATCATAACATTTATACTTAGTAAGATCCTCCCCGAAACCTATCGTGAAAAATGTGAAAGAAGCATAATAAATCCTATTGATTAAAAAAATTAAACTAACTCATTCTCTAAATAGGTAAACCAGTTTTCCCATCCCCACTATGTCTCACTCACTAAGTAATGCAAAGATGTAAACCATTATATATTGAAATCATATATGTAAATGAGGTACCCTGATTCCACTTCAATGTTGGTTTGTCACTCTCTCACCACCATTTCACACATATTTTCCTCATCTGTTCCAAATTTACGTCATCCTGGAGGTGAGTTGAGTCTCAACCCCACCTTTTAAAGTTCTACACAGGGCCCAGTATCTCCTGTTGGCATTATTCCACATATCCATCTCATTATCATCACCATCCAATCTATATCCAAGTATATTTCTGGAATCCACTACATCTTATGTAAATGTATTATACATCAAGTCATCACATCTCATTAATATGAACTTGTGGGATGTCAAATCCGCAATTACTAGATATAGGTATGTTCAATACCTCAATCCATTACATCCCACACATAAATACATAGTAAAACAGAGAGATATCATAGTCTGTGTTGGAATGCGCATTATACCATAATCCATCATATCTCGAGATACACATACTCATATCTACATCTAAACAGATTAGGGAAGAGGGTGAAGTCAGATATTCATTCCCTCTCTATCTTGGATGTTAGAGAAAACACCCCTCTGAAATATTTGGGTGTCAATTTCACTACCAACATGGGGGGGATAGCATATGAATTCAAAAAGTATAAATAAGAACATGCACAACCACACTAAAAGAAAAATTTAGACTTATACTCATTTATTTCTATCATTTTATAGGACCCCATGATACTACTACAAGGTTCTATATTATAAAAAAGCTTTAGAGTTATCAAAAAATAATTAATTAACCATTACAAAATTTACATTAACATTTTCCAAGATTAATATTTTAATAATATTAATCCAAGTTCCAACAACACTATTATTTCACGTTCTTATATTATTAACTATGTAATCGCCGTTAACCATTTAATTGAAAATTCCATATTAAACCCATTCTCCTTTGAATATCTCATTCAACCATCCCATGGTTTACATTAACTGATATCAAAATACTTAACATTACTGTCATCAAAAACATCCCTTACCATGGGTTATTTATTTATAAATTTATCACTCATAAACCATTTGGGAACTCTAGGAATCTTCATAGTCCTCTACATTAGAACTGTACATGTTGTGAAAAGAGTCTGACTATGTCAAGTAGTGGGAACCCAACAACAAGGAACATCCGACCACCCTGACCACATAGCAATCATCAAGAAATAAAATATAATCAACGAGAAATCCCCACTATAAAATCATTCTAATCACTGTGATTTCCAACACCATTTCCCATAACTTCAAATTATTCCACCACCACTAACATCAATCAATCATCATTACACCATGGGATCATTGCCTATCTATTAAAACATCATTAGCCAAACAACCCCAGGCCTTTATCCCAACAAGGAAACCAACCACATAAGGTTAAAAAATAATCACATCAATTATATAAAATTCCTATAGCGCACATACATATTAAATTTATTTTCCACACATAGGTAAAGGTACTAAGATCATTGAACCAAGGCATACAAGGATTCCACAAAAAGAAAGGGATCACTCATCCCCAGAGAATTTTTATTTATAAAATATCCATTTTAATTCGTTTATTGAATTAATAATTTTATTTTACATATTTTTTCATAAATAATAAACCTATAACTTATTAGTCATCAATTGTTATGCAATAACATAACCATGTGTTAGTGTTACTTTCATATTCCACCACGAAAGAGGAGGAATATATATCAAATTATATACCTCGTTCTTTAGTCATATAATTATAATTACCTCTTCTTTATATTTAATTTCATATTTAAAAATAATTATATATCTCAAGAACAAAAATAGAAACAACAAGTATATATCATACTATTTATGAAAACAAATAGAAACAAAAATATAAACCAAAATCGATCACGATGCTAAACGAAAACATCATTATTCCTTTAAATTTAATGTTCTTATATTTTTTAGGATAATTCCACCATTTACCAAGTTATTAATGTCTGATAATATCACACATGAACAATAAAATGAATATGGGAAATAAATACCCTACCTCAATACAAGACATCGATAAAGGCTGTGTAGAATGATGTGAAAGACGATAACTAAAAAGATACTCATGAAAAGGAATCACCATGATCTTGAACAGCCTAAACCCATTACAAACCCAAGAGAAATAGGGTAAATATTTTTCCATAACATGGTGAGAATATTCTTCCATAACATGGTGAGAGATAATAGAAGAGAATCAAGGGTCAATGGAAAGAGGGAAAGTCACCTCATGTCACCATGGTTCGATCTATAGAAAACAGGGGATGAATTTGATCGAAGGGACATAAAATGATTCAAAAAATATCTCTATGTAAATTGTAGTTTGTGATAGGGGAGGTTAAATAAAATAAAATTGAAATGATCCCTAACTTATAGCCTAGCTGGGAAAATCCCTATTAACCACGTGAAAATCCAATTCATGTTGTGAATTAAATGGGCTAAGAATATGTTAAAAAATAACTCACATAATCCCTAAAACCTGAAAAATCATTCAAGTCATGAAGTAATAATTCATGCTAGGAATTATTTCTAGGTACAACCACTAAATTTCACCCTGAAACCCTATAAGTCGCGAACTAGGATTCAAGTTGTGGATTAGTATTCAAGATGTGAATGTTGAGTTTACACCATGAATTCCTCCCAAAAATATGTTTCCAACTTCAAACCACCCCCTCATACCCCAATCCTAAAAAGGGAAATACCTAGAAATAATATAGCCCATACATAACAAAATTTTAAAAAATATGTAAAATAATTTTCCCTAATCAAAATTTCCAACATTAAAGTGATCCAAAAAATAACTACAAACACAACCCATAAATTTCTTGTATAGGGGAAGGTACCTTCACATCCTTTATGAATTTTCCATGTGGTATTCGGTTTTACATCACCAGTATTACAATAATGATATTTTAATAAGTATAATATATAAATAATAAAATATAATTAAAAATACGACTAATTAAAATCAAATATCATTAATATAAATAGTAAGTAATAATATAAATAATCAAAAGTGATGATATAACTAATATAATTAATAATTAGTATGAAAATTTATAAAAAATAATATAATTATTTATTGATAATACTATTAATATAATTAATAATTAATATAAAAAATAATAATTAATAATATAGTTATTTAATGATAGTATGACTATGGACAACACTTCTAGTACTGTTTCAAGGGATAGAGACTCTAGTCATCTGAAACATTATGAGTTATAAAATGGTCTAGGTGAACCAAGACTAAAATTTAGCACAAAAGTTCCTCGAGTTGTTTGTACAACTGCTTCTGAGAATTAGTTGTCTACCATATATGTAAAGCACTCTAGGAAAGGGTTAAAGTTCCTATCTTTTTTTCCATGCTTAATGATATCAGTACATATGATTTTTTTCACGTATATAGTGAGGACACTGAGTGGGATTAAAAAATGGATGATCACATCTAATATTGTGAAGAAACTTTCAAGTTCAGATCATGCTTTTATACAGGTTTTCAAGGGAGACTCTATTATGTCTCTTATATAAGATGCTTATAAGTCTCCCACTTATATGGAATATAATGTCGATTTGAAATATATTAAATAATGGTTTCATAAAGTGATAAACATTCATATAAAATCCTCATAGATTGATGACCAAAATTAGTAGCTTGGGGATACACAACATTCCCCTGATGCAAGGGATGTTGCTTATAATTCCAATATGACGCCTACAATGGTGGAGGTAGCTATGTAAAATTATCTAGAGTTACATCCTTGGGATAATACTATCAACTTTAATGATACTTCTATTGATTCTAAGAAAATTATGGGGTAATGTTCCCACTACTTATCACATTAAAGAGAAAAGGTTTCATTAAGGATGATTCATTATACATGGATGAAAAAGATACTCTATTGCAGCCTCAATAGTGAAGAGGGTGACATCAAAAATTCAAGGTGGATCTCACAACAAATGAAGTATACAAAAAAAAATTGATTCTAATTGGAAGTATTAATTTTATACCATGATGATGATGTCATGTACCATTTTACATGAGTATTTCTCCATGTTGCTTTCTGCTTTTTTTATTTTTTTGGGGAAATTGGGACAAATGTTTGTTCCTACACCTCCATATATGTTGTGTGTGTGTGTTTTTCGTATTTAATTTTTTCAGGGTCATGGTTTTTTATTTCCAAATCCATGGATTGTTCTATTTATGAATAATATAATTAATAATAATTAATAATATAATTAAGAATTAACAATAATTATTAATCGGGAAGATTTAGGTACCGAGAAGAACTATTCCTAAAAACTTATCAAAAATATAAAGTATAAGTAGATACAAATATGGTCTCCAAAAATGATTTTATAGTTCACCATAGGCATCAGATATAGGCTTGTATGGGGAATAGTTAGGTAAAAATAGGGACCACATCGAGCTACAATTAGCGATTTCCCTTTTTGAAAGTGCATCAGCTACATGATTAGATTCCCTATAGAAATATTTCACATTCAGATTCTTCACATCCACTACACGAACGAAATATAAACAATATAGAATACATCCTCATGGAACATTCCTTTTTCTAATTCTTAAGGCTTCCACAACAAGAGTTGAATTTGATTCAACCCATAAAGAAGCCCATCTTAAGAAATGATCATATTTGATTATAGGAATGATTGCCCAAATCTTACCTTCCTAATCCATTTTTAGCCAATGTATTTGTAGAAGAAACCATTTACAAATCCATGGTATATTCTGAAGACTCCTCTACATCCCAAGGTACCTGGTGAACAATAATTAGTTCCATCAACATTCACCTTGATCCATGGTATTAGTGGAGGAATCTACCAAAATGGATTTTAGAACAAGTGGTTACTTGAACCAGCTAGTCACACCAATATAAATCAAGATATTGAAATCAGATATGTCATTATGCATTGAAACTATTTGTATTTTTAATGCATCTTGAATATCATTGTTTATTAAAGTTATTCCAGCAGTAAATGAGTTGGTATGCCATTGAAAATGAGTCAATTTTGTGCTCTACATATGTATGAAATTTTAGCGATGACGATAAACATCAGCATGTTATAGAACTACTCACTTCCAGTTGTGTTAGTAAAAGATATAATAATTTCCCATAAATTGGTATTATCATATATTTTATCATTAAAAAATTTCTATAAATAACTCTACAGCCTCATTACAAACCTAAAGTTCAAAAAAATATCCAGTATATTTTATAACATCTATGGATATAAGGAATGGGCTAAAATAGTTTAAAGTTCAGTCCTATATAGTTACTCATTAGTTGAAATCTTGTTTTTCCAAATATTACATAAAATAAGAAATCAAGGAGTAAGAAATGGAATCTTAAATTTGGTAAGCCTCCCATGAATTTATATAACACTTCTACACTTTAATATGTATAATTCATTAATATTGAATAAGACATTATTATTTGACATCCATACCGATGAATATTTATCCAAGAATTATATCTTTGAATTTACTATGTTATGTCAGGAGGTAGAATTTAAAAATACCCATAAACATTTTTATGTAACCCATTAATATAGTGATGTTGACAGTTATAAGGGATTGTTATAATATCCTTAAGTGGGCTTCCAATCCATGTTGTGCTCCAACAATTAAGAACATATTTTTTTTCAAATTATTCATATTGAAGAGACTAATAGCTCACTATAAGATGAATTTAGGGCAGTCCAAAGAGATAATGATAGATAAAAGGAATGTCCCATCTAAGGGTTGTTTGTAAATTTATTCAAGAGAAAATACAAGGCATAATCAAAAGAAGTCATCAAGTTCTAAGTGAATATAGAATCTGATGCTTCATTAGTCTTCCTAATGTATTCAATAACCAAACCAATTATCCCAATGGTTTAATATCTCATTACCTTCATTTAGGTATTTATCATCCCTTGTCTTTGATCTTACTTGGTGGGGTGCTTCTCCTGGTTTTTTGTTAAATTTTGGAATTTCTGAGGGAGCTGCACCATGGAGGATTTGGAATGTGGCATGGAGAGAACAAATTATGGTGTGGACCATATGGATTTGTCATATACATTTTTTATACCTCTACATGGATGCAGCACAAATGGATTCATTGTGGTGTAGGGGATTGAGGGGTGGATTTGGTTAGTTCTGTTTATTTTTACACCCTTATAGTGCAATGGCGGGATACAGTGTAGTGATTATCTTGATAATGGAAGGGTTACAACATGGAAGGAAGGATATGGCATAAACCTACCATAGGGAAATAGTATTTGAGTGAGACATGCACTATGGTTTCAAATTTTCATCTGATCTAAGGGTAGTTGGAACATAGCGTGGTGGACTACAACATAGTCTTATGTGGCTGCAGCTTAGTCTCCTATACTTCACCATAGGTGGGCCCTTTTTCTTATCTTCTACACCATGGTGGTGTGGGATATGTTGTGGTTTTTTTTAGAATGAAAAATCCCAATCCATATTTCATATTTTAACTTCTCGCACATGAAACTTATTTGAATTTTTTTCTTTTGAAGGATCCCAAGAAGTAGTTTGGATCTTCCAACCTATCCACTTATCAGATCAAAGCACCCGTCAATGCATTTTATCTCTCCCTAATAAGTGAGACTTCTTATTATCCTAAAATCCCATTATCTTCTCTTCTATCCTTTGATAGTGAAAAACACTCGTTTTATTGATGGGATGGATCCTTTTTTACATATCATGATTCTAGGGATTACTCTTTAATCTTCCTCACCTTTTGGTCTTCATTAGTGGTTCCCAGTCCTGGTGTTTGATTGATCATTTTATTAGTTGATAAATTGGTAGGTGGTTTCATAAATCTTTTACCTGCTATTGAATACTTGATTTATTTCTTAAATTTGAATTTATTTTCAATTGTTTTATAAATCATGATTTGTAATGATTTTGATGATTGTTTTAAAGGCCTCATAATTATGGAATGAAACCTATTTTCAAATGACTTGGAATTATTTTTGTGATTTTGAGAAGATATTTCTTAAAATGAGAAATGATTTGATGAAATGATTCAATTTTTATTCTCGAGAAAATGGATTTAAATGAAAGATTATTTTGAAATTCTGAACTTGATGAAAACTTCTAATTTGGTTTTGAAATTAAAATAGAATGCTGAAACATGAATTTGTTCAATTGAACTGTGAATCGTGATTTGAATTGATTTTATTTTATTTTCCCATGATTTATTTATTCAAATCGCATGTGAGCATGAGTAGTTAGTTTGTGATTAGGAAAAATATTATACGACTCTAACTCCCTGGAAATATATTAGTGATGATAACTCTAACTAAACATAGTTCATCATGATTTTCCTTACATATGATTTATATTGATTATACTGACGGCCGGATCCTTAAGGATTTATGCACACACATTAATCTATGATGATCGACTGAGTAGATTGGGGATCCTATAACCACTAGCATATCTCAGGGCTTATGAAATTGTTTTTTAGTTTTGATTTGATTACAACTTTCCAGTAATTATAGAACCACCCCATTTTTTCCTTTTTATTTTTTAAAAAATGTTAATTTAATCCAATATTTGATATATCTAACATCTACTTGATTTGAAATCATTTTTTGATTGAAATTGTGTAAATTATTTACCATTCCTTTTATTTATTTAAATTTAATCATATGTGGTTTATTTATATTGGAACAACTTATGGAACACTTATTGAGACCCTACTGGCTTGTTTAGATAAAACCCTACCTTTTTTTATTCATTTTTAGATTATCTTATGTCATGTTTAGGAAAAGGGAAAGCACCGCTTGGAGGGGGTGGGTGTTCTTGATTCATGGGACTTCAGAGTGATTGTGGTGATCAATGGAGCTATGGTCCCCTTTTTACACGAGTATGTGAGGTCTTGCCTTAATTTTTATGTGATATTTATTGTATGATCTTTTATTTTTGGATATAGCTTTCTATTTATGGTAATTTTCTCCTTGGGGAGTGCTTTGTATACCAACTGTGTATTGTTTTATCTTTTTCTTCTATGTATTAATGGTTTGTTCTTATGAAATATCCATACCCTTTAATGTTTTATATGATGCTAGGTGTTAGTAACCAACCCATGGGTATCGGGGAAACCTTAAATCTATGTCATGACTAGCTCAGGTACTGGTGTATTAGGGTATTCAGGTTAGTTCATGATAAAATGGTATCCCAAGTCTATGAGGTTTTTTTGTATTTTCTTGATGTTGGTATTCATTTTGGGATGTCCTAGTAGAAATATTGTATGTTTTTCGAGACTCAAGAAGTAGTTATGAGTGAGTTTCTGGTGAGATCTCATTGTAATTATCCTTAAGTCGATATGGGTTTTTGGGAAAGGTGTCCTTGAGGAATAAATTGATCTGATACTAGTATTTTCCTGGTATGATTTGAGTACAGTTAAATCACAAAATTTTGAATTCTGTTTTATTTAATTGATACTTATATATATATTAACTGAGTTGATGATCTGAGTATCTTTGTATATGTTCATGTGTTACATGTTGATTTTCTGTAGTACCATGCCCCCTAGAATATGTTTAAATAGAACTTATGAGGGAGCTACTGAAGAACCATGGAAAGTGAACCCTCTAGTTGATCAAAATATCATTAAGATAGTAGTGCACATTGTCCATTCTCCACAAGGGTTAGGTGTACCTATTCCTGTTCAAGACCTAGTTATGGAAACTTGATGGGGGGAATCTATGGATCATTCTCAAGAGTTTCTTCACCAAAATCCACTAGCATTACAAGGCTTGAAAGACCCTTAGGTGGTAATGTATTTGTTAAAAAAGAATGAGATTATTTTTGAGTTCTTAAAAATTCAAGAATCTATAAAGGTTAGGTGTGCTACCTTAAATATTGAAGGTCATATAAGGAGGTGGAAGGATTTTATTTGTACAATAAAGAAACATGAAGGATTGGAGTGGAAAGACCTCAAATCCATCTTTAAAAAAATAGTTCTATTTGGTGTTAATGGTTTTGAAAAATCCTATGGAGTTTCTCAACCTCCAATAGGGTGATAAGACTATGTATAATTATGAAAACTATATTGATAAGCTTGTTCAGTTTTCTCCTGAGGCGATGAAAAATGAAAAACTAAGGGCATGAAAATTCGAGATGGATATTTGATTTGATATATGATCATTGGTTTTTGTGTTGAAGATCACTTATTATGTAGAATTCTTGTACATATCATTGATGGTGAGATTTAACTAGCTAGTAAGTCTGATTTGATGAGATATTCTTTTACTCCATGTGGCAATTCTATTAGTTCCTTTATAATAAAGAGAAATCATGATGAGTCTCATGGAATATCTCAACAGAAGGTGTCATCCAAACCTTCTATGGTGTCTAGAATATACCATTTTTCTTGATTCCAATATGGAAAGGTTGGGAATTCTAAATGGGTTTGTACTAAGTCATCAAACATCTAGGTTCCAAGCCCCCACTCAAGAAACTTAATGAAGTTCTTCCATATCGCTTATGCCCTTCACAATAGAATAGAAACATCAAAACCTAAAATTACGACATTTCAATCAGATGCTTCAAGAAATAAGGGGTTCCATCCACAGGCATCTGGAATAAATCATTTTCATGCAGTAGAAGATTCTCCCAAAGGAAACGGATACAGGTCAAATTATGGTGAGAGGTACCATCACTATAGATTCATCTTTAATGACTACTTTATTTGATACTTTTGTATCTCATTCATTTATATCAAATCTTATTGTATATTTTATAAACCTTCCTACAGATCTTATGTCCTATTTTATTGAAATTTCAATTCCCCTTGGAATGCAGAGAGGGTAGGTTATATGATTCCCTTCTATTGATTTCTCTTTATTAGAGATTGAGATCACCTAGATTTTTCTAGTTCTCAACATGAAATCTCTTGATGACCTTCTTGGGATGGATTGGATGATTTACCATAAAATTTGAGTTGAATAGTATCTATAGAGGGTCTTCTTTACTATGCCCAATAGAGTGTGATGTGTTTTTTAGGGAGAATGGGACTTGAGATCAAGTAGAGTTGGACCTACTCTTCTGAAGTTGGTCAGACTGATATTTTTTTTGTTTTGATCTAGAGAAATAATACTTGAGTGGGGATCTTCCTCTATGGGTCTTTAAGTTTCCCAATTTCTTTTCATCTAACATTTCTAGTTTTTAACCAGTAAGGGAAGTGTATTTTTCCATTTATTTGGTATTTAGTAACCATCCCTTCTCTATTCCTTCTTACCGTATAGAACCAACTGAACTAAATGAGGTAAAGACTTAGTTGGATGATTTGTTGGATAGCAGATTTATACGCCTGAGTGTTTCACCTTGGGAGGTCCCTGTTCTTTTTTCGAATAAATCTAATGGGACACTTTTCCATTATGTTTATTAATAGAAACTCAACCAAGTTTTGGTAAAGAAAAATTATATGTTGTATCAGATATATTATTTTCTTGATTGGTTGACAGGGTTAAAGTGGTTCTAAAATATTGATCTTTGATCTAGTTTTCACCATGTGAGAATCATGGAATCTGACATCTCAAATACTGGTTTTCGGAGTATTTATGGCCATTACAAGTACCTTATGATTCCTTTTAGCCAAACCAATTATCCCATGGTTTCTATGGTTTTGATGAAAAAATTTACATGATACCTTGACTCATTCATGGTATTCTTTGTGAATGAAATATTGTTCTACTCTAAGACCATGGAGGACCATGTGCGTCATCTGGGAGAAATTTTGGAACTTTTGATAGATAACATAATTTATTTTATGATATAAAAATGTATTTTTTGGATTTGGGAAGTGAAGATATTGGGACACGTGGTCATGGAATTTGATATCTCAGTATATCATATGAAGGTTAAGGATGTTATGATATGGAGTAATTAAAAGTTTTTGATATTCCGATCTTCTTTGTCAAAGCAGGGTATTACCGTAGTTTTGTTAAGGATTTTTAAAAATTGGCTTCTCCAATGACTGCTATCATGAGAAAATGAGTGAATTTCCTATGGGATTTGAAATGAAAGAATCCTTTTAACGAGTTGAAAAATATATTGAATTATGTGCCAATTTTGACTCTTCCAAAGGATTCACAGGGATATGTGGTCTTTCCTGACACATCAGATTTAGGATTGGGTTGTGTTATCCTGCAGGGTGATTGCATTATTGCCTATGGATCTTAATAGATTAGAACTCATGAGAAGAACTATCCAACTCAGGACCTTGAACTCAGAGTAGTGATACAAGATCTAAAGTATTTGAGACATTACATTTTTAGCGATAGTTTTATAGTCTATTCTGATCACAAACATCTTGGTTATATTTTTTCATAAAAATATTTGAATCTTCATCAGAGGTAATGGGTGGAGTACCTGAATTCATTTGATTTTGACCTTTTATACACCCTTGGTAAGGGGAATGTCATCATTGATGCCTTGAGTAGGAAACCTCTAATCCAAGATTTGTAATAATCATTGTAATAATGGAACTTTATGGGTCACTTTGATGATATTCATTTGGGAGTTTAGGAGGATGAGTCTGAGATTGTTTTGGAAAGTGTACAGTTGGCCTCCTCCCTTATTGAGATGATTCATTAGGATCAGTATCTTGATAATGATTTTTTTTTCATTGGGAACTCTCTTTATAGTGGTGATACTATCGGTGAGTGGTTGTTCTCCTCAAAGGGTATCCTATGTTTCTAAAACCGATATGTCATACCTTTTTTAGTGATAAGATATGTAATAGGGGATTTCTATAATTTCTAATGGGTATTGAACCCTGGAAACATAAAGATTTTCTATGATATGAGACGATGATTCTAGTAGCCAGGTATGAGATGATATGTCACTAATTTTTTTTCTCATTTTTATACATTCCAATATGTCATTCTTGAGCACAAAAAACCTTTGGGTTTGCTTCATCCCCTTCAAGTTCTGACATGGAAGTGGGATGATATTTATATGAATTTAATGGTTGGGTTGTATCTTACCCCTTAAGGGATGAATACAATATGGGTAGTGATTTATCGACTGATCAAATCGGGTCACTTTATACCCATTCATGATACAACCAAAGTTTAGGACATGGGAATCTTGTATGTGCAAGGCATTATTAGATTTTATAGAGTTCCATTTGTAATAGTTTTTTATTGGGATGTCCAATTTACTTAATATTTTTGGACATTTCTCCAAGAGGTGATAGGATCCTAGGTTAGATTTTTCATGGAATATCATCCATAGATAGATGAAAAGAAAGAAAAAATTATAAAAAACTTGTAATAAATCCTTCGTTCTTGCATTCTGAACTTTCATAGAGTATGGGATAGCCACTTGGGACTGGATGAGATTTCATATATCAATGGTTACCTATCATATAGCTTTATAACACCATTTTTGGCCTCGTGTGGTCACTTGTGTAAATATATGTTTTCTTTTTTAGATACTAGTAAAACTTACTTGATTGGGCATACTTTGTTCCAAGGGAAGATGGAAAATATTAATTTTACTCCTCGGATAATGGGGACAACATAGATCCCTTATAAATATTTCAATGAGTGTCATGGATGGCCTTTTTTGTTTTTAGTTGGTGACCAAGTGTGTTTTATGGTGTCACCTAGGTTTGGTCACTAACGTCTTGGAAAATAGGGAAATCATACATCGAGATACATGGTATAGTTTGAGGTTGTGGAAAAAATTATAAAGGTAGCTTACATTTTGGATTTTACACCTTATTTGAAATCAATTCATGATGTGTTTCATGTATTGTAGCTTTAAACGTATCTATCTGACCCATATCATGTTTTGAAATGGGAGGACCATGATGTTGAACCTGATTTATCAGTGACTTATCAGCTAGTTCAGATCATTGATTCTCATAAAAAGTTTCATCAGGGAAAGTTTATACCATTGGTTCAAGTGTTATTGCAGCACATTTATAATTCATATGAGAATTGGGAGTGTGAGGAACTGATGAGAGAGTATTGGCCTCTCCTCTTTGGAATATATTTTTCTTGATAGCAATTTTAGGGGAAGAAAATTTTTATGCTGGGGATTTTGTAACATCACATTACCAACATTAAAGTATTTCTCATCCCTTGTCTTTTCTCTCCCTAGGTTGGGCATTAATCTAGGTTTTCTGAAGAAAAAAAATTGAATTTCTAAGGGGGGTTCATTGTAGAGGATTTGGGATGTGTCATGGAGAGGCCCAACTATTCCATAGACCATATGTATATGGAATAGTGATTTATGATGCCACTATATAGTTTTGGTTTGTATGGATTTTTAGTGGAGTAGGGGTTCGTGGGGTGGATTGGGTCGATTCTGTCTATTTTGACACCCTTACAGCACGGTGGTGGGTTTCAATGCAACACCTACCTTAACAACGGTGGGGTAGTTTCATGGAAGGAAGGTTGTGGCATGGAATCACCCTAGAAAAATAGGATCAATGTGAGATATTCATTGTGGTTTGTGGATGCTAGCAGGGTTAGGGGTAGCTATAGTGTAGCGCAGTGGACTACGTCGGAGTCTTATACATCTACGACATGTTCTCCTACACTTCCCTATAGGATGGCGCTTTTCCAATCTTCTCAATTATGGTGGTGTGTCTTCTAACATGGTCTATATTTTCCATAATTAAAAAACTTTTACAAAATTTAATATTCCAACTTCTCCCACACCAACCTTATTCAACTTTTTCTCTTTTTAAAGATTTCAATTGGCTTTTTGGCTTCTTCAACCTATCCTCTTCTCAGATCAAAGCACTAATAGATGGTTCTGATCTCACTCTAGTAAGTGGGACTTATTATTATCTTAGAATACCCTTTTATTATCTTATATCTTTTTAGAGTGATGAATCCCCATATTATTTATGTATTGGATCCTAGTTTTGATGGATCTTGATTCTTCGGATTCCTACTTGATCTTCCTCACCTTTGGGTCTTTTTTTGTGGTTCTCAATCCAATAGATTGATTGATTACTTGGTTAGGTGATAATAATTTGGCAGTTCTGTAAGTATTTTCACTACAATTGAAACCTTTATTTTTTTCTTTAATTGAAAAATATTTTAAATTTTTTTCTAAATCATGAATTGTGAATATTTTGAAAATTTATTTCAAAGGCATCATATTTGTGAAATAAAACCTATTTTCAAAGGATATGGAATTATATTGTGATTTTAAGAATAGATGGCTAGAAATGAGAAATGAGTTGATAAAATTATTTAATGTTAATTCTTGAGAAAATGGATTTAAAGGAAATATGATTTTAAAATTCATGAACATGATGAAAACCTCGAATTTTGTTTTGAAATTAAAATTGAATGTCAAAACATAAATTTTGGAAATAAAACTGTGAATGATGATTTGAATTTAATTAAATTTATTTTCCCATTATTTATTGATTGAAATAACATGTGAGGATGAGTATTTATTGGGTGATTAGAATAAGAGATCCTGAACACTGAGTCTTTTGAAATGGATTGATGATGATAACTCCAACTAAACTGAGTTTGGAATGATTTTCCCATGAATGGGTGTTGATTGGTTATACTAATGGACAAATCCTTTGGGATATATACACAAACTTTAATCTGTGATGATCGAATGAGTAGTTTGAGGACCCTATAAATAGAAACTAACTTATATCATGGCTTATGAACATGTTTATTCATTTTGATGTTATTATTACATGCATGTGATTATAAAACATCTTCATTCATTTCCTTTCTATTTTTTGAAAAAAATTTATTTAAGCGTATCTTTTATATATCTTCCATCTACCTGAATTTAAATCATGTTTTGATTAAAAATGTTTTAATGATTATCTATGCCTTCTGTTTCTTTAAATTAAATCATTAATGATTTATTTGTGTTGTAACTGATTATGGAACACTTGGTGAGACCCTACTAAGTTGTTTATCTCACACCCAACCATTACCTTTGGTTGTTTGTAGATTATCTTATGCCAGATCGAGGAAAAGGGAAAGTTCCACTTAGAGGTGGTAGGTGTTCTTAATTCATGGGAATCTGGATTGATGTTGGTGAAAATTGGAGCTATGGTCCATTTTTCACATGGTTATTGTGAGATATTGTCTTTATGTTGATGTGATTTTTGTTGGATGATGATTTATTATGGGATATACTATCTTTTTATGGTACTTTTCTCCTTGGGGAGTGTTTGGTATACCAATTACATATTGTTTTATCTTCAACTTTTATGTATAAATAGATTTTTCTTCTGGAAAAATTGTTCCCTTTCATGTTAGATATGATTCAAGGTGTTAGTCACTAACCCATGTAGATATGGAACACCTTATGGGATATATAAGGACTGGATCGGGTAATGGTGTTTTAGGGTATTCATGTTGGTTTGTGACAAAATGGTATTAAAGGATTTGAGGTTGTGTGTCTTTCCTTGGTGTCAATATGCAATTTGTGATGTCCTATTAGACATGAGGTAGGATTTTCGAGACTCATGGGGTACTTACAAATGATTTCCTAGATAGCACTCATCATAATGAGCCTTAAGGCACCATAGATGTTTTGGAATGTTTTCCTAATGTAATAAATTGATCTAATTCTATAATTTTCCAAGTTTGATATGAGTATAGTGAAATCCAAAAAGATTTAATTATCTTCAATGATATTGATATTCAGGTATCTCATGACTGAGTTGATGATATGAGTATCTTTTATATTGTTCATATATTGTTTTTGGCATAGTTTATTACCATGCCTCTAAGAAGATTTTTTAAAAAACCTTGCAAGGGTGCTTTTGATAAAACATGAAAATTGAACCCTCTAATTGATCATAATCTCATTGAGATAGTAGTGCACGTTTTCGATGCTATAGGATAGGTAGCTTCACATATTCCCATTAAAAATCTATTTGTGAAACCTAAAAGGGGTGAGTCTAGAGATCATTCCTATGAGTTTCTTTACCATAATCTATCATATTTATAAGGTCTGAATGGTTATCAAGAGGCATTGGATTGGTTGAAAAATATATAGCTACTTTTTGAGTTCATAGAAACACAATAATCCATAATGGTGAATTGTGATACCTTTAAACTTGAAGTTCCTGAAGAAGTTGGTGATATTTGATGGTTATAGTGATTAAACATGAAGTCTTAGAGTAGAAAGACTTTAGTTCCCTTTTTAGATAATTTTTTTAGTCATTGTTGATGGTTTTGGAAAATTTTATAGATCTTCTCAACCTCCAAAAGAGTGATAATACTATGACTTTGTATGAAAACCATTTTGCTAAACTTGTTCATGTTTCTCCTGAGGTGGTGAGAAATAAGAAACTAAAGGTACAAAAATTTTATATAAGTCTTCAATATAATATTTTATCACAGGTTTCCATGCTAAAAGTCACGTCTTATACTGATAGGTTTGATAAAGAATTAATGGATGATCTTGACTTGGATGGTAAGTCATGGTTAACAGGAGTTCCTTTTACTCCCACTGGCAGTTTTGTTATTTCCATTAAAGGAAATAGGAAGCATGATGAGTCTCATGGTAGATATCGGTAGCAGATTTCATCTAGAACTTATTTGGTGCCTTGTAGAAGCCCTTTAACTTTCTTTTATTTTGGAAATTTTGGACATTCTAAATGGGTTTGTACTGAGGCAAAAAATAATTTTGGTTTATGAGGTCGCTCATGCCACCTACAAAAGTTCTGCCATCTCTTTTCTATCTCATTCAGTGGCATGGGATCATTAGCACCTAAAAGTAATGTGTTGCAACTAAATGCTTCAAGAGCTAAGGGGTTCTAGTAATAGGAATTTGGAATGAACCTTCTTAAAGCAGTGGAAGAGTCTCCTAAGGAAGGTGATGCAAGTACAGTGATAGTGAGAGGTACTATCACTATGGATTCATATTTAGTGATTGCTAAATTTGATACCAGTGCATCTCATTCATCCATAAAATAAGAAATATATAAGGAGAAATAAATTGCTTCTTAAATTTGGTAATCCATCTGGGAATTTGTATACCACTCCCACAGTTCAATATCTATAATTCCGTGATACTAAAAAAACTATGGTTGTTCGACACCCAGACCATTGAATCTACATCCTTGAATTTATATCTTTGAGTTTTTAGTGTTATGTCAGTAGGTATAATTTCAAAAGACCCATCAGCATGCTTATGTAACTATTTAATATATATATATATATATATATATATTGACTTTTATGAGGGATTGACATCATATCCTTAAGTGGAATGATTAGACACGTTGTGCTACACTAATTAAAAAATATTTTTTGCAAATGATACATCTCGAATCAACTCAGTATAGGATGACTTTAAGACAGGATAAATAGATAATGAAAGATAAAAGGAATATCCCATCTCAAGCATGTTTATAAATATATTATTGATAAAATACAAGGTATAATCATAAGAATTCATCAAGTAATAGGTGAATTTAGAAACAAATTCTTCATTAAACTTCTTATAGCCATCAATACCCAGAACACCCAAGCTAATGGGTTTAATGAAATCCTTCCAAGCAATAGAGATCAACTTATTTTAATAGGTGAATCCAATAAAAAAAATTATGATCATTCAATTAAGTTTTTTGATGAGGTTTCATCACCATTTATATAAATAAAAGGCACAAATTCACTACCATAGTTTCACTTTAGCCTGTGCTAGGTTTTATTTGCACTAAACAAAAAACGCTGGAAAAAGGGAAACCTTTATCAGCACTAATAAAGTTAACTTTTATCAACGATAAAAAAAGTGTTGGTACAAACTTTTACTAAAAATATTATTAATATATATACAATTATCATATTTATATTCAAAAAATAATGTTCATTTATATAATCTGAATGGACCGATGGCCTTTATATTTTTTTATCTATTTTTGGATAATCCTCTTTTTAACTTGGTTGAGAGGGATCTCTTACATGTCTCATGGGCCTAGAGGCACAAGGCACAACACATGGTCCAAAGACCCAATGACCCGACACACTGAAACTGCCCCTACCCATCATCTGGTTCGTTGATGGCGTCTAGCTCCCCACCTCTCATGGCTAATTGGATATCATTTCCCCATGCAGAGTTGAATGGTTCCTGGACTAATTGTGGTTATCATACCCTCTCATTATTCCAATCCTGTTAGATCTGTTGGTGGCTACTATTGCTTTGATTATTCTTTAGGGGCCTACTCCCAGGTGGATTGATCTCATTCCATAGCCCAGAGGCCCAGTGGCCAGATAGGTTTTGATGGCCCAAAGGCCCTACTACATCAGCGTGTCCAGGGACTATAGATGTATGTATCTGTATGTATGCATATATACACATGTGTATGTGTATGTGTATATATATATACACATGTACGTTGAATGTATAAATATATATCATGTGTACATGTGTATGTGTGGCATTTCCTTAAATAGTTAATTATAAAATTATAAATATATATAATATTTTAATTAAAAGTATTTATAAATTTATAAATAAATACATACATAAATATATATATATATTTAAATAATTATAAAATTATAATAAATATATTCAAAATAATAAATATATTTAATATATTTATAATTATATATATTTTTATATTAATATATATATATTTATAAATATATTTATTTATAATTATAATTATAAAAAATATTCATTTAAATAATTATAAAATTGTAGAAAAAATATTTATTATATTCATAATTTTATATAATTTTATATTAATATATATATATATATAATTATATAAATAAATATAATAATCTATATAATTATATAAATATACAAGGAACAACGCAAACCATGGGTAAACCCGTGGTCGCAAAAAAATTAATAAAAGAAAGTACAAAGAACAAAAGATAGAACGGATCAATGATAAGAAATGACACAAACAGTGCCACCAAAACAAGATAATATTCAAAGATCATTTTCTTTTATTTCTACCACCCCTTCCTTAAGGACCACCACAACTTCATGGGTGTTTGCCTCTCTTCCATTGCTTAGGATCTTACCAAGTGTTATCATGATCATCCATACTCAATGAATCATCCTCCTCAGTAGGTTACTCAATGTCTTTCCCCCATGTTAGATCATTTTTTATGTCAACAAAAAACTATCATGAACATTTTTGAACTCCTCACAAAACACTTCCCTTCTTTAAGATCTTTTAAGATATCGACCAAAGTGACTCTATTTTTATTAGGGTCAAATTCCAAATGGATTGTTACATCCTCCTCAATTTCCATCTAATTCTCTATTATTTCGTACCTTACCCTTATTGAGAGAGAATCTGATTAAAAATAAATATTCACCATGGAATATTCTCCAGACTTTTCTACATGAGGATCTTTTGGATCTAGTATGTGCACCTGCTCTTTTTCATGCACATCAATCTGTGTGGTCGAGGCCTACTTAAACATAGGTAAGGGAGCCATGATTTTTCTAGGAATTACCAATTGGAATCCCTCCTCATCTATAACTTTTTCCTTACCCATTCTGTTTGTACTTACATGTTCTTCCTTCCTCAGGTCATGATCAACTTCCCCCTGGATAGTATCATAATAATTAAATTATTCAGAGGAAGCCTCATTTTATAATGTAACATTAGTGCTCCTATAAATAATGTCATGAACATCCTGCACTTATTCCTCCTCATCAAATGCATTATCCTATGAATCCCTCTGATCCACAACTAAGGCACACCTTTTTCCACCTTCAGTTCTATTTGGTCCAACAGTAGTCTCAATCACATGAATCTGCACCATAGTAGGGCTCATTCCCTCAACTATAGATTCCCACTCCATGTTAATAAAACACTTATTTTTGTTAAAACCAAACCCTCAAGAACTTGAAACCTTTTTTAGAGCATCAAAAGAAGGTCCACTAACACCCCATGCATGCTTGATCTCATTCTTGGCATCACTCTTTGAAGAGGATTCTTTTTCCATAGCCAAGATCCATGTATCCAAGATCATCCCATTCCTATATCTACAATCACCACTGGTGTGTCCAACTATCCTACAGTGTGAGAAAACCAAATTCTTCCAGTACTTCTCAACCAACTACCCAATGGAGTTACAAGGATCACAAAAAAATTGGTTTCCTCTCATATTCAAATGAGAGCTCTATATGATTCCCTACAACAATCAAAATTATATATTGAATCAAGGTGAAGTAAAATTTGACCTTGATGGGAACCCATTCAAACCACCCATAGTGAGTGTGCTTTGTCTTCCTATAAAATTTGATCATAATTCCGATGGAAAAATAAATGTTCCATAGTATTTATGGTTTCGATAAGAACTAGTCCAATCCACGAATTCGCACCCAATATTAGGTTACAGAATTTTCTTCCTTCTCCGGATCAAAGAGTAGATCCCAATCCTGAATCCTTAAAATTTTTGGCTTCATAGAAACAAGATTGTGTCCCCAAACCCTTATCTTAATATCATGTGAGGGGAAAACAAGGTGATAGAATCCCCTTCCAATCGAAACAATATTCCATCCATCAAAGCCCCATATTCAAAGAAGACAATTCCACAAATTATCAAGCCTCCACGCATTTTCCTCCTGTGATATCATTAAACGTGCAAGAATATAGAACTTATTGTCATATATATATATATATAATTATTTATACTTATATATTAATATATATATATAATTAAATATATATAATTACATAAATATATATAATTATATCAATATATATAATTATATCAATATATTTATATTTATATACTAGTATTTATAAATATATTGATTTATAAGTATAATTATAAATATATATATAATTAGAAAATTATAATAAATATATTTATTCTATTTATTATTATATATATTTATATATTAATATATAAAATTATATAATTATGTATAAATATATTTATAATTATATATAAATAGTTTTTAAATATATTTATTTATATTCATTGATTGGCAGGGGAGGTCTGTTCGGTGATTCAGGATGACCATGGTTAGATTAGGCTATATGATTTGCAAGGGTATCTAGGCCGCTAATTTTAGGGGTCTACAGGCCTATATAATATGTGAATAACGTGGGTGGGTTATCCCTTAGGGGGAGCTATGACCTGCTTGTTGGCCCATGTGGGTAAGATGTGTGTGTTTTTTCCATATAATTATACCCCTAAGAACCTATAATATATATATATATATAATTATATAATTAGATATAATTATATAAATTTATTTTTAATTATATAAATTTATTTTTAATTATATAAATTTAATTTTAATTATAATTTTTTTTATAAATTTATTTATTTATAATTATAAATAAATATATATATATACATATATTTAAATAATTGTAAAATGATAATAAACATATTTACTAGGAACTACGCAAACCATGGATTAAAACCCATGGTCCTGGAATGTTTATTATTAAAAAAGAAAGCATACAATAAATAGGGGTTGCAATGATACAGGTGGCACAAACAATATGACCAAAAAAAAGATCCTGTAGAAACCACCTTTTTTTTTATTTCCCCTTCCTCGAGAGACATAATGACTTCTTGGGTGTCTACCTCTCTTCCACTGCTTAGGAGTCTACCAAGTGTCATTTTAACCATCCATACATGATAAATCATCTTCCTCTTAATGAGGCTCAATCACTTGACCTTCAACTCGATAAGGTCCATGAACATTTCCAAATTCTTCATGAAAAAATTTACTTCTATTAGATCTTTTTAATTATAATTTCATTAAGAATATTTCTATCCATACATGGATTAAGGTTAGGTGCCTTAACTGGCTCTTCCGGCACCCAAGAATTCTCTGGTAAGTGGTTTCAGCAATGATACGACTGAGAAAATTTGACCGTGAGGTTGTGATTGCAAGTTATAGCCATTATTCTGGAATTATAGTTGAGGTGGACCTTAGAGATCATATCATTGAAACTATGTTTTTATCTGCCAATGAATTCAAGTTAGATCTCTTAGTAGGGTATAATCATTTTCTTGATTTATGTGAAAACTACTAATGCATTTGACATTTGACTGAAACTGTCATAAGGATTTGAAATAAACCAACTGCAAAAAAAATTGGTCATTTGATTAAGCACTATAAATTAAAGAAGCCTATTATTAATGATAAGCTGGTGGGATATGGCCAACAAGGAGGGCTGAAGTGTTTACATATCAAAATTGCAGTTGCTACTATGAAAAACTCAGGGATGTCTAGTGCATATTCTAGTGGTCTGTCACATGTTCTAGAACACCATGTGAACAGACCTCTAAGGTCATTTTCTGCAGTTGTTTTTGGAGTTGATTGTGGTGTTTTTATCACTGGTACAAATAATTTTTAATCATATATGCGAGGGTAGGCTACAATTAATGCTCAAAAGTAGGATGAAATAGATTATGAATTTGAGCCTGATGTTGTTGTTATTCTCAATGATATTTATATGTCATCGGTAAAAAATAAGGGCAAGAAATCACTTGGCATGGTTGGGACCTTTCCAATGCAGCATTCCGGGAAGAAGCTAAATACATCAGTTTCCAACATAAGGAATTACCACACCTTAATGTTGGATGAATAGAGCCCAATACATGTGCATACATCTCTTGGTGTCCCTCAAAAATGAATCCAGTATGATGTTTTAGGGACTGGAATGGCAGATGAGGATGATGTCAATGATCAGAACCTATTGAAGGTTTCTCAACACATCACAGAACCTCTGACTACTTCTAAGAGGAAACCAAAAAAGACAATGAATGAAGAAGGTCCTGCTAATATTCAATAATATCCTACTCTACAAAAAATACCTTCTTTAGAAGCTAAATTGAAGTCATCCTAGGATAAGGAAGTGGGAGGGAGTTCTCCAAACTTCTTTTCTATATTGGAATATATAAATTCACTCAAATTTGATAAGATCTACCTTGGGATTATTGATAAGAAGGGTTGTGTGAACAAGAATAAATCCTTGATCTTTTTACATTTTAGTGATACTAGTCTTGAAGTTTTTAAGAACTCCATTTAGGGTGCACCAAAGGATAATTCCCCTCATGATGGGCTCATGCAAGATAGTGAAAAAGTCCATGGTGAAGGTCTACAGTCGCATACATGATCCCTAAAGAAACCTATAAAAGTTCAATATGAGGTAGAGTTAAATGTTTATATGGTTGATCCAGCCTATTTACAACCTCACCAATGGTGGATAGGTCACCACCCTGCATCTCGAGGTGGATCTTGGGGTAGGGGAGGCTGACACAAAAAAAGATGATTTTTTTGTATCTGCCAACTATTATTTGGTAGAATTGTTATGCCACATGAAATTTCATTGAAACCTACTTATTCCCTCTATACTATTTATTTTATTAATAAATTTTATGATAGATCATGCTTGCCCCTAAAACTTTGGAGTAAAATATCAAGAAAAGTAAATTTATTCTTACTGGGACTAAAGTCTAATGAGATAGTGGCACCCACATAGAATACTACATTCCCTTACAGTGTCCTAGATTCATCATACCTTACCATGGTATCCTTCCCACCCATAACTAAATGAACATATTTGGGGTCAGCATTGAGCACCTGCTCTTGTTCATGCACTTCAGGATGCACAGTCGAAGATTGTTGAGGGAAAAAAGTCTTGGGTTTTCTAATAGTGACCAACTAAAATTCCTCTTCATCCATAACTTTATATTTTCATTTCCTTTTGGCAGTAATTAGTGATTATTTTCATAGGTAATGATCGTATTCATCTTGGATAGTAGCCTCATAGTCATACTATTCATAGGAAGCCTCATTCTCTATTGCAACTTTATTGCTCTTGTAAAGAGCCTCTTTAAAAGAGATATTAGCATGAGATACCTATATCTCTTCCTCCTATTCAATTGCAATATCATCCCAGTATGCCTTCATATCTAGTGTAGATTACATTCCATCAATTATATCTTAGAAACCATAGCCTCTAAAGTAGAATTTCACATCTTTTAGAGTTTATTGTGGGTAAAATACTCTACTATAGGAGAGGAATCTTGTCTCTGGACCTCTTTAATTCCATTACCAGGATTTTAAGTCAAACCAATACCACCACTCCCTTGTGGATCATTCCCCATTGAAACACCAAAATGAACTTGGTCATTCAGTGGGGCATCAATTTTTTAGGCTTCCTTCTATAGTCTTGTTCCAAGTTCCCTCTCAAAGTGCAGACTTCATATTTCAATGACATGAATCATTTCTCCTTGGAATTACCAATAGCATTACAAGTCACACAAACCAGTTTCATTTTATAATACTCAATTTTTATATTCATATCATCAATGTGAATAAAAAAATTGTCAATCAAAGTGAAACTGAGATCAACTTCAACCAATACCCTACCAAAGTGCCCATACCTGACTAATACAGTTTGCCTATCCATTCGAATGGGGACTCCTACTACAGTAGATATATCATGAAGTATATTTGGATGCCATAAGACCCAAGAAACCCCATTAATTTTAATCCACACATGTGCAAAGGTTTTTTTAATAGAGAAGGGGTCAAAACTAAATAACCACTCATGAATGTTAAGGGCACCCAGTTTTAAATGCAGAGACCTGTAACCCCATACCTTCTGTATAAATTCATCAAAAGGGAACAAGAAATGAAAGAAACCAGGACCAAATGAGATTCAACTCCAATCAGTATAACCCCATATCGATGAAAAGTGACTTACGAAACCCTACAAACGGTGGGGATTTTCTCCCTTTGGAAGAACAAGCCAAGCAATAAAAGAATACTTAAACATACCTAAACTTTTTGAAACCGTATCAGAATTAGCATACACATGAGTTGTTGAGTCTTTATTGACGATTATTCCTATAGCTAAATCTCTGAAGGAAGTCATGGGTTGGGGACTCGTAGTCCTATCTTCCACTTCGACTCCCTTACCCTATGAATTTTCTTGATATTCCAAATCATCCACATGAGGAACCCACTTGCATCCTACAAGAACCTCATTAATATCAAAATCATCACCATGAGAGAACACCATATATTGAAAACTTCGATCACCGAGTCAATCACCATGGGTTCGCCGAGAGTTGTCAGGTCTGAGCACCATCCTTCCACCCTCATTATGTAATAAATATATTTAAATCATAAATATATTTATTATATTTATAACTATATATATATAATTATTAATAAATATATATACGTATATATGTATAAATATATAAATAAATATATATATAAGTATATATATATAAATAAATATATATATAATTATATAAATATATTTATAATTATATACTAATATTTTATAATATATATATTTATAAGTATAATTATAAATATATATATATATTTAAATAATGATAAAATTATAATAAATATATTCAAATAATAAATATATTGATTTATATATTAATAAATATATATATAATTATATATAATTACATACAAATATATATAATTATATATAATTATATAAAAATATATATAATTATATATAATTATATACAAATATATATATTTATATACAAATATTTTAAAATGTATTTATTTACAAATATAATTATAATTAAAATATTTATTTATTTAAATAATTATAATAAATATATTTATTATATTTATAATTATATATATTAATATATTAATAAATATATAAAATTACATATAATTAAATAAATATATATAATTATATAATTATATAAATATGTTTATATGAAGATAAAGCACAGAGGGAGATGACATGTTGATGAAAGTGACCAACCACAGCCTCAAAGAGAAACAAAATAGTAGTTGTCAAGAACTAAGAGAAGAATTCTCATCTTGTGGATTGTGATCGGCCACCGCCCCTACCTCTAGGATGTCGTCCCTCCTCCATGTTTTAGGATTTTTTCATATCTTTTCATAATTATCTTGAGGGTTGAAGATGTCATCTGGTGGGATGGGATCCTCAAGAGTCCGAGGCTCCTGCCCTCCAGCCAGACTTGAGCCCTCCGATAAAGAGACTCAAATATTTCCATGAGAGTTACCAAATTTTTCAACGAAAACCTCTGTTCTCTGAGATCTATTTAAAATTTCATTCAGGATAAGTGACTGCTTCATTATCTTCAATTAGACCTATATCAAGGGAGACTCACTGGAAAGATTTCCCTTCACAACTGAAGAATTCATCTTTCTCCATTCCCACGACAGTGTCACTGACTAGCTTTAAAGAACTTAGATCAGACGCCTACTTAGATTCACCAGCATCTATGCTATCATTAGGGACCACACATACAGAATTAGTAACACAACCTGTTTCCTACACAATTATTCCTATAGTACCAACACCGGTAAGGGTGGAAGCATCTTCTAATTTTCCAAACTTTGGATGAAAAATAACACCTTGAGTTGAGTTATAATTATATTTATAAATACATATTTGTAATTATTTAAATATTTTTTTATAATTATATAAATTTATTTTTTAAATTATATTTATTATATTATTAAAATTGGGACTTTATCAGCATTTTTTAGCACTGATAATGATTTAATTTTATCTATTCTAAAAAGGCATTAATAAAACTTATCTTTATCGATGCTAGAATTTTTTCACTGATAAATACACATTTTATTAGTTCTTACTAATTTCTCACTAATAAAAAATATATTTATTAGGGATTTTTTGAAAGAAATGATAAAATCCTTACCCAATCTTTTAAATAGAAACCTAATAGAGTCCTCCACACTCATGCCATTCAATATTTCATAGAACCGAACACTCACTACCGCTCTTCATCAAGCTTCTTGATGAATCGAACCTCTCAAGATCTAAAATATGTGATTATTTATTCTCATATTTAATCATGATCTTCTTCCATATAATTCTTTACCCCCTAACTCATCTACATTGTTTTATATCTTTAGTTTCATGATGTTGGGGCTTCATTAAAGATTCTATGTTTCCATTACTATCTTGTCTGCCATGTTTAACTCTGTTGTTGTCCCTTCTCGATTGGGATCACAATGTTTTGGGGTATTCTAGAAGTGGAGTTTGATTCTCCTTGGGTTTTTTTCTATAGTTATTTCTCCCTTTTGAATACATCATTCAGTTCTCCCTCTACTCTTGTAACCTGATCCCGCATTCTAGAACCCATCTTGGTCTTGTGCGGGGGTTCGTTTGAGGTTGTTTGGGATGTGCAAGTTAATCCATCATCGATGTCCTAAGTGTGACCTATACTAGTTTTATGTCCTTATTTTGTGGGTTTTGGTGGTTTTATTTATCTTTGGTTCATAGCAGTAGTTTCAAATGGTGGATTGTTTGTATTTTCACCTGGTTTGATTCCAATAACATGTGTTTTTATAAATGCCTAAGTGATTTTTAGATAAGACTCTGAGTGTTTTCTTAACGTGTATCTTGATTACACCTTGAATTTACAAATATACATTTTGTATCAATTGATTTTAAAGTCAAATGTTTGTGAAAATTTCATAACAAATCATATATTATGTATTTGATTTAGAAAGAAGAGGAGTGCATAGGATTGAGGTTTTTAAATGTGTTATTTGCACAAAATTATTTTCAACCCAATTTTTTGGTGCTTTGAAGTGTTTAAAATGACTGACATTGGTTTTTGACATTACCCCTTGTGCATATTTTATTCAATGTTTTCTTAAATTAATATTTATATAAATTATGACCTATGTGATTATTAATAATAACAAATAGTATTTTCTTGTGTATATAAATATTTTTTCAAACGTAATATGTAAATAATTATTTTTATAGCTTCAACGTAATTTATAAGTAATAATAATGATAAATTAGTAATAATTTTGAGTATTTGTATATATATAATTATAAATAATTTTGATTATATATAATTTTGATTATAAATAATTTTGATTGTCTTGAATTAATAATTTATACAAATAATTTATAAATAATTTTGAATTAATAACTATTTTGAATTAATATTTTTGAATTAATATTTATATGGAATTAATAAAAAATTTGAATTAATAATTTTTAATGAAATATATATTAGGTGCTTAGGGGTAAAATTGTAGTCAAACACACACACACACACACCACACACACATTGGCCAAACAGACAGTTCATAACCCCCCCAAGGGATAACCCACCCAACCAACCACTTTTTATTACATTGTTAATTATTAGACTGAATACCCATTAGTCATAAAGCCCATTTAGATGACCCATTGGTCCAATAGATCTTACCTAATCTTCCCATCCAGCTTTTGTGTTACATGTGCCTTGTTGTCCCGCCAATATCTCACTTCTGACGGAACCAGCACAGGCTTCCCCATAGCCCAAAACTCTCATCGAAGTTTTCCCATCACCGATATGCTCGCATAATCTTCCCAATGAGTGCCACATCATTGGATTGTTAGCTCCAATCTCCACCGAATGATATTTCAATGGACCCATCACCACCTTGCTCACACCACTATTTCGGTGAGCACAGCTTCGATCCCCGAAGCTTGAGATGAGTCTCCCAGTCTAAGCCACCTCACATTGCATACACCAATCTTTCTGGAACAGAGCATCACCCATCTACATCGTCTGAATGCCTTATAATTTTGATATTGAGTATATATATAATTTTTATTATGTGTGTATAAATTTGTTTATAAATAATTATGTGCATATAGATAATTTTTACTATGTGTATATAAATATTTTGTTCAACGTAATTTATAATTAATAATGATAAAAAATTAGAAGTGTATTTTTTAATATATATTTCATATATTAAATATATATATATATATATATAATTATAAATTTATTTTTTAAATAGATATATTTATGAATGCATATTTATATAATTATATAAATAAATATATTTATAAATATATATGATTAAATAAAGATATTTATGAATATATATTTATAATCATATAAATATTTTTAAAGAATATTTATTTATTTATTTATAATAAATATATATTTATTTTAAATTAAAATATATGATTTAAATTTATAATATTTTTTTATTTAGAATAATTGACTATTGGAAAAATATATTTTTAATAAGGGTTATTTTGGCATATTTCCAAAACATTTCTTTTCTATTATTTTAAATAGTCTTACCAAACAAGATAGAGATAAATTACAATTATTTATTTTCTTTTACTAAATTTCCCATAGATAAAAAATAAAGTGAAATTAAAATTGTGATCATTTCTTTTTTAAAACATTTTTTTACATTTTTAAATTTTTATTAATATATTTATCTTAGTATAAATTTTATCTAATTTTATTTTCTTGAAATTATAATGATATATTAGAATCAAGTTATGTGATCATTTGTGATCTTTTTCTCCCCCTCGAACATCTTTGTTTGTTTTTAGCTTTCCCAAATGATTTGAATAGTGTATGTGTGTGTGTGTGTGTGTGTGTATAAGTGATCTTATTTGTCTTCGATCTACCTCATTGATTCTCCACCTAACCTATCTTTTCTCGAGTCATTATTGGTTCACTCTCTCCCTCACCTTAACATTCATTTTCACTCATTTTTCATTATTACTCACTCTGATTGCATGGACGTCCTAACTATGAACTGAAAAAACAATATCCACTTATCATGAAATTTGGTGACTGCAAATGATAAGTAGGTAGAGTTTTTGCAGTGCATAGCTGGAAATCATCTCCAAGATCCAAGTGTTCATCATGTTATCTTATTCCACCCAATCTCTTTTTTCTCAAGCCATTGTTGGTTCACCCACTCCCTCACCTTCATGTTTTTCACTCATTTATCATTATTTCTCCCTCCAGTTTCATGGAGATCCTATTTGTTCACCACAAAAAAAATTGTCCACTTATAATGTAATGTTGTTAATGAAAATGATAAGTAGGAAGTGTTTTAGCAGTACACAACTGGTAATCAGCTCCATGTTCCAAGTATCCCTCCTTCTTTCATGTATTAAAATCAAATAATTCTACCCATTTTCTTCTAATTAACCATTCTAATCTCATGTATTAAAACCAAAATAACTTTTTAAAACATGTAATTACCTTTTGTATTTTATTTTTAGTGACCATTATAGTATCAACTTTTAATATTTTTTTCTTTTTAGGAAACCAAAATATGGAAATTATATTTTTCCAAACATTAAGTGAGAAAATTTTAAATCTGACTAATTGTAATTTTTTATAAAAATAGTTATCAAGAATTTATAAAGATATCTAGTTTTGAATATTTGTATTAAAGGCCTTATATTGATCACCTCTATGTTGGGTTTTGATAGGGGAGCAGTATCTCTTGGGACCTTAATTAGTGTAGGAGATGGTATATCAAGTTCATATAATATAGAAAATATTAATGATATCCCACGTTAGTAAGATCATAACCATTAATAAACCAATTTTTTCCTTTAAAATCATAACCATTAATGATCTTACCTTTCACTAGTATTTTATTCAAAAGATGAAATTTTTATATGTAATGATTTTTATGCACTATTTATTTTGTTAAATATTAATATTACTGAATAAAATAGGATTGATTTTAATCAAAAATGGATGGATTCTAATCGTATAACAAAATAGTATGACGGTGGGATGAAATAATTCATCATATTTTCAAAATATCATGCATATGACCCTTCTTAAATCCTTTTCTTGTGTTTACGCAATTCTTATTCCACAGTAATTAGTCCAAAAGAGTTCTAATAACACTTGATTTGACATGGAATATATTGAAGTTATAAATATTGAACTAAACATGGGGAAAACAGAATATAGCTAGTGACTATGTTGAGATTGTATTTTATGGATCATCTAATATGATTACAAGTTTGGACAATGATGAAGATCGTATTGAGGATGTGATTACAGGAATGAACTTTGATGAAGATCGTATTGATGAAATGTCAACAAAATTTAAAGATGAACTTTGTGATTTTCCAAACATTTTTTAGAAGTTAAAGAGTTTTTAAAATACACCATTTTATGTTGGTTATACTAAATATATATCATTTTCGTCCACACAGAAGTTGTATAATTTAAAGTCTATAAAAATATAGAGTAACACCAATTTTATTGAACTAATATCTATCTTGAATGATATGATCCCATAAGATAATGAACTTCCCTTCCGAATATATGACGCTAAATGAATGATACGTTCAATAGGAATGATCTCTGAAAGAATAAATTCTTATCCAAGTTATTGTATACTATTTCACAATGACAAAAAATCCATTAAAAATAGCCAAAGTGTGGTGTTTCTTGATACAAAAAAGTTGAATTGGGTCCTAATAAATTTTTATGGTACTTTCCAATCATTCCAAGGTTTGTGCACCTATATGGAAGTGAGGAGACTAAAAGACAATTTATGTGGCATGTAGATACAAGAAATAAATATGGGAAACATTATCACCTGCAGACTCTCCTTAGTAGAAGATAATTGATCATGAGTATCCTGAATTTGGAAATGATCTGAGAAACCTTAATCTTACATTATCTACATATGGAGTGAATCCTTTTGGTTTTCAAATAAGCACTCATAGTACATGGTAGGTTATGTTGGAAAATTATAACTTTCCACTGTGGTTATGCATAAAATAAAAATACATTATGTTATCTTTACTTATATCAGGACCAAAACAAATGGGTAATGATATTGATATTTATTTAGATCCATTGATAAAAGATTTAAATTTATTATGGCATTCAGATGTAACGTTGTATGATGGTTACAGAAATTAAGATTTCATGTTGAGATCCATATTTTATGCGATAATAAATGACTTCCCTACATATTGAAAAAAATTTAGATATAGCATCAAAGTAACTCAAGGGTGTACCATTTGTAAACAAGGTATAAAAAAATTAGTTTAAGAAATTCATCAAAGAATTTTTTTCTAGGACATTATAGATTTTTACCCCAGTGAAATAAGTACCGATCTTGGATGACATCATTATACGGGAGTTTAAAAGAATGTAAAATGCTATCTCCCTTAAAATGTGGTCAAATGTTTGAGAAATTAAAAGATATGGACACTTCTTTTGGTAAAATATTTGCAAAAAATCTTATAAAAACTGATTGGAAAAAGATATTAGTTTTTTAAAAAAATTATTATACTAGAATTGTTTGAATGTAACTCATTTTCTTGATGTTATGCATGTTGAAAAAAAATTGTATGTGATCGTCTCATTAGTACATTACTAAATGCACCTAGAATGACAATGTATGGAATTAAGGCTAGGTTTGACATGTTTGATATGGGAATACATGAAGAGTTGGTTGTAGTGAAGGGTGAAAATGGAATTTTATTGCTTCAGTTACTTACACTCTTTCTAGGTATGAGAGATATTGGTTTTACAACTTCTTAAATGATGTAAAAGTTCTAGAGGGGTATTAGTTTAATATCAAGGATATCATGTCAATGACTGATTTAATGTTAAAGGGTTTTAAATCACATGACTATTATTTTTTGATGAAAGATATAATGTCTGTATCTTTACGTTTCATTTTACCCAAGAATTTCCATCATACATTAACTATGATCTTTTTCTTTTTCATAGATTTATACAGCAAAGGTATAGACCTGATAAAATTTTTAACTATGGAAATGTAAATTTCAGCCATATTTTCAGAATTAGATATTTCCTTCCTGATATAATTCATTATATAATGATTCACTTGGTAAAAGAGATTTGACTATGTGGTCTTGTACATTATAGATGGATGTACCCCCATTGAACTATATATGAAGATTTTGATTGGATGTGTCAAAAATCAAAGTCATCCAAAATGTTTTATTATGGAGTGATATATTATTGAGGAACCCAATGAATTTTTGTACCAACTACCTATCCATTATGGAAAGAATTTCTCTACCAAAATCTTGTCACACTGGGTGGCTTGTGGGTAAATGAATTTATGGAATATATGTTGTCATAATTACTATTACAGATCATGATCAGGGCCACCTTTACATTTTATATAAAATTTTAGAGGTTTCCCAATATGTTGAAACCCAAAAATAAATTCTTAGAAACTGAAATCCATCAAGGGATAAAATCTAGATGTCAATTGCACATAATCAATAGTTTATAGAATTGTTTCAGGACCTTATTTTTAAGGATTTGACTAAACATTTGGATTCAATTTCAGAATGACATTGATGGCTAGACAAAGGACCAAGTGTACATATATTATCTTATAATGGTTATGTAATTAATGGTCATAAATTCTATAAAAATGAACATGATGAAAGTAGTATCATGAAAAATAGTGGAGTTACAATTGTGGCTGAAGTGATGCACGTATCTGGTACCAAGGAAAGAAATTTGATTTATGTGAATATTTCATACTTTGGAATCATCAAACAAATATGGGAGTTGGATTTTACAACATTTAAAGTGTCTATTTTTTAATGAAAGTGGGTCGATAATAGTAGTGGTGTTAAAATATATGAATTGGGATTCATGAAAGTGGAATTTTGTGTGTAATGGTACAAAGATGAACCATTTATAATGGAATCACATGTAGTACAATTATATTATGTTCCAGATCCCGCAAGCTGAATATTGTCAATTTTTCTATTATTAACCGAAACCATAGATGATTCAGAGGTCAATTTAGCTGATTTTGACCCTTTCATTAGGATTTCACAATGATTTTGTAGTGGTCCCAATGCAGATGAGGTCTTTTATTTTAGAGGATACCACAATGATGGGATTTTCATACTTAATAGAGGGGTAAAATCCCTTCAACCTTTAAAAAACAAGTTCAATAATCATTTTTTTATAATATGCATTATGTTACCTCATATTATTATTTGTTCACTACTACATTTATGTAATCTAAATTAATTGTTAAACCACATCTGTAAATAATGACTTTTTCACATGTCGATGTTCCCAATCCTAAGGAACAATATGTTTTTGAACATATTGATGGTCCGAATTCAGAGGAACAACAATCTTCTGCAGATGCCGATACTACCAATCTATAGGAACAACATATTGACAATGTTGAAGCTGAGAAAATGGTAGAAGGTGAACAATCGGTGTCCTAGAAAAAACAAGAGTGTCGTAGTATGACAGTGTTAGAAACAATTATTAATGAGAAAAACAAAGGCATCAAATTTGAGGATGGATGGAATGCAGGCAACCTGTCTATTAACCCCATCAAAGCCATGTTCAGTAGTTATATTAGTCTCACTACTCACATGTGCATGCCGATTGATGAATATTCATGGTAAAATGTTGTGCCCATGTTTAAGATGCTGATTTGGGAAGTGAATAGGGTAAAATTATGATATACTTTCTTTATTTTACTAAAAACATATTGAAACATTGGATTACTCTTCATTATCACTTTCAGATTGAATTTATAATAGATAACAGATGAATGAAATTTTTATTAATTCTCATTGTAAAGGCTCACAAAGTCTTTTTCACAATTATTATGAAGTTTTATCTCAAATATGATCAAGGGAAAATAAAACTATATCCACCACATATGTATACACACCTAATAAACTAACAAGCATTGGATGTGCTTATTGGTCATCATGAGGAGACATATATTCAGGTACATTGTGAATGGTAATACATTGCTTGAAAATATGTGTATTAAACACTTTGACTAAAAATTACTAATTTATGAAATAGAAATTGAGTGTTGAAAATAATAAATGGGTAGTAAAAACAATGTACCCCTATTTTAAAGCAATCATGGTGTATGATTTACTTGAATAAAAATGGTACGCATTTTAAATTTATTGTAATTATTTTATGTGACAAAAAACAACAACATACTTATATTCCTCTATTTATATGAATATTGATGAATCCAAATCCAAATCCACTTCTATCTCACATAGTGTATTATGGAAGGAGGCACATGTAAATAAAGAAGGGATACCAATAGATAAAAACACACAAAAAGTGTGGAAAGTAGGTGTAAGTATCACATAATAAAAAATTAATTAAATCGATATTACATAATAATGATTTCTTATTTCCCTATATTTTATATCTAAATTAGACACAAGAATCGTTATCATTTGTACCTAATGAACAAATTATATCAATGGACATAAAGTGGATAGAACAATATGGCTGCATTAGAGGTATGGGTTTTCGGGTGTCACCACAAACATACTTTGAGAAAAAAAATAACATGTGAATAAAGATAAGAAAATGGAAGAGTTGTAGGAATGATTAACTGATCTAGAATAAAAATGAATTGGCAGTCATAGTTTTTATAAAATGTTATGGGAAGGGATCAAGGAGAAGAAACAACATAAGAATAACCACTACGTGAAGACCCCCCCCCCCCACCAGCTTTCAGGCAAGCCATTCCCCTCAAATAGATATCTTAGAAGAGGTAATCAATATTCTCATAATTTTTTCTATTAAATGTGAATTAGGAAAACATTGATTCATTTCCTATACTAATATTCTATAGGGTTAAAATGATTTATATTTATATCTATCAATACCCACCTATCACTGTATTGTGAGGGATACTGTGTTCAATATCCACGGAGATAATCTATATTATATAAAACTTCCAATAGTTCATGTGAGCGTGGGGATTAACATAGCTCATGAGCTAAGCATTAAGCTACATATTCTACTTGATGATGTAAATATTCATATGTTTAAACAAGCTATTGTAACTTTCATAGCATGGCCATTAGATCTTGTAAAAATATATATCGATAAGGATATGTAAATTTCCAAAAAAATAGTGTAAAACATTTAAAAATTAATAAACAATTTCTAAAATGATGAATGTTTTTATAGATGAAAAAAGGGAAGGAGGTGAAACAGAAGGTCGAATCATAATGATCGAAAGGATTAACCCACCAATCGAAAATATATTAAAAGCATACCTTTACCCCTCTCATTCAAATTTCACATTTAATAACATTAAATGTTCATGTGGATACAATTTTAGCAAGTGGTGTTATGATTGTAGTTGATTTTGAACAACAGATGTATAGAGAGGACTTATAGACTATATTGTTCTTGAGAATGTAAATGAAATACTCAAACATTAATGGCTAGGAGTCGCAGTTGTAAATCTATACATGAGATGTATTTTCATGATTTTTTTTGTCCAATAGCTCATATACTATGTTAATTATGACTGAAAACTATTCATATTTTTTGTAGGAGTATATAAGAATACAATTTGAAGGGAAAACCCTGTGAATAGAAATTTGGACTCATTAGTCCTCACATAAATTCTGCAAAACTATTCTTATTGGAAAAAAATTAATATGAAGGATTAGTATACAAAATGACAACAATGTTTGAAAGAAAACTTATAGATGAAACAATTCTTAATTCCGATGATGCAGGGGTAATGTAACAACCCAGAATTCCATCAATGAAATTTCCCTTATTATAGTAATTTCATATTGTATAAATCACATAAAATCACTTAGAGAACAAAATAAAAATGTTATAAATGAATAATGAATGAGATAAGCAGTATTTCTATAAGTTAAGAAACCTATACCAATGAAATAGTGACTTGACCTTAGGAATAGGGATATAACCCTTTTGAATAGTAAACTAGCCAAATGAATAGTATCAATACCCATTAAAGTATAAATAAAATTTAGGCATCTTATAAATAAAAGTATTATATTATTATATCAGGGTATAAGTAAATAAATATTTTAAAAATTATTAATTAAGTGTTGGTATTTTTGTAAGTCATAAATATTTAATTATAATTTTATAAATAATAAAATTATTTAATAGAGATTTTTTCCATAAAATGTATTCATAAATTAAATTTTTTTGTCTCCTGATTTCAGGATAATTTTATGAGGCCTTAGTTAATTTTTCAGAGTGTTATAAAATCAAATATAATTTTAAAATTAGTATTTTTTAAAGAAATGATGACTTTATTAAAAAATTAAATTTCAAATTATTATAAAATTATTTTTTAAAAATGGAGTTCATTTTTGAATTATAAACATCAAAAATGGTTAAGGTGAATTTTTGGGATTTTTCTAAATTACATGAATTTTTGGTGACTAATAAAATATGATAATTTATGGAAAATGCTAAATACATAGATTTTTTATTCATTTTTTATGTAATCCTGAGGTAAGAACCATTAGTTATAACTCACATACCCTAGTTACTATATTTAGTCACAAGAATCAACACTATTGCTTTTCTTGAGCCAAAATATTAAGCAAATGAATAAAATATTCAAAAACACCCCTCTCCTCCACTATAAATACCACCCCTCACCACCTCTTGTCCTCACACCTTCCAAGATTTGAGCCTTATATAAATTCTTCCCAATAATATTCCTAATTCCCTCCCCCATGTCTCGGAGCTCTTGGTCTCATCAAAATACTAAAACCTTTTCTCTAAGGAGGTTCTCAAGAAGAAGAAAATCAAGAGGTAAAAAACTATTTCTTTTTATTTTAATTTCTTTTCAAGTACTTTTTTTCTTATTCTCTCCTCACCTACCCTCATAAAAATAGCATGATAAATCCAGTACCTTAAATATAATTTAAGTTTATTATGATAATTTAATAATCCTTCATCATGCCTCTTCTCCTCTCCCTTTTATTCTAAAAATGGAAATGTTGTCTATGAGGTGTTGTTTTATCACCTTCAAGGACGATAAGTTTTCATTTTCCTTCATCATATTCAAGGATATTCATAAAAAAAATTTAATGGTTTAAAAAGATAGTAAAATTTATATTATATCCCTTTTTATGTTTTGGAAGTAACATATTTACATAATACTAAATTTTAAAACAAAACGAGTTCATTGTGATCTAAAACTGCTAGAATTAATCTAAATGATTATCATTGACATGTTATCTAATGATTCATCCTCATATATGAAAATAAAAAAATATGTATAAGGACAATTACACTTTTTTATCTTAATTAATAACATATAATTCCAATTCTATAGAATTATACCTATTTTTCATGAACTTCATTACTTATAAATAAGAGAACCAATCATGAAAACCATGAAACAAATGCTCCAAAATGATGAAATTAAACTCTATAACTCATCAATAAGGCCATAAATGAACTTAATAAAACATAATTAATTAAATATATTTATAAATACTCTAAATTAATTAATTAAATAATTAAATTTGATCTTTTAGGATATTAAGGTCAAGTGCATAACATGTTTAGACGTAAGGTAAGAGTTTCTTCCTGAACCACCATTTTCATTCGGGTTATGTTTTCTCCCTCTATACACTAATATAATTCTTCATTATTTTATATAATTCTTCTAAATTCTGTTTATATGTTCCAAAATAATATATACAGATCAATTCATCTTTCTTTGAGGCGATAATACATGTTTTATAAGGTTCCATTCTCAATTCTTCCCGATAAGCAAGCCCGGTTTAAGGGAACTTCCTAGTTTCTTACCCATTTTCATGTATTTTCCATAATATATTTTAAGACACCATTATTTTTATAAAATAAATAATTTTTTTATGAAGAACTATATTTTTTTTCATTTCTGGTTTTATACAAATTATTATTACAAATAAAAATGATTTTTCCAAAAGAACTCTTCTTTGAAATGTAAAAGGGGTATTTCTATCAAGAATTCCTTGATGATTTTTTTATAGTATTTTAATATATCTCAAGACCTCTATTAAATTTTATTATTTATTAATATTTATAACTTATTATTATCATCTACCATATTTTATTAAATGGTTTATGATCAATTTGACTATGTATGTGTTATCTTGATACCATTCCTCATACTACTCAAAATGGTTAGTGATTATGTTTACCGATTGGGGAAAGCTATTTAAATTTCATATGTATATATTTTTTATGTTTCACCCCATTAATATGAGGAATTAATTGGACTTAATAAGTGATGGGTGGGGCCCACTATAGCTCCATGATTCATCAGTAGGTCTCATGAAATAAAACATATATGGGAATGGCTGAGGCCTTTCCCGTTTTCCAATATGGTTTTGGCCGAGGCCTTAACCATTTATTTTCAGATGTCTTGGATGAGTCCTTGATAGTATGTTTAATATGTTTGGCATTATTCAATAACTCATTATGATATAATTAATTGATAGTCCATGTAAATATTTGACTAGTATAATATCCATGGTTAGGCTTTATTCTGGAGTGATTATTTTTATAGCATTATTTATTCAGCTTTTATTCCTGCCTTTTTATGCTTAAGTTTATGTTCTAGAAGCATGTGTTTTTAGTCATTAACCATGAATTATTTTTTATATTTGAATCTGATGTTTTAATTATCCTTATTTGAAACCTGAGCTAACCTATTTATTATGTTTTATTTTTCCCAATTATGTGAAGATAAATATTATGATTGACTTGCAGTGATAATCTAAGAGTAATGGAAATTTCCAATGGAGTTTGTTTTTTATTTTTCATTTCAAGTTATAATTCAAAAATTATGTATGTATCTATTATTCCAAAAATACTAAACAATTCATTACTTTGGGATGAGACTTACATGTTTATTATACCAATGTAATAAAGTAAGTCATCAGCTTCGGGAAATTGGTGTTTGGGTCTCTCAGTTTGTATTAGATGAATTTTATTAGAAACCTTATAAAATAGATTTAGAAAATATAGGTTAGGGAATATAACCCTAAGATAGAATTTGAGTATAAGAATATAAGAACATCCTAGAACTTTTTTAAGGTATATATTATGTGGGACTTCCTAGAAATACATCCATGTCTAGATACTACAAGTTGATGTGGTTCTGGAACAGATGTACCTAGGGGTAACAACTCCGACAAGGTATCCCAGTTCTGACTCAGGGTAACCTGGTACACAATAACGGGCCTTACTACACAACTAGTTTGATGATCCCAAGGTATATTATAAGGATAATTCACATTTTATTTACAAACCATTATGAATGATTTAAAAGTAAATATGTCCCCAAAGAAAACATGTTTAAGATTATGAGATTAGCTATGAATAAATTTCCAATTTATGTTAAGTGTTTTTCTTGTTTTAAATTATGAATTATGATTCATAGCCTAATTTAGTGTATTCTATTATTTATAAATTGTGCCTAGTGGAAGGAATGGAAACCTTATCAACGTGTGTATCCCATGTAGATATTTACCTACTATGAAAGATAATGACGTTGGTACTGGAGCTGCAACTGGTGTTGAGAAACTTATAGCTATACTGGGATAGCTGACTTAGGTTATGAATAATAACCTTACCTATATGGAGCATCTTGATACACAATGTCGAGGAGAAATGTTAGACTGCTTTATGAGATAACAACCATCATCGTTTAATGGGACTATAAACCCATTTGTAGCATAGTAGTGGATAAGTTCCTTAGAGAATATATTTCTCGGTTAGGGAAGTAATAAGAGGGAGAAGGTTATCATGGCAATTTATTATCTCATAGGATATTTTGATCAATGTGGTTGTTCATTTAAAACAAAAAGGAGGAGGAATAAATTGAAAATATGTAATGGAAATATTTTAAGGAAATTTTCCTAGAAAATATTTTCCTCGCAAACAGTGAGCATGTATGGAGAGGAAATTATTGAATATGAAACAAAAATAGGATGAAAATGTTATGAAGTATGAATCCAACTTTACAAGGTTATCAAGGCATGTCGTGGACTACATACATAATCCAAGCAGCAAGATTAATCGATTATTTTATGGTTTAAAACCATTCCTGCAAAGGGAATTGGTCTCCCAAAATATCTTATCATATGAAGATATAGTCTCATGTGCTGTCAAGAGAGAGAATTAATTTTTTAAGTCTTATGAATTTAAGAGAAAACAAGAGAATAAGAGCATGGCATATGAAAGAATAGATAAAGGGTATAATAAAAAAGGGAGTTTTCCAATGTGAGATACTTGTGGAAGGAAACACCATGGTTCTTTCTTAAAAGTAAAATGAGCTTGCTACAAGTTTAGATAGAAAAGCCATCATGCTAATTATTTCAAGGGAAATAAATAATCTATCAATGTTCAAAACTAAAATTATAGGTAGATGGTACATTATGATAATGATTTTCCAATGCTTCAAGGAAACATGCCTCAAAAAAGGCCACAGGAGCAAGGTCAAGATTATATGATCACAACTATTGAGGTTGAAATTCTTAATGATGTGGTTGAAAATTAAATATTTCCCTTTTTATTTAATAAAGTATTTTTCAATAAAAACTCCTAAGGGAAGTATCATTGCAACAAAGATGTTCCGATTAGTCCCATTTATGAAACATGAATGTGATTTAGTTTTTAAACTTGTCATAATACTTATGATTGACTTTGATATAATCCTCAATATGGAATGGATTTCAAAACATTATGTGAAAAAACTATTGCAAGAAGAAGGAAGTTATAATTTATGAGGAATATGTAGAATCCCTTATCTTTAGAGAAGAAGCATCATCATCTGGTTCTTATCCAGATCCACCTCCAGTAGCTCTTCTGAATGAAATTTTAGGGAAGGAAGAGAAAACATCATCTATAGATGAGGAAAGAAATATTCAAATTGAATATGTACCTATTGTGCAAGAATATATTGATGTATTTCTAGAGGATTTAACTAAAAATTCTATAGAGTGGAAAGTTGAGTTCTCTATTTATTTAGTTCTTAGTGCAAGACCTATATCAAAGACTCCCTGTAGAATGGACACTATAGAATTAATGGAGATGAAGAAACAACTAGAGGAATTAAGTGACAAGGGATTATTCACCCTATTGTTTCTCTATGGGGATCCCATATTCCCTTTGTTAATAAGGAAGATGGATCCATGAGGTTGTGCATTGATTATAAATAAATCGATGCTATTACAATAAAGAACAAGTATCATATGCCTCGTGTTAATGATTTATTTGATCAATTTCACGGAGCTCAATATTTTTTGAAGATTGACCTTAGATATGGATATCATCAGTTGTATGTGAGGAAGGATTATATTCCAAAGACAACATTTCGAACCAGGTATAAACTTTATGAGTTTATAGTAATTCCATTTGGACTTACTAATACTCCCTCTATTTTTATGTATCTAATGAAAAGAGTGTTTAAGGAATATATTGACAAATTTTTTGTGGTATTTATTGATGATATCCTGATATAATCCAAAAGCTATGAGGACTATGAGAACCACTTACGGGGTTTTCTAAAAATTGTTATAAGAAAATAGTTACATGGGATGTTTAGAAGTGTGAATTATAGCTTTAAATAGTTTCTTTTCATGGCCATATTATCTCCAAGGATGGAATCTAAGATGATCCTGCGAAGATATAGGTGGTCTAGGAATGTCCTACACCAATGAACATAACTGAGGTTTGTAGTTTTATTAGTTTAGCATGTTACTATCAGTGTTTTATTCAGAACTTTTTTTGATTAGATAACCCATTAGAAAAGCTTACTCATAAAGGGGTTAAGTTCGTATGGACAAAAGAATGTGAAGAATGTTTTGAAAAATTGAAGAGAACATTAGTGAATGCTCCAATATTGACTCTACCATCGGGAAATGGTGGATTTTTTATTTATAGTGATGCATCAACGAAAGGAATTGGATGTTCCCTTATGCGGAATGATAGATTTATTACCTATGCATCAAGAAAATTAAAAACTCATGAATATAAATACTTAACTCATGATATTGTGTTGGCAACTATAATATTTGCTCTGAATATATGGATACACTATCTCTATGGGGAAAGATATGAGATATATACATATCATAAGAGCTTGAAATTTATCTTCTCATATAAATAACTCACCATGAGGCTCGATCTACTTAAGGATTATGATTAAACAATACATTACAACCCATGGAAGGTGAATAATGTGGCATATGCATTAAGTAGGAAAGATCATAGAGTTTTGAACAAAATAAGTATTTAAAGGGATATTGTGTTTATAAATATGGTAAAAATAAATATGATAATTATAAAGGGAGGTGAAACATCATTACTTTTCCAATTGGTTTCCCAACCATCTTTATTAGAAAGGATTAAATGTTCTCAATCTAATGATGAGAATTTTTAAAATAAAATTGAAGTTGTGAATGATGTTAAGTTAGTAGACTTCATGTATGAGGATGGAATTATGAAATTTGGAAAGAGGATTTGTGTTCCCTCCATACTCGAGATGAAAGGGGAGTTATTGGATGATTCCCATAGCTTGAATTTCCTTACACACCTTAGTAGCACTAAGATGTATATATATTTGAATGAACATTTCTGTTGGGATAATATGAATCAGGAAATTGTTGATTATATATCAAGATGTTTCGTCTATCTACAGGTGAAGGCTAAAATAAAAAATCCTAGAGGGGTCATGCAACCTATTCCTATTTCTATAATGAAATGGGATGGCTTCACTATGTATTTTTTCACCGGATTACCAAAAAATCCAAGACTGAATGATGTAATATGGGAAATTGTTGATCAAATTACCAAATCTTCTCATTTACTCACTATAAGGGAAGATTTTCCTCTAGATCACCTTGAAAGACTATTTATTAATGATGTTGTAAGTCTTCATAGAGCACTTATTTCAATTGTTTCTGATTGTGTCTATGATTTACATCAAAATTATGGAAAATTCTAAGAAAGATTTGTATATAGAGCTTCATTTATGTACTGGTTATCAGCCTCAAACTGGTGGGCAATTAGAAAGGATGATTCAAACATTATAAGTCATGATGAGATCAGGATAACTTGAATTTCAAGGTATGAGGGATCATTATTTACCTTTGTTAGTGTTTTCCTACCGTAATAGTTTCTATTCAAGTATTCAAATGGTATCATATAAATCATTGTATGTAAAGAGACGTTGTACGCCACCTTGTTGGGGTGAAGTTTGTGAAAGGAAGCTTGTTGGTCCAGAGATTATGGAGGAGAAAAAAAAGGTAAATACTATTCAAACCCATAACAAAGCACCTCAAAGTAGGTAAAAGATCTATACCGATAATCAAAAGAAGGATTTGGAATTTCAAGTTGGGGAGCATGTTTTCTTGAAAGTGTCTCCATGGAAGGGTGTTATAAGATTTGGGAATAAAGGGAAACTGATCCCCAGGTATATTAGCCCATTTGAAATTCTAGAGAGAATCAGAGTTGTAGATTGTCATTTAGAAATTCCACCTAGCCTTTCTAAAGTACACAATGTGTTCTGTATCTCTTTGCTAAGGAAGTACATGCTAGAACCAATGCATGTTATCACTTTTTAAGAATTTGAATTGGAACCTGATTTATCTTACTATGAAGAGTTTGTCCGAATTATTGACACTAGAGAATAGATGTTAAGGAATCAGATGACTTAGCTGATAAAAAAACTTTGGTAAAATTATAAAATTGAAGAGGAAATGTGGGAACCAGAGGAATTTATGATGAAGAACAACCCAAATATTTTTATGAGTTGATATTCTGGGAATTTTGAGGATGAAATTTTTATAAGAGGGGAGAATGTAACAACTCAAAATTCCATCAATAAAATTTCCATTCTTATAGTCATTTCATATTGTATAAATCATATATAATCACATCAAGAACACAATAAAAACACTATAAATAAATAATGAATGAAATAAGAGGTATTTCTAGAATTAAAGGGACCTATACTGATGAAATAGTAACTTAACCTTAGGAATAGTTGTATGACCCTTATGAATAGTAAACTGACCAAATAAATAGTAACTGCACCCATTAAATTATAAATAGAATTTAGGAATATTATAAATGAAACTATGGTATAATTATATCATGTTATAATTAAATGAATATTTTAAATATTATGATTTAATTGTTGGTATTTTTGTAAGTTATAAATATTTAATTACAATTTTATAATTAATAAAATTATTTAAAAGAAAATTTATTACCATAAAATGTATTTATAAAGTAATTTTTTTTTACTTATAATTTTAAGATAATTTTATGAGACCTTAGTTATTTTTTAGTGTTTTATAAAATCGGTTATAAATTTAAAAAATTTATTTTTCAAATAAATGATGATTTTTTTTAAATTAAATTTCTCGTAGTTATAAATTTATTTTTATAAAATGGATTTCAGTTTTTAATTCTACATATCAAAAAACGGTTATGGTGAATTTTTGGGGTTTTCCTAAAATACATGAATTTTTGTGAATGGTAAAATATAGTAATTTACGATAAATGCTAAATACAGGAATTTTTTAGTCATTTTTTATGTAAGTATGAGGTAAGCACTATAATTTAGAACTCATATGAACTATTTATTGTATTTAGTCAAAATAATCAATGTTATTTCTTGTCTTGAGCCAAAATATTAAACAAATGGATAAAATATTCAAAAATACATCTCTCCTCCACTATAAATACCACCCCTCACCACCACATCTCATCACACATTCCATTCTTTGAGACTTGTCTAGATTCCACCCAATACTCTTCCCAATCCCCTATCCAACCTTCTTGAGCTCTTGGTCTCATCAAAATACCAAAACCATTTCCCTAAGGAGGTTCTCAAGGAGGAGAAAATCATGAGGTAAAAACCTCTTTCTTTTTCTTTTAATGTCTTTTTAAGTTCTCTTCCTTTATTATTCTCTCGTCACCTCCCCTCATACAAATAGAATGATAAATCCATTTACATAAATATATTTTAATTTTATTATGCTAATGAAATCATCCATTATCAAACCCCTTCTCCTCTCCCTTTTATTCTAAAAATGGAAACGTCATATGTGAGGTGTTGTTTTATCCCCTTCACAGATAACAAGTTTTCATTTTCCTTTTTCATCTTCAAGGATATTCATAAAACCATTTTAATGGATGAAATATATTTTAAAATTTATATTATATCTCTTTTTATGTTCTATAAGTTACATATTTATGTAATACTAAATTATAAAACAAAACAAGTTTATTGCGATCTAAAACTGCTAAAATTAATCTAAACAATTATCATTGAAATGTTATCTAATGATTCATCCTCATATCTGGGAGAAAAATAATATATAGGACCGATAACACTTTTTTATGTTAATTAATAACATATAATTCCAATTCTAGATAATTATACCCATTTTATATGAACTTCATTACTTATAGACAAGTGAACCGATTATGAAAACCAAGAAAAGGAATGCTCCTGAATAATGAAATTAAAATCTATAACTCATCAATAAGGCCATAAATGAAATTTATAAAACTATAATGAATCAAATGCATGTCGAATTTTTTTAATTAATTAATTAATGGACTTAATTTTATTATTCAGGACATTAATTTCAAGTGTAGAACATATTCAGACATATGGTAAGGGTTTCTTCTCGATCCTCCATTTTTATTCGGGTTATGCTTTATCCCACTATACACCAATGTAATTCTTCATTATTTTTATATAATTATTTTAAATTATGTGTTTTTGTTCCAAAATCAAATATCTAGATCGGTTCATCTTTATTTTATGGTATAATACATGTTTTATAAGGTTCTCTTCTCAATTCATCTCGATAAAGAAGCCTGATTTTAGGGAACTTCCTGGTTTCTTACCAATTTTTAAGTACCATCCATAATATTTTTTAAGACACCATTATTTTTATAAAATCACTAATTTTTTCATGAAAAACTATATTTCTTCATTTATGTTTTTATTCAAACAATTATGACAAATAAAAATGGTTTTTCCAAAAGAACTCTTCTTTGAAAAGTAAAAGGGGTATTTCTCTCAAGAATTCCTCGATGATTTTATTAGATTATTTTCATCTATCTCAACACCTCTGTTGGATTTCATGATTTATTGATATTTATCTCTTATGATTTTCATATACCATATTTTATTAAATGGTTTCAGATCAGTTTGGCTGTGGATTTTCTATTTTGATACCATTCCCCATACTACTGAGAATAGTTAGTGATTATGTATACATATTGGGGAAATCTATTTACAATTCATATGTATATGTTGTTTATGATTAAACCCATTCATATGATTATTGAATTGGACTAATTAAGTGATGGGTAGGTCCCTATATAACCCCTCGATGCATCGGTAGGTCTCATGAGACAAAACAAATATGGACTTGGCTGAGGACTTACCAATTTTCAGATATGGTTTTGGCCAAGGCCTTAACCAATTATTTTCAGATATCTTGCATGAGGCCTTTACAGTATCTTTCATATGTCTGGAATTATGAAGTCTCTAATTATTATATTATTAATTGATAATCCATTTGAATGTTTTACTAGTATAATATCCATGGTTAATCTTCATTCTCATGTGATTATTTTTATGGCATTATTTATTCATCTTTTATTCTTACATTATTACGATCGAATTTATGTTCTAACGGCATGTGTTTGTAGTCATTCACCATGACTTATTTTTTATATTAGCATTTTTTTATTACCTACCCTTATTGAACACTTGAGATCACTTATTTATTATGTTTTATTTTTCTATAGGATGAGAAGATGTATATTATGAATGACTTGGAATGATAACCGAGGAGTTATGGACATTTACAATGGAGTTAATTTGTTGTTTTTAATTCAAGATGTAATGTAACAATTAGGTATTTATCTAGTATTCCAAAACTATTAAACTATTTGGTCCTTCGGGATGGGACTTCCTTGTTTATTATACCAATGTAATAAAGTAAGGCACCAGATCCAGGAAACTAGGGTCTACATCTCTACAGGTAAATCTCTACAATTTAATCATATAAAATATTTTTCATTCATTTCATTACCTATTCCTTTTTTCTTTTTTGGGAAGCATTATTTACTCATTAAATTCAATTTGGATACTCCAAGTATTTATTTTCGGTATTCAATGCATGGATACCCAAAAACACATGTGATGATGTTTATCAACTTGTAATACATTGCATGAAATGTTTTACAAATAAAATTCAAGTTATAAATTTTATATTATGTTTTAATGAAAATTATTTTATGATAGGATGGTGTTTAAATATTTTCAAAATCATGGCATGAGGACAATCCATGAATACCAGGAGCCTATCGACTTCTACACATGGATATGTATTATGGTATATATAATAAGATTTCACTATCAAAAAATATATCAAAACAAGTTAATTTTTTTATCAATCTTTCTATAGTGCTTGAAACAAACCAATAGAAAAGATCGTGGTTATTATGTTTGATAATTTATGAAAGATATCATATGTCATCAACAAACTAACATCCTTGAGGAGGTATTTTCAAAGATAATTACAATTTCATTTAAAATATTTATTAATACTTTTTTTTATATTTTTCTAGTACTTTCATGATTTTAGATAGTACTTTTATTTACAATACTAAATAGATTTTTTTATAAACGAACAGGCATCATTCCTAGTGTCATAATGTATGCATACATGATAAAAAGGTGACTTCCTACTACATATTTAGTTGATTTTCTCATTATTTTATCTATATTTTAGTTAATTTCCTTATCATTTTTCTAATACTTTAGAAAAATGATCCTTAATTCATTTGTGGTATACAGGAATCAACCACACATTAATCTGATACGCAGTGTGTCCAGTATGACTCAAAGTGTGTGTTTTCAGTTTAAAATTTACATTTTAGTTTAAAACATGTGTCACATACTAAAAACCAATAAAAAATATTTGGATTTTTTTAAAACTTTAGAAAAATGATCCAAAATACATTTGTGATGTGTAGTAATTAGCCACACCTCAATCTGATGCATGGTGTGACCAGTATAACTTGAAGTTTATGTTTTTATTTTGAAATGTCATTTTAATACAAAGCACGTATCACCTACTCAAAATTGACAAAGTGAATTCGGATTGTTTCTATACTTTAGGAAAATGATCCATAAGTAATTTTTGACATGTAGGAATCATCACAACTCAATACAATACACAGTTTTCCTAGTTTTACTCAAAGTGTCTTTTATCATTTTAAAATTGACAATGTAGTTAAAAACATGTGTCACTCACTTAAAACCAAGGAAATGAACCTGGATTGTTTTGATACTTTATGAAAATTATTCATAAGTCATTTTTGTATGTTTATGAATTAGTATCACATGACATATGATGTGGTCAGTATGACTCAAAGTGGTTTTTTTATTTTAAAATGATGTTTTAGTAAAAAAAAATAAGAGATATGATCAAAATCAAGAAAACATGTTCAGATTGTTTTGATAATTTAGGAAAATGATGCATAAGTCATTTTTGATGTGTAAGAATTATGTGAACCTTAATCTAATGCACGGTGTGATGAGTATTACTCAAAGTGCGTATTTTCAATTTAAAATGAAATTTTAATAAAAACAACAAGTAAAATACTAAAAAATAAACAAACACATTCATATTATTTTGATAATTTAGAAAAATTATTCATAAGTCATTTGTGACATGTAGAAATCATCAACACCTCAATCTGATGAATGGTGCACCCAATATGACTCAAATTGTGTGGTTTTAGTTTAAAATTGGCATTTTATTAATGTATTGTTTCATATTTATGTTTAATTTATTTCTTTATTGTATTGCTAAAATTAGAATTGTTTTCTTATAGAGGTGTATTCTTTTTCTCTAGTTGGGGTGGTTTGTTCAAAGATGCTCATGCTCTTGAGAGATTGGACTTCGAGGCTATAGCTGAGATAATGGAAATAGGGAAATTTTTCAAGAATATATACAGATGTCCTAAAAAGGTGAATTCCTACTACTTATTTAGTTACTTTTTCCTCATTATTACTATTATTTTTAATATAATTTCTTTATCATTTTAATATAATACTTATTTAGTTTTTTCACAAATCTTTTAGAAATTCATATTTTGATTTCAACTATTTTAAACAAGATAAAAAAGAGATAACATGTTTCATTTGGATGGATGTGGAAACCTCATGCTGCCTGAAATGTGAAGCGAATCATAAGGATGCAACTACCAATGGATTTTGAAACAGTTGAATGAAAAGTATGACTTCCCAAAATATCTTTTGTGAAAATTTTCCTAAACTGTGTAGGAATCAACCATAGTTCAATCAGTTGCACCTCAATCCAATACGTAGTGTGCTTAGTATGACTTGAAGTGTATGTTTTTAGTTTATAATTTACAATATTTGTTCAAAACACACATCATATACTCAAAACCATTAAAAAACATTTTTATTGTTTTGATACATTCGAACAATGATCAATAAGTCATTTTTGTTGTGTAGGATTTAGTCACAGCTCAATCTGATGCACGGTGTGACAGTTATGACTCCAAGTGTGTCTTTTCATTTAGAATTGACATTTTAGTAAAAAAGATAAGTGACATACTCAAAACAGAGAAAATGCATTCGGGTTGATTTAATACTTTAGGAAAATTATCTATAATTCATTTGTGAGGTGTAGAAATCAGTCGTGCCACAATCCAATACATGGTGTGTCCAGTATTACTCAAAGTGACCAATATCAGTCTAAAATTAATATTTTACATCAAAATGTGTGTCACTCACTAAAAATTGAGAAAATGTGCTTGGATTTTATTTATACTTTAGGGAAACTGTTAATAAGTCATTTTTGATGTGCAGGAATCAATCTCACCTCAAAATGACACATGATGTGACTCGTATGACTCAAAGTGTGTGTTTTCAGTTTAAAATGATATTTTAGTAAAAAATACAAGTGACGTACTCAAAAATGATAAAAATAATTTGGTTTATTTTTTATAGTTTAGGAAGATGATCCATAAGTCATTTTTTGATGTGTAGGAATCAGTCGCACCTCAATCTGAAGCACGATGTGATTGGTATGACTCAATTTGTGTTTTTTTATTTAAAATTGTCATTTTTATAAAAAAGATATGTGACATACTCAAAAATAATAAAATACATTTGGATTGTTTTGATACTTTAGGAAAATGATCCATAAGTCCTTTTTGACATGTAGGAATCAATTGCACCCCACAGTGTGCCTAGTATGACTCAATGTGATTATTATCAGTTTAAAAATGAAATTTTAGTTCAAAACATGTGTAACTCATTGAAAACTAAGAAAACATGCTTGTATTGTCATGATTCATTAGGAAAATGAACCACAAGTCATTTGTGACATGTAGAAATCAGTCTCACGTCAAACTCACACATTATGTGATCGGTATGGCTCAAGGTTTGTGTTTCCAGTTTAAAATTACATTTTAATAAAAAAAGACAAGTGACATACTCAAAACCAAGAAAAATCATTCATATTGTTTTAATACTTTAGTAAAATGATCCATAAGTAATTTTTGACGTTTAAGAATCATCCACACATCAATCTGATGCATGGTGTGACCGGTATGACTCCAAGTGTTTTTTATTTAAAATTGACATTTTAGTAAAAAAGACAAGTGACATACTCAAAATGAAGAAAACACATATTGATTATCTTGATAATTTAGGAAAATAATTCTTAAGTCATCTGTAATGTGTAGGAATTAGTCGCACCACAATTTGATACACATTGTTCTTCATATGACACAAAGAGTCTGCTATGAGTCAAAAATTGACATTTTTGTTCAAAATGTGTGTCGCTCATTGAAAACTGAGAAAATATGATCGGATTGTCTTGATACTTTATGAAAGTGATCCATAAGTAATTTTTTATTTGTAGGAATAAGTGTCATGTCAAAATGACACACGATGCAACCGGTATGACTCAAAGTACGTGTTTTCAGTTTAAAATGACATTTTAGTAAAAATTACAAGTGACATACTCAAAACCGAGAAAATACATTCTGATTATTTTGATACTTTAGGAAAATGATCCATATGTAATTTTTGACATGTAGGATTCAGTTTCACCTTAATTTGACGCACGGTGTGACCAGTATGACTCTAAATGTGTCTTTTTAAAATTGACATTTTAGTAAAAAAAAGACAAGTGACATACTCAAGACTAAGAAAACACATTCAGATTGTTTTGATACTTTAGAAAAATGATCCATAAGTCATTTTTGATGTGCATAAATCACTCACACCTCAATCTGATACATGGTGTGCCCGATATGATTCAAAGTGTCCGTTGTGAGTTTAAAATTGACATTTTAGTTCAAAACATGTGTCACTCACTGAAAACTGAGAAAACACGCTCAGATTGTCTTGATAATTTAGGACCATGATTGATAAGTTATTTTTGATGTGTAGGAATCAGTCTCATTTCAAATTGACACATGATGTGAACGGTGTTGGGATTTTTTATTTATAATTTAAATAACGAGGAGAGAAAATTATTAATGGATAGATTTTATCAATATTAATGGAGGATTTTCTCCCAACATTAATGAAGATTTATTCCCAATATTTATTGATGTAATATTGATGGAATAATGAATGTTGAAAGCATTAATGGAGATATGGGCGGGGTGTATATATAAGAATATGTGGTAGCATGTTTTGGAATGTGGGCTGACAGAGATGTAGACACCAAGAGAGAAACGAGGAAGGGGTTGTTGCATTTGCGGTAACCGGTACAAAGCCAAGATGATGAAGACGAATAAAGTAGAGGCGATGACGACAACGATGATAGCGTTTCAACAATGGGGAATGAAAGTGTGTGCGTGAAGATTATGGCATGCAATGATGGAGAGATAATTGTCGACGATGGCCTGCAAAGAGATTCATGACGGTGCCATGTATCGAAAGTCCTCTTGGTTGCGCTGATCAAGCGGCGTGTCCCGATTTCGATGACCAGCGGTACATCAAAATGGTATGTTCATGGGTGTCGTGTGTTGAGAGAAAAATCCATCAGGGGCGTTGTAAAAATGCCTTCGGGTGTGGTGTTAAAAATCCTTCGGGTGAAGTGTATAAAATGCCTTCGGGTGATAAAAAGCTTTCAGGTGAAATCTTCTCCTCTTGTGTGTTTTCTGCAACAACGACTTCCGCTGCGGCGCCGGGCTCCGAACCCCAACAGTGGTATCAGAGGGATTGGTTGAAGTGATCGGTTGCAGAATATGGTGGCAAGCATCTGGTGGAGCAACTTATCAAGGACTAAGGACTCAGATGTCATCAGAAATGACAGCGGTATCAGCGATGTTGCTGGAATATCGAAAGTCTTCTTGGTCGCGGGTGTGATGCGGCGTGTTCCGTTCGTTGGGTGACATTTTAAGCTTGGTGGATTCGGCGATCAAATTGACCTAGATGGTGGAGATAAATGTGGATTATTTGAATTTTAAATCAAGGTGGAGATTGTTGGGATTTTTGATTTAAAATTTAAATAACGAGGAGAGAAAATTATTAATGGAGGGATTTTATCAACATTAATGGAGGATTTTCTCCCAACATTAATGAAGATTTATTCCCAATATTTATTGATGGAATATTGATGGAATAATGAATGTTGACCGCATTAATTGATATATGGGCGGGGTGTCTATATAAGAAGATGTGGTAGCATGTTTTGGAATGTGGGTTGACAAAGATGTAGACGCCAAGAGAGAAATGAGGAAGGGATTGTCGCGTTTGTGGTAATCGGTACAAAGCCAAGATGATGAAGACGAATGAAGTAGAGGCAACGATGAAAATGATGACAACGTGTCAACGATGGCGAATGAAAGTGTGTGCGTGAAGATGATAGCGTGCGATGATGGAGAGAGAATTGTCGACGACTACTTGCAAAGAGATTCATGACGATGCCATGTATCGAAAGTCCTCTTGATTGCGATGATCAAGCGGTGTGTCCCGATTGCGATGATCGGCGGTACATCAAAATGGTATGTTCATGGGTGTCGTGTGTTGAGAGAAAAATCCTTCGGGTGCGTTTTAAAAATGTCTTCGGGTGTGGTGTTGTTAAAAATCCCTCGGGTGATGTGTAAAATTCTTCGGGTGATAAAAGGCATTCGGGTGAAATCTTCTCTTCTCTTCTGTGTTTCTGCAATGACGACTTCTGCTGCAGCGCCGGGCTCCATGCCTCAACAATCGGTATTACTTAAAATGTGTGTTTTAGTTTAAAATGATATTTTAGTAAAAAACAAAAATGTCATACTCAAAACTGAGAAAAGATATCTGGACTATTTTGATACTTTAAGAGAACGATCCATAATTCATTTGTAACGTGTAGGAATCAGTTGCACCTCATTTATTTCAATTAGATTATTAATTTGTCGTATATCTTGTATTTGATGTTGTTGGTGAATTTTTTGTTGTATTGTGTTGTAATATCAACATCACACTGCAGCAGTATTGCCTTTATCAACGTTATTTCTAACGCAAATAAAAAGGACCTCTTTTTAACGATTATTAGATCAACAATGCTTTTTTATGACTCTTGATGGATTTTTGTAGAGTGGTTAAATTTTCGTTCTGCAGTAGCGAAACAAACCTTGAGGTGACAACATAATGGACAAGACTGAATCTCCCTTCTTGTGACAATCTCTTACCTTTCCATTTAGCCATTTAAGCTATGATCTTGGAACATTCTCGAGGTAGCAGGATTTCATTTTCCCCTGGAAGAGTTTAACAACCAATTAATCAAAGGGCAGAGATCCTCTTCTAACCCCAAGAAATTTGGCATGCCTAATTTGGTTGGAATTCATCACACCTTTCCCAAAAGACCATAAAGGATTTAATCAAACTAATAGATTGTCTTCGTAGTGCCCAAAAATAACCTTAATGGCCACTTCGCAAGCCTCCCCCGGCTGCTATTTCAGTGTCAACCTGCTTTTTTCCACAACCAACAAGGGCTGATAAATTCTTTAATAATAACTCAGTTCCTCAAAAACCCTAGTTTTTGGGTGGTAGTCTTAAAAAGATGTCCACCTGCAGTATTGTGAGACATGGAAGGAATTTAGTGGCTTCAAGGGTCCACAACTGAAAGAGGCATATAGGCCCACCACCATTGGGCCCGACACCCACTGGTGTCCCTATTATTTGAAGGGCGGGGCAGACTCAAACCCTAACATTCATATGTCGTAATTAAGTGTCTCTTTTGGGGGGTGACTCGCCTGTTCTGCTTGCAAATATTGGATTAACAACAGGGTTTGTTGACCTAGTCTTCATGCCATGGAACTGCCAAATTTGATGCTGCTTTGGCCAAATCAAAATTCTAAGCCCCAACAACTGCCAAATCCCCTAAATTATGACTGCTACGACTGATAAGAAATTAGCAATAGGAAAGATAGATGTTAACGCCTGTATGGCTACAAAGAAACTTAAAATAATATGGTTTATATTTGCCTATTTAAAACCACTAAAACCTAGTGGCTCTGGTTCACTCCTGGAAAGTCGTCCACCCGCCAAAGAGACAAGGGTCCACAACTTCCTGAAGCATGAGCCCTCCATTTCTATCTCCATGGTGGTGCGCCCTCTGGCGGACCCGTTATTTTATAGAGGGGAGGGCTCCATGGACAGCTCAAATCCTGCAATTCCTGGAAAAACATTGAATAACACCGCTAACTCTTTTTTTATGGTTTTTTTTTATTTTTAGAAAAAATGATGGGGTTAAGGATTTTTTCAAAAAAAAAGATCTAGGGAAGCGTGAACAAGGTTCACCCTTCTTCCTCTCACCCAAAAAGACATGAACCCAATCATGCCTCTTTGTTTATATATATATTATTATTAATATGATATAATATTTGTTATTATCATTAATTTTTATCAATATTCCTCATAAATATTTGTTAAATTTTTATTGATATCAAATACTACCAGTTTGTTGACAAACTATAGATTTTCAATAATGAATTGTATTATTTATTATCAGTTAATATTATATTATTATGTAATTAGTTAATTAATAGTAACAAAACTAATATTTAAATGATTTTAATTATAAATCTTTGTTTAATTTTTTGGTGATATAATTATTATTAATATATCACTATGTATTCTTTTTTAAATATCAATTGTATTAATTGTTATTAACTAATATAATATAATTAATAGCATTATAGCTAATATTTTTTGTATAATAATGTAAATAAAAAAATATTTAAAAAACATGTACTAATTAATAATTATACTATTATTAATAGATTTTGTTGTATTGTTAAAAAATTACTTATATAAGAAATAAGATAATATTTATTATTAATATTAATTATACTTATAGAATTGAAAAAAATAATATTATTAATATTTAATAATTCGTTTAAGAAAATCGTTTATTATATTAATACATAGTATTATAATCCATATTATATATAATAAATAATCATTTTAAATTAATTATTAAAAATTAATAATATTTATTATATATAATATGGAAAATAATACTATGTATTAATATGAATAACAAATAGTAATTACTAGTATTACCAATATAGTTATTAATATTAATGTTTTTTATTTGTTGAAAATTATTTGTATGAATTTTCAATTATATCAATTAATTGATTTATGCAACATTATGTAATATATTATTATGTTTTTAAATAATGTATACATAGTAATTTCAAAAACATACAACATGTATCATCAATCTAATCTACGTTTGTGGCCTAGATGTTGTTCTGTGCCATAGTTAGGTGTATATATGATGCGTCCACGTCGTGTCGGTCTACGTCTCTACTCTGTCGTACACTACTTTGGTACATCATCACTGACACTCGCCTCTTCATCATCTTGTGTGGCAGACAGTGGATGTACAGTCTCGTCGCCTAAACTCTGTCATGCCTCTGAGGATAGTGTCTAATGGCTAGAACTCTCTCCAACATACAAGCAAGATGGTTTGGTGCAGCAGATGTCTGCGAATCTGAGGCTAATAAAGTATGCATCACATACCAATTGATTAGTCACTGAAACTGGCTAATATTCATTGTTAATATCTTAATATTAATGTGTTTCAAAGTGAATAAACATCAATTCTAGTCCAATTAATAAATTGAACTTCATTTCCCATCATTGTGCAATTCATGCTTAAAGTGTCAATTTGGGCCCACTCAGTAAATTGGTTGTGAAAAATACATTGTTCGTCATTTTAATTTGATATTTTGGTATATGATTCATCACTTGATTTGGAACATTTTATCTTTTAAGTCTTATGGATGAATCCTAAGGGAATATGGAGATTTTTGCGCCTGAATGCAGAAATTTGCTGGAAAACGCATAATGGGCCTAAGGCCCGTCAAACAAATGTGTGGCCCACAAACCAAGCCCAATGAAGCTCAAATTTTTAAAGTAAAAAGATAAAAATAATAGAATTATTTTATTCAACTGTGGCCGGAGCTAATTCTGGATTTTTCATGATGATAAATGGATCAGAAGTTGAGATTTAAATGGTGGGCCCAACATGAATGTACATAAAGTCGTCCCACCATTTCGACCATAACTTCCAAACAGATGCGCAAAATTTCCTGAAACTTTTACAGCTCATATAGGACAGATGGATGAGAATATTTATCTTCTACGACCCCTCTAGATTCAGCCTTATTCAATTAAAAATTCACATGTCAAAACGGTGGACGAATCTGGCTGGTTTTGTGGTCAACTTTGTAACATCAATTTCCTTTTAATTATTCACCCTCCTTTTGACTCTCTTAATCGTTGGGGGGTAAATTTATTGTTGGGGGCTTGACCTAAGGCTCCTAATATTCCTATAGAAGGAGCTGGTGGTGAAGGGAATAATCATCTCATGTTTTTCTTATCATCTTGGAGCTTTGTTTTCATTGTAATGTTATTATGACAATTTGTCTTTATAAATGTTCTTCCTTCTCATGTAAGTTGTTTGAATCACCTTACTTTTCAATAAAAGTTCTTCTTCTTCTCCTTTTATATTCTTATTCTTTTCACATTGATATCATTTCCCCAAGGTGTGATCTTATTCACACCAGCACTTGTGAATTTATTCACACAACGGTGGAGTGATCGTTTCATTGTTTTATTTTTCTTCTTCAATCCCACCCCTATGAGTCTAATTTCCGCTTCCTTTGAGATCATAGAATAAATGGAGGGATAAACCCTTATGGGTTGGTCCTAGGGAGTTTCATGTGGAAGATTGGATGTTATTTTATGATCTTAAATGCTGTAATCATTTCATTATTTTAAGATTTCCATTGGATGATTTATTTTCTTCTTCCTCTTCGCCAACTTTAACAATGACACATTTCGAGTGCTAGTACGATCCAATTCCTTGGATTAATCATTAAATTTATCCTCTAAGTGCATTGTTGATTAGACTTGGCATTGTTTAGGGATTAAATTGGTGAATGATGTTGAGGAATTATATCATTTTGTGGATACATCTTGAATTAGTGAAACAAACGTTAAAAGAAAATAAATACATTCAATCTAACCCTAGTAACAACTTAGGATCAACCCATCTACATTAATTGTTTTAGACTAAGTAATTGTATGTTTTAATTTATTTTATTTAAACTAAATCAGTAGTTATTCAAATCAAATCAATCCAAATAGTTGTCCACTCCATAGCCAAATCCTTCCAAAATCATAGTGTCTCTAAGTTTCTTCTTCGGTCCTTGTGGATTCGACCCCTACCTTTACTACAACAACCGCATACCTATTGGGTAAATTTGGTAGAAACCATAAATCAACGTATATTTGTGCAACAAAATATGACACTCTAACAACCCCTATTTGTGTATGTGCCTCTAGTTATGGTTGTGACTCATATGCAGTAGGAGCTATAGGAGCATCTGGCTGATCCTGATGAACACTCTCCTCCTGTGCCACATCTACATCCATAACAGGGCCGTCACCCCCAAAACATCTATATAATGCTTAGCAGCCTCAACATCGCATGAATAATCAAATAAAATCTCATGATAAATCTCATCTATGGAAGGAACCCACTTTGTCACAGCTCTATGAAAATATGCCTTGTTAAATGCGCCTCCCTCTACCAAATCAAAGATGTGAACGAGATGAGTGATACGAGAATCCTGCGAAAACAAATTCTGCTGTTAAGTAATGTTAATAAAAAATCTTTTCAATAGTGTAAGAAATAATTATTACTAAGTCGTGATAACTTTGTCTGTGATACAACCCACTGGGCGACCTGACCCAGTCTGGTCGACCCGATCCGACCCGGTTTGTCTCGGTCCGGCCCGAACCAGCCCAGCCCACTAGGGAACTTGGTCCAGGCCGCTGGAGTGCCCTTCTCTCTTGTCCGTCTTGATGGCACGCGGGACATCCTTCTGCGCCGCACGCGATCCTCCCAACCGCGTGCTCCCCTGGTCAACACGACGTCACTGCGTTCAATGTGTAAGGGTTGGTGTCTTGAGAACCAACTGTTTTGTACTTTGATTACATGAATGTTCTCTTATTATATATTGTTCATTATTCTGCATGACTATAATATAATAATGTCCTAGAATATTTTTTGCATTAATAAGGTCATGGAAGATCTCCGCTATGATGAGAACCTTGAAATGCTATAACAATATTCTTAAATAAAGTTCTGCGGTTGGATAACATACTATGATAGGACACATAGTATACAGACCGTGATGTGAGAGTACTCGTAAGAAAATGAGACTCCCTCTCATGGAGTTCACACTTGGTAATCTCTAAGATTGGAGATTATGAGAACAAAACCGCCAGTATCAATTCTGTATGTCTTGGTGTCATCGTACATTTCTATCTACGAGCATGTGTAATGGTCCTTAGACTGGAAGATTATCATTAACTCATGTCATGACTCGCGCACTTAGATTTGCTGAAAAAAACCATCACCAAGAGAGTTGGCGGGAAGTAGGGTACGTTGGGTGCGTCATGAATGACATGTTGTTAATGGATAAGTCGAGGAAGGATTTTTCCCTTCCATATTTATGGAAGTAGATATCTCAGACCCTTTGATTGAAATAGAACTGTCGAACAAATTCCATGTCCATGGTGACACGACGAGTTTATTTCTGGAAGTCAAAGAATGACAGATCAAGCATATAGGTTTATGACACTGCCATGAAACATGCTTGATGAGATATTGAGACAAAGGGATTAAATTACACAGTAAGCGTTCGTCTGAGATGATACGTCAATGCGGCATAAAATTCTTTCTCTTGGGTGCCTTGACCCGTTGCTAGACAGTAATCTTGGACTGTAGGCAAGCCCGCCTAATGCCAATGAGAAAGAGTCCTAGAGGGCCACACACTAAGTGAATTCAAGTATCTCAAGTAGAATAAATATTATTCCCGTGCGTGGTTTAATAATTATTCAAGGAAGCCTAAATCGTTTTAATGTTGGAGGAAGAATAAATTGAAAACAATTACATGTCGTGTATTAATGATTACACGCCATGTAGTTTTTATTTTGAAAACAAGTACATGCCGTGTATTATTAAATGTACGCGCCGTGTAGTTTTCATTTTGGAAAGGAAATGAATAAATGAAAAAAAGATATACACGCTGTGTACATTGAATGTACACACCATGTAGTTTTCAATGAAAAACAAGTACACGCCGTGTATTTATGATTACACACCGTGTAGTTTTTTCAGTCAGGATTTTGAGGTAATATCATTTTATTAAATGATATTTATTATAATCAGTGTGGGAGCATGTCAAGGAATTAATGACTCGACATGGGGTTTTCAAAAGAGTTAATGAAATAAATAAAACGCGTAACGCGTTTATTTATTGTCATAACTCTACAACCACAAACCCGATTATAAATATCCTCATAACCCCAACTCTTTTCAAAAGACAAGAGAATTGCTGTGCACAACAATTCTATAGAATTCCTTCAAGGCCAAAAGAACCTCTTCCTCCAAGAATGCTCTCAGGACCGAGAGAGATCATCTTCCATCGGATCAAGAAGATCTAAGGCGGAAAACGCAAGCAAAGGTTTCTCCACGCTAGCACCTGGAGACTCCTTTGGCAACATCCAGAGATACGAGGTGCACGTGTGGATCATCGCTAGAGGAAGTCTACACTTGGCTTCTGTGACGCAACGAAGAATCACATCGGGACGTGATCAAGAATATCAACGAAGAAAGAACACCAAAAGGTACTTCTTTTCAATTGATTAAATTAATTATAATCAACCTGTAATGATCCTACTTTATGGTTTCGGGACTTTCCTTTTCTTTGTCTATTTCTGTGATTTGATCCGTGGAGACTGACATTTATCGTCGTATTGATCCCGGATTGATCATTTTCAATGACAAAAAGCCAAGTGGGCACATCCACCCACATGCTTCTGTTGCGCCCGGAACCTTCAATTGGTATCAGAGAGAGGTTACAATGTTGATTATAGTTATTTAATTTTCATTGATAATTTACGCATTTATATTTGATTCAATTCAAGATAAATCATTCTCTAATATGAATAAATGAGATCTGTTCTTACTCCTTCGTTTCTTGATTCATATCACAGAAATGACCTTTTAATTTTAATTTTCGATTAAAAATAAAAAACGAGGAACTCATCTAGAGGATCCTCTCTTTCTATCTGTACAACATTGAAATACACAGCGTGTAATGAAAACTACACATCGTGTACTTAGGTTCAACGAACCGACACTGGTCCGTCAAACCATGCCGTGTGAATTGAATATGCCTAAGTATTTATTATTCCATGTTGATTAGAATTAAATGGCACGTGGGAATCAGAATACACGGCGTGTATGTTGGAGCAACATGCTGTGTAGTCCGATCCAGCCCATGTGAAACCGTGTACAAAGGAGAAGATGCGTACCACGTACACAGGATTTTCGGGCCGGTTACCACGTAATAAGGAAGTACACGCCATGTATGATTAATCTACACACTGTATACTCCAAAATTTCCAAAGTACAGAAAACACGCCAAAGCCCTGGCGTGTACTTTGGATAAAAGGTGAAAGAAATACATGCTGTGTAAATATAAACTACACACCGTGTACTTTCCAGAAATGGAATTTCACCAGGTTTCCTCCAAATGTACAAAGACACCATACAAGGAATATGGATGAGAATAATCTCAAGGAAATTCAGAAAGGAATTTAAGATAAAGAATTGATTAATTATAAGATCATAATTAATTGAATTCAAGCGCGACTTACCTTGAATAATAGAACAATTAAAAGAATTTGAATTCTAAATATGTGTAAATGTCGTTGCATTTTATGAATGATCATGAGAAATACCAAAGACCCTTGGTATGTGTGTATGGTTTCATTTACATTTTTTTAATTTAAATTCGTTTGCCTACGAGCCTTCTTCCAATAAAATTTAGGGCCTGTGTTCCCATGGTTTCTTTAATGTAAACCCCATGTAATGGAGGATCTCCCAAGCCATAGGAGACTGTTTGAAATCCTATGCTGAGGCGAAACCAACCCAAGAATATACAAAGGTGGACAGGTGGGAGCTGCAAAACACAAACCATCAGGGTCAAGGTGTTTTCCCTAGGTCAGGGTTAGCTTATCAAAACTGCTAGATAAGCTAACCAATAGAAGATCATGATCATGCCATCTTATTTTAATTCTGTCTTATTGCATGGTTTATTTATTATGTATGTATTGTCGCAATCACATAATTAATATACAAGAATGCAAAGATGGAATAATATAAAAACTAGACTATGCATAAACATTATCAGAACATGGTTAATCACTTATGAAAACATCACTTAATATTAACAAGCATGTGATAATACAAAAATACGCATAAAGAATAAAATACCTCAAATACCATATTAAGTCATACCAACCCTTCTGTTACTTGATTAAGGGAAAGACTCAATAAAACTATGTGTTTGACCAACCCTTGTTGGGACACTTACTTTTATAAAGGAAGCCCTTATGAAATGTTTCAGGTAGAATTAACTATATTACATCATGAGGAGTAGCCCTTGCTAGACTTGATGTAATATTGGAGGAAAGAGTTGAGAAAATCCAATTCAGGATTTCAGGATTAGGGAGTCCACTCAACAGATCAAGGAACTGTAAGCTCACAGTTGGCAAAGACCTTCCTACCTAAATACCTTCAAATAGCTTGACCAACCCTTGTTGGGGTTATGAGAAAGAGAATATGGATCCTTGCCACTAGAATGTCAAAGAAACTGGACATTCTGAGTTCAATGGTGAGGGCCATTAGGACTTGATAAAATAGTGGGAGAATTAATAAATTCATTTATTATTTTTCATAAAATGTAATAAAAAGGTACTGATAAATCTGCTCTTTTAATTTGTAGAATCGAAATGAAAAACTTGTCAACCACATTTTCTCTGCGATCAATTCTAGATAATGACAATATCCTCACCGGCAGTAACTTTAAATAATGTTTTAGGTGCCTTCAGGTTATCCTACGCCATGAACGAAGTTTTTACATGCTGGAGTCCTCACTTCCTAATCTGCCTTCCCAAGGGGTGAGTGATAAAGATTTCATGGTCTGTGATCAACATTTGAGCAATGCATTCAACGTTCAATGTTTGATGTTGTCATCAATGTCTAGTGATCTCATGAAGTCTCATGAAGACATGGATGCCTAAAACATTCTCGAGCACCTCCATGGTCTATACCAGTAGAGAGAAAGATAGAAAAGGTTTGAGATCTCCAAGGCTCTATTTCAGAGTATGCTTGGAGAGGGTGCCCCAGTCGGGCCTCATGTAGTCAAGCTCATTGGCTACATTGAGCGCTTAAAGGTTCTAGGGTTTAAACTCCCCAAAGAACTGGGTACTAGTCTCATTCTTGCATCACTCCCCTAGAGCTTCTCAAACTTTGTTGTGAACTTCAATATGAACAACATTGAGAAGTCTATGTCTGATCTTCTTATCCTCATTCACTAAGTGGACAATGACATGAAGCGTGAAAAGCCTTCTGTCCTCATGGTGAATAAAAGGAAAGGTAAGGCGAAGAGATTTAAGCCCAAAGAATCTTCAAGGACATCCAAGAAAAAGAAGATCAAAGGGGAGGCAAGAGAATATGAGGCTGTTTGTTTTGCATGTGGCAAGAAGGGCCACTAGAAGAAAAACTGCACCCAGCCAAGGATGCAAGGGGAAGCTTCAGGTGCATTTTTTATCGAATGAAATTTATCTGTTTCTACTAATTAGGTATTAGATACTACTTTTGGTGATCACATCTGTATCTAAATACAATAACCATATAGATTCAGAAATATTGACCGAGGTGAGTTGGATCTACGAGTAGCCAACAGAGCCAGACTCGCTACTGTAGTTGTCGGAGACTACCACCTCACATTGCCTATTGGGATGGTCTTGGTTTTGAAAGGATGTTATTATGTACCCTCTGTAACCAAAAACATTATTTCATTATCCAGATTAAATACTGATGGATTCATCTTCATGTTTGGAAGTGTATGTTGCTACTTTTATAAAGATAGCATTTGTTTTGGTAGGGAATATTTATATAACGACCATTATGTGTTAGACTACACAAACCAAGTAATGGAAATCAATGAAAAAGTTAATTCACATGACTCATACCACACCCAAATTTGGCATCACCGGCTAGGTCATGTCAATGAGAAACGTTTGACAAAATTACATCGAGATGGGTATTTAGATTCTTTCGAACTAAAACCACTTGGTGTATGTCATGCATATCTACAAGGAAAAATGACCAAAGCCCCATTTAGTGGGAAAGGTGAAAGGGCTAAAGAGATTCTAGAATTAGTTCCCAAATATTTGTGTGGGCCATTTCCAATTGAAGCAAGGGGTGGGTTCTTGTACATCATAACTTTTACTGATGATTTTAGTAGATATGGATATATTTACTTAATGAGGTATAAGTCATATTCTTTTGATCGGTTCAAAGAATATAAGAATGAAGTTGAGAACCAACTTGGTAAGAAGATTAAGAAACTCCTCTTAGAAAGAGGAGGAGAATATCTTAATTAGGACTTCATTGATTTCTTATGGGAGTTTGGGATTCTATCTCAACTCACTCCTCCTTATACACCTCAGTGGAATGGTGTAAGTGAAAGGAGGAACCACACCTTGTTGGACATAGTGAGATCAATGATGAGTCATGTGACTCTTCCATTATCCTTTTGGGTATATTCATTACAAACAGTATCACACATACTAAACCAAGTACCAACTAAATCGATAAATGGTATTCCATATGATTTATGGAGTGGACGCAAATCCATGTTATCGAATTTACATGTGTGGGGTAGCGAAGCATTTGTTAAGGACTCTTCAAGTAAAAAACTTGCACCCTGAGGCACAAAGTGTATCTTTATAGGATATCCCAAGGAAACAAGGGGATTTTACCTATACAACCCCTCAGAAAAAAATGTTACAGTGGAAATACATGCCATATTCCTTGAGAGGGAGCACATCTCCAAAAGAGATAGTAGGAGTGAGATAGACTTTGATGAAGTCGAGGCTCAAGATACATAGGAGTTGGTACAAGAATAGATTCTACAAAGCCCCATGGAAGAACAATCTGTTACACAGACACAAGAACTGCGTAGGAGCAGGAGAGAGGTGAGAGAACCAGAACGATATGGTTTTCTTGTCACCGAGGATGGTGACTCATTATTGGTTGACAATGATGATCCTCTTACCTACAAGGAAGTAGTTGAAGGCACAGACGTTGCCAAGTGGCAAGAATCCATGAATTCTGGAATGGATTCCATGTACCAAAACCAAGTCAAGATTTTGGTAGATCCTCTAGTTGATGTAAAGCCTATTGGTAATAAATGGGTATTCAATAAGAAACTGGACATGGAGGGGAATGTCATCACCTATAAGGCACGACTGGTTGCAAAAGGTTTTATAAAGTGTCAAGGAATTGACTATGATGAAAGCTTTTCACCAGTTGCGATGTTGAAATCCATCAGAATCCTATTGGACATTTCTTCTTACCATGACTATGAAATTTGGAAAATGGATGTCAAAATAGCATTCCTTAACAGGAACCTCTAGGAAGATGTCTACATGACACAACCTGAAGGGTTTGTGACTCCAAAGGATGACAATAAGGTATGCAAGTTGCAGAAATCCTTTTATGGATTAAAGAAAGCATCAAGGTCATGGAACATTCGTTTTGATGAAGCTGTAATGGAATTTGGATTTGTTAAGAATCAATGTGAGCCTTGTGTCTACAAGAGGTTTATTGGAAGCGCAGTCGTTTTCCTAATAGTATATGTTGATGACATATTACTAATTGGAAACTAAGTAATTGTCTTACAGTTAGTTAAGGCATGGTTAGATAAATGCTTCTTCATGAAAGACTTGGGTGAGGCAGCATATATTCTTGGGATCAAGATCCATCGTGATAGATCCAAGAGAATGTTGGGCCTGAGTCAAAGTACATACATTGACAAGATACTGAATAGATTCAGTATGCAATAGTCCAAGAGGGGATTGTTGCCAGTGTCACATGGCATTCATCTTTCCAAAACAATGTGTCCTCAGACACATGAGGAAGGAAATAGAATGGAAAGGATCCCTTACGCATCCGTGATTGGGTCAGTCATGTGTGCTATGCTATGTACGAGGCTAGATGTTGCTTACGCATTAAGTGTGGTAGGCAGATATCAAGATGATCCAGGAGACCACCATTGTATGGTAGTCAAGACTATCCTTAAGTATCTGAGGCGTAATAATGATATGTTCCTGGTTTAAGGAGGAGATTAGGAACTAGTCATTAGAGGACATGTAAATGCTAGTTTCTAGACTGTTCAATATGACATGAAGTCGCATACTAGATACATCTTCAGTTTGAATGGAGGTGCAGTGAGTTGGAAGATCTCAAAGAAAAGTGTGGTGGCAGATTCTACAGTAGAGTCTGAGTATATCGTAGCTTCTGAGGAAGCTAAAGAAGCAGTATGGATGCTAAGCTTCGTTCATGAGTTGGATTTAGTACCGAGTAGTAAAGATCCTATCACACTCTATTGTGATAATACTGCAGCGGTGACACTTGAAAAATAGCCAAGGTCACATTAGCGGACAAAGAACATACTTCAGAAGTATCATCTCTTGAGGTATTTTTCTCAGAGAGATGAAGTTGTAGTGAGCAGTATTTCCACGGAAGACAATGTGGAAAACCCCTTGACTAAATCCTTGACTCATCAGAAACATGATCATCATGTGAGGTCTAGAAGACTAAAAGTCGTAGGAAGTTGGATCTAGTCCAAGTGGGAGTTTGTAAGGGTTGGTGTCCTGAGAACCAACTGTTTTGTACTTTGATTACATGAATGTTCTCTTATTATATATTGTTCATTGTTCTGCATGACTATAATATAATAATGTCCTAGAATATTTGTTGCATTAATAAGGTCATGGCACATCCCCACTATGATGAGAACCTTGAAATGCTATAACAATATTCTTAAATAAAGTTCTGCGGTAGGATTACATACTATGATAGGACACATAGTATACAGATCGTTATGTGCGAGTACTCGTAAGAAAATGATACTCTCTCTCATGGAGTTCACACTTGGTAATCTCCAAGATGGGATATTATGAGAACAGACCTACCAGTAGAAATTCCACATGTCTTGGTGTCATCAGACATTTCTATCTATGAGCGTGTGTAATGGTCCTTAGACTAAAAGATTATCATTAACTCATGTCATGACTCGCGCACTTAGATTTTCCGACAAAAACCGTCATGAAGAGTGTTGGCGAGAAGTAGGGTATATTGGGTGCATCATGAATGACATGTTGTAAATGGATAAGTTGAGGAAGGATTCGTCCCTTCTAATTCAAGGTCAACCTGCTTTTCCCACAGCCAATAAGGGCTGATAAATTCTTTAATAATAACTCAGTTCCCCAAAAATCCTTGTTGTTGGGTGGTTGTCTTAAACAGATGTCCACCAGCAGTATTGTGAGACATGGAAGGACTTTAGTAGCTGTAAGGGTCCACAACTGAAAGGGGAATATAGGCCCACCACTAAGGCCCAACACCCACTGTGGGCCTATTATTTTAAGGGTGGGACAGACTCAAACCCTAACATTCATATGTAGTAATTAAGTGTCTCTTTTGGGGGGCGACTCACCTGTTCTTCTTGAAAATATTGGATTAACAACAGGGTTTGTTCACCTAGTCTGCATGCCATGGAACCGCCAAATTTGATGCTGCTTTGGTCAAATCAAAATTCTAAGCCCCAACAACTGTCAAATCCCCTAAATTATGACTACTATGACTGATAAGAAATTAGCAATAGGAAAGACAGATTTTAATGCCTGTATGGCTACAAAGAAACATAAAATAATATGTTTTATATTTGCCTATTTAAAACCACTAAAACCTAGTGGCTCTGGTTCACTCCTGGAAAGCCGTCCACCCACCAAAGAGACAAGGGTCCACAACTTCCTGAAGCATGAGCCCGCCATTTCTATCTCCATGGTGGTGCGCCCTCTGGTGGACCCGTTATTTTATGGAGGGGAGGGCTCCATGGACAGCTCAAATCCTGCAATTCCTAGAAAAACATTGAATAACACCGCTAACTCTTTTTTTATGGTTTTTTTTTTATTTTTAGAAAAAATGATGGGGTTAAGGAGTTTTTCAAAAAAAAAAGATCTGTGGAAGCATGAACAAGGTTCACCCTTCTTCCTCTCACCCAAAAAGACATGAACCCAATCAGGCCTCTTTGTTTTTATATATATTATTATTAATATGATATAATATTTGTTATTATCATTAATTTTTATCAATATTCCTCATAAATATTTGTTAAATTTTTTATTGATATCAAATACTACCAGTTTGTTGACAAATTATAGATTTTCAATAACGAATTGTATTATTTATTATCAGTTAATATTATATTATTATGTAATTAGTTAATAAATAGTAACAAAACTAATATTTAAATGATTTTAATTATAAATCTTTGTTTAATTTTTTGGTGATATAATTATTATTAATATATCACTGTGTATTCTTTTTTAAATATCAATTCTATTAATTGTTATTAACTAATATAATATAATTAATAGAATTATAGCTACTATTTTTTGTATAATAATGTAAATAAAAAAAATATTTAAAAAACATGTACTAATTAATAATTATACTATTATTAATAGATTTTGTTGTATTGTTAAATAATTACTTCTATAAGAAATAAGATAATATTTATTATTAATATTAATTATACTTATAGAATTGAAAAAATAATAATATTATTAATATTTAATAATTCATTTAAGAAAATTGTTTATTATATTAATACTTAGTATTATAATCCATATTATATATAATAAATAATCATTTTAAATTAATTATTAAAAATTAATAATATTTATTATATATAATATGGAAAATAATACTATGTATTAATATGAATAACAAATAGTAATTACTAGTATTACCAATATAGTTATTAATATTAATGTTTTTTATTTGTTGAAAATTATTTGTATGAATTTTCAATTGTATCAATTAATTGATTTATGCAACATTATGTAATATATTATTATGTTTTTAAATAATGTATACATAGTAATTTCAAAAACATACAACATGTATCATCAATCTAATCTACATTTGTGGCCTAGATGTTGTTTCGTGCCACAGTTAGGTGTATATATGATGCGTCCACGTCGTGTCTGTCTACGTCTCTACTCTGGTGTACACTACTCCAGTACATCATCACTGACACTCACCTCTACATCATCTTGTGTGGCAGACATTGGATGTACAGTCTCGTCACCTAAACTCTATCATGCCTATGAGGATAGTGGCTAATGGCTAGAACTCTCTCCAACATACGAGCAAGATGGTTTGGTACTACGGATGTCTGCGAATCTGAGGCTAATAAAGTATGCAGCACATACCAGTCAACATATATTTGTGCAACAAAATATGACACGCTAACAACCCCTATTTGTGTCTGTGCCTCTAGTTATGGCTGTGACTCATATGCAGTAGGAGCTGGAGGAGCATCTGGATGATCATGATGAACACTCTCCTCCTGTGCCACATCTACATCCATAACAGGGCAGTCACCCCCCACACATCTATATCAATCTCAGCAGCCTCAACATCACATGACTAATCAAAGAAAATCTCATGATTAATCTCATTTATGGAAGGAACCCACTCTGTCACAGCTCTATGAAAATATGCCTAGTTAAATGCGCCTCCCTCTACTGAATCAAAGATGTTAACGAGATGAGTGATACGAGCATCATGCGAAAAAAAATTCTGTTGTTAAGTAATGTTAACTAAAAATCTGTTCAATATTGGAAGAAATAATTATTACCAAGTCATGATAACTTTGTCTGTGATACAACCCGCTGGCCGACCCAACCCGGTCTGGTCGACCCGATCCGACCCGGTTTGTCTCAGTCCGGCCCGAACCAGCCCAGCCCACTGGGGCACTTGGTCCGGGCCACTAGAGCGGCCCTTCTCTCTTGTTCGTCTTGCTGGCACGCCGGACATCCTGCTGCGCCACACGCGATCTGCCCAACTGTGTGCTCCCCTGGTAAACACAGCGCCACCACGTTCAATGCAGTCGGACCACTGCTTTCAATGCGGTCGGACCACCACGCTCGCCTCCCCCATGGCTTGCTACCACCCCAGGCCACCAAATGCAGTCGAGTCGCATTTCACCCAACCGACAGTCATGCTCTGGTGCTCTGTTCTTCGAAACTGAGGCACGTCTGCAATCCTCGGGTTACATTCTTCATCGCCCTGAGCTCGGATCAATGTCATGATTCATCCCGACGAAAAGTCACTTGCATGGAGATATCACCTGAATCACCTTGATCCATCTGTCGCTATCATCACCGCGCCTCTTCTAGGTCATCTTGATATTGGATCTTCGATCATGGATCGTTGCACCGTGAATCGAAGACGCAATGATTTTCCGTTCATATCACATGAAGAATGAAGAACACAAGAAAATTGGGGGAGAGAGATAAATGCACAAGAACACCCCAATAACAGATCTTGTCCTTATTCGTGTCAGTCCCGATATGTTCATGTTATAACGAAGAATAAAGGGGAAACAATTTAAATCTCTAACAAAAATCTACCCCGATAATCAACCCGCAATACACACGACCCGTGAATCAATCCGTTTTTCGAATGATTTGCGTTCATCATAAGAAATAAATAACAGGGAAGGAATCAAATGAAAACACATGCCCTACCTTGAGTTTGGATCTACTGTTGACAAAGAATGATTGCGTTGTCGTCGTTGATGAGATCCTCTGACTCAGTTGGCACAAAGATCCATGATCCGCTCGATCTCTTATCACCATTTGTCGAAAGGGTTTCCTTAACACATCTCAGAGAAATTCTAGAGTTACGGTGATAATCCTGAAATCCCTGACAAAGATTTATTTAAAAGGAAACATCACTGTGTCGAATAAAAATATTTTTCTATTAAAATATTTTTATTCTCGTTACGTCCAAAATCTAATTTTCACAGTTGACCCACACCGGTCAATGTTAATTCTTGCCTAAGGTAAACTCATTGCTCTAAATTCAATGGTGCTCTCAGATTTCTGATTCTAGCACCTGTTTGGAATTTATTCAACTTTTTTAGGAAAACTGCTCGCGCATGATATTAAAAACATAACATTTTTCTACAAATTGTTCCGGACATACCAAGCCTCAGAATCACACACCGTCTCAGCACCTTGTCATGGAATTTTTTCCAATTAATTTATAAAAATAAAATCAGAGAAATCGGGGTCATTACATTCTTCCCACCTAAGGTATTTACGTCCTCGAAAGACAAAACAAAGGGATACAAAACAAAAAGATGTGGGTATTAAGAATGAATATGGGCCTCCCACTCCCATGTACTCTCCTAGAGATTCCCGTTCTACCACCAGATGCACACTAAGAGAATTTCTCACCCACGAAAGATCCTCTCCTATCGATCCTTGGTCTCCATTGGGTACTCTGCAAACATCACCTCGTCGTCGATGTCCAGCTCTCCCTAGTCGATGACGTGTGATGAATCATTCATGTACCTCCTCAGCTGCGATACATGGAAGACATCATGTACCCAATAAAACAGTGGGAGTAGAGCTAGGTATTACATCACCTCACTAAATCTACACAGAATCAAAAAAGGGCTGATGAACCTCAGTGATAACTTGCCGTCTTGGACAAATCTCTTCAACCCACATCAAGGTGAGACCTGAAGGAACAGATAGCCTCCCTCCTAAAACTCCAAAGGCCTCTGTATCTTATTGGAATATGACTTCAATCAAATATGTTTAGTATTCATCTACTCCTCGATGATCTGCACCTTCTCAGAAGTGGCTCACACCAACTCCGGGCTAATGAGTGCAGACTCTCCTAGGTCAGTCCAGAAAAATTGGTGACATGAAGGGTTACCCATACAGAGTCTCAAATGGTGTCATACCAATAATGGAGTTGTATGTGTTGTTATACGCAAACTCCACCAGTGGTTGGTGGTCCTCCCAACTACGATTGAATTCCAAGATGCAGGCTCGCGACATATCCTCCAAAACCTGAATGGTTCTCTCTGTCTGGCCATCCGTCTGGGGATGAAACACTGTAGTAAAGCGCAACTGATTCCCAAACACCTTCTGCAATATCTTCCACAATCAGGATGTGAAATGAGTATCACGATCTGAAATAATCATCGATGGAACTCCATGAATCCACATTATCTCCTGTACGTAGAGGTGTCCCAAACTCTCTAATAAACTCTTCTCTTGGATAGGTAGAAAGTGGGCCGACTTGGTGAGTTGATCAATGACCACCCAGATGGTATCGTGCCCCCTAGACATACGTGGTAAGCCCAACACGAAGTCCATTGATATCCCATCCCACTTCCATTTCATCCCTTCAAGGGGTTGAGCCAAACTCGTTGGAACCTAGTGTTCAGCCGTCACCTGCTGGCACGTAAGGCATCGAAAAACGAACTTTTCCAATGCCTTCTTCATTCATGGACACCAGAACTGACGTCATAGGTCCCGGTACATCTTCACCACACCTGGATGTACTGCTAAGGGGGATGTAAGGAACTCCCTTAGAACTTCCTCTCGTAATGCCACTGGTACAAATTTGTGCCCTCGGAAAATAACAACATGCTCCTCACCTTTCGAATATCCATCAAGAGCATGCCCTATAGATAACTAAGCTTGTAGAGTCTTGTAGTCAACATCTCCAAGTTGTGCCTCCCTACCTCACTGTAAGAGTGTAGGCATGACAACCATCGACTGGAGGTAAGCTCCCTCATCTCTATCTACATAGGATAATTGTAAGGAGGTCAACTGCTCTGATGCATCATCCAACAACTGTGAAGTTGATCTCCTGTTGGGAGCATCAGCCACCACATTCCCCTTACCAAGAGTATAGATAATCACAAATTCATAATCCTAGAATAACTCTAGCCACCGCCTATGTCTAAAGTTCAGATCCTTCTGAGAGAAGATATACTTGATACTCTTATGATCAGAGTAGATGATAAACTGCTCTCCCTTCAGGTAGTGTCGCTGCATCTTCAATGGGAAGACTACTATTGCTAACTCAAGATCAGGGGTCATGTAGTTATGCTCATGTGGTCTCAACTGGCGTTAACCATAGGAAATCACCGCTTGCCTATTCATGAAGACACAACTAAGTCTAGTCCCTAATGCATCACAAAATACTAATACTCGACACCCTCCTCCAGTAGTCTCAGGATCGGGGCACTCATCAAATTCTGCCTCAACTACTGAAAATACTGTTGGCACTTCTCTGTCCACACGAAAGGTTTCCCCTTTCAGGTCAAAACTTTCATTGGTGCTGATATCCTAGATAAATTATGGATGAATCTCCAGTAATAGTCTGCCAACCCAAGGAAGCTATGCACCCCCATCACGCTCCTAGGGGGCTCTCATGCTAACACTGCCTCAACCTTGGCTGGGTCCACTGCCACTCCATCTGTTGAGATGACATGTCCTAGAAAGTGGACCACCTGAATCGAGGACTATAACTTCAAGAGATTCTCATAAATATGGTTCTCTCAGAGTAAGTCCAAAACCATTCATAGGTGTCTCGTGTGCTTCTCCTTAGACACTGAGTACACGAGGATATCTTTGATGAATATCACCACAGATCGGTCTATGTAAGGTTGGAAGATTTGGTTCATGATCCCCATGAACACTATAGGGGTGTTCGTCAATCCTAAGGGCATCACTAAGTATTCATAATGACTATAGTGGAATCTAAAATTCGTCTTTGGTATATCCTCATATTATACTCACAGGTGGTGATAGCCCGATCAAAGGTTAATTTTTTATAACCATTGTGCCCCTCTCAACTAGTCGAAGTGGTCATCGATCCTTGGAAGTGGATACTTATTCTTCATGGTCACCTGATGTAGGTGCTGGTAATCCACACACAAACTCAAGCTCCCATTTGCCTTTTTGGAAAACAATATTGGGTCCACCCAAGGTGAAGCCCTTCCTATGTAAATCTTTCAACTACACCCTCATCTTTTGAAGCTTAGTGTGAGCTATCTGATATACTAGTGAGGATATTGGTGCCATCCCTGGGTGTAATTTGATGCAAAAATCTATCTCCTGGTGAGGAGGTTATCTTAAAACATCTCTAGGTAATACGTCCTCGTACTCTGCCACTACTGTTGGAAAATGGAAGCTCATGACATTCACTTCCCTGAGGGTCATGTTAGATATGTAATGAGTGATTAGATACACCCTCCTATGCATGAGTGCATCCTATGCTGTCTGGGTCTCCTTTTCACCAAAAAAGGAGAATCTCATCCCATCACTGTGGACACACCGCACCCTTCACCTAAAATAGTCAATCTGGGCATGGACCGAAGATAACCAATCCATAACAAGAATGACGTCATAAGGCCTTAACACTGCCACCAAGAGGTTCCAATCAAAACACTCACCTCCAAGAGTAAGATTACGCTATCAAAAAAGATGTGTGATCTTTGAGTCTCCTCCAGTAGGCATATCCAAGCGTAAGGGCCGATTCAACAGTTCTACCAAGATCTCAAGGTCTCGAACAAGATACATAGTGAGAAAAAATGACTAGAACATTTGTCTATCAGTATGATAGATAATGTAGAAAAGAAAAAGATCGTACCTCGAATCATCCCTAGAGTCCCTGGTTTATAAGCCTCAACCGCATACAGCTATCCCCGCCCCTATCATCTAGCTCCCTGAGCCTGGCGCGGACCACCTGAAGGTGGTGGTGGTAACAAGTCGAAACGTTGACCACCTCCTGCTGCTCTCCCAACTCCTCTGCCACATCCACTTTCCTGTGGACCTACCATCTCATGCCTTTGCCTCTGCCTCTGTGGTCCATCCACTTTCTTCTTATCAGCAACACGACAGGTTCGACAATCTCAAGTGACGTATCCCCTACCATCGCATGAGTAACATCGGCTCTCTCTAGGCTGACTAGATCCACCCTGTGAACTCTGAACTACATATCCTCTATCATGGTACCTCCTCCTGTAATGTCTCCCATGCTTGGATCCCTGAGGTTGATGTCGGCTCCCTGCTTCCAAGGTCTCTACACCTGCACATCCACTGTTGACTATCATCGGTTGTCTCTGCTCATGCAAGAAGCTCTCCACCACCAAGTCCCACTCAAGCACCCCAGCATAAGTAGGAATGGTCATATGGAGAATACTGGCTTAGATGTCTATATGCATACCTTTCTCGAAGGTCTGATCCCAAAAGTAATAATCCCTGACCATATCTATCGAGTAACTGGAAAGGTTGTTAACCCTCGATGAATAATCAACTACTATCATTCTGTCCTACTGGAGTTGAAGAAGCTCCTATATACACACATATTTCAATGTAACTTGTGGAAAATACTCCCTGAAGAGGTGATTGAATTATATCGATGAAAGAGTTGCCTTAACATGAGTCTGGATAGCTAAACTCCACCATCTCCCTGATGAGCCTGCAGAAGGCTCACCACCTGGATCATCATCTGATCGATTGGTGTCCTAACTAGTTGAAAAACTCGGGTCACTGCCTCAATCCAGTCTACAGCCTCCTGTGGGTCGGGCTCTCCTAAAAACCTATGGGGTCTCTGTCTCTAAAACTCATGGAGCATACTCATCCTACACTCATCATTTGCTGGTATTGTGGGTACCACACATTTCTCCATAGGTGCTGGTACAACTAGGGAACCACTTGGTGGTAATAACTGGGAAACCAAACTCTATACTGATGCCTCATCACACAGGGGGTCATCCTCGTGATCGAGATACTGAATCCTAGCTGGTATGCAATTTGGAGTCATCCTATAAGGAAAAAAAGATGTACCACAGTCAAAGAGTATATCTGGATAGCTAACTCAAGAAGGACATGGAATGACAACTCATTCATATATGATGCATGTACCATTATTTCCCCTAAAACTAGTGTTCTCATGTACCGAGTCGAAGAGAAGGTTATTGTAGTCCTGGTGTATGGATACATAGGCCACTTCACCAACATTGGAGTCCCTGGCTTGAAATCTGAACTTGAAACACTTAACATTGTTTCCCCAAACCAATTTCACAAACTCTTGGTCCTAAGGTAGAACCAACCACCTCTGATACCACTCTATCATGACCCATCTCAGTGGGATCTGTGTCGTGACTCCCCAAGCCCTCCTCTAATAGGCTAGGGGATGGTGACTACCACCAAGTATGCATATCACTAACATGGGAGGCATTGCCTTAGTACCTATATGCACACCCACATCTCCAAGCCACAAATGCTGAAAGGTAAAAACACTAAGTAAACCATGAATGAAAATAACTATCCCAAAACCAGAGTACAACACTGAAAGTAAAGTACAGAAAGGTAAACAAATCCAGAAAACAAGACCATGAAAAGAAAGCATGTTAAGAAGTTCTTAATTCTCATGCACAGAAAACCCTACCTAATTCTATGTGAATGTGCTGAAATTAAACTAATATTTGATGTCGTAGGAGTACCTCATCCTGTGTGGTCTAAAAAAGCTTCGTCCGGTCCTGGTCCACCCTGGAATCTGTCAAAAGGTTGCTCATCTACACAATACAAGATACGTACGAGAAAATCCCGTGCTAGGGTGAGTATAAAAATACCCAGTAGGACACCCCAAAATGACAAAGTAATACACAAAGAAAAAGTATAGTCATTTATACACAAGTATATGTCTACAACATATAACAAGAACATCCGGATATACTCAAATCATACCACATAGCCTATGGTAAGTCATAAACAATGCATACCAATGCTAGAGATTTAGTACGAAGAATTCCATAAAGCACTCATTCAGGAGAACACACTCCTAAAATCAATAGCACTAATGACTTCCATCTGATAGGTGCTTCTCATCGGAAACTGCCATGAGAGTGAAAAAGAGATATGCTGAAAGATATGAAGAGAATACGATACATTAGTGGAGGATCATAGCTAGGGCCATGGAATATACCAAAAACTCCATCTAGAATATCACGCTAAGTAGAGGGTTCATGTTTCGGTAGTATTGATCACATCAATACCAAGGAATATACTTAGGGCATGAAGACTAAATAGAGGATCCCACACCAGGCCTATTGGGGGATTCTAACAACTCTATCTAGGAAGTCGTGATGATGGGATCATACTCCTGTGAGTATGAAATGATTAACAACGTACATTTAGGGAAATGATAAGGAGAATAAACTCCAACAAAGATTATCCAAGATACGATGGATGAGAGAAAAAATTCACATAGAAGGGGAGGGTGCATGGTGAGTAGAAGTCACACCCACAGTGTCCCTTGACCCAGGGTACTACCGGTGTAAACGGCCTATGTAACTAGAAAGTATAGATAGAACCCACCATTGGCCTCATAAGGATTTTATAATCTCAAGGGTTCTAACTCCATAGATGGTTTGTGAATCAGATGTGCGGTTTGAAAAATATGGACATTTTAGTGAAAAGGCCTGATCCGGGTCTGGTCTGGGTCTGAACTGACCGATCAGACCCGGCCCAACCCACTATTTGACCTGACCTGGTTTGGTCAAATCAGAATGAACTAGTTCATCCTAGCTTGTCCCAAACTATCCCAGCCAGCTAGGCTGCTTGGTCCAGCCCGTTGGGCCGGTGGAGCAGCCCGACTCACTTGTCTAGCCCACTGGCACGCCGTCTGCCTGACCGCGTGCTCCCCTGGTCAACGTGGCATCACTGCGTTCTATGCAGTTGGACCACTGCTTCTTCCTCTATTATGTCCTTCTATCATCATGGGCCACCAAACATGATCAATATGCATTTCATGCGTCTGACTCCCCCTCCGCGCGGCGCCACACCTTCCATTGGACGTCGATCATGCTCTGGGGATCCGTTCTTCAAAACGAAGGCACGTCTACGATCCTTAGGTCGCGTTCTTCATCACTCTGGGCTTAGACCAACATCACAATTCATCCTGAAGAAAAATCACTTCCATGGTGATATCTCTCGAATCGTCTTCATCCATTTGTTGTTGTCGTCGCACCTCTGGTAGGTCATCCCAACATTGGATCTTTGATCTCTTATTGTTGCACCATGAATCGAATGCTCAACTATCCTCCATTCATATCCCATGAAGAATGAATAATGAAAGAAAATTAGGGGGGATATAAATGAAACATAACACCCAAATAATATATCTTGTCCTTATTTACGTCGGCCTCGATCCGTTCATGTTAGAACAAAGAACGAAGGGGAAACAATTCAAATCTATAACAAAAATCAACCCTGATAATCAACCCACAAATAAAATCCCAAATCCCAAAATACACACAACCCATGAATCAATCTGTTCATTGATTGATTCATGTTCATCATAGGAAATAAAGAATGTGGGAGGAATCAAATTAAAACACACGCCCTACCTCTATTTTGGATTGACCATTGATGAAGAATGATTGTGTTGTCGTCGTCGACAAGATCCTCCAACTCCACTAGTGCAACGATCCATGATCTGTTTGATCCATCATCACTATTTTTCATGATGGTTTCCTTTCCATGTCTCATATAAATTCAAGGGTTATGGTGATAACCTTGAATTCCCCAACCAAGGTTTATTTAAACAAAAACATCGCTACGTCGAATAAAAATATTTATTATTAAAAAAAATTTATTCCCATTACATCCAAAATATAATTTTTACAGTTGACCCATGAAAACCAATGTTAAGACTTTCCTAAGGTAAAATCACTGCTTTGAATGCAATAGTTCCCTTAGATTTCTGGTCCAGGCACCGGTTTTGAAGTTATTCTACTTTTTCAGGAAATCCACTCGCATGTGCTATTAAAAAATTAACATTTCTCAATGAATTGTTTCAAGAAAACTATTCCTTGGAATCACACACCATCTTAGTGAATGGTCTCAAAAATTTACCAATTAATTTATAAAAATAAAACCAGAGAAATCCGAGTCATTGTATCTTATACAATTCTATTCTTTTTCTCGAGTTGGGGTGGTTTGTAATATCCCGAACTTTTCTGGAGTTTGCCTCAGGTGAGATTTCATGCACTTTTTGGTTTTACATAAGTAACTTTGGTTGGATTTATAGCTTGGGGTGCATTTGGGTGAAGTCTAATAAAATCTTAGAGAAAAGAGGTTGTGCGTGATTGGTGCACGGTTTGAACAAACAGTACAACTGCTTAGGAGAAACCATGTGCCCTCTTGTTTTTGTTCCAGTAGCTTCAGCATGGTTGGTGAATGGTTTGAGAGTCTATGAGAGGTATCCATGAAACTTTCACCCATGAATCAATGTCTAACTCATGGTTAGAACATGGTTTGTCTAATCGTGCGACTAAACTATGTGCGGGCCAACTCAGAGATCCTTAAATTGTGGATCTCGCTCATTTAAAGTTTAAATGAGTTGTTTCACCTCCTATGTAGCCCTAAATTAGTATTTTACTTTAATATGGGTAAAGTAAGGTTCTCCCATCGACCCATAGGGATTAAAAGGCCTTAAGAATACCATTCTTCAAGATCAAAATCTCGAATTGATGATCCTCTCTTCTCCCGGTAAGTGGACTTTTTCCCGATGTTTATCCCATTCTTTCTTCTATATTTCCTTGATATTTTCATAGAATAAATCCTCTATTTTCTTAGATATAAACCTATGTGGTGAGATCTAGATATAGGATTGAAGATCTAGATCTAGAATTATGAGATCTTAATGTCTTTGATCCTGTTTTTGGTTTAGGTATTTAGATTCAGAACTTTTATCAACATCGTTGTGCTGCTCGGATTTGGGTATTTTTGTTCAGAAAACATCCATCAACTAATCAAGTTAGTTGGTCTAAATATAATTCCCATATTCATGGATTTTATATTTATATGCAATATTGTATAATTGCTAGAATCCATTAGAAATTTTTTTCCTTGAATTGGGTTGATTAGATTAACCAATTGAGTTATTGAAAATTTATTGAAATGGGTAATTAATTGATGAATTAATCATGAGAATAAGGGGATTCAATAATAGATAATTAATTTGGGTAAATTATTTATAAGGTATAGGGGTTTTAATCTAGATAATTAATTATGGGATTAATTATGAAATATTGAATTGTCTATGTTGAGATAATTAATTGTGAATTAATTATGGGATTTGAGATTATGATCTAGATAATTAATTGTGGGATTAATTATGGAAAGTTAAGTTTTAGAATGATATAATTAATTTTGGAAAATTAATTATGGGATATGAATGTGAGATTTGTTTATTAATTAATGAATTAATTAATGGTATTGAGACATTTAGTTTATTATGGTGTTAACTAATAGATTTGATGTATTTAACTAATTGTTGAATTAGTGAGGGAATTGATGTGGATAATTAATGGATGAATTAATTATGTGTTTAAGAATGGGAACATGGTCATTATAAATTGAGAAGTAGAAATGGTAACATGGTCATCATACTTATGAGTAAGAGAGTGGGAATATGATCATTCTAATGTGAATTATACATGGTAATATGGTCATAATAATTATGAGTAAAGATAATGGGAACATGGTCATTATATTGAGGGGTAAGTATGGTAACATGGTCATCTTACTTATGTTTGTGATATTGATAATTTTGGCAATGTGTATTATTAATGTGAAATTAAAGAATGGAAATAATGGAACTCCGAGTTATGGCCTCTCATGAGAATATTTGAACTTTGGCATGAGTTGAATCAGGTATTGAGATATCATAGCACCTTTAATACTTCAAGCTTCAGTGAGAAGTTGGTATTAAGATATGATATTACTAAGGGAAAACTTCAGGCTCTAATACGAGGTGAAGTTAGTATTGAGGTATGGGTATCCTTGGGGACCCTAGAGTTAATGTAGTTAGATAAGAATGAATGAAAATTTGATAAACTATTTATTATATCATTTTACTTATTTTATTATAGAACTTCATACACTATCTTTTGACTGGACTTGTTTTAGACACTGTTGGTGGTGGCTTACTGAGTCATAATCACACCCTACTCGGGCTGCCTGATCGGTACCTGAATAGATTATATTACTACAGGGTGGGATAAGGGAAAAGGCCCTGGGATAGATGGCTGATTGGGGATGGAGTTTGGAGGAGGGAACCCGACATGGTTTGAGACCCATTTGGTGAGTCTTAGTGTATTTACTTTAAATTTCATTATTTACAATTGACACTTATATTGGCATAACATGTTTTTCTTTTCAGTTGAGTATTGTATTTTTTCATATTTGGATATCTTGTGACATGAGGATTGTTTTGGTTATATATGCTTCCACTATTGCTTATTTACTTCTGATGGTGTTTTACTCTGATAAATGAGGGTATAGTCTCCCCATGAATGACTTACCAGACCCTCGCTACTAGTCGGCAGCCTCTAGCATATGGGGAGGAATTCTTGAGGTCATGTGGCGAACCATCTCTTGGCACTGTCATGTGGCTTCTGGGTCGGGACATTACAAAGTGGTATTAAGGAATTCATTTTCTTTCTTCTTCTTTTGTCTTACTGTTTTGGGAAAGGTAGACATGAGGCTAATAATATTAGGGGCCTGGTAATGAGCTCGTGCATGAGAGTTGCAAACTCATGTACGGGGGAAAAGCCAAGTACTCAGGGTGGGATTATTGTTATTGCTATTTGCTATTATAGTTTAATATTATTTCACCTTGGGTGATGCACTTGTAGTATGATGTGATTATTTTTCATGAGAATTTTTGAGTATTTCTTCATGGATAATAATGGTATGAAATTTTATTCTGCATGAATCATTATAGACACTCAGGATTATTCTATGACATGAATCATTTTAGGCATGCATGGGAAAATGGGTTATAGGTAAGTTATTAAACTTGAACTATTTTCCTGGTTGTGAGATTAAAATGAAAATACTACCTAACTTTATTTGAGTAGGATTGATAAATAATGAAAAAATAAAGTAATTGAGTGTCTAAATGAGAAACTTGACTATGGTGGTGTGTTTACCCTTGTTAACCAAAACCTATGTGTAGGAAAGTTAAGGGTAGTGATAGCGCCTCAATTTTGACTATGTGGTGAGGTGGAGAAAAACACTTATTGTGGTTATTTTCCTCTTACATAAATGTTATAAGGTTGTGTCATGATACCTGAGATGTGTGTTTGTCATTCTAGAGAGTATGCCTCCATAATTATTATTGAGGGGAAGACCGAGGGGTGTGCCTAGGAATGATTTTACAATCAGGGAACTTGAGGGGCCGATTGTGCCAGCTGAAGATGAAGGGGATCCGTTTGGAGTGAACTTCGCTCGCTTCATGAAATTCATGGAAAGAGACCCAAGGTTGGTTATGAAAAGTGTAAGAACCAAGGTTTTTAGAACGGTTCAAAATCCCAACCCTGTTTGAATTTTTGACTTGTTTCTGAGAAAACTGGGAAAATATTGGAAGTTCTAGAAATTTCCCGACTACACGACATGTACTCTAAAGTACACGTTGTGTATGGGTTAGGAGAGTATCGCCTGTGTGCTCGCCGATTACATGTCGTGTGATGACCATGTAGGAATTTCCTATTACACGGCATGTAGTGTTTCTCGACACGTTGTGTACCCTTGACCGTGTGGAGGCCATACATGGAGTGTAGGCCTATTGGATGAGTAGAATGTTTTTATCAAATACATGTCGTGTACTATTTGTACACGCTGTGTAGAGGGGCCGTGTATGGGGATATACATTGTGTGTTGGGGATGTCGGCCGGGTAGATAAGTACACGCTGTGTACCTCTAGGTACACTCCGTGTAGTCAGTCGGCAAATCCTCAGTGAAATATCAGTTGTTTTATGAACGGTAAAATGATACACAATGTATAGTCCTAAGTACACACCGTGTACTTTCTTTTTTTTCATTAAAATGGGTAGTAGCCTCTTTTTGAGGTGGAAACCCAAACTCTCGACGGGTTTGAGTGGTAGAGCCGTCTGGATCTCATTTTTGTTCCTGGATCTCCGTCTGAACTCCATTTCAATCGTCATCGAATGCGTTAGAACACCCTCGGTAAGGTCTTGATTCCTATTGAGTCATTCTTCTTGATTTTTGTTCTAAGATGAGTTATAGGGGTTTGAGAGGTTTTGATTATTTTGTAGATCTACCGCATTTTAGACCTAATTGGAGGCTGTTATCAGAGGAGTATCATCGTACGAGTCTCAGGTAGGTGTTGCATACTTTTTTTTGTGCTTTTTCAGACTTTTGGGTGGCATGGCCTTTGGTGCGTTTTTAGGTATTTTGAGCGTGGCCCTATTTTACCTGCTATTGCCTGTTTAATTGTTCATTGATCTATGGGATGCCTTTGGGTATTCCCTATTACCTATTTTTCTTGAGCGGTCCAGGCGAGTGGTCATTGCTCGTCGGGGAATTTTTGCCAGGGAATGCCAAAATGGTTATAATTGATCTATATTGGTTTAAATCATTGATTTTAGTTTATTAAACCTTGTTATGACCTTTTAGAAGCATTCAAGATCTTAGTGCTAGTATGGGACAACACCTGACTAGTGCAATTCAACTGTTTAGTTTGTCTTGTCTGTTTAAGTTTTTCTTTTGATTATATATGTGATATGTGTCATTGCATATGCTGGAACCTTTTGGGTTGTGTTTGGAATGGCCTGAATAATTGTTGAGTGACGCTGATCACATTTTGGGTTTGACTCAGGTTACATTGGGTGGTTCTGACCACGGGATTGAGTGTCATGGACATCGGTTGAGGCAGGTTGACTGTCAGGTTGGGCATGGCCTGGGTTACTAGGATGGCAAGGCCATAAAAATTGAGCATCATGGTCGTAGGGACACAAGGTGTCAGAGGTGTTGTGGCTTGGGTACTATTTTGGTGATTACCACTCACCCGAAACTTTGAGTAGTGGGAACATAGAGAGATTCTATGATGATGTGGTTTTGACCACTCATGTGGGTAGAGGCCCTCGTTAGTTGCGGTTTAGGTACTATTGGTTTGGGGGTGCTTGTCGTAGGAATCCATGTGGAAGGTGAGGATCCTTAAGGGGATAGCATTGAGGCTATCGAGTTGGGGGTAGAGACTGACCGTTATTTGAGGGCAGACATCGATGTCCATTTGGTTACCTTATTTGAGGGAAGATGTTGTTGTCCCATCGGTCACTTTGTTTGAGGGCATACATCGTTGTCCCTCTAGTTAATTTATTTGAGAATGGGAATCATTGTTCCTCTGAGTTACTATTTCTTGGGTGTGCCTTCGGGAAGTCGGTAATTGAGACACACAGTGTCAGGGGGCACATTGTGTCGGGTTACATGATAGAGATTCCAACGTTGGCCAAAGCAGGTGACACTCCTTGGTCGCTGCTGAGCACCAGTGGAGTTTTTGTACATCATACTATTTATTGTTTCCTTATAAATGCATTTCTTCTTAAACACTTATATTAGGCTTGAACTGTTGGGTGGTATCCTACTGAGATTTGTCTCACACCCTGCACATTCCCTTTAGGACACGTGTAGAATTTATGGATTTATGTGTAGGAAAAAGGTCATCTTTAGGAGATAGAATATTTTAGCTTTCACCTGGAGATGGTAGGGACCTTGAGGTCTTTCCTAGATAGGGTTTACTTTGATTTTCTTTCTTTCCTATATCAGCATGCTTACTTTTCTGTAGCTACAGTTGGTTAGCCATTGGCGCACCTTTTGTATTGATCTGATTTGGATGCATGTTGTTGTTCAATAGTAGTTACAAGTGATCAACATGTTATTGTGTTTACTTTCTTATGCTGTTGTTTATATTTATTTCTTTTGCTGTTTATCAATATTGAATGTGCTTCTGCTCTGTGGGTCTGGTTTGAGTCTGCTGAGTCATTTATTCCGCTGCATAATTATTATTAAACTTGGACCAGTACCATTATTATCCTCCAAGAGGTTATAGCCTCCCCACTATACCTATAAGACCCTCGATTCTAGTCGGAAGCCTTTGGAATTTGGGGAGGTGCACCTAAGGTAGTAACACCTGACCCGTTTACCACTTTTTGGGTGGATGTTCAGGTCTGGGTCATTACAAAATGGTATCAGAGGAGTTCTTGACAAGGATTTAGTAGCAGCGTTTTACTGGCTACTAATGAGATTGAAACTTCTCTTTTTATTTCTGCCAGTTTTACTATTTGGGATATGGTAAACTAGAGATAGGTTGTTATGGGAACTGGGTTTCTAGCTTGTGCTTGGGTGCCTACAGCCCCAAGTACGAGGGATGGACCAAGTTGCATTGGGTGGTAATTGTTGTTTGCTTTCTTCTCAGATTACAATTTATATGATTTCCACCTCAGTGGATCACATGGTGTGTGATGTTATTGATTTTGATATGTTAACCTTGACTCTGTGCGGTAAGGGAGAATTGGACCTTGTTTCAGTATGGAAAGGCATGATTGCTTGGATTTTGATAGGCACATTTTTAGGGTATTTCAATTTCATAACTGTATGTATGCCTTGTGAAGTGATAATTCCATGTGAATAATATCAATTGTCATTCTTTGTATTCTTTTGAAATGTGAATAGGTGAAATTTTTGATATAATTTCTTGTTGATTTCAATGTGTTATGTCATGCTTTATATTTTTTGTATAATTTCATGTGACGGGGTATTTAGGTCTAGCTCTTATAAGAGAAGACAGGTACAATGGTTGAGGTGATTTTGATCATTAGGATTGGGTGACTCAGTCGTCGGTTTGAGGCAACGTTGGTTGTCAGGACGGGCATGAACCGAGGTACTTTTGATAGTTGGCTCTGTTGAGGGTGGGTAAGGAGGCCATGAGGTCGGGATGCCATGGGCATGGGTTGTGATAGGGGAGAGTAAGGGGTAGTTGTTTATGCTGTCTCTTTACTCCTTTTCTTATCTGCATTGAATATATGTATTGTTATATATATACATATGGGTTGTCTGACCATTTATGGTATTCAGTGAGTTCCTCCTATACATATCGATGGAGCGTCAGGCGAGTGAGGATACAGTGTCACAGGTGCAGGATCAGGTTTAGGATTCGGTGCAGGCAGAGCATGAGTTGCAGGTACAGGCTCAGGGATAGGATCAGGTTCAGGATCCAGTGAAGGCAAGACAACAGTCGGGTTTGGAAACATTCAGACCATGGCTCGACGAGCAGCTCTGAGATATCTTGGTACGTATCTTGTAGGGGATCGACAGAGGTGTGCAAGGTACAGATCCATCTATGGCATATCTGACGTGGGAGTTCCAATCGTGGCACCCGCCACTTTTTCAGGGTGAGGGTGGTCCACAGGCGGCTGAGAACTGGATAGAGAGCATGCAAATAATCTTCAAGCACCTCAAGATGCCTCTAGGGCTGAGGGTCAAGCTGGTGACGTACATCCTGAGAGAATCGGTGAAGCGTTGCTGGGATGTGTAGGTTCAGGCTCACAGGCATGAGGGGCTAGCATTGAAAGACTTAGAGGATAGGTTATTTGAGCACTTTTACCCAGAGACACTGAGGGAAGAGATAGCTTGAGAGTTCTTGAGCCATCAGTAGGGAGACATGTTCGTCATGGACTAAGCAGCTACTTTCACTGAGTTGTCTTTCTTTTCACCTGGTATGGTAAGCGATGACATGATAAGGGTGAGGTTCTTCAAGGATGGCTTACGACGTTCCATTTAGATCCAGGTGAATATCTTCAGGCTAGGTTCTTTCTCTGAGGTAGTGAACTGGGCGCTCATAGCGGAGGGCAGCTAGAGGGATAGGCCCCAGGTTGGCCAGGCGACAATTTCAGGTGATGATTCAGATATAAAAAAGTGAGGGAAGGATGAGTTCCAGTAGATCAGTTAGGCCAAGGACATAGCTAGACCACATCGTAGCAATTCTTCTGTAGTTTTCTTTCAGTGTAGGTAGACAGGACATGTTCAGACTCAGTGTGATAGGACTCCAAAGGAGTGCCGAGCATGTGGACAGGTTAGGCATCTTGATAGGTTCTTCAGGCATCCTTCTCAGACAACCGACAGGCAGGGACTAAGACAAGCAGTGGCATCTGGATATGGTTCAGGTTCAGTACCAGGAGAGGGTAGTCGAGTTTCAGATGCATGCGGATGATGTGACAGAGACAGCCGGACCCATATGAGGGGTTAGTGGCTGGTGACTGGAGCAACATCGCAGGGAGGTTAGGCATTAGGCAGCCATACTTTAGGTCAGGTGCATGCCATGGAGCTGTCAGTGGCTGAGCAGGCTGGTGAGCCGATGATGATTAGAGGTACACCACAAGTGTGGCCAAGACTTTCTTGTTTTCTTTTAGCATGACCTGTTGAGGCATGTCCGTTTGAGTGCACGAGGTGCACAAAATTCATGTGGACTGACTAGATTCTTGTCAGTGGTATTGGTGCCATATCGGGTGCGTGATATATTTATATATATGTATGAGATGTGTGGCATCGGGGCATCGAGGATGCAGGTTACTTGGGGTGCCTTGGGCATTAACAAATCGAGGATATGGGCTACTTGAGGTGTCGTGGTAATCAAGGCATCAAGGATGTGGGTTACTTGAGATGTTGGGAACCATGTTCATTTTTAGCATCCATGGGATGTAAGACCTCGTGGAGGCGGACACCGATGTGGTGCGGGATACATTCGGGTTTCGGAAATGACACATGATCACCAATGAGGCGCAGGGGTGACGATGCGTCACAAGATGACCATGAGTTCAGAAATAGGTTAGTGAACCTTTTCTTTGTTGAGTTTTGTCTGGTTGAGACCGTATTAGGCAATTCCTAAGGTGGGGATCCCCTTGAGAAATTTATCCAGGACCTTTGAGACCGGGGTAGTCCGGGTTACTTTGATCAGGGTGGTATGTTCGGTGCCATCTCCAGGTTTTTTTAATAGCTCGGAGACAGGCTATGTTAAGGTGCAGAGATTTTAAGAACCCAGGTTTTTAGAACAGGTCAAAATCCCGATCCTGTTTGAATTTTTGACTTGTTTCTAAGAAAACTAGGAAAATCTGGGAAGTTATGTGAATTTCAAGACTACACGTTGTGTACTCTAAAGTACACGCCGGGTATGGGTTAGGAGAGTACCTGTAATGTCTCAGATTTTTCCATGTATTATTTTAATATTATATGAGAATTCTTTCGAGACCAGGCTCTGAGACGGCATGCAGTTCCGAGTCTCGGTGAGCCTGGAACAAGTGTATGAATTTAATTTAATAAGTAAATAACGCGGGTGTGCGGTTTTCCTGAAAAAGTGGAATAACTCCCGAACGGGTGCTCGAATCAGAAATATGAGGGAACCATTGAGTTTAGAACAACTATTTTACCTTAGGAGAGGCCTAACATCGGCCGGCATAGGTCGGTGGTGGAATCCAGTTTTTGGGACGTAAGAGTAATAAAATATTTAAATAAAAATATTTTATTCTGCAGCGAAATCTTTTAAATCTGCTGTAACAGATATCCCTTTCCTTTTAATTAAAGGTTAGCACAATGTTCCAGGGTTACAAACCTCATAACCCTGAAACCCTTGGCGGCTCTGGAGGATCTAGAGAAAACCTCCCAACGCAGCGACAACGACGCAGTGACCGGATCATCGCCAATGAACACCGCAGAATCTAGGTAGGATGTTTGTTTGTGATTTCTTCCCCGTTCTTGATTTCTATGATGAACGCGGGCTAATCCATTTTAATCCATGTTAATCCATTGTTGTTGATTTTTCTGCTCCGTTTAATCATATTAACAGGAGTGGATCAACGCCGTGACGAATGACAGCGGAGGTTCGTTCCTAAAATTCGTTTCTTTGGATTTCTCCCCTTTCTTTTATTCGCGTTCTTCACGGGGTGATAACTGACAGATCATTGTGCATCCGTTCTGCGATGCAACAATCCCAAACTGTGGATCCAACCTCGGAACGGTGTCACGGAGGTGTGACGGCGATATCGGCGGACGATTCGGAGCGGATCGAGAGTTATGAGTTTTCAGGTGTTTTTATTTGGATGGATCGTTCGAGGTTTATGATCCGTTTTAAGGTCTGAAAACACCTGTCATGGTGTTCGTATGATGAACCGAACCAATCCCTGGAGTATCGAGATGAACAGACGAGAGATCGTGGATCCGGAAGATCGACCGAAGCGCGAGGAAGAAGATGGCGTTCTGGAAATTTCTCGACTACACGGCGTGTAGTATGGGCTACACAGCGTGTGTTCGTTGGCGGCCCACATGTCATGTACTCCAGGATTACACAGACATGGGTTGGGTACACAGCCAAGGACACGGCGTGTATACCCCTCCCCGGCCAGACCCGGCCAGATACATGGGATACCCCGTGTACTGGTACACGGTCAGGCGACACGGACACGGGTAGAGACCGTGTAAGGGCACATGTCCAGCGTACACGGAGCGAGCCCAGGTGCTCGGACATGGCATGTGATTCTTCTACACGTCGTGTATTTTCTTTCTATCCGACAAGCCGAATGACACGGTCCGGTTACACGAGAAGTACCTGGGGTCAAGGAACACGGCGTGTACTTTTTCTACATGTCGTATAGTTTGGTTTTACATGGCTTGAACGAATGACACGGTCCATTTACACGGTCAATACCCAGGGTCAAGGAACACGGCGTGTAACCATACTACATGCCGTGTAACCTTTTCTTCATGGCTTGAGCCACTTGTCTTTTGTTACTTGGACTAGTTCTTAGGGTTCGTACCCTTGGTTTCCCCCGTGAAGGTTTTGGTATCATTTATTTTATATAAGAGTATGATCCCTTCAGCAAAACTTCCTGAATAGAGTTGTTGGAATCCCCTCTATGAGACTTAGAGCTGGATCCTCTATTCATTCCTGGAACCCTAGGTAGATTTCTTGGTATCGACGTGACCAACTTTACCCGGGCGCTGATCCTCTACTTAGCGGATTAGCTCAGACTGAGTTGTCGGAATCACCCCATGACTTGGTTGTGATCCTCATCTGAGCATCATGTTCTCAAGGTACTTGTGGAGTGTGTTCTCCTGGAACGAGTACTTCGTATCTCTCTCTTCAGACCTAGGAGTGTGTTCTCCTGGTTGTATGCTTAGTGGAATCTTTGAGTTGGATCCTAGTGGTGGGTTTCACGATAGTCGATCATGTATGAGTATATCTGGGTATTCTTGTTATATGTTCGGTAGACATATACTATGTAGAGATGACTGTGCCTTTCTTTTGTGGTATTTTCCCTTGTTGTATTTCCTTTGTGGTTTCGGGGTGTCCTACTGGGTATTGTTATACTCACCCCTGCACGGGCTTTGCCCGCATGTGTCGTGTCTTGTGCAGACAAGCGATCCTTTGACAGGATTCTAGGCGGACCAGGACCAGACGGTACTCAGTGAGGTCAGACTGGCCGAGGTGTGTTCCTACGACTACAGATTGCAGTTCCAGCACCTTTCTTTACAGGTGGGACTTTGTTACAGACTATATTTTTGGTGGGCTTGTACTTTTTCCCCAAGGTTTTTCTTTCTGGTACTTTACTTTCCTGTCGTACTCTGTGGTTGGGTTTTAGTGTACGCATGCATCATTTCCTTTTAGTAGTTTTACTTTTCAGCTTTGTGGGATTGGAGATGTGTGTGCATGTGTACAGGTTTATAGTCAATGCCTCCCATGTTAGTAGCATGCCTACTCGGTGCTAGTCACCATCCCCTGGCCTATTGGAGGCGAGCTTGGGGAGTTGCGGTTTGGGCCCCACTAGGACGGGTCGTGACAGTACCAGCCGTGTGATCGCCGAGTACATGTCATGTGATGACCATGTAGGAATTTCCTACTACACGATGTGTAGTGTTGCTCGACACGCCGTGTACCCTTGACCAATTGGAGGACATACATGGCGTGTAGGCCTATTGGTTGGGTAGAATGTTTATAGAAAGTACACACCGTGTACTATTTGTACACACCGTGTAGAGGGGCAGTGTATGGGGATATACATGGCGTGTTGGGGATGTTGGACAGGTAGAGAAGTACATGTTGTGTACCTCTAGGTACATGCCGTGTAGTCAGTCGGAAAATCCTCAGCAAAATATAAGCTGTTTTATGAACAATAAAATGATACATGGCGTGTAGTCCTAAGTACATGTCATGTAATTTTATTTCATTAAAACGGGCAGTAGCCTAGTTTTGAGGTGGAAACCCAAACCCTCGACGGGTTTGAGTGGGAGAGCTGGCCGGAGCTCGTTTTATCTCCTGGATCTCCGTTTTGATCACCATCAGATTTGTTAGAACCCCCTCGGTAAGGCCTTTATTCCTGTTGATTTGTTTTTCTTGATTTCTATTCTAAGATGAGTTATAGGGGTTTGAGCAGTTTTGATTCTTTTATAGATCTACCACATTTTAGACCTAATTGGAGGCTTTTATCGGAGGAGTATAATGGTACGAGTCTCAGGTTGGTGTTGCATACCTATTTTTGTGTTTTTACAGACTTTTGGGTGGTGCGGCCTTTGGCGCGTTTTCAGGTATTTTGAGAGTGACCCTGTTTTACCTGTTATTGCCTTTTTAATAGTTCATTGACCTGTGGGATGCCTTTGGGTATGCCCTGTTACCTATTTTGCTTGATAAGGCCGGACGAGTGGTCTTTAATCATTGGGGTATTTTGGCCGGGGAACACAAAAATGGTTATAATTGATCTGTATTGGTTTAAACTGTTGAGTTTAGTTTATTAAACCTTGTTATGACTTGTTAGAGACATTCCAGATCTTAGTACTAGTATGGGACAACACCTGACTAGTGCAATCCAACTGTTTAGTTTGTCTTGCCTGTTTAAGTTTTTATTTTGATTATATATGTGATATGTGTCATTGCATATGCTGGAACCTTTTGGGATGTGTTGGGCATGGCCTGAATAATTGTTGAGTAACACTGATCACAGGTTGGGTTTGACCCAGGTTGCATTGGGTGGTTCTGACCATGGGATTGGGCGTCATAGACGTCGGTTGAGGCAGGATGACTGTCAGGTTGGGGATGACCCATGTTACTGGGATGGCGAGGCCATCAAACTTGAGTGGCATGGTCGCAGGGACACGTGGTGTCAGAGGTGTTGTGGCTTGGGTATTATTTTGGTGATTACCGCTCACCCGGAACTTTGAGTAGTGTGCACATAGAGAGACTCCATGATGACGTGGTTTTTACCACTCGTGTGGGTAGAGGCCCTCATTAGTTGTGGTTTATGTACTATTGGTTTTGGGGTGATTTCCATAGGAAGCCACGTGGAAGGTGAGGAGCCTTCAGGAGATAGCATTGAGGCTATCGGGTTGGGGGTAGAGGCTCACCTTTATTTAAGGGCAGACATCGTTGTCCCTTCGGTTACCTTATTTGAGGGAAGATATCATTATCCCTCCGGTCACTTTGTTTGAGGGCAGACATCATTTTCCCTCTGGTTACTTTATTTGAGGACAGACATCGGTGTTCCTCCAAGTTACTATTTCTTGGGGATGCCTTCGAGACGTTGGTACTTGAGACACACGGTGTCAGGGGGCACATGGTGTCGGGTTGCATGACAAAGATTCCAGCATTGGCCGAAACAGGTGACACTCCACAGTGGATGATGAGCACCAGTGGAGTTTGTGTTTGTTTTTGTGCATCATACTATTTACTGTTTCCTTATAAATGTATGCCTACATAAACACTTATATTAGGTACGCACCGTTGGGTGGTATCCTACTGAGATTTGTCTCACACCCTGCACGGGCCCTTCAGGACGCGTGCATACTTTATGGATTTACGTGCAAGAAAAAGGTCGACTTCAGGAGATGGACTATTTTAGTTGTCACCTAGAGATGGTAGGGACCTTGAGGTATTGCCTAACTAGAGTTTACTCTTCTTTTCTTTCTTTCCTGTATTAGCATGCTTACTTGTTTGTTGCTACAGTTGGTCATCCCTTGGCGCCCCTTTTTTATTGATCTGATTTGGATGCATGTTTTTGTTCATTAGTAGTTACAAGTGATCAACATGTTGTTGTGTTTACTTTCCACTACTATTTTTTATATTTATTACTTATGTTGTTTAACGATATTGAATGTGCTTCCGCTCTGCGGGTTTGGTTCGAGTCTGCTGAGTCGTTTATTCCGCTGCATAATTATTATTAAACTCGGACCAATACCATTATTATCCTCTGAGAGGGTATAACCTTCCCACTATACCTATAAGACCCTCACTGCTAGTCAGCAGCCTTTGGTATTCGAGGAGGTGTGCCTAAGGTAGTAACACCCAACCTTTTTAGCACTGTTCGGGTGGCTGTTCGGATCCGGGTCGTTACAAAAAGCATGTCTGAGTTGACAAGGGAGTTTTAGTTGTATCACCCTTAGACATTCACTAGAGATGGTAGACCTGAGGGAGAAGAATTATGGTTTGAGTCCATAGAGACAATACATGGACATTTGGAGACTCCAGCTAAGAGGAGAGTCAATTTGGCTTCTTGTATGCTATGGGGATCAATGTAGCACTGGTGGGACATTTAGGCGCGAACTGGACAGACTGACGGTTTGTTATGGAAAGACTTCTTGGAGTAGTTCAAGGAACAATTTTTTTATAGAGACACTGAGATAAGAGAAATCAATTGAGTTAATTCATCTGACACAGGGGATCATTTTGGTGATGGACTATGCTAGATGCTACACAGATCTTCAATTATTTTCTCCAACTTTATCAGGAGATGAGGTAGCTACGGAGAAATGTTTTCAAGATGGACTTAAGTGTGAGATTAAGTCCCAGGTGAATATCTTCTGGTTGAATAAGTTTGTGGAAGTGGTGGATCAGGCTCTTATAGTTGAAGGGAACCTGAGGGAGGATTCCAGTGCTAGATATGTAATTATTATTGGATGATCAGAATGTGCAACTTTCAAGAGTAGGATGCACCGTTATGAAAACTTTAGCCAAGGAAGTGGGAAGCTGAGTTCTCAGACAGGAGGGTCAGTTGGATAGGACCTTACTGGGGTGATTTTTCATTAGTGTGGTAATCAAGGACACTATTATCGACACTATTCCTAACCACCAGTAGAGTTTTGATCTTGTAGAAATATGGGACATCTACAAAAGTTCTGCAGGTCGGAGAGACAGACTGGTATTGAAGGAGTAGCTGCGCCGAGTCAGAGTATGGGAGGAGAATCTTCTACACCATATCAGGCTGTTTGTTGAAGAAAGTATGTACTTTATGAGTCTTTCGTAATTTTGTTTGGGTTGAAAAATGCACCAGCATTGTTTATGGCCTTCATGAACAAGATCTTTCACTCGTATCTAGATAATTTTGTGGTGGTGTTTGTGGATGACATCTTGTTGTACTCCATGAATCATGGAGATCATTCCAAACATCTTGACATCGTCTTGAGTACACTGAGAGAGCATCAGATATCTGAAAAGCTATATAAGTGTTAGTTTTGGATTGACTGGGTACACTTCTTGGGGCACATCATCTCAAAGGAAGGTGTGTTAGTGCACCCAGAGAAGGTTCAGGTTGTGGTTTATTGGGAGAATCCCAAGAATGTTTTTGATATATGAATATTCCTAGGATTATCTGGATATTATCGAAGATTCATCTAATACTTTTACCATTTGGCAGCACCACTTTTGGGCTTGACCAAAAAGGGAGTAAAGTTTGAATAGATAGAGGCTTCTGAGAGATCTTTTTAGGAGTTGAAGAAGCACATTACATCAACACCAATATTGATTCTACATGAGTCTGGTGAGAAGTATATGGTTTATTGTGACACTTCTAGGATTGGACTTGGTGCTGTACTGATGCAGGGAGATCAAGTTGTGGCGTATGGGTCTCAGCAGTTGCGGCCTCATGAACGGAATTACCTTACGCATGACCTTGAGTTGGAAGTAGTATTTTATGATCTTAAGTGTTGGTGAGACTATCTTTTGGGAGAAAATTTTATAGTTTTTACAGATCAAAAAATCTTGAAGTATATATTTTCATAGTGTGATTTAAATCTTCGGCAACGAAGATGGGTAGAGTATATGCAGTCCTTTGATTTTGAACTGGCATATATGCCCAAAAAGGGAAATAGTGTGGATCATTCCTTGAGAAAGAAAACTCAGACTCAGATGATTCAGGAGTTGAGTGCATAGTGGAAAATTATGACCTTGCTGGATGAAATTCATGTAGTGGTTTAGGAGAGTCAGGAGAAGATGACTTCGGTTTTAGTTGCAGCGGAGTCTACACTTTTGAGATGGATCAGGGACAGGCATTATAAGGATCCATAGTGCTTATCCTTGAGGGAAATATTTGAAGGTTGGGATACATCATCAGATTGGTTGATATATGAGGATGAGATCATCTATGTGAAGAATCTAGTTGGGGTACCTACGAGCATGCCAGAGGATATCATGTCGGAATTTTATTCCTCGAAGTGGGTGGTGCATCTAGATGTAACGAAAATGTACTGTGACCTATGACGACAGTTTTGGTGGTCAGACATGAAAAACGAGATAGCAGGGTTTGTGACAAGATGTTTCACTTGTCAGCAGGTGAATGCATAGCATCAACGACCTTGAGGTTTACTACAGTCGTTTCCTATTCCAGAATGAAAGCGGGACAACATGACCATGCATTTTGGGGTAGGACTTCCAAAAATTCTTAGGAAGAATTATGTTATTTGGGTCATTGTGGATCGACTGAAAAAGGTTGTGCATTTCTTGACCGCAAGAGAAACCTTTATAGTAGAACAGTTGGGAGAAATATACATTCAGAAGATAGTTCATCTACAGGGAGTGCCATAGACTATAGTTTCAAATCATGATTGATGCTTTACTTCATGTTTCTGGCAAGGCTTACAAAAATCTCTTGGCACACAGGTTTTATTGAGTATGGATTTTCACCCACAAATAGATGGGCAATCGGAATGTACTATACATGTGCTTGAGGATATGCTAAGAGCATGTGTGGTTGACTTTGGTGGATCTTGGGAAAATTACTTGGATTTTGTGGAGTTTTCCTATTACAACAGTTATCAGGAAACTATACAGATGGAACCATACGAGGCTCTATATGGTAGTCCATGTAGATCACCACTATGCTGGATGGAGGCTAGTGAGTTAGAGTTGTTGGTACTGAGTCTCATGCATGAGACATCGGAGCAGGTACAATTTATTCAAAAATGTATGGCTATGGATCAGAGTAGACAGAATTTGAATACTGACAGACGGAGATGACCCCTAGAGTTTATAGAGGGTGATCGTGTATTCCTTCAAGTATCGACTAGGTTTGGTCACCATAGGATATAGAGGTTGGGCAAGTTGGAACCCAGGTTTGGAGGAACTTTTGAGATAGTGGAGAGAATCGGGTCGGTGGAATATCGATTGTCTCTTCCACAGAGATATAGTGTTATGCATGATTTTTTCCATGTATCAAAACTATGGCAGTATCATCCCGACCCTTATCATGTGATCTATATGGATGAGGTTGACCTTGATATAGGTGTGTCCTTTGAGGAGAATCTGATACATGTGTTGGATCGTAGTGAGAAAGTGTTGAGGGGAAATATTATGCTGATAGTTCATGTGTTATGGAAACATGGACACATACAAGAGGAAACATGAGAAAGAGAAGCAGATATGGGGGCTCAGTGGCCCAATATTTTTGGTTTGGAATCTTAGAAAGACGTTGCAATGTAGCTCAAGGATGAGTTGTTATAAGGTGGGGAGATTTCAATATCCCGACCTTTTTTGGAGTTTATCTCAGGCGTTATTTCAGGTACGTTTTGTTTTTACTTATGTACCTTTGGTTGGAGTTATAGATTGGGGTGTGTTTGGGTGAAGTCAAAGAAAATCTTGGAGGAACGAGGTTGTGCATGATTGGCGCATAGTTTGAACAAATCATGTGGCTGCTTTAGAGAAACCATGCGCCCTGTTGCTTTTGAGTTATTAGCTTCGTCACAGTTGGTGCATAGTTTTAGTGGTCGTGCGAGGTAGTCATGCGAAGTTCCCCATGAAGCAGTGGCTAGGACACGGTTAGTGCATGATTTGTCTAACCACTACTACAAACATGGCTTTTATCAGCACTAGAAAAGCGCATTAACAGCGTTGTAAATGCCGGCGATGTTAAAGGGGGGGGGGTCCCTTTTATCAGCGCTAAAAAAAGCACTGATAAAAGGGGTATTTATTATCACTTTTAAAAAGCGCTAATAAAAGTAAAAATAAATAAATAAAAAATAAATAAAAAATGATTTATATTCGAGGGGAGATTTTAACAGTGTTTGACCCCCCCTTTATCACCGCTAGGAAGCTCCCTCCCATCCCGTGCACTGCCACATGCACTTTCCCCCGCACGCCCCTCCTTTCTTCCACCAGGACTCAAACCCGCGACCTCTCCGTTGCACACCTGCACCTTTACCACTAAGCCATTTCATTTTTTTATCTATTTAATGATATATATATATATAGTTATATATATAGTTATATTTATTTTTATATTAATATAGATTCATATTAATATAAATATATTTAGTAATATTAAAACATATATATTTATTCACATAGTAATATATTTATTTATTTATTCGTATATTAATATAGATTCATATTAATATAAATATATTTAGTTATATTAATAAATTTATGTTTATTCATATATTAGTATATATATATTCATTTTTATATTAATATATATTTATATATATATTTGTAGTTACAATTTTTTATCCGTATATTTATTTGTATATTAATATATATTTATAAGATTAGTTTTAAATACATTTATAAAAGTTTTTTATGTGTGTTTATAAATAAATAAATAAATACATACATACATAAATACATATATACAACACACACACCCCCACACACACACACAGAGACACATATATATTTACGAATAAATACATATATATGTGTATTTGAAAAGCCATAGAATGTTAAAACGACCATAACTTATAATCCAGATGCCTGTTTCATCTCCACAACTAGTCAACTCGAAGAAAATGAAACAATATTCGATATGATATGTGGTATAGGCCTAACGGACATACAGATCAGAAGTTATACCTGTTTTAATGTTAACAAATTGGGGTACCCCGACTAAAAACTGAGTTTCGAAGGACTTCTGGGCATTTTTTGGCCTTAAAAAATGTCACATAGATTTAGCCTCAGTCACCAACGTGTAGAGCTCGTCGCAAGCTTCGATTTGATATGCTATAGAGCTCAAACGGACACCCGGATCAAAAGTTATGGCCGTTTGAAGTTCGAGTTGCGTTTTCAACATATTTTGGATATTTTTTTAATTTATTTTATTTTTTTAGTCTTCAAATTGTTATTAAATGACTATTACTCCATCATAATTAGAAAATTATTAATTAAAAAATATTTTTTTAATTTTTTATAAGTCATTTTCACTAAATTTCTTACATATTAAATGTAATAGTCTATTTATACTTATATAAAACATATTTTAAAAATATATATTATATTAATATCAATATCAATATAATTATATAATAATATATTATTTTTCATGATTTTTTTTAAACGTAAAATTTATCAGTGCTCAAAAAATGCTGATAAATCACCCCTTTATCAGTGCTACTAAAAAAGCACTGATAAAGGGGTCTGCTTTAACAGTGCTAAAAAAGCAGTGATAAAGGGGGGGCCTTTATCAGCGCTAAAAAAAGCGCTGATAAAAGGGGTCTTTTATCAGCGCTTTTTTTAGCGCTGTTAAAAGTCACCCTTTATCAGCGCTTTTTTTAGCGCTGATAAAGGCCCCCCCTTTATCAGCGCTTTTTTTAGCGCTGTTAAAGGGTGGCGCCGGGAAAACCCAGTTTTGTGGTAGTGAACAACGCGACTAAACCATGTGCGGGCCAGCTGTGAGATCCTAAAATTGCAGATCCCACTCGTTTTCATGTTTTAATGAGTTTTTTCACCTCCCATGCAGCCCTAACTTAGGATTTTATGTTCCTAAGTGTAAAGGAAGGTTCTCCCATTTAACCAGAGAAATTCCAAGGCCTTAAAAACATTTTTCTTCATGATTGAAAGCCCGAATTGAAGATCTTCTCTTCTCTCGATAAGTGGACTTTATCCCGATGCTTCTCTCGTTCTTTCTTCTATCTTTCCTCTGTGTTTTCATGGAAGATATCCTCTGTTTTATTAGATCTAAACCTATATGGTGAGATCTAAATCTATGATTGAAGATCTAGATCTATAATTATGAGATATTAATGTCATTGATGTTGTTTTCGGTTTAGGGATTTAGATTCAGAACTTTTATCAACGTTGTTCTGCTGCTTAGATTTTAGGGATTTCCGTTGGGAAAATATCCCTCAACGAATCAAGGTAGGTGGTCTAAATCTAATTCCCATAGTCATGGATTTGATATGTATATGAAATATTGTATAATTTCTACCATCCTTTAGTAATTGTTTTCCTTAAATTGGGTTTATTAGATTGACCAATTGAGTTATTGAAGTTTTATTGAAACATGTGATTAATTGGGGAAATAATGATGAGACTAAGGGGATTCCCTATTAGATAACTAATTTGGGGAAATTAGTTATATAGGATAGGGGTTGTAATCTAGATAATTAATCGGGAGATTAATTATGAAAGATAGAATTGGCTATGTTGAGATAATTAATTGTGAATTAATTATGGGATTTGAGATTATGATCAAGATAATTAATTGTGGGATTAATTTTGGAAAGTTTTTTTTCAGAATGAGATAATTAATTCTAGAAAATTAATTATGGGATATGAATTGTGAGATTGGTTAATTAATTAATGAATTAATTAATGGGATTCTGACATTTAGTTAATTGTGGTGTTAACAAATGGATTTAATGTATTTAACTAATTGTTGAATTAGTGAGGGAATTGATGTGGATAATTAATGGATGAATTAATTATGTGTTTATGAATGGGAACATGGTCATTCTAAATTGAGAAGTACAAATAGTAACATGGTCATCATACTTATGAGTAAGAGAATGGGAACATGGGCATTCTAATGTGAAGTATACATAGTAACATGGTCATTATACTTATGAGTAAAGAGAATGGGAGCATGGTCATTCTATTGAGGGGTAACCATGATAACATGGTCATCTTACTTACATTTGTGATATTGGTAATTTTGGCAATGTAGCTTATAAATGTGAAAATAAAGAATGGAAATAATGGAACTCCAAGTTATGGCCTCCCACGAGAATATTCAAACTCTGACATGAGTCGAATCAGGTATTGAGATATCATAACACCTTGAATACTTCGAGCTTCAACGAGAAGCAGATATTAAGATATGATATTACCTAGGGAACACTTCAAGCTCTAGTACAAGATGAAGTTGGTATTGAGGTACAAGTATCCTTGGGAACCTTGGAGTTAATGTAGTTAGATAAGAATAAATGAAAATGTGATAAACTATTTATTATTGCATTGTACTTATTTCCTTATAGAACTGCATGCACTATATTTTTACTGGACTTGTTTTAGACACCGTTGGTGGTGACCTACTGAGTCGTACTCACACCCTACTTGGGCTTACCTGGTCAGTGCTCGAATAGATTATATTGTTACAGGACTGTATAAGGGGAAAGGCCCAGGGATAGATGACTGTTTGGAGATGGAGCTTGGAGGAGGGAACCAGACATGGTTCGAGACCATTTGGGGAGTCTTAGTGTCTTTACTTTCAGTTGCATTATTGACACTTGACACTTATATTATCATAACATGTGTTTCCCTTTCAGTTGAGTATTGTATTTTTTTTTCCTGTTTGGTTATCTTGTGACATGAGGATTTTTTTGGTTATATATGCTTCCACTATTGCTTATTTTCTTCCGCAGGTGTTTTATTCTGATAAATGAGGGCATAGTCTCCTTATGAATGACTTACCAGACTATCGCTGTCAGTCGGCAGTATCTAGCGTATGTGGAGGCGCTCTTGGGGTCATGTGGCGAACCGGCTCAGGGCACTGTCGCGTGGCTTCCAGGTCTGGACGTTACATGGTTTGTTCGACAACTAATACCATGATCGAGATTTTAGAGAGGGGGTTAGGTGCTAGGGAAAATGAAACCATTGTTGTTTTTGAATGTTTGTGATAAATTGCAGTTTCAAATGTAATTTTACTAAACAATGTTTGAAATATCTATAATATAGTGTTTTTTTTATTTCTGATGTATTTTTTATTTCAATTAAATTATTAATTTGTCATATATCTTGTATTTGGTGCTATAGGTGTATCTGTTGTTGCAGTGTGTCATAATATCAACATCACACTACAACAGTATGGTCTTTATCAACACTATTTCTAGCACAAATAAAAGGGGTCTCCTTTTAACGGTGCTTTGATCAATAACACTTTTCTTAGGACTGTTGATGGATTTTTCTAGTGCTGTTAAAATGTTGTTCTGTAGTAATGAAACAAACATTGAGGCAACAACCGAGTGGACAAGGCAAAATCTTCCTTCTCATGACTAGCTTTTACCTTTCCATTTAACCATTTAAGCCACTACCACAAAAACGGGTTTTCACAGCGCTACCCTCTAACAACGTTAAAAAAAGCACTGATAAAAGAGGTACCTTTATCAGAGCTTTTTTTTACTAGCGCTAATAAATTGTATATTTAAAAAATATATATATTTCATTAAAAATAAAAAATAAAAATAAAAATATAAAAATATATTGATATTCATATAAATAATATATATATATATATTGTTTAAATATGTTTTAGATAAGTATAAATAGACATTTACACTTAATATATAAGATATGTAGTGAAAATGGGTTATAAAATATTTTTAAAAATATTATTAATTAATAATTTTCTAATTATCAAGTAATAGTCATTTAATAACAGTTTGAAGACACAAAAAACCAAAAAATTAACAAAAGCCCTAAAATAGGTTAAAAACATAATTCAAACTTCAAACGGCCATAACTTTTGATCCGAGTCTCTGTTTGAGCTATACAACATATCAAGTTGAAACCTGCAATGATCTTTACACGCTAACGACATAAGGGAACCTTCTGTCTCATTTTTCACGACCAAAAAAAGGTCCAGAAGACCTCCAAAACCGAGTTTTTAGTCGGGATACCCAATTTTTTTAACATTCGATGGAATTTCAACCTCGTTTTAGGGGGGTCTTTTGGCCCTATTTTAGTGTGTGTGTGTGTGTGTGTCTGTGTATGTATGTATTAACAAACTGATATATATTAATATACGAATAAATATACAGATAAAAACATATAACTAAATATATATAAATAGATAGATACAAATATATATTAATATACGAATAAATGTATAGATATATAAATATATAAATATAACTATACATGTATATATATATATATTAATATAATTAACTAAATATATATTTTAATATAAATATATACATGTTAACATAAATATATATGTTAATATAAGTTTATATTATATGTGAATAAATATAACTAAATATATATTTAAATAAATAGATATATCATTAAATGGACAACTAAGCAATATAAAGGAGTGGTAAATGGTCCAGGTGCACAGTGGGAGGTCTCGAGTTCAAATATAGGAGGAGGCAGGGGCGCGCACAGTGTTGGAGGGGGGCGGGGGTGCTAGAGCTGTTAAATGGTTAGGGGTGGGGTTGGGGAGTGCAGGGATGGTAGGGGCGTGTGTGCAGGCGGGGTGCTTCATAACATTGCTGAAGGGTGGGGGGTCAAACATTGTTAAAACCCTCCTCCAATTTGTAGATTTTTTTTAAATATTTTAAACTTTTATCAGCATTAAAAAAAACACTTATAAAAATGATCTTTTAACAGTGCTTAAAAAATGCTGATAAAAGGTGTTTTTATCAATGTTTTTTTAGCGTTGTTAAAAGGGACTCCTCTTTTATCAGCGTCTCAATTAACAGCAATTTTTTTAGCGTTATAAATGGAATTTTCAAGCGTTTTTAAAAGTCGTATCTATATTAGTGAGCTATGATTTGGAACATTCTTGAGGTAGCAGGGTTTTCACTTCCCCCTAAAAGAGTTGAACTGCCAAGTAATCAAAGGAGAGAGATTCCCCTCTAACCCCCAAAGATTTGGCATGCCTAATTTGCTTGGAATTCATCACACCTTTTCCAAAGATCACGAAGGATTTATTCCAACTATTAGATTGTCAAGCAGTGTCAGTGCCTAAAAATAACCCTAATGGCCTTGAGAGTCCTCATAATATTAAGTAATAATATAATTAATAATTAAACATATTATTGATAATTAATTATATATTTAATTTTTAATAATTAAACATATTATTGATAATTAATTATATATTTAATTATTATTGATAATAACTAATTATTAATTATTTTTTAATTATATATTATTAATTAAATGGTAAATAATGATAAAAAATAAAAAATAATTAATATTATAAATAATAATAAGTAATATTATAACTAATAGTTAATAATATTTTTAATTATATATTACTAACGACTATTAAGTGGAGTTCTAAAGGTATTTTTTAGTTATATTTTGATATTACTTTAATGGTGGTTTAAATACTGTTATAAATATATATATAAACAAAACGAAATTAATGTTAATTTTTAAAAAAAAGATGTGACAACGCCAATTGATTTGAGGTTCTCTCTCGGGATTTGCAAGTGTATTCATTTGAAGGTGGGCAAACCCATTTCCAAAATAAAAAATTCACACCAATTGAATTTTAAAAAAATAAACCAGGTTTAAAAATTTACCGAAAAAAAAAGTGAATGGTGAAACGCCCTTCCCTCCTGCGGGTACGGTTTGACGGCTTCAAGTAGCGGGAGGGGCGATGTTATCTTCAACGAAAACGTGCATCTGCCACTTCACAAGCATCCCCTGGCTGCTATTTCAGTGTCAACCTGCTTTTTCCACAGCCAACAAGGGCTGATAAATTCTTTAATAATAACTCAGTTCCTCAAAAACCCTAGTTGTTGGGTGGTAGTCTTAAAAAGATGTCCACCCGCAGTATTGTGAGACATGGAAGGACTTTAGTGGCTGCAAGGGTCCACAACTGAAAGAGGCATATAGGCCCACCACCATTGGGCCAGGCACCCACTGGTGTCCCTATTATTTGAAGGGCGGGGCAGACTCAAACCCTAACATTAATATGTAGTAATTAAGTGTCTCTTTTGGGGGGCGACTCACCTGTTCTGCATGCAAATATTGGATTAACCACAGGCTTTGTTGGAGTTTTTTTTTTACATTTTTTCAATTTTTTTTTGAAAATACATCTTTGTAAAAAAAAAAATTTAACCCTCAAAGGCGGCACCTGGTGTGCCGCCTTTGGGGGTTTTTTCGCCCAGGGTAAGGCGGCACATGGTGTGCCACCTTTGCCCAAAAATAAACCGCAAAGGCGGCGCACCAGGCGCCGCTTTTGCATAATTTTTTTTTAAAAATTTTTTATTTTTGTTTTGTTTTGTTATATATATATATATATAAAACAAAACTTTTCAGCAGAATTTTTCTGCTATTTAATATCTAGAAGCACTGTCATTACAACAGTCTAGATTCTGACAGAAACCCTCACCCTGGACTCCCTTTTATAAGGGGGCTTGCCCTGGAAAATATACTGCATTTCCGATGTGGGATTCTGGTTCTTTTTTTTCTGCGCAGTATATTCTGTGTTTCTGATGTGAGATTCTGTTTCAAGTACGTGATTTTGAAAGACTATAAAACATAAAAATATAATACCAACATAAATGAAACTTTAAACATTGATTAAACATATAAGGAACAGTAGAAAAAAAATAATTTCATAAAAAATGTTGATACAAATTAATTTATAAGCTTTCAAAACCACCAACATGAAACTTAAACATATTTCAAGTACGTGACTTTGAAAGCTTATAAAAGATAAACTGTAAAACCAATATAAATGATACTTTAAACATTGATTAAACATACAACAAATAGTTGAAAACAAAAATAATTTCATAAAAAATGTTGACCAAAAACAATTTATAAGCTTTCAAAAGCTTCAACTTGAAACTTAAAAATGTTTCAAGTTCCCGAGTTTGAAAGACTATAAAACATAAACTATAAGACCAATACAAATGAAACTTTAAACATTGATTTAACATATATGAAATAGTTGAAAAAAAAAACTTCCGAAAAAAAGTCCATAAAAATTAATTTATAATCTTTCAAAACCGTCTACTTGAAACATAAAAATGTTTCAAGTACGCGAATTTGAAAGACTATAAAACATAAAATATAAGACCAACATAAATGAAACATTAAACATTGATTAAACATATAAGGAATAGTTGAAAACCAAAAGAAGTTCCTAAAAAATATTGATGAAAATTAATCTATAAGCTTTCAAAACCGCCTACTTGAAACTTAAAAATGTTCCAAGTACGTGACTTTGAAATACTATAAAACATAAACTATAAGACCAATATAAATGAAACATTAAACATTGATTAAACATATAAGAAATAGTTTAAAACAAAAATAATTTCATCAAAATTGTTGATTATAAAAAATTTATATGCTTTCAAAAGCACCAGCTTGAAACTTAAAAAAGTTTCAAGTATGCGAATTTGAAAGACTATAAAATATAAACTATAAAACAAATATAATTAATGCTTTATACATTAGTTGAACAAATAATAAATATTTGAAAAAAAATAATTTCATAAAAAATGTTGATGAAAAATAATTTATAAGCTTTTAAAACCGTCTAAATGAAACGTAAAAATGTTTCCAGTGCGTGACTTTGAAAGACTATAATTATACTATTAATTAACTAATTAATTATTATATAATTAATAGTTATATTAATAATTAACTAAATAATTAGAATATAAGTAATAATTATTGAGTAATAATTAATAATTAACAATTAATAATTAATAATTTAAAGAATAATTATAATGAATATTAATATTACTAATTATCTAATTTATAATTAATAATTACTTATTAATAATTATTAATTACTAATTAATAATTATAATGAATAAATATAATGAATGTTTGTATTAGTAATTAACTAATTAATAATTAATAATTACTAATTACTAAATAATTACTTATAATTATTAATTATATTACTAATTAACTAAATAATTATTATATATGTAATAATTATATTACTAATTAATTATTATATAATTTATAATAATATTACTAATTAACTAATTAATTATGACATATTTAATTATTAATAATTATATTTAATTATTATATTACTAATTAACTAATTAACTATTATATAATTAATAATTGTATTACTTATTAACTAATTAATTATTATATATTTAATAGTTATATTAATAATTAACTAAATAATTATTGTATAAGTAATAATTAATAAGTAAAAATTAATAATTAATAATTAAAATTAAAATTTATATTACTAATTTACTAATTAATAATTACTAATTAATAATTAATAATTATAATTAATATATGTAATTAAAAATTATATTACTAATTTACTAATTAATTGTTATATAATTAATAATTATATAACTAATGAAATAACTAACTATTATATATTTAATTATTAATAATTACTAATTAATAATTATAATGAATAATTATAATGAATATTTATATTACTAATTAACTAATTAATAATTAATAATTATAATTAATAAATGTAATTAAAAATTATATTACTATTTTAGTAATTTATTATTATATAATTAATAATAATATTAAAAATTAACTAACTAATTTTTATATAATTAATTATTAATAATTACTAATTAATAATTATAATGAATAATTATAATGAATAATTATATTACAAATGAACTAATTAACTATTATATAATTAATAACTATATTACTAATTAAGATGCCTTGTCCTAGAAATCATTCTGCATTTCCGATGTGGGATTCATGTTCTCCCTTTCCTACGCAGTACATTCTGCATTTCCGATGTGGGATTCTGTTTCAAGTACGTGAATTCGAAAGGCTATAAAATATAAAATATAACACGAATATAAATGAAACTTTAAGCATTGATTAAACATATAAGAAATAATTGAAAACAAAAGGAATTTCTTAAAAAATGTTGATGAAAAATATTTTATAATAATTATATTACTAATTAACTATTATATAATTAATAATTATATTACTAATTAACTAATTAATTTTTAACTATTTATTATATGTTTAATCAATGTTTTAGGTTTCAATTATATTACTCATATATTTTATGTTTTATATTCTTTCAAATTCGCGTACTTGAAACAGTTTAAGTTTCAAGTAGACGGTTTTGAAAGCTTATAAATTAATTTTCATCGACATTTTTTAGGAAGTTATATTTATTTGAAACTATTTATTATATGTTTAATCATTGTTTAAAATTTCATTTATATTGGTCTTATAATTTATATTTTATAGTTTTTCAAAGGCATGTACTTGAAACATTTTTCAGTTTCAAGTAGGAGGTTTTGAAAGCTTACAAATTATTTTTCATGGATATTTTTTACAATTTTTTTGTTGTTTTCAACTATTTCTTATATTTTTAATCAATTTTTAATGTTTCATTTATATTGGTCTTATAGTTTGTATTTTATTGGCTTTCAAAGTCACGTACTTGAAATATGTTTAAGTTTCATGTAGGTGGTTCTGAAAGCTTGTAAATTATTTTTTATCAACATTTTTTATGAAATTATTTTTGTTTTTAACTATTTCTTATATGTTTAATCAGTTTTTAAAGTTTCATTTATATTGGTCTTATAGTTTATATTTTATAGGCTTTCAAAGTCACGTACTTGAAATATGTTTAAGTTTCAAGTAGGTGGTTTTGAAAGCTTATAAATTGATTTGTATCAACATTTTTTATGAAATTATTTTTGTTTTCAACTATTTCTTATAAGTTTAATCAGTTTTTAAAGTTTCATTTATATTGGTCTTATAGTTTATGTTTTATAGTCTTTCAGAGTCGCGTACTTGAAACAGAATCACACATCAGAAACGCAGAATGTACTGCGCAGGAAAAGGAGAACCAGAATCCCACATCGGAAATACAGTATGGTTTTCAGGGAAAACCCCCTTATAAAAGGGAGTCCTGGGTGAGGGTATCAGTCAGAATCCAGACTGCTATAATGGCAGAACCACTAGATATTAAATAGTAGAACAATTCTACGGAAAAGTTTTGTTATATATATATATAACAAAACAAAACAAAAAAAATAAAATAAAAAAAAACAATTTATGCAATGGTGGCACACAATGTGCCACCTTTCCCTGGGTGAAAAAAGCCCCAAAGGCGGCACACCAGGTGCCGCCTTTGGGAGGTAAAAAAATATTTTTTTTTTCCCTGGTGGTATTTTAATTTTTTTTTTGAAAAAATGTAAAAAAAAACTCGGCTTTGTTGACATAGTGTGCATGCCATGGAACCGCCAAATTCGATGCTCCTTTGGTCAAATCAAAATTCTAAGCCCCAACAACTTTCAAATCCCCGAAGGTATGACTACTACGACTGATAAGAAATTAGCAATACAGATAACAGATGTGAATGCCTGTAGGCTACAAAGAAACTTAAAATCATATCGTTTACAATTGCCTATTTAAAACAACCAAAACTTAGTGGGTCTGGTTCATTCATGGAAAGCCGTCCAGCCGCCATTGAGACAAGGGTCCACAACTTCCTGAACCATAATCCCACCATTTCTATCTCCATGGCGGTGCGCCCACTAACAGTGTAAGAACCCGAGTTTTTAGAATGGGTCAAAATCCCGACCGACCCTGTTTGAATTTTGACTTGTTTTTGAGGAATCCAGAGAAAATGGACAGTTTCTGAAAATTTATAGACTACATGTCGTGCACTTTAAGTACACGCCATGTATATTCTAAGCGAGTGACCGGCCGCATGCTCACCGAATACATGCCGTGTGATGACCATGTAGAAATTTCATACTACACGATGTGTAGTTATAGACACGCCGTGTACCCGTGACAGTGTGGCGGCTATACATGGCGTGTAGGCCTATTGGCTGGGGAGAATCGTTGAAACCTGATTCACGCCGTGTTCCCCTTGGACACACCGTGTAGTCTAGCTGTGTATAAGGGATATACATGGCGTGTGGGTAAGTCGGCGAGGAAGAGAAGGGAAACCAAGTACACGCCGTGTACTCACGTCGGCAGGTTCGGGAAAGTAAGTCGGCGGAATTCCAGCCATCAAATGAACAATTAAAGGATATACATGACATGTAGTCATGAAGTAAACGCAGTGTACTTTTTCCCCCCCTGCTAAAACGGGCAATATCCTCATATTGAGGCAGAACCTCAATATTTCACCCGATTTCGCAAACCAAGCAGGCCGGAGCTTCGACCTCTTCCCGGTTCTTCATCTGAAGTCGGATTCGATCACAGTTAGATGTGTTGGACCCCCCTCGGTATGGCCTCGATTCCTCTTGATCCTTTTTTTTATTTCTGTTCTAGAACAAGTTATAGGGGTTTGAGCGGTTTTGACTCTTTTGTAGATCTACCGCGTTTTAGACCTAATTGGAGGCTATTATCGGAGGAGTAGCATTGTACGAGTCTCATGTAGCTAGTGCATACCTCTTTTTGTGTTTTTATGGTCATTTGGGTAACGTGGCCTTCGACGCGTTTTCGGGTATCTTGAGCGAGACCCGTTTTATCTACTGTTTAATATTGAGTTGATTATTGGACCTATGGGATGCCTTTGGGTATGCCCTGTTACCAGTTTTGCTGAGTAGGGCCAGGTGAGGGGTCGTAGCTCATCGAGGCATTTTGGCCAGGGGATGCCAAAATGGTTATATTTGAATTATATTGTTATAAACTGTTGAGTTTAACTTCTTAAAGTCTAATATAAATTGTTAGAGGCATTCAAGACCTCAGTGCTGGTATGGGGCAACACCTTGTGTAGGGAAATTCAACTATTTAGAATGTTTTTTCTGTTTATGTTTTCTGTTTAAATATGTTATATATGCAATTGCTAAATTGCATCTTCTGGACCCTTTGAGTGGTGTTGGGCATGGCCCAGATATTTTTGAGTGATGCAGATCACAGGTTGGGCTTGGCCTGGGTTACTTTGGGTAGTTTTGACCACGGGATTGGGCGTCATGGACAACGGTTTGAGGCAGGATGACTGTCAGGTTGGGCATGATCCGAGTTACTAGGATGGCGATGCCATCAAACTTGAGTGACATGGTTAGAGGGACACGAGGTGTCAGAGATATAGTGTCTTGGGTACTATTTTTAGGGATTACCGCTCACCCAGACTTTGAGTAGTGTGCACATAGAGATACTCCGTGATGAGGTGATTTTGACCACTCGTGTGGGTAAAGGCCCCCGTTAGTTGCGGTTTAGGTACTTTTGGTTGAGGGTAATTGTCGTAGGAAGCCACATGGAAGGTGATGAGCCTTCAGGAGATAACGTTGAGGCTATCGGGTTGGGGGCCGAGGCTCGCCATTATTTGAGGGCAGATATCACTGTGCCTCTGAATACATTATTTGAGGGCAGACATCGATGTCCCTTCGGCTACCTATTTTGAGGGCATACATCGTTGTCCCTCCGGTTAAGTATTAAGGGCAGAAATCACTGCTCCTCCGGGTTACTACTGTTGGGCGTGCCTTCAGGACGTCGATACTTGAGACATGTGGTGTTAGGGGGAACATGGTGCCGGGTTACATGACAGAGATTCCGGCATTGGCCGAAGCAGGTGACACTCCATGGTGGCTGCTGAGCACCAGTGGAGTTAGTGTTTATTGTGCATTGTTCCATTTACTACTTTTCTTATAAATGCATGTCTTCTTAAATGCTTATATTAGGTATGCACCGTTGGGTGATATCCTGCTGAGATTTGTCTCACACCCTGTACGGGCCCTTCGGGACGCGTGCAGACTTTATGGATTTACGTGTAGCAAAGAGGCCAGCCTCAGGAGCTGAGCTGTCTTAGCTGTTGCATGGAGATGGTATGGGCCATGAGGTCTTACCTAGCTGGGGTTTACTTTGTTTTGTTTTCTTTCCTGTATCAGTATGCTTGCTTATTGTAGCTACTTATGGTTAGCCATTGATGCCTTTTTATTTTCAGATATGTATGACCTGCCATGGATGCATGTTTTATGGTTCAGTAGTAGTTACATGTGATCAGCATGTTGTAGTGTTTATTTCCACTACTGTTGTTATATTTGTTGCTTCCGATGTTTGTTGATATTGGATGTGCTTCCACTCTGCGGGTCTGGTTCGAGTCTACTGAGTCATTTATTCTGCTGCATCTTTACTGTCATACTTAGACCTGTACCATTATTATTATCCTCCTAGAGGGTATAGCCTCCCCACTATACCTATGAGACCCTTGCTTCTCATCGGCAGCCTTTGGCGTTTGGGGAGGTGTGCCTAAGGTCGTAACACCCGACCCGTTTAGCACTTTTCGGGTGGCTGATCGGGTCCGGGTCGTTACATGAAGACCCGTTATTTTATGGAGGGGAGAGCTCCATGGACAACTCAAATCCTTAAATTCCTGGACAAACATTGAATAACACGACTAACACTTTTTATGGGGTTTTTATAGAAAAAAGGTTAGGGTTGAGGATTATTTCAAAAAAAACATCCTGAGAAGCCTGAACAAGGTTCACCCTTCTTCCTCTCACCCAAAAAGACATGAATCCTGATCATGCCTATTTGTTTATATATATATATATATATTATTAATATGAAATAATATTTGTTATTAACATTATTTTTTATCAATATTGCTCATTAATATTTGTTAATTTTTTATTGATATCAAATACTACCAGTTTATTGATAAATTATAGATTTTTCAAAAATGAATTTTATTATTTATTATCAGTTAATATTGTATTATTATGTTATTAGTTAATTAATAGTAAAAAAATTAATATTTAAATGATTTTAATTACAGATCTTTGTTTAAATTTTTGGTGATATAATTATTATTAATATATTAATATATATTTTTTAAAATAACAATTGTATTAATTGTTATTAACTAATATAATATAATTAATAGCATTATAGATAATATTTTTTGTATAATAATTTAAATAAAAAAATATATTTAAAAAACATGTACTAATTAAGAATTATACTATTCTTAATAGATTATGTTGTATTGTTAAATAATTACCTATATAAGAAATAAAATAATATTTATTATTAATATTAATTATACTTATAGAATTGGATAAAAATAATATTATTAATATTTAATAATTCATTTAAGAAGATTATTTATTATATTAATACTTAGTATTATAATCCATAATGTATATAATCAATAATAATTTTAAATTAATTATTAAAAATTAATAATATTTATTGAATTCAAAATATTAATATTATTAATATTTAATAATAAATTTACGAATATTATTTATTATATATAATATAGATAATAATACTATGTATTCATATGAATAACAAATAGTAATTCCTAGTATTACCAATATAGTTATTAATATTAATGTTTCTTATTTGTTGAAAATTATTTGTATGAATTTTCAATTATATCAATTAATTGATTAATGCAACATTATTCGCCTCCCTCTACCGAATCAAAGGTGTGATGGAGATGAGTGATACGAGAATCCTGCGGAAGCGAATTCTGTTGTTAAGTAATGTTAATAAAAAATCTCTTCAACAGTGGAATAAAAAATTATTACCAAGTCATGATAACTTTGTTCGTGATACAACCAGCTGGCCGACCAGACTCGGTCTGGTCAACCCGGTCCGACCTGGTTTGTCTCAGTCTTGCTCGAACTAGCCCAACCCACTGGGCTGCTTGGTCCAGGCCACTAGAACAACCTGACTCTTGTCCATCCCGCTTGCACGCAGGATGGCCTGCTGCGCCACACACGGTCCTCCCGACTGCATGCTCCCCTGGTCAACACGGCGCCACTATGTTCAACACGGTCGGACCGCCGCGTCTGCCTCCCCCATGGACTACTGCCACCCCATACCACCAAATGCAGTCGAGTCGTGTTTCACGCGGCCATCAGTCATGCTCCGATGCTCCATTATTTGAAACGGAGGCACGTCTGCGATCCTCAGGTCCACATTCTTCATCGCCCTGAGCTCGAATCAACGTCACGATTCATCACGATGAAAAGTCACTTGCATGGAGATATCTCCCGAATCACCTTGATCCATCTGTCACTATCGTCGTCGCACCTCCTGTAGGTCGTCTTGACATTGGATCTTCGATCTCGGATCGTTGCGGCATGAATCGAAGGCGCAACAATTTTCCGTTCATATCCCACAAAGAACGAAGAACACTAGAAAATTGGGGGAGAGAGATAAATTCACCAGAACACCCCAAGAACAGATCTTTTCCTTGTTCATGTCAGTGTCAATCCGTTCATGTTAGAACGAAGAATGAAGAGGAAACAATTCAAATCTCTAACAAAAATCTACCCTGATAATCAACCCGAAATACGTACGACCCATGAATTAATTCGTTTGTCGAATGATTCACGCTCGTCATAAGAAATAAATAACAGGGAAAGAATCAAAAGAAAAATCACGCCCTACCTTGAGTTTGGATCGACTATTTACAAATAATGATTGAATTTTTGTCGTTGACGAGATCCTCCAACTGCTGGTGCAAAGATCCATGATCCGCTCGCTCTGTCGTCACCATTTGCCGAGAGGGTTTCCATGCCACATCTTATAAGAATTCTAGGGTTATGGTGATAACCCAGAAATCCGTAAAAAATGTTTATTTAAAAGGAAAAATCGCTGCGTCAAATAAAAAGAGTTTTCTATTAAAATATTTTTATTCCCGTTACGTCCAAAATCTACTTTTCACAGTTGAACCACACCGGTCAATGTTAGGCCTTGCCTAAGATAAACTCACTACTCTGAATTCAATAGTGCTATCAAAATTCTGATTCTATCACCCGTTTGGATGTTATTCAACTTTCTCAGGAAAACCGCTTGTGCGTGCTATTAAAAACATAACATTTTTCAATAAATTGTTCTGGATACACCGAGCCTCAAAATCACACGCCGTCTCAGCGTCTGGTCTCATAATTTTTGCCAATTAATTTATAAAAATAAAATCTAAGAAATTTGAGTCATTACATTCTCCCCACCATAGGTCTTTACGTCCTCAAAAGACAAAACAAAGGGCTACAAAACAAAAAGATGAGGGTATTAAGCATGAATATGGGCCTCCCACTCCCACGTGCTCTCCTAGAGATTCCCGTGCTACCACCAGATGCACACTAAGGGAATTTCTCACCCATAAAAGATCATCTTCTGTCGATCCTCGATCTCTATTGGGTACTCCACAAACATTGCCCCACCGACAATGTCCAGCTCTCCCCAGTCGATGATGTTCGATGGATCATGCATGTACCTCCTCACCTGTGACCCATGGAAGACATCATGTACCCGATGAAACTATGAGGGTGGAGCTAGGCGGTACACCATATCACCAACTCTACACAAAATCAGAAAAGGGATGATGAACCTCGGTGATAACTTTTCTTCTTGGCCAAATCTCTGCAACCCACATCGAGGTGAGACCCAAAGGAGCACATAGCCTCCCTCCTCGAACTCCAAAGGCCTCCATATCGTATTGGCACACGACTTTGATCGGCTCTATTAAGTATTCATCAACTCATTGATGATCTACACCTTTTCAGTAGTGGCTCGCACCAACTCTGGGCCCATGAGTGCAGACTCTCCTAGGTCAGTCCAGAAAAATTGGTGACCTGAAGGGTTACCCGTACAGAGTCTCAAATGGATCCATACCAATAGTGGAGTTGTATATATTGTTATACGCAAACTCTACTAGTGGTTGGTGGTCCTCCCAACTATGACTGAATTCCAACATGCAGGCACATGACATATCCTCTAGAACCTGAATGGTACTCTCTGTCTGGCCATCCGTCTTGGGATGAAACATCGTGGTAAATCAAAACCGATTCCCAAACACCTCCGGTAATCCCTTCCACAACTGGGATGTGAAACGAGCATCACAATTTGAAATAATCTTCAATGGAACTCCGTGAATCCAAACAATCTATTGTATGTAGAGGTGTCTTAAACTCTCTAATAAACTCTGCTCCTGGATAGGTAGAAAGTGGCCTGACTTGGTGAATCGATCAACGATCACCCAGATGGTATCGTGTCCCCTTGAAATACATGGTAAGTCCATCAAGAAGTCCATTGATATCCCATTGCACTTCCATTTCACCACTTCAAGGGGTTGTGCCAAACCCACTAGAACCTGGTGCTCAGCCTTCACCTACTGGCATGTAAGGCATCGAGAAACGAACTCTGTCACTACCTTCTTCATTCCTGGCCACCAGAACTGACACCGGAGGTCCCAGTACATCTTCACCACATCTGGATGTACTTCTATGGGGGATGTATAGAACTCCCTCAGAAACACCTCTCGTAACACCACTGGTACAACTCTGTTACCTCGAAAAAGAACAATATGCTCCCCACCTTTTGAATATCCATCAGGAGCATGACTTGTAGATAACTGAGCACTTAGAGTCTTGTAGCTGACATCCCCAAGTCGTGCCTCCCTGACTTGTTGTAAAAGTGTAGGCATGACAACTATAGATTGGAGAGAAGATCACCCATATCCATCTATATAGGATAACTTTAATGAGGTTAACTACTCTAACACATCATCCATCAACTACAAACTCGATCTCCTACTGAGATAATCAGCCACCACATTCCCCTTACCATGAGTATAGATAATCTCAAAGTAATAATCCTGGAGGAACTCTATCCACCACCTCTATCTCAAGTTCAGATCCTTCTGAGAGAAGATATACTTAAGACTCTTATGATCAGAGTAGATGATAAACCGCTTGCCCATCAGGTAGTATCACCACATATTCAACGCAAAGACTACCACTGCCAACTCAAGATCAGGGGTCATGTAGTTCTGCTCATGTTGTCTCAACTGGAGTTAACCATAGGAAATCACCACATGCATCTTCATCAGGACACAACAAAGTCCAGTCCCTGATGCATCGTATAATACTACATAATCGACACCCTCTTTTGATAGTCTTAGGATCGGGGCGCTCATCAAATTCTGCCTCAACTACTGAAAATCATGCTGGTACTTCTCTATCCACATGAAAGGCTTCCCTTTTCGGGTCAAAACTATCATTGGTGCTGATATACTAGGGAAATTAAGGATGAATCTCCAGTAATAGTCTACCAACCCAAGGAAGCTCCGCACCTCCGTCATGCTCCTAGGTGGATCCCATGCTAACACCACCTCAACCTTGGATGGGTCTACTTCCACTCCATCTATTGAGATGACATGTTCTTGAAAGTGGACCACCTGAATCCAGAACTGGCACTTCAAGAGATTCCCATAAAGCTGGTGCTCTTGGAGTATGTCTAGAACCATCCGTAGGTGTCTCGTGTGCTCCTCCTTAGACGCTGATTACATAAGGATATCTTCAATGAAGAGAACCATGAACCGGTCTAGGTAAGGCTGGAAGATCCGGTTCATGAGCCCCATGAACACTGTAGGAGTGTTAGTCATGCCAAAGGGTATCACCAATTATTCATAATGACCATAGTGAAATATGAAATTCATCTTTGGTATATCCTCATATCATACTCACAGTCGGTGATAACCTTATCAAATGTCAATTTTTGAGAACCATTGTGCCCTCTCAACTGCCCGAAGAGGTCATCGATCCTTGGCAGTGGATACTTATTCTTCATGGTCACCCAATGTAGGTGATTTTAATCCACACAAAACCTCAAACTCCCATATGCCTTTCTGGAAAATAATACCAGGGCCGCCTAGGGTGAAACACTGGGTCTCATGAAGCCCTTCCTGTGTAAATCTTACAACTGCACCCTAAGATCATGAAGCTATGTTGGAGAAATTTGATATTCTAGTGAGGGTATTAGTTCCATCCATGGATGAAATTTATGAAAAAATCTATCCCATGGTGAAGAGGTAATCCTAAAGCATCTTTCAGGAAGACGTCCTCATACTCCGCCACTACTGCTAGAAAATGGAAGCTCATGACATTCACTTCCCTGAGGGTCATGTTATCAAAGTAATGAGTGATCATCTACACCATACTATGAATGAGTCCATCCTATGTTGACTGGGTCTCCTTTTCACCAAAAAAGGATAACCTAGTACCATCACCATGGACACACCTCACCCTTCGCCTAAAATAGTGAATCTGGGTATGGACTGAAGATAATCAATCCATACCAAGAATGACAATGTAAGGCCTTGACGCTGCCACGAAGAGGTTACAATAAAAACTCTCACCTCCAAGAGTAATATCACACTATCAGCAAAGATGTGTGATCATATAGTCTCCTCTAGTAGTCATATCTAAGCGCAAGGGATGAGTCAATGGTTCTGCTTGAATCTCAAGGTATTGAACAAGATACATGGTGAGAAAAAATGACTAGCACATGTCTCTATCAGTACGATAAATAAGATATAAAAGACATAGATCATACCTCAAATCATCCATGGAGTCCCTAGGTCATAATCCTTGACTGCATGCAGTTATCCCCTCCCCTATCATCTAGCTCCCTGAGCCTGGCGCGGACCACCTGGGGGTGGTGGTGGTAACAAGTTGAAACATCGACCACCTCCCATTGCTCTCCCAATTCCTCTGCCACATCTAATTCACTATAGAACCACCTTCTACCGCCTCTGAATATACCTCTATTTTCCATCCAAATCCTCCTTATCAGTAGCACAACGGGTTCGACAATCTTGCGCGAGATATCCCCTACCGCCACACGAGTTGCACCACCTCTACCTGGGATAACTAGATCCACCTTGTGAACCCTGAACCACATATAATCTATCCAGGGACCTCCTACTATAATTTCTACCATGATCAGATCCCTAAGGATGATGTCGTCTCCCTGATGCCAAGGTCTCTGCACCTGCACGTCCACTGCAGACTATCATCGGCTGTCTCTGCTCAGCCAAGAATCTCTCCACCACCAAAGCCTGCTCTAGCACCCCATCATAAGTAGGAATGCTCAGATGTATAATACTATCTTTTATGTCTCCATGAATACCTTTCTAGAAGGTTCAAGCCTGTATGTGCTGATCCCTGGCCATATCCATTGATAACCTGGAAAGGTTGGTGAACCTCGATGAATAATCAGCTACTATCATTCTACCCTTATGGAGCTGACGAAGCTCCTTTATACACACATCTATCAGTGTAACTGGTGGAAACTCCTCCCTAAAGAGGTTCTTGAATTCTATCAATGAAATATTTTCCTCTCTATGAGTCTGGACAGACAAACTCCACCATCGCCCTGCTGAGCCCTGTAGAAGGCTCGTTGCTTGAATCAACATCTAATCAGCTGGTGTCCTAACTAGTTGAAAAACTTGGGTCACCGCCTCAATCCAGTCCATAGAATCCTGAGGTTTGGGCTGGCCTTAGAACCTAAGGAGTATCTGTCTCTAAAGATCATGGAGAACACTCATCCTGCGCTCCTCGTCTGCTAGTACTGTGGGTACCACACGTTTCTCTATAGGTGTTGGTAAACTTAGGGCACCACCTAGAGGTAGCATCTGGGAAAACGACCCCTATACTGAAGCCTCATCACTGAGGGGGTCATACTCATGATAGAGCTACTGAATCCTAGTTGGTATGCATTTTTAAGGTATCCTGTAAGAAAAAAAAAGATGTACCATGGTCAAAGAATATATTTGGATAACTGACTTAGAAGGACATGGAACTGTAACTCATTTCTATATAATGCATGTACCATTATTTTCCCTAAAACCAATGTTCTCATGTACTGAGTCGAAAAGCAGGTTATCAAATTCCTAGTGTATGGATACATCTGCCGCTCATCAGAAACTACCATGAGAGAAAAAGAGAGAAATGCTGAAAGATCTGAAGAGAATATGGTACATTAATGGAGGATCATAGCCAGGGCCATGGAATATACCAAAAACTCCATCTAGAATATCCCAATAAGTATAGGATTGATGGTTTGGTAGGATTGTTCACGTCAATACCAAGGAATATACTTAGGGCATTAAAACTAAATAGAGGATCCCACACTGGGCCTCTTGGGGGATTCTAACAACTCTATCTTGGAAGTCCTGTGGATGGGATCATACTCATGTGAGTATGAAATGATTAACAAAATACCTTTAGGGAAATGATAAGGATAACTAACTCCAACTATGCTCATCCAAGATACGATGGATGAGAGAAACAATTCACATAGAAGGGGAGGGTGCATGGTGAGTAAAAGTCACACCCATAGTGTCCCTTGACCCTGGGTACTACCGGTGCAAACAACCTATGTAACCGAAAAGTCTGAGATAAAACCCAACATTAGCCTTATAAGGATCATCTCGTCACAAGGGTTCCAACTCTATAAATGGTTCATAAATCATATGTATGATTGGAAAGATATGAATGTTTTAGTGAAAAGGCCCGATCAGGGTCCGGTCTGGGTCTGACCTGACCCATCAAACCCATCCCAACCCGCTAGCCGACCCGACCTGGTCCGGTTGACCTGGCCCGAATAGGCCCGGCCTATTGGGCCACTTGGTCTTTCCCATCGGGCCACTGGAGCAGCCTGACTCCCTTGTCTGGCCTGCTGGCACACAGTCCACCTGGCCGCATGCTCCCCTGGTCAACGCATCACTACTGCGTTCAATGCGGTTGGAACACCGCTTCTGCCTCACCCACAGCCTGGTACTGCTGTGGGCCACTAAACGCGACTGATCCACATTTCACGTGGCCAGGTCCCCCTCCACTTAGCGCCACACCTTCCACGGGCCTCCAATCATGCTTCGAGGCTTCGTTCTTCGAAACAAAGGCATGTCTACTATCCCCAGTTCACGTTCTTCATCGATCTAGGCTCAGACCAACATCACAATTCATGACGAAGAAAAATCACTCCCATGGTTATATCTCTAGAATCATCTTCATACATCCATTGTTGTCTTCATTCCTCCGGTAGGCCATACCAACATTGGATCTTCGATCTCAGATCATTGCGCCATGAATCGAATGCTCAACGATCCTCTATTCATATCCCATGAAGAATAAAGAATGAAAGAAAATTGGGGGGCAGAGATAAATGCACAAGAACGCCCAAATAATATATCTTTTCCTTATTTACTTTTGCCTCGATCCATTCATGTTAGAATAAAGAACGAAGGGAAAACAATTCAAATCTATAACAAAAATCAACCCTGACAATCAACCTGCAAATAAATTCCCAAATCACACAATATACATGACCTGTGAATCAATCTATTCGTCAATTGGTTCACATTCATCATAGAAAATAATGAATGGAGAAGGAATCAAATTAAAATGCACTCCCTACCTCGAGTTTGGATTGACCATTGATGAAGAATGATTGTCTTTCCGTCGTTGAAAAGATCCTCCAACTCCACTAGCGCAACGATCCATGATCTGTTCGATCCATCATCACTATTTTTCATGAGGGTCTCTCTAACATGTCTTAGATAAATTTCAGGGTTATGTAAATAACCTTAAATTTTCCAACCAAGGTTTATTTAAATGGAAACATCGCTAAGTCGAATAAAAATATTTTTTATTAAAATATTTTTATTCCCATTACGTCCAAAATATACTTTTCAGAGTTGACCCATGCCAACCAATGTTAGAACTCGCCTAAGGAAAAATAGCTACTCTAAACACAATAGTGACCTCCGATTTTTGGTCCAGACACCCATTTTGATGTTATTCAACTTTTTCAGGAAAACCGCTTGCGCGTGTTATTAAAAACTTAACATTTTTTAACGAATTGTTCTGGGCACACCGTTCCTCAGAATCACACACCATCTCAATGGAAGGTCTCATAATTTTTCTAATTAATTTATAAAAATAAAATCTGAGAAATCTGAGTCATTGTATCTTATACAGGTGGATTCTTTTCCTCGAGTTGGGATGGTTTGTAATATCCCAACCTTTTCTGGAGTTTATCTCAAGCGCGATCTCATGTAATTTTTGTTCTTTACTTAAGTAATTTTGGTTGGAGTTATGGATTGGGGTGAGTTTGGGTGAAGTCTATGAAAATATTGGAGAAAAGAGGTTGTTCACAGTTGGTGCATGATTTGAAAAAACTGTGTGACTACTTAGGAGAAACCATGAACCCTCTTATTTTTTATCCAGTAGCTTCGGCATGGTTGGTGCACGGTTTGAGAGGTCGTGCGAGGTATCCATGTGAAGTTCCCCCATGAATCAGTGGCTAACTCATGATTAGCACATGGTTTTTCTAATCATGTAACTAAACTATGCATGGGCCTACGGTGAGTTCCTAAAATTGTAGATCTCACTCGTTTTCAAGTTTTAATGAGTTGTTTCACCTCTTATACAGCCCTAACTCGGAATTCTACTTTACTAAGGGTAAAAAAAGGTTCTCCCGTTGACCCGAAGGGATTCAAAGGCCTTAATAACACCATTCTTCAAGATTGAAATCCCAAATTGAAGATCCTCTCTTATCCCTATAAGTGGACTTTATCCCGATGCTTCTTCTGTTATTTCTTCTATATTTCCTTGATGTTTTCGGTGAATATATCATCTATTTTATTATATCTAAACCTATGTAGTGATATGTAGATCTAGGATTGAATATCTAGATCTATAATTATGAGATCTTAATGTCTTTGATCTTGTTTTCAGTTTAGGGATTTAGATTTGTAACTTTTATCAACATCGTTGTGCTGCTTAGATTTGGGGATTTTTGTTGGGAAAACATCCATCAATGAATCAAGATTGGTGGTATAAATCTAATTCTCATAGTCTTGGATTTGATATGTATATGAAATATTGTAGAATTTCTAGCATCCATTAGAAATTATTTTCCTTGAATTTGGTTTATTAGATTGAACAATTGAGTTATTGAAGCTTTATTGGTATAAGTGATTAATTGGGGAATTAATCATGAGACTAAGGGGATTCCCTACTCGATAATTAATTTTGGGAAATTAGTTATAAGGGATAGGGGTTGTAATATAGATAATTAATATCGGGGTTAATTATAAAATATCGAATTGGCTATGTTGAGATAATTAATTGTGAATTAATTATGGGATTTGAGATAATGATCTAGATAATTATTTGTGGGATTAATTATGGAAAGTTGAGTTTTAGAATGAGATAATTAAATCTAGAAAATTAATTATGGGATATGAATTGTGATATTCATTAATTAATTAATGAATTAATTAATGGGATTGAGATATTTAGTTTATTATGGTGTTAACTAATGGATTTGATGTATTTAACTAATTGTTGAATTAGTGAGGTAATTTATGTAGATAATTAATGGATGAATTAATTATGTGTTTAATAATGGGAACATGGTCATTCTAAATTGAGAAGTAGAAATGGTAACATGGTCATCATACTTATGAGTAAGAGAAGGGGAACATGATCATTCTAATGTGAAGTATACATGGTAACATGGCCATTATACTTATGAGTAAAGAGAATGGGAACATGGTCATTCTATTGAGGGGTAATCATGATAACATGGTCATCTTACTTAGATTTGTGATATCGTTATTTTAGAAAATGTGTATTATTAATGTGAAATTAAAGAATGGAAGTAATGGCACTCTGAGTTATGGCATCTCACAAGAATATTTGTACGTCGGCATTAGTCTAATCAGGTATTGAGATATCATAACACCTTGAATACTTCTAGATTTGGTGAGAAGTAGGTATTAAGATATGATATTACACAGGGAACTCTTCAGGCTTCAATATGAGATGAAGTTAGTATTGAGGTATGAGTATCCTTGGGAACCCTGGAGTTAATGTAGTTAGATAAGAATAAATGAAAATTTGATAAACAATTTATTATTGAATTGTACTTATTTCCTTATATAATTTCATGCACTATCTTTTGAATAGACTTGGTTTAGACACCATTGGTGGTGGATTACTGAGTCGTACTCACACCTTACCAGGGCTGCCTGATCGGTACCCGAATAGATTATATTGTTACAGGACTGGATAATGGAAAATTCCCTGGGATAGATGGATGATTGGGGATGGAGTTTGGAGGAGGGAACCAGATATGGTTTGGGACCCATTTGGGGAGTCTTAGTGTCTTTACTTTCATTTTCATTATTTACACTTGACACTTATATTTTCATAGCATGTTTTCCATTTTAGTTGAGTACTGTATTTTTTTCCTATTTGGCTATCTTGTGACATGAGGATTGTTTTGTTTATATATTTTTCCTCTATTTCTTATTTACTTCCAATGGTGTTTTACTTTAATAAATGAGGGTATAGTCTCCCCATTAATGACTTACTATACCCTCATTGCTAGTTGGTAGCCTCTAGCATATGGGGAGGCGTGCTTGAGGTCTTATGGAGAACCGGATCTTGGCACTTTTGCGTGTCTTCTGGGTCAGGAAGTTACAAAGTGGTATTAAGGAACCCATTTTATTTCTTCTTATTTTGTCTTACTATTTTGGGAAAGGTAGGAAAGAGGCTAAGTATTTTTGAGGCCTGGTAATGAGCTCGTGCATGAGAGTTGCAAACTCATGTACGGGGGAAAAGCTGAGTACTCAGGGTGGGATTGTTGTTATTTCTATTTGCTGTTACAGTTGAATATTATTTCACCTTGGGTGATTCACTTGTAGTGTGATATGATTATTTTTTCTGAGAATTTTTGTGTATTGATTCCTGGCTAAGAATGACACGAGAGTTGAGTCTTTATGCATCATTCTAGGAACTCAGGATTATTCTATGACATGCATCATCATAGGCATGGACAGGAAAATGGGTTATGGGTAATTTGTTGAACTTGAACTATTTTCCTGGTTGTGAGATCAAAATTAAAAGAGTACCTAAAGTTATTTGATTAGGATTTAGAAATGATGAAAAATGAAAATAATTGGTTGTCTAAATGAGAAACTTCACTACGGTGGTGTGTTTACCCTTGTTAACCAAAACCTATGTGTAGGAGGGTTAATGATAGTGATAGCGCCTCGATTTTGACTATGTGGTGAGATGGCAGAAAATTCTTATTGTGGTTATTTTACTCTTATGAAAATGTTATAAGGTTGTGTCATGAGACCCGAGACGTGTGTTTGGCCTGGTAGAGAGTATGCCTCCATGATGATTGTTGAGGGGACGATCGAGGGGCATGCCTAGGAATGATTTTCCAGTTAGGGAACTTGAGGCACTGATCATTCCAGTTGAAGATGAAGGGGAGCAGTTTTGAGAGAACTTCACTCACTTCATGTAATTCATGGAAAGAGACCCAGGGCGGGTTATAAAAAGTATGTTTGAGTTGACAAGGGAGTTTTAGTTGCAGCACCCTCAGGATTTCACTAGAGAGGGTGGACTTGAGTGAGCATAATTGTGGGTTGAGTCCATAGAGACAATACTTGACCATTTTGAGACTCCAACCGAGAGGAGAGACAAGTTGGATACTTATATGCTATGGGGATCAGTGCAGCACTGGTGGGACATTCAGACACGAACTGGACATACTGACAGTATGTTATGGAAAGGATTCTTGGAGAGGTTCTTGGAGAACGTTTATCTAGAGACATTGAGATAATAGAAATCAGCCGAGTTAATTCATCTGTCATAGAGGAGCATGCCGGTGATGGACTATGTTGGATGCTACATAGATCTGCAATGATTTGCTCCAACTTTAGAAGGAGATGAAGCAGCTACAACAAAATGCTTTAAGGATGGAATTAAGTGTGAGATTAAGTCCGAGGTGAATATCTTCAGGTTGAAGAATTTTTCAGAAGTGGTGGATTAGGCTCTTATAGTTGAAGGGAACTTGAGGGAGGCTTCCAATTCTAGACGGGTAATTGTTACTGGATGATCAGGAGGTGCAACTTCTGAGAGTAGGAAGTGCTGTTATGAAAAATTTATCGAAGCAAGTGGGAATATGAGTACTCAGACATGAGGGTCGGTTGGATAGGACCTTACTGGGGTGATTTTTCATCAGTGTGGGAGGCTAAGACACTATTGTCAACAATATTCCTAACCACTAGTAGAGTGTCAATCTTGCAAAAAGATGGGACATCAACACAAGTTCTGTAGGTCACAGAGATAAGATGGTACTGAAGGAGTAGCTGGGAAGAGTCAGAGTATAGGAAGTGGATCTTATACACTATATCAGGCTGGTGGTTGGAGAAATTATGGCCTTTATGAGTTTTTCTTAACGTCGTTTGGGTTGAAAAATACACCATTAGTGTTTATGGCCTTGATGAACAAGATATTTCAGCTGTATCTGGATCAATTTGTGGTGGTGTTTGTGGATGCCATATTTTTTTTACTCCACGAATCATGAAGATCATGCCAAACGTTTTGACATCGTCTTAAGTACACTGAGAAAGCATTGGCTATATACCAAGCTATCTAAGTGTCAGTTTTGGATTGACTTGGTATACTTCTTGGGGAACATCATATCAAAGGAAGGTGTGTCAATGGACCCAGAGAAGGTTCATGAAGTGGTTTCTTGGGATAATCCCAATAATGTTTTCAATATCTGAATCTTCCTGGTATTAGGGGGATATTATTGAAGTTTCATCCAAGAATTTTCCCATTTGGTAGTGCCTCTTTTGGGATTGACCAAAAAGGAAGTAATGTTTGAATTGATAGAGCCTTCTAAGAAAGATTTTTAGGAGTTGAAGAAGCTCTTGACATCAACACCAATATTGATACTACATGAGTCAGGTGAGGAATATACAGTTTATTGTGACACTTCTGGGATTGGACTTAGAGCTGTACTGATATAGGGAGATCAGGTTGTGGCGTATGGGTATCGATAGTTGAGGCCTCACGAACAGAATTACTCTACGCATGACCTTGAGTTGGAAACAATAGTTTATTCTCTTAAGTGTTGGAGACACTATATTTTGGGAGAAAATTTTACAGTTTTTATAGATCAAAAGAGCTTGAAGTATATATTTTCATAGTGTGATTTAAATCTATGATAGTTGAGATGGGTAGAGTATATGCAGTCCTTTTATTTTGAACTGGCATATACGTTTGGGAAGGGAAATAGTGTGTCTCATGCCTTGAGCATAAAAACTCATACTCATATGGTTCAAGATTCAAGTTTAGAGTGTAAGATAATGACCTTGCTAGCTAAAATGCATATAGTGGTTAAAGAGATTCAGGAGAATATAACTTTGGTTTTAGTTGTAATAGAGTCTATGCTTTTGAGACGGATATGAGATAGACAGTATGAGGATCTAGAGTGTTTATCCTTGAAGGAAATCTTTGATGGTGGGGACACATCTTCAGATTGGTTGATAAATAAGTATTAAATCATCTATGTGAAGAATCGAGTTGGGGTACCTACGAGCATGCGAGAGGAGCTCATGTGGGAATTTTATGCATCGAAGTGGGCGGTGCATCTATGTGTAACCAAAATGTACTGTGACCTATGACAATATTTTTGGTGGTTAGACATTAAAATGAGATAGCAAGGTTTATGACAAGATGCTTCACCTGTCAACAGGTGAATATAGAGCATCAACGACCTAGAGGTTTACTACAATCGTTGCCTATTCCAGAATGGAAGTGGGATGATGTGACCATGTATTTTTTGGTAGGTCTAATGAAAATTATTAGGAAGAATAATTCTATTTGGTTAATTATGGATCAACTAAAAAAGTTAGCACATTTCTTTCCCATAAGAGAAACCTTTATAGTAGAATAGTTGGGAGAACTTTATTTTTAGGTGATAGTTCGTCTGCATGGAGTGCCACAGACTATAGTTTCAAATCGTGATTCATAATTTACATCCCGTTTCTGGCAAGGATTATATGAAGCGCTTGATGAACAAGTTTTATTGATTAGGGTTTTCCACCCACAAACAGATGGGAAGTTGAAATTTACTATATAAGTGCTTGAGGATATACTAAGAGAATGTGTGGTTGACTTAGGTGGATCTTGGGAAAAGCACTTGGATTTAGTAGAGTTTTCTTATTACAATAGTTATTAGGAAACTATATAGATGGAAACATACGAGGCTCTTTATAGTAGGCCATTTATATCACTACTATGCTGTATGGAGACTGGTGAGTCATAGTTTTTGGGATCGAGTCTTGTGCAGGAGACATCAGAGTAGGTATAGTTGATTTAGGAATATATGGATACAACTCAGAGTAGACATAAATCAAATGATGACAGATGAAGATGACCCTTGAAGTTTATAGATGGTGATCATGCATTATTTTGAGTGTTACCTAGGATGGGTCACCACAAGATACAGAGGCAGGGAAAGTTGGCACCCGGGTTTGAAGGACCTTTTGAGATAGTGGTGAGAATCGGGCCGGTGTCATACTGATTGGCTCTTCCACAGAGATATAGTGCTATTCATTATGTTTTCCATGTATAAAAACTATGGTGGTATCATCCCAACCCTTCTCATATTATCGATATGAATTATGTTGACCTTGAGATAAATGTTTCCTTTGAGGAGCATCTGATACGTGTGTTGGATCGCAGTGGGGAAGTGTTGAGGGGAAATATCATACTGATAGTTCATGTGTTATGTAAACATGGAAAAATACAAGTGTAAACATGAGAAATATAAGTAGATATGGTGGCTCAATGGCCCAATATTTTTGGCTCGGAATCTTAGAAAGGCTTGGAAATACAGCTCGAGGATGAGCTGTTATAAGGTGGGGAGATTGTAATATCATGACATTTTATAGAGTTTATCTCATGCTTGATTTTAGGTAATTTTTGTTTTTACTTAAGAACATTTGGTTGCAGTTATGGATTGGGGAGAATTTGGGTGAATTATAAGAAAATATTTTAGAAATAAGGTTGTGCTTGATTGGTTCACAGTTTGAACAAATCATGCGCCTGCTTAAGAGAAATTGTGCGCCCTCTTGTTTTTGAGGTAGTAGCTTCGGCACAGTTGGTGAATATTTTGAGAGGTCGTGTGAGGTAGTCATGCAAAGTTTCCCATGAAGCAATGACTAACACACGGTAAGCACAAATTTTGTCTAACAGTGTGACTAAGCCATGCGCAGGCCAACTGTGAGATCCTAAAATTGTGGATCTCAATTGTTTTCATGTTTTAATGAGTTATTTCACCTCCTATGCAGTCCTAAATTAAGATTTTACTTTTATAAGGGTAAAGTAAGGTTATCCCATAAACCCATAGGGATTCCAAGTAATTATGAACATTGTTCTTCAAGATTAAAATCCCTAATTGAAGATCTTCTCTTCTCCCAGTAAGTAGACTTGATCCTGATGCTTCTATCGTTCATTCTTCTGTCTTTCCTAGATGTTTTCATAGAAGATATCCTCTATTTTCTTAGATATAAACCTATATAGTAATATATTTATCTAGGATTTAAGATCTAGATCTATAATTATGAGATCTTAATGTCATTGATGTTGTTTTTGGTTTATGGATTTAGATTCAGAACTTTAATCAACGTCGTTTTTTTGCTCAGATTTTGGGGATTTCCGTTGGGAAAATATCCCTCAATGAATCGAGGTAGGTGGTCTAAATATAATTCCCATAGTCATTGATTTGATATGAATATGAAATATTGTATAATTTCTACCATCCTTTATTAATTTTTTTCCTTGAGTTGGGTTTATTAGATTGACCAATTGAGTTATTGATCCTTTATTGAAATAGGTGATTAATTGGGGAATTAATGATGAGATTAAGTGGATAACCTATTAGATAATTCAATAGGGGAAATTGGTTATATAGGATAGGGGTTGTAATCTAGATAATTAATTGAGAGATTAATTATGAAATATCGAATTGGCTATGTTGAGATAATTAATTGCGAATTAATTATGGGCTTTGAGATTATGATCAAGATAATTAATTTTGGGATTAATTTTGGAATGTTTTGTTTCACAATGAGATAATTAATTCTGGGAAATTAATTATGGGATATGAATTGGGATATTGGTTAATTAATTAATTAATTATTTAATTAATGGGATTGTGACATTTAGTTAATTGTGGTGTTAACAAATGGATTTAATGTATTTAACTAATTGTTTAATTAGTGAGGTAATTGATGTAGATGTTTAATGGATGAATTAATTATGTGTTTAAGAATTGGAACATGGTCATTATAAATTGAGAAGTACAAATGGTAACATGGTCATCATACATATGAGTAAGAGAATGGGAACATGGTCATTCTAATGTGAAGTATACATGGTAACATGGTCATTATATTTATGAGTAAAGAGAATGGGAACATGGTCATTCTATTGAGGGGTAAGCATGATAACATGGTCATCTTACTTAAGTTTGTGATATAGGTAATTTTGGAAATGTAGCTTTCAAATGTAAAATTAAAGAATGGAAATAATGGCACTCTGAGTTATAGCCTCTCACGAGAATATTCGAACTCTGGTATGAGTCGAATCAAGTATTGAGATATCATACCACCTTGAATACTTCGAGCTTTGGCGAGAAGCAGATATTAAGATATGATATTATCTAAGGAACACTTCGGGCTCTGGTATAATATGAAGTTAGTATTGAGGTACAGTTATCCTTGGGAAACCTGGAGTTAATGTAGTTAGATAAGAATAAATGAAAATGTGATAAACTGTTTATTATTGAATTGTACTTATTTCATTATAGAACTTCATGGACTATGTTTTTTTGGACTTGTTTTAGACACTATTGGTGGTGGCCTATGAGATTTAATCACACCCTACTCGGGCTACCTAATCAGTACCCGAATAGATTATATTGTTATAGGGCTGGATAAGGGAAAAGTCCCAGGGAAAGATGACTGATTGGGGATAGAGCTTGGAGGAGGGAACCAGACATGGTCCGGGACCCGTTTGGGGAGTCTTAGTGTCATTACTTTCAGTTGTATTATTGGCACTTGACACTTATATTAACATATCATGTTTTCCATTTCAGTTGAGTATTGTATTTTTTCCAGTTTGGTTATCTTGTGACATGAGGATTGTTTTGGTTATATATGCTTCCACTATTGATTATTTTCTTCCAATGGTGTTTTATTCTAATAAATGAGGGTATAGTCTCCCTAGGAATGAATTACTAGAACCTCACTTCTAGTTAGCAGCCTCTAGCGTACGAGGATGTGTGTTTGAGTTCATGTGGTGAACTGGATTGAGGAACTATTGCATGGCTTCCGGGTCGACATGTTACATGGTTTGTTCAGAAACTGATACCATGATTGAGCTTTTAGAGTAGGGGTTGAGTGCTATGGAAAATGAAACCATTGTTGTTTTTGAATGTTTGTGATAAATTGCAGTTGTAAATGTAATTGTACAAAAAAATGTTTGAAATACCTATAATATAGTGTTTTTTTGGATTTTTGATGTGGTTTTTATTTCAATTAAATTATTAATTTTTCATATATATTTTATTTCCTACTGCAAGTGTATTTGTTGTTGCAGTGTGTCATAATATCAACATCACACTACAAAAGTATGGTCTTCATCAACACTATTTCTAGCACAGATAAAGAGGTATCCTTTTAACGGTTCTTTGATCAACGACACTTTTTTAGGACTGTTGATGGATTTTTCTAGTGCTGTTAAAATATTGTTCTGTAGTAGTGAAACAAACAATGAGAAAACAACTGAGTGGACAAGGCAAAATCTCCCTTCTCATGACAAGCTCTTACCTTTCCATTTAACCATTTAAGCCACTACCACAAAAACAGGTTTTCACAACACTACCCTTTAACAGCGTTAAAAAAAGCACTGATAAAGAAGGTACCTTTATCAACGCTAAAAAAATGATAAAAGGGTACTTTTAACAGCTCTAAAAAAAGCACTATTAAAAGTAACCATTTATGATTTCTTTTTTTAGTAGTGCTGATAAAGGGTGGTCTTTATCAGTGCTTTTTTTACTAACACTAATAATGGGTATATTTGAAAAATATATATATTTCATTAAAAAAATATAAAAATATAAAAAATATAAATTTATTTATATTTATATAAATAGAATATATATATTTTAAATATATTTTAGATAAGTATAAATTGACATTTACACTAAATATATAACATATATAGTAAAAATGGGTTATAAAATATTTTAAAAAATATTATTAATTAATAATTTGATAATTATCATTGAGTAATAGTCTTTTAATAATAATTTAAAGACACACAAAATAAAAATGTTAATAAAATATCTAAAATAAGTTAAAAACATAACTCAAACTTTGAAGGGCCATAACTTTTGATCGAGGTGTTCGTTTGAGCTCCACAACATATCAAGTCGAAGCCTGCGACGAGCACTACACGTTGATGACATAAAGAAACCTTCTATCACATTTTTCAAGGAAAAAAAAGGCCTAGAAGGCCTCAAAAACCTAGTTTTTAGTCGGCATACCCAATTTTTTTAACATTCAATGGAATTTCAACCTCATTTTAAGGGGTCTTTATTCCATTTTTAGTGTGGAATGAATTTATTATGAGGGATTACATTCATATTGATACCATGGATTTAAAAATTTATCATTTTTTCACAATGTAATGTTATTTATAATCAAATATATAATGATATATACATATTTTTTTATATATTTACACATAAAAAAATTAATTTAATAAATAAATAATTAATCTTATTTATATATAAAATATATTTCTCAATATATAAGCCTTATCTAAATAAAAAACTAATATCCATTTTATTTAAAATACATATATATGAATATTTATATACCTATATAATGTGTGTGTGTGTGTCTGTGTATTTGTGTATGTATGTATTAACAAACTAATATATATTAATATACGAATAAATATACAGATAAAAAATATAACTAAATATATATAAATAGATAGATACAAATATATATTAATATATGAATAAATATATAAATATATAAATATATAGATATAAATATTCATGTATATATATATACTAATATATATAAATTAATATACGAATAAATAAATAAATAAATAAATATATTAATATAAATAAATATATATTTTAATATAAATAAATATATGTTAATAATAATATATATATGTTAATATGAATATATATTAATATACGAATAAATATAACTAATATATATATATATATATATATATATATAAATAGATATATCATTAAATGGACAACAAAGCAATATAGGGAAGTGGTAAAGGGTCCAGACGCATAGTGGGAGGTCTCGAGTTTGAATCCTGGGGGAGGCAGGGGCACGCGCGGTGGTGGAGGGGGGGGGGGGTGATCGCACTGTTAAAGGGTTGGGGGTTGGGGATGGGGCGTGCAGGGGTGGTAGGGTGGGCGTGCAGGGGTGGTAGGGTGGGCGGGCGGGGTGATTCATAGTGCTGTTGAAGGGACCCCCCATTTATCAGTGCCTCGATTAACAACGTTTTTTAGACCTATAAATGGAATTTTCTAGCACTTTTAAAAGTTATATTTGCAGTAGTGAGCTATGATCTTGGAACATTCCTGAGGTAGCATGATTTAACTTTCCCATAGAAGAGTTGAACCACCAACTAATGAAAGGGGAGAGATCCCCTTCTAACCCACATGAATTTGTCATTCCTAATTTGCTTCGAATTCATCACACCTTTTCCAAAGACCATGAAGGATTTATTCCAGCTACTATATTGTCAAGAAGTGTCTTCGTAGTGCCTAAAAATAACCTTAATTTACTTTAGAGTCCTCATAATATTATGTAATAATATAATTAAAAATTAAACATATTACTGATAATTAATTATATATTTTATTATTAATAATAACGAACTAATTATTAATTAATTATTAATTAAATATTATTAATTAATTGGTAAATAATGATAAATAATAAAAAATAACTAATATTATAAATAATAATAAGTTATATTATAACCAATAGTTAATAATATTTTTAATTATATATTACTAACCACTATTAAGTGGAGTTCTAAAGATATTTTTTAGTTATATTTTGAGATTACTTTAATGCTGGTAATTCCAATTTACAAAACATTTTTTTAAATATTGTTATAAATATATATACAAACAAAAAAAATTAATGTTAATTTTTTAAAAAAATATGTGACAACACCAATTGATTTGGGGTTCTCTCTTAGGATTTGCAAGTGTCTATTCATTTGACGGTCGACAAACCCATTTCCAAAATAAAAAATCCACACCAATTTAATTTTTAGAAAATAAACCAGGTTTAAAAATTTATTGGAAAAGAAGTGAATGGTGAAACGCCCTTCCCTCCTACGGGTACGGTTTGACGACTTTAGGTAGTGGGAGGGTCGATGTTATCTTCAATGACAATGTGCAACTGCCACTTCACAAGCATCCCTCAGCTGATATTTCAATGTCAACCTGCTTTTTCCACAGCCAATAAGGGATAATAAATTCTTTAATAATAACTCATTTCCACAAAAACCCTATTGGTTGGTTGGTAGTCTTAAAAAGACGTCCACCCACAGTAGTGTAAGACATGGAATAACTTTAGTAGTTTTAAGGGTCTTCCCTCCATAGGCTGCTCAGGTGGCCCGGGGGTTGGGGTTTGGCCCATGAATCCTGAGGTTGAGTTCCCCATTTTTTCTTGTGTGTATTGTACAGAAAAAATCGTTTTATAAGTTGTAAGGGTTCATAATTGAAAGAGGCATATTCCCACCACCATACCCCGACACCCACTGGTGGGCCTATTATTTGAAGGGTGGGAGAGCCCCATATGGATCACTCAAGCCCTAACATTCATGTGTAGTAAGAGTTTCTTTTGAGGGGTGAATCACCTGTTCTACATGAGATTAAATGAAAAGGTTTTGTTGACCTAGTGTGCATGCCATGGAACCGCCAAATTTTATGGAACTTTGGCCAAATCAAAATTATAAGCCCCAACAACTGTCAAATCCCCAAAATTATGACTACTACGATTGATAAAAAATTCGCAATAGGAAAGACAGATGTTAATGCCTGTATGGCTACAAAAAAACTTCAAATCATATGGTTTATATTTTCCTATTTAAAACCACAAAAACCCAGTGGATTTGGTTCACTTTTAGAAAACCGTCCACCCACTAAAGAGACAAGGGTCCACAACTTCCTGAAGTATAACCCCACCATTTCTATCTCCATGGTAGTGCGCCCATTGGCAGGCCTGTTATTTTATGGAGAGGGAGCTAATGGACAGCTTAAATCCTGCAACTCATGGGAAAATATTTAATAACACGGCTATATTTTTTATGGGTTTTAAAATATATTTTTTTAGAAAAAAGGACATGGTTGCAGATTTTTTCAAAAAAAAGGTCAGAGAAGTGTACGCTTCTCCATTTCAAGAAAGAAGCATGAACGAGGTTGATGCTTCTTCCTCTCAGCCAAAGGGACGTGAACTCCGATCAAACCTCTTTGTTTATATATATGTATATATATATATATATATATATATTATTAATATTAATTTCTATAAATATTCCTCATAAATATTTGTTAATGTTTTTATTGATATAAAATATTACAAGTTTGTTGATAAATAATATATTTTTCAATAATGAATTGTATTATTTATTATCAATTAATATTATACTATTATGTTATTAATTAATTAATAATAAAAAAACTAATATTTATAAGATTTTAATTATAAATATTTTTTTAATTTTTTGTTGATATAATTATTATTAATATATTAATATGTAATTTTTAAAAAATATCATTTGTATTATTTTATATTAATTGTTATAATATAATTAATATCATTATAGCTAATATTTTTCGTATAATAATGTAAATAAAAAAAATAGTATTTTAAAAAAATATACTAATTAATAATTATATTTTTCTTAATAGATTACGTTGTATTGTTAAATAATTACTTATATAAGAAATAAGACAATATTTATTATTAATATTAATTATCCTTATAAAATTGAAAATAATAATATTATTATTATTTAATAGTTAATTTAAGATGATTATTTATTATATTAATACTTAGTATTATAATCCATATTAAATATAATAAATAATCATCATAAATTAATTATTAAATATTAATAATATTTGTTGAATTCAAAAAAAAATATTAATATTTAATAATAAATTTAAGAATATTATTTACTATACATGATATGGATAATAATACTAATTATTAATATGAATAAAAAATAATATTAGTATTACCAATATAGTTATTAATATTAATGTTTCTTTTTTGTTGAAAATTATTTGCTTGAATTTTCAATTAATCTATTTATGCAACATTATGTAATTTATTAATATGTCTTTAAATAATGTATAAATAATGATTTCAAAAACATACAACATGTATCATAAATCTAATCTACGTCTGTGGCCTGGATGCTGCTCTGTGCCATAACCAGGTGTATATATAATGCGTCCACACCATGTCTGTCTAGGTCTCTGCCCAGACATATGTTTCTCATGTATATCCAATAGCCCGAAGGCCTTCATTTTTTATTGATTTTTGATAATCCACCTTTCAAGGGGTGAGGTGGAACCCTTACAAGTCCTGTAGGTGTAAGATTACATGGCCCGTAGGCCTTAGAGGAAATCATTTGCCTGTAGGCTTCAAACATTACGTACAACCCAGACTAACTACTTGGAACTGCTCCTCCCTAGCATCTTTATCATGAAATTAGCTCTCCAACTTCGCATGGCTGTTAGGCTAGGCATTCTCGTGCATACAAAGGCTTGTCCCAATGGCAGGTGTCATACCCTCTCATTCTTGCAATCCGTTTAACTTCTACTATGGTGAAAGATCCTTGCTCATCCCCCTTGTAGAGCTTGTTCCTTATAGGTCACCTGGTTTGCATCTGTACTAAAGGTGGATCGAAGGCCTTGAGGTGGCCCAAAGGCCTTACTGACTCGAAGGCCTGGTTGCCCCAAAGGTCTTAAAGGACTCGGGGACCAAATCGGTGGCTCGAAGGCCCAAATGGGGGCATATTTCCGGCTGCTATAGTGTCGAACAGTACCTACTAGAGTCCCGCTATAGTAACTGCTAAAATATATACTACAGTACTGCTACAGTACCCCCAGAAATAATTTCTCCACTTGGATTTGATCTCGGGTCTCTCGGATGCACTTACAGAGTCCTTACCAACTGGGCTAAGGCTCATGTGCCTCCTGTATATCATTGCTGACACACAACCTATCACGAACAGAATCTGGTCGCCACTAATACCAGCACCAAATCCAGCCCATGATAAGGTCCTAAGGGCGTTCCCTATCCTAATGGGATGGCATAAGTGCCCGGGTATCAATATATTTGGTTTGGTAACAATTTACCTGAGTATGAAATCATAAAACTTTAAAAACAATCAACAATATGAATATGAAATTTTCATGCCAAACAAGCCTTAACAGAAAACAGATCTGAATAAATGGTTTTAAATAAAGTACAAGAGGTTCAAACATAAATAAAAACAACATAAAATCAGCCACAAAGACTCCACATGATAAGGGGTCATCACCCCGAGCCGTCTCCACAACACCGCACCATAGGAGGGGACTAACAACCCAAACCGCCTTCACTCGAGGCTTTGTCTTTACCCACATCAAACATAATAAAGCATACTTACACCCAAGGGTTTTAAGTAGGGTTTGAGCCTAATATCAATAGGATACCACCCAAATATTCCAAAGAGTATGCAATACATGGTGAAAAAGCACACAGTTTTAATATGCAAGGAAAGACGACGATAAATTCCAAGAAATGCAACTTTCAATTGTAAACAGTTTTCCAAAATAAAACTTTTATAATGTTAACACATTTTAATAAGACATGTTTGATACTGTAATGTACATCCAAACACACCCTAAGACAAGGGTAAATACAAAAAATCCAATGAGTACCAAAACCGGGAACACCCCTAGGCACTAGATAGTCTTGGGCCCTATGTACCTCGTACCTTGGTGTAAAGTATCCATGTCACAATCATTTCCCATGCATGATTCACTAGTAGGTTACATAACCATAACATAGTGGTCCCAAAACATCATCCATATAGTTTATATAGAGTTTTTGTTATCCAAAATGCTAAGTGAAATAGGGATAAAACTCATCTGGATCACTAACGTACTAGTACATATCCACCCACCTAGGTACCAGGGATTACCCCTTTGCGATCAAACAATTTCAGCATGAAACATACCTATCTTTTAAAATAAAAACACCACTAATACTCACATACAAACAATACAGTATCTATACACACTTTATACCACTAAAAACACACAACAAAACATTTTGATTTTCAATAAAACAACTTCTCAAAATCTCGCACTGTTTTGCACCCAAAACTCCTTGAAATCCCCACTTTTCACACCATGTGTACACTTATAAGTCACAAAAACAAAAATTACATTCCAATACCTTTTAATGAAACCAAAAAATTAGTTATAGGGCAACCCCATATTAACCAAGAAGTGATATCTTTGCAAAACCTCCATTTTCACACAAACATGCCACTTAAAGTTCATACGCTTCACAAACACCATTAAAACCAATTTTCGCAGAAACAACCAAATAAGATAAAAATTTAAAACATTATTTTCATCACTAATACATTTCAATAAAATCAACTAAGTAGTTATAGGGCATCCCCAAATGAACCAATAAAATATTTCTATGAAACCCCCCAATTTCACATAGAATTGGCACTTAAACTTCATTTGCTTTACAAATACCACAAAAACCAATTTTTTCACCAATAATAAAATGATATAAAAAAGGAAAATATTATAAACATAGAAATATAAGTCACAAGGATTGAATTCACATTTAATCACCTACCAAAATTGTTAAAACTTTGAATCCTTTGTGCGAAAATTCAATCGCACCACCGCCGCACCTCAAGGAAGGTAGATCGAGCCTAAAATGAAAAGATTGGACCATGAAAACCCAAAGTTAAACCCTAGGTTAGAAACCCTACCCTCTGTTCATTTTTTAATTCAATAAAATTGGAAGAAACTTCATGAAAAGGGGAGGAACTAAGAGGGAGAAACACTTACTTGAGATTGTGTGAAGTCCCTCCACCAAACCCCCCCTTCAAAATGGAGTTCCAATGAGGGTTTGTGAGGCTTTGATAGATAAAATGGATATTAGTTTATAAGTGGGAAATAAAGGGGTGAGTTAGGATAAATATAGAGAGGTTAAATATGTCATTTAGCTCATTTTTAATGGGCTGTACATGGGCGCACAGTTTGTGTGAATGGATTGTCAAACCATCCACCAAAACCGTACGCCCTCCTTTCTCCCATAAAAACATCTCCAAATTCCTCCAAAATTTTTGGGGAATTAGGAGTGAATTAGGGGGGAATGTTAGGATAAAAATATAAGAAATATAAGTACTTTTAATTTAGAACTTGTGTGTGACAATTCTCCCCACCATAAAAACTTTTCGTCTCAGAAAGTTGACTAGAGGCTTGATCGGAAAACATGAATGGGTACTTATCCTAAAGCCATGAATTCTACTCATATGACTCATGTGTATCACTAAAATGATTCCAAAAAATCTAGATCATCATAATATAATTCCCTTAATGCACCTTCTCTTGGGAGTCCACTATTTGCACTGACTGCTCAAAAACTGACAAGTCATGCTCTATCTCTAGTTCTTCCCAAATCAGCACATGGGATGGATCTGGGTTGTTTTTCTTCAACTGGGAGACATGGAAGACGTCATGGATATATTTCAACTAATAAGGTAAGTCCAAAAAAATAATCCACCAATAAAATACACTCGGTGATCTCAAAAGGGCCGACATATCACGGCGTCAGCTTCCCTTGCTTCCCCAATCGACGATGGCCCAAATGAGGTGCCACTTTCAAGAATACCATTTCACCCACAGAAAACTCCAGGTCTTGATGCCTCTGGTCATCATAAGATTTATGATGACTCTAAGCTGTCAAAAAGTGCTTCCTGATCAATTTGAACTTCTTAGAAGTCTCCTGCATAAGGCTCGGGCCCAACAGTGAAGTCTCACCTACCTCAGCCCAACATAGAGGGGGATCGACATGGATAACCATAGAGCACCTCAAAAGGGGCCATTCTAATTGAGGATTAGTGAATGTTATTATAGGAAAATTTAACCAATACCAAATGGCTGTCCCAAGAAGCTCCAAAGTCCAAAACACATGCACGGATCATGTCTTCCCGAATCTGGTTTGCATGTTCTGTCTGACCATCCATTTGAGGATTGTACACCATGATCATCATGATCTATGACTACAAGGCCTTATATAGGCCTTAAAAAACTGACAAGTGAAATGGGGGTCTCTATCTGATACAACTGATGATGGCACGCCATGGAGTCTCACCACCTCCTGAAGATACAAACAGACCAACTCATCCAATTTAGCTGTATCTCTAATCAGAATGAAGTGGGATGATTTGGTTAGACGGTCAATCACCACCCAAATGGAATTCTTACCCTGAGGTGTATGAGGTAATACAACAATGAAGTCCATGGAAACCTTGTCCCACTTCTAGGTAGGAATGGGTAATGGCTGGAGAAAACCGTAGGGCCTTTGATGCTCTGCTTTCACCTGCTGATATGTGTAGAATCTCAACACGAAGTCTGTGATGTCTCACATCATACCAGGTCACCAAAACTGCTAAAAGACATCATAATAAATCTTTGTGGAACCCATATGGACATTCCACTAATACTGGTTCCTATCCTGCTTCACCACCCTCTGGAGAGACAACGACACTACTGAACGGCCCTTGAAGCACAGGATTCCCTCAGGAGACGACGACCAATCAGAGGACATATCCCCACCATGAAGAAACTGCTTTGACTACTAAAAAATCACATCATTAGTCTGTTCCCTCTAAATCAACTCTAAGAGAGAAGGAGTCAACTGCATGTTTTCTAAGAACACACCCCCATTTTCTCCTTGGTCTCTATAGGAATCTAAGCAAAGTGCCACATCAAAGTACACTCATCACTGGACTTCCTCAGAGCCTACACTAGAACTCTTCTATCCAAGTAGTCGGCCACCACGTTACCCTTTCCTGGGGTATAGAAAATGTCAAAGTCAAACCCCTTCAAGTACTCGATACAACAACGCTACCTCAAGTTGAGGTTCTTCTGCAAGAAGAAATATGCCATGCTTTTGTGATTAGAGTAGGCCACAAACTTCTCCCCAAAGATACAGTGACGCGAGATCTTCAAATCAAGCATCATCGCTTACAACTCCAAGTTATGGGTTGGGTAATTCTTTTTGTGTGGCAAGAGATGGGGAGATCCATACGCCACCACATGATCATCCTGCATAAGCACACACCCAAGACCCATACCTGAAGCATTTCAATAGACCACATAACCCTTCTCGGCCTCAGGGAAAATCAGTATGAGTCCGATAGTCAACTGTCACTTCAGCTCCTAGAAGGATTACTTACATTCTGGGCCCCATAAAAACATCACCCCTTTCCGGGTGAGCGTGATCATTGGTGAAGCAAGCCGAGATAAATCCTAAACGAATTGCCTGTAATAACCATCCAAGCCAAGAAAACTCCTGATCTTGAACAAATTCTTCGGTTTCTCCCATGACATAACCACACTAATATTCTCGGGGTCCACGGAAACCCCATGCCTTGAGATCACATGTACCAGAAATTTCACCTCCTTGATCCATAAGGTTCACTTTGACAACTTTTTATAGAGGTGGTGATCCTGAAAAGTGCCCAAAATAATCCTCAAGTGATGTTCGTGTTCCTTTGAGCCAAAGTATACTATAATGTCATCCAAGAACACCACAATGAAGGAATCGAGATACCGGTGGAACACACTATTCATGAGTTCCATAAAGACCACTAGAGCATTGGTCAATCTGAAGGGCATAGCCAAATACACAAAGTGGTCGTACCACCTTCAGAAGACTATCTTCAAGATATCTGCCTATTTTACCTCGAGTTGATGGTATCCCGAATGCAAGTATATTTTTGAGAACCAATTTCCCCCTTTCAACTTATCAAACAAATCATTGATTATGGGAAAAGGGTATTTGTTCTTAATTGTTACCTTATTCAGCTACCGGTAGTCATTGCACAACCGGAGGGATCCGTCATCCTTACAAACAACACAGGAGTGGCCCCAAGAGAGACGCTCAAGAGAATGGATCCTTTGGATTCCAAGTCATCTAGTTGTATCTTTAATTCCCTCAGATCGGTGGGGGATATACGATATGAGGGAAGAGATATCATCTGTGTTCCTAGCACATGATCAATCGAGAACTCCACATCCCACTTCGGGGGAAAACCTGAAAAATCATCTGGGAATACCTACATAAACTCATTCATTACATGAGGTAGTGCACCTTCAGGGGAAATACCATCATCCTCTAGTGTGATAGATGATTAATAGAAGACAATACTTCACAAATCTGGGAGTGGAGGTCCTGCGCGACCCAACCAAGGATCCCATTCTCCATGAAAAACGCGAAGACTCCCATCAGGTGTTGTGAAATTTACTCGCTACCTGTAGAAATCGTTGTGTTCCTGGAAGTGTACTAGCTAATCCATGACATGTATCAAGTAAAAAATATCTATATATAAGACCAAGAGGTACCACTCCATCTTATTCACTGACACAGAGAGCGCACATGACAGACACCTAAGACCCTGCTCATTCTTCTTTCCCAACGGCATCACCAACTCCATCGCCAAAGAAAACAATTCAGTTGTAAAATTCAGCATGTCCAAAAAATAGGCATAAATGAATGAAATATAGTCACTAGTATCAAAAAGATAAGAAGATTTATAATATACGATCAAAAAGGTACCTGGAACTATTCACGGTCCCACCTCTAATCCTGTTGGTGCCTGATAAAGCACATGGATATGTCTGGTATTTTCCCGAGGATAACCGCTAGTCTATGGCTATTACCTAAACTGGATCTTCCCTTAAGATGAACCTTCCCTACCACCATGACCACCAAAACAAGATCCTCCCATCCTTGAAAACTCTGACTGAGCTGGAACTCCTCTTGATTCGATTGATCCTGCCCCACTCTGAAGTGGTCATGCCACCCTGAAAAAGTGTTACAAATGCCCTATACCTCCACAATGATACTAGGGATTCAGAGAAAGTGGGCATGCTCATCGAATGTGCCTTGGTCTCCCACACTGGTGGCACACAATTGATCTTGCCTCAAATCCCACAGATGAAAACTGCCTGGAAGAGTGGCTTGAACTACCATCTCCATTCTTCCCATGATCCTTCCACTTTCTTTTCTTCTCTGAAGAGTTTCCACTTCCCACTAATGATACAGTTCCAAACTTCCTTTACGGTTAATCTCTATCATACATTCCCGGTCAATGACCTCATCATAGGTCCTCATCTTGAACAAGAAAACCTAGGAGTATATCTTTGGTCGTAAGCCTTTCTCAAACCTCTGGTCCTTCGCCTGCTCATTAGAGACGATTTTAGGAGCATAACGAACCATATCGGTGAAACAGTTGGCGTACTCTATCACATATAGATCCTCCTGAACAATATTCATGAACTATCGGGACCTGGAATATGCCAAGACCTCAGGGAAATACTGTTCATTGAAGACGACCTTGAAATCTCCCTAGCACATCTGCTCATTCTTCCCAGTTTTAAGTACTAATTCCCACCACCTAAGGCTAGGACCCTCCAACAGAAAAGATGCACACTTCATCCTGATCTCCTTGGGTGTATCCAGGAACTCGAATATGAACTCGATCTTCTTGAGCCATTCCTCTACTTCCTGGGGTTCTATGCTGCCTCGAAAAGTAGGAGGTCTATTTTTTAGAAACTCCTGAGCTTTATCTTTTCTAGGACCCATATCTTCTTCCCTAATAGGAATGAGAAGAGGATCCAGTCTTTGTACCAAAGCTTGGACAGCCTGGACCACAACCTCAACTAGCCTATGATCAATTGGTGTGAGAGAACTCTCTCCGGCTTCCTCCTATGGGTGAATGGAAGCTTTCTGGGGAGGCATGTTGCTACAAAATGCAATAGTCACAAAAATAGTCAGTACCACTATTCTGAAAATTTTAATCAAATAAATCAAATATAAATAATCTAAACACATTACAGTAATAAAATAAACAACTACTCCACCCCCGCCCGATGTCCACGTGTGTTCTGCAGCCCACACGTCTCACCTGAAAGTGAAGTCAAATAGACAATTCCAACATCCCCTGGTGACTGAAGTTTTTCCACAAGAGGTGCAGTCCAGGCACCCTACTCATGACCAAAACCCCAATACCCAACAGTCCTAGCTCCTATCTATCCTGACTCATCCTAATATAGTAATATAACCCAAAACATTGGCCTGCTTTGATAGCATTTTTCCACAAACTGAATCTGGTCACTACTAATACCAGCACCAAATCCAGCTCATGAAAAGGTATGAAGGGAGTTCCATATCCCCACAGGCTGGAGAAGGTTCCCGAGTATCAATAAATTTGGTTTGGGAATGATTTACCTAATTATGAAAGCATAAAACATTAAAAACAATCAACAATATGAATTTGAAATTTTCATGCCAAACAAACCTTAACAGAATCCTGATATGAATACATGGTTTTAAATAAAGTAAAAGAGGTCCAAACATAAATAAAAACATCACAAAATCTTCAAAAAATACTCCACACTACAATGGTTCATCACCCCCGAGCCGCCTCCACAACACCGCACCATAGAAGGGGACTAACAACTCGAACCACCTTCACCCAAGGATTTGCCTATACCTATGTCAAACATAATCAGGTATACTTACACCCAAGTGGTGTAAGTAGGGTGTTATCCAAATATCAATAGTATACCACCCAAATATTCCAAATATTATGCAATACAAGGTGAAAAAGCACACAATTTTAATAAGCAAGGAAAGGCGACGATAAATTACAAGAAATGAAACTTTCAATTGTAAACAGTTTTCCAAAATAAAAATTTGAGAATGTTAACACATTTGAATAAGAAATTTTATATACTATAATTTACAGCTAAACACACCCTAATATAAGGGTAAATACTACAAATCCAATGAGTACCAAAACCGGGAACACCCCTAGGCACTAGATAGCCTCAAGCCCTATATACCTTGTACCTCAGTGTAAAGTATCCGTGTCACAATCCTTTACCATGAACGAGCCACTAGTAGGGAACATACCCATAACCTATTGGTCCCCAAACATCATCCATATAGTTTATTTAGAGTTTTAATTATCAAAAATGCTATGTGAAACATGGACAAAACCCATCTGGATCACTAGTGTACTAGTACATATCCACCCACCTAGGTACCCGTGCTTCCCCATTTGTGCTCAAACAATTTAATCATGCCAAATACATACCTTTTCATATAAAAACACCAATAATGGTCACATACAAACAATACAGTAGCTATACACACTTTATAGCACTTAAAACACACAACAAGACATTTTGATTTTCAATAAAACAACTTCTCAAAATCTCGCATTGTTTTGCACCCAAAACTCCTTGAAATCCCCACTTTTCACACCATTTGCACACTTATAATTCACAAAAAATGGTAGGCTAATAAATTTTAATTAAACAAAAAAATCAGTTATAGGGAATCCTCATATGAACTAAGAAGTGATATCTTTGTAAAACCTCCATTTTCACACAAACATGGCACTTAAAGTTCATACGCTTCAAAAACACCACTAATTTTTTTTTCAGTAGAAACCAAAAAATATAAACATTCAAAACATTATTTTCATCCCTAAAAAATTTCAATAAAATAAACTAAGTACTTATAGGGAATCCCCAAATGAACCAATAAATGATTTATATGAAAAACCCCCAATTTCACATAAAAATGGCACTTAAACATTATTTTCTTTAAAATATCACTAAATCCAATTTTTGCACCAATAATAAAATGAGATAAACATTAAAATATTATAAACACTGAAAGATAAGTCACAAGTATTGCATACACATGGAATCACCAACCAAAATTGTTAAAACTTTGAATCCTTTGTGCGAAAATTCAATCACACCACTACCGCACCTCAAGGAAAGTAGATTGAGACTAAAATAAAAATATTGGACCAAGAAAAACCAAAGTTAAACCCTAGTTTATAAATACTATCCTCTGGTCATTTGGGACTTCAAGGAAATTGGAAGAAACTTCATGAAAAGGGGAGGAACTAAGAGGGAGAAACACTTACTTGAGATTGTGTGAAGTCCCTCCACCAAATCACCCTTCCAAATGGAGTTCCAATGAGGGTTTGAGAGGATTTTAGGGCTTACATGGTGGTTAAGTTCGAAGTGGGGAAGAAAGGGGAGAGTTAGGATAAATCCTGGGAGGAAAAAGAAGTCATTTAGCTCATTTCTAATGAGCTGGACATGGGCACACGGTTTGTGTGCACGGTTTGGAAAATCGTGCACCGAAACCGTGAACCCTCCTTTCTCCCGTAAAAACATCTCCAAATGACACCAAAATTTGTGGGGGATTAGGGGGACTTAGGGGGGAATGTTAGATTAAAAATATAACAAACATAAGTACCTTTAATAACGAATCTGGGTGGGACACCGCCTCCACATCATCCTGTGTGGCAAGCGGTGGATGTACAGTCTCGCCGCCTGAACCCTGTCCTACCTCTAAGGATAGTAGCTATTGGCCAGAAATATTGCCAACATATGAACAATATGGTTGCAGTGATGCAGATGTCTATGAATTAGAGGCTAATAGAGTATGAAACCCAGATCAGTCAACATCTATCTGTGCAACAAATCAGACATACTAATATCCCCTATTTGTGTTTGTGCCTCTGGTTATAGCTGTGGCTCATATACAGTTGGAGCTGGGGGAGAATTTGGTAATTAGGATGAACACACTCCTCCTGTTCCACATCAACATCCATAACAGGGTTGTCACCCCTTGAAACATCTATATTAGGATCAGCATCCTCAACATCACGTGGTAGATCAAAGAAAATCTCATGATAAATCTCATCTATAGAAGGAACCAACTTTTCCACATCTCTATGAAAATATGCCTAGTTAAATGTTCCTCCTTATGCAGGATCAAAGATGTGGAGGAGATGAGTGATACAAGCATCCTTTGAAAACAAATACTTCTATTAAGTAATTTCAATAAAAAACCTATTCAAGAGTGGATAAAATAATTATTACTAAGTCAAGATAACTTTGTTTGTGTCATATAAGAAATATGATTGGTAACTTGCGGTACTAGGGGGCATAATCCAGTTTATCGAATAAATGCATACGTACTATTCTCGCCCCTCATAATCAGAACTCATGTCATCTATCCCACATATCAATATATCCTGCATGATACCTCCTCCAATCAAAATATCACTTCCCTAGAATCTTTAGGGAATGAAGTGAAGGTAAATTATTGTGAGGTTCAAGAATGAGTTGATAGAATCTAAACTACCTCATAACCCTATCAGTTTTATGCCACTCAACAATATGAAAATGAATCAAAGGAACGATGAAGATGCTAAAAACAAGCATTACTGTATAATACGGTGGAAGACTCTGGATGATATTATCAGTATATAGCTTCCATGAAATCCGAAAAAATAAATTATTAATTAATAAATGAAGACATGTACATTACAAAATAAATATTTAACTATATAAATAAAAACACTTACATCTTCTAGTCGAAAACTGTCAAACATAATTCTGTAAGTGTGAAAATTGTGTTTGGCTATATCTGAATGTCAATTTTTCTGAATCCACCTATAGATAGCATTGTTATAGTTATATTTCATAGTAGAAATTTATACATTTTATTTAGACATTAGAAAGAAGGAATAACATACCATCATTCACACAGAGACTTTGCTACAATATTAATAGGAAATAGTGCACAAGCATATGGACCTAAGGGAGGGATGTGCTCTCATATCCACATTTTTATAAGAATAATGCATCCTATAATTTTAATCTTATAGATTCAATATGTTTCTCATAACACCCTGTATGTATATGTGAGGCAGGAAGACCCACAACTATATCGGTCTGCCTGGTCCAAGTCCTTCAATAAAGGTAAATACATCAAATGTACAAATGTAGTGGAATGATTAACAAATATCATGCCACCAATCAGTCCAAAAATATATGCACCTGAAAATCGCAACATAGTGATCTCGTCAGCATCATCTAATAAATGAGAGAAGTGCTAGTCTATCCACAACAGGTGTAATATACTTCTGATGACAGAGTTGACATCATCGGTGACCTCAATGCCTAGTAATCTATGAACCAACTCAAACCAATCTGCTCCAACTCAGTCTGCCACAAACGCACCATCGATGGGGAGGCCTGACATAATGGAAACATTCTATAGTGTAATAGTCATCTCCCCCTCTATAAAATTGAATATATGTGTCTCTCGCCTCCATATATCTATGAGGAAAATAATGAGTTCATGATAAAAAAATGTGAAGTCTCACATTACTACAACATAGAACCCATCACGAAGAAGATGCGGGATGATTTTGTTAGGTGGTGTAGCATGATGGAAATGATGAGATCTCTATACACTCAAAGCAGGCACTGGACCTCCCTCTAAAACCAGTCATGAAACATGCCTATCCTGGAATGTGAGCAATAGAGGACCTTCCATATGTACATTTTATATCATCATTAATTTTTTATAGTTAATTTAATAAAATTTGTAAACTTTTTTTTAAAAACCTCAACAAACAAAATGAGGTACACAATTAGCTTGTATAATTTTGCATTATGATGAAAAAAAGAGGTAGAAAAATATATGTGACTGATGTTATTGGTTTGGTTTATCAATTTATTATATTTTTATCTCTAATGAAGTTTAATCTGTTAGAAATATTTTTATATAAATAATCCATGATGAAAAACCTTCATAAAACATGTGGTTTAATGATATATTCATTTTCGTTGTCTATTTATTTTTTAATAGTTATAGTATCTCAAAATTATTTCTTCTTGAATCCAGAAATGAAACAAACCAGAGTTGAAATATGTCATAAATGGAGAATGTTAGAAATAAAAGGATCCATTAATGAAATGTATACATATGAAAAAATATACACACTCATGAGAAAATACATAGACTCGATCATGGATGATGGGAAGTGGAGCCCTGTCCTGCCACTTAGGGACATCTCTTAAGAGTATGCCTTTCTGCATGAGAAATGATGCAACATAGTATCCCTCCATCTTGCCAAGGCCAATACATCTCATTTCTGATTTTAGTAGAATTTGTTATTCCCTAGGGCACAACCTAGTAATATCAATATAATAATTGAAAAATGAAAGAAATGAAAAAAATAATAAATGAGAAAAAAACAAATTACAAAACCTGGAAATATCAGGGAAAAAAGTTGACTCATCATCATGAAATGTGATAGAATTAAAGTCACCAACATACATCCAAGATGCACTATAAAAATTAAATAGAGTGCTCAAATGATACACTACGTCTACATATGGATCCCATGATAAGTTCATCGATGTACAAGCTGAAAAAACATTTGCACATGGATATCTAAATGCCTGTAATTTTCCACAATCATAATACTAGTTATTAGACATGACCACCATAACTCGACCACTATTGCATGTAACCTAATTACAACACTCTCTTACCTAAAAGTGACTATATACCCGGCCAAAGGTTATAACATGCAATCCCAATGTGTCATGTAGTATCAGATCAATAGAACATTGGAAATGATGAGTAAAACACATTCCATTTTTCATCCACTGATAAGCCTGTTGGAACCGTTCAACAAAGTACTTCACACATCTATAAAATGTATCTTTTACTAACCCTATGATCGATTGTTTGTGCACACCCTTGAGGACCCCATTTTTGTAGTCCACTATATTAGTGGTCATATGACCGTATATCCTGCCGCCATTATATGCTTATGACCATTAATCCTTTAAAATTTTCATTATATATTCATACAAATATTCATTATCCCTTCTAATTTCTTCAAGATGTTGATCAAACCTTTCTTGTTGGGGCTCATATGCTAAAATCATAAGAAAATAATGTATTTAAAATGACATTAAATTTTATTTCAAAAAAAGTATGTCTAGAAAAACATACCCAACTTGATGAACACCTTATTTGTAGCCTCATCTATGAAATAATTATTAACATTACTTGCAATATGTCTAATGAAATATCGATGATAATCATTTGGTTCTCTCCATGAAACCCCATCACTATTAACGACCTCTATAATCGCTTGATGATGATCAGATATAAGACACAATCCCTAGTTTTACATGGCATGAATGCTTATACATGCCAAAAATGAACTACATGATTCAACATTCTCCTTCAACAATAGTAAATTCAAGTGTTAGAGGAGCACAATTACCATTATGCATGGAATAAATAAGTATAACACATGTATACTATCCATAAAGAAAATTTCCATGGACCTGAATGAATTGTTTACAATTGGGAAAAGCAGTGATACATGAACTCGGTGCCCAAAACATCCTATTAAACTTCACCTTTGATTGATCAACTCAGTTATTGGGGGAGACATACTCAATAGTGTCAAAATTATAAATAATCTAATTGTTGAGAGACAACAATTACATAAGCTGTGGTGACATTGAATATGATTCATCCCAATCACCATTAAATTTTATAATTACCTTTTGTTTTTTATTCCAAGATTTTTCACATGATATATTATAGTTAAACAACTATTATATGTGTTCCTGAACAAGGGGCATAGGAATGTCTGGACACATTCAAATCATCTCTATAATAACAGTTGATATAAACTCTGCATCAAGTGAAGAGTGATCCTGCGACAAGCTTGGATGTACATAAGTGTGTGGGCATACTAATTTGGTTATCTTTCAACATGAAAAAAGTTATCATGTGTTTCCCTTAATCGGAATTTACATTCTGGCCCATATTTTCACATTGAAAAACATATTTTTCCTTCTTCAAATCATCAACCAAAAATGAGAAATGTCGCTCTATGTGTTATTGTTTTATCAAATTTTTCATGGAAAAGTTACTTTCAAACTACTGGACAACATAGATGGTGTTTTCAATTGATGCAAATATATTCCCTATAATTCTAGGGAATTCAGTAGATATTGTAAGAAAAGCCTAATCAAAATTATGTGCACAGGACAGTCATTCAACTAAGGAAGTCAATAGTGTAGGATGATAACCACTAATTTCTAGATTCCTATCTATTAGAGGAACTTCAAAAGGTTCATTCCCCACATCACCCCACCCACATCATTTTTTGATGTCTCACCAGATACTTCCGCCTCAGATAAACTATCATTCAATATATAAGAAGTACACATAGGGATGTCCCCTAAATTTCTTTCCAAATGTTGATCATATTCTTTATAATGTGTTTTTATCACATGATTCATATGATAAGGAAATGAATGAGAGAATTGTGAAGGACCATCTTATATAGAGCTCACAAAACATGGTTTTTTAGTAGTAGGATTCACCACATAAATATCAGAAATCACCACATGTAATTCCATTAGACCATTACTACACTGTTTCCTAAATAAAAATGATGCATCCATCCAATCCTCACCATCGACCAGAGGATACTCAATGTGCCATAAATGTTTAGGATATTGAAGATTTTGATATGTTATTAAAGTAATTGATTGATCAACCATAATTTTTAACTAACTAAAAATATTTTTGGGAAATCCATCCAATGTCATGTAATCACAACGATTTTCCACTATTTTATGTGGAATACTATAGATAAAAACCTTCTCAGTATAAATTAACTCCTTGGAGTGATATATTTTCAAAAACACGATTACCTAGAAAAATAATAATAGAATATTATATATTACATCATAAAATATTTAAATTGGTTATTATTGAATAATTGGATTGATCTTGATACTTTTTCTATGAATTGGTTTATCATTATTTGATAAACCAACCAAAACATAATGGGGCTCCTTGCGTGTATTTTAGCTTATATTTCAGCTACCATCAAGCTCTTCTTAGGAATGGTGTAAAAATCCATATTAAAAAAGAAATTGTTCTTGTCCAAAACACTTTTATTATAATAATACTCACATGAAAGTGAGAGGGTCTAGGGGTTTCATATACAATTTTTTTTAAGAGGACACACAAGTCCTTACAGACTTAGAGAGAAGGATGACACATAGGTCATCAATGAGGAAAAGAAAATGAAATTATTACAAATTATATTTCTGAAAAAAACAGGACTTTTAATTTCAATCATACATTGGTAGGCCATCCCAAGACCATCCAATTATTACAAATTAAATAAAAAAATACAACATACAATTTCAATCATACATTAGACGATCATATCAAGATCAATAAACATTCTAGATTTATAACAAGTTTGTTTGATATATTTATTATAATCTAATTCTTGTCATTTTGCTTATAATATTTAATAAATAATATATATATATATATATACATCTACTTATATTTAGACATTCATGAATATATGTCACTATTACATGTGAAAAACTATAACTAAAACCTTGATCAATATAAATAAACTCATTGTAGAAGTATAATGACAGTGATATTATTACCAAACTAAATTTTATAAAATATTCTATATTTTTATACCACATCATCAAATGTTTTAGAAATTTTAATTACTTATGAATAAATAAATACGACTTGATCTTGTTACTTATTATATGGATAAGTTTATCATTATCTGATAAACTAAAAAAACCCATGGGTGAACTCCTAGAGACTCTATTATCAATTATTTCAAAAACCACCGGTCTCCTTTCAAATAGAAATGCCTCTTATTGAACGACTCTTTTTGAACGCCTCTTGTTAGAAGCCTCTTATTGAATGCCTCTTGTCAAACAATTTATTATTACAAAGCTTCTCACATTAAAGTGAGAGGGTATAGGGGTATGAAATACATAACATTTTTAGGTGGAGATACAGGTCCTTACATACTTAGAGAGGAATGACTCACATGTTATCAATGTAGAAAATAAAATTCAATTATTAGAAATTATATAACCACATACACAAAAAAAATCAAAATATCAATTATGCATTGGTCAGTCATCTCAAGATCAGTCATCACACAATACTCTTAACATGTTTTTTGGTATTCTTATTATGTTCAATATATTATATAACTTTACCTATAACTAGAAGTAATATATAATAAATATCTAAACCTTCTTTCCAAAATTTTAACTTTTCAATGTGTGTATGTATATATATTTAATAAACAAATTTAATAAATTTAATGAAAAGTAATATAATTTACACTTACATAATAACCATTAAAACACCTTACACTTATGCCATTTTCAATTTTAGAAAATTGTATATATATATATAATAGTTTTTGCACTCTTCTACTTCTCAAAATATAAGAAATTATATTTTATCTTTTATTACATGGAAGAATAATTATTTATACTTAATATAATTTAAATTTATTAATTTAAATTATTATTTATAGTAAATAAAAGTAATATAATTTACAATTACATAATAACCCTTGAAATACTGTAAACTAATGTCATTTTAAATTGTACAAAATTATATATGTATATATGAAAGTTTTTTCATACTTATGCTTTCCTAAATTTATGTAATTATATTTTGTACTTTATTAATTGGAAAAATAACTATTTATACTTAATATTTAAACATACATAATAACCATTAAAATACATAAACTTATGCTATTTTAAATTTTAAAATATTACATATGAATATATAAATGTTTTATCATATTTCTACTTTCCAAAATTTAAGTAATTATATTTAAAACTTTATTAATTGAAGTAAAAATTATTTATACTCAATATAATTTAAAATTATTATTTATAGTAAAAAAAATTTATACCACTAAAAAAATAATATTATATATATTTTAATACATTTAAATATGATACTTAATATATATAATATATTTTTAATAATATATTTTAATAATATACTTTTAATAAAATATTTAGCTAATTACCTACATTTATAGAATATTATGATATAAATTTATTTTACTTTAAGTATAAATAATTTTATATACATATAAATCTATTCAAATCTAGTTACTCACCATTTAAATTAAAAATATATGCATTTTTAAAATAATATTATTTCCATAAATATAAATTTCATTTTATACATAACATTTCAATTATATAAACACCATATTTAAATTTCCTAAACATTCAATATAAATTATATCATAAAATAAATAATAACTCAATCAGAAATTAAATCATACAAAAGAAACTAATTTTTACATCCATACATTCTTGCATCCATACATATTAAATACATAAATCATAAAAATAAAAATAAAAACAATTAAAAAATTAAAATTTTAAATAGAGATTTTACCTTCTTAGAAGAAAAAAATATCTATTGAGAAAGAATTCTAGGATGGATTCACAACAACATCAAGAGGATAATGATGAAATTTGGAGGGGGGAGGCACCTCCTTTTATAAAAATTAGGCCGGTAGGATACATGAACCCCGTTCATGCTTTCTTTGTAAATTTTGTGAATGAAGCATGAACGAGGTTCATGCTTCCTCTGCCGCACTGAGGTAGTGTGAATGGGCTGCCAAAGAGATAATGGTACAAAACTTCCTAAAGAATAATTCCTCCATTAATATCTCTATGGAGGTACACCCATTGGAATGCTTGTTATTTTATGGATGGGATAGCTCCATAGATAATTGAAATGTTTCCATTCAAGGAAAAATATTGAATAACACTGCTAGTTGGGAAATATTTGAATATGCTGGGTGATTTTTTTAAAAAAAAATATTATAATGGTAGGTTTAAATTATTAGGGTATATGGGTGTGGTTAGCCCCAAATGAAGTGACACTTGCCACACTACTATAAAAAAGAGTTTTTGAGCCTCTTGGAATGGGAGAACACCATTGGCGGTCACTAATGGTGACTAAGAGTGACCACCAATGGCAGTCGCTAACCTAGATTGAAAAAATATCCTAACCTATCGCCCCCACCTGAACAACCTACCTCTCACCCTTCGTCACTTCCCTCTCCATCATCCATACTCACTCTCCCATCGTCGCTGCTATGTCATGATCGCCCTCTCCCTCGCACATCCTCACCTCACTCGTTGCTGCCGCCGCCCCTCCCCCCTCACTGCCCTCACTCCCCCTCACCAACCTATGCACCATAACCCTATTCACACACCCTGACCTCACCCTTCACTGTGTCCCTCTCCCTCATGTAGCCTCACTCTCTTTCCACCTTTGTCACGTCGTCGTCACCCTCTCCCTTTCACATCCCACTACTAAAAAACACGACATTAACATCACTAGAATATGACTTTATCAGTGATAGAAAATCATTGGCTACCTCAGTATGGTTAAAAGGCAAAGGATTTTATCAATGCTAGAAAATCACTGATAAAGGGTATCTTTATCAGTGTCAATAATAGTGATGATAAAAGACACTATTTATCAGTGCTTTTTTAGCACTAATAAAGAGACCTTTATCAGTGCTTCTACATGCGCATATAAAGGATATCATTATCTGTTATTTTAGAAGTGCTAATAAATATACCATTATCAGTTCTTTAGAAAGATCCGATAAATGCCATCTTCATCAGTGCATTTTGTAGCATTGATAAAGGTGCAAACTGTAGTGTCATGTTACAACACACTACAACACCAGAAATAGGTGCAATGTGCTGTAACAACACACTTAATCACCATAAATAGAATAGAAATGACCAAAATAAGATACAAATACTTCCTTTGAATGAAAGAAAATTTTTAACAAAAATTCAAGAAGAAAAAACTATTATTGTGTATGTAAGTTGTTTTTTTACTAAAATTAATTTAAGTTTTGAATAAAAAGGTGTATTTGGAGTCATACCGGTCACACCGTGAGTCGAATTGAGGCGTGACTGATGAATACACATCATAAATTACTTATGGATCATTTTCCTAAAGTACTAAAATAATCCAAATGTGTTTTCTTAGTTTTGAGTATGTGAGTTGTTTTTTATTAAAATTAATGTCACTTTTGAGGAATTGGAGTCATAACAGTCACACTATGCTTCATATTAAGTTTTGGATGATTTATATATGTCACAAATGACTTGTGGATCATTTTTCTAAATTACCAAAACGATCCAAATTCAACTGTTTGGTTTTGAGTATGTCAGTTAGTTTTTTACTAAAATTAATGTCAATTTTGAATAAAATGACATACTTGGAGTCATACCATCACACCGTGCATCATATTTATGTGCTAATTATTTTTAAACATCCCAAATTACTCAGTTATATTTTTCCTGAAGTATCAAAATAATAAAAATTCATTTCCTCTATTTTGAGTATGCCACTTGTGTTTTTTTACTAAAATGTCATTTTATACTATAAACACACACTTTGATCCATACATGTGACATCGTTTCTGGGTTTGACCTGATACTGATTCATACACATCAAAAATGAATTAATAATCATTATCCCAAATTATCAAACCAATATGAGTGCATTTTCTCATTTTTCAGTGAGTGACATTTTTTTTGTATTAAAATGTCAATTTTAAACTCATAATAGACACTTGGAGTCATACTGGTCACACTGTGTGTCATATTGAGCGGTGGCTGATTCCTACACATCAAAAATGAATTATTTATCATTTTCATAAAGTACAAAAACAACCTAAATGCATTTTATCAGATTTGAGTATGTCGGTTGTTTTTTTCCACTAAAATTAATGTCAAGTTTGAATAAAAATACGCACTTGGAGTCATAACAGTCACACAGTGTGTCATAATTTGTTGAGGATGATTTCTACAGATCCCAAATGACTCAATGATCATTTTCCTAAAGTATCAAATCAATAAAAATGTGTTTCCTCTATTTTGAGTATGCCACTTTTGTTTTTTTAACTAAAATTTCATTTAAACTAGAAACACGCACATTAAGTCATAAAGGTGGAATAATGTGTGGGTTTTACATGAGACTGATTCATAAATTTCAGAAATGAATTATAAATCATTTTCCCAAACTATCAAGAAAATCCAGGTTTATTTTCTCTATTTTTAGTGAGTGCCATATTTTTTGTATTAAAAACTGAATTTTAAACTAATAACGGACACTTGAAGTCATATCGGTCACACCATGAATCAGATTGAGGTGAGAATGATTCTTACATGTCAAAAATGACTTATGGATCATTTTTCTAAAGTAAAAAAATAATAATAATTCATTTGATCATTTTTGCGTATGTCAGTTGTTTTTTCACTAAAATAAATGTCAATTTTGAATAAAAGGCGCACTTGGAGTCATAACGGTCACACCGTGAATCCAATTGTTGGGAGAATAATTTATAAACATCCCAAATGAATCATGGATAATTTTTATAATGTATCAAAATAATTAGAATGTGTTTCATCTATTTTGAGTACGCCACTTGTGTTTTTTTACTAAAATGTCATTTTAAACTGGAAACACGCACTTTGATCCATACAGGTGGAATTATGTGTGCTTTTGACATGAGAATGATTAATACATATAAAAAATGAATTAAAAATCTTTTTACCAAATTATAAATACAATATGATTGTGTTTTTTTAGTTTTCATCGAGTGCCACTTTTTTTGTATTAAAATGTCAATTTTAAACTGATAACGAACACTTGGAGTCTTACCAGTCGCACCATGAATCAGATTGATATTGATTCCTAAACATTAAAAATGAATTATGGATATTTTTATTAATTTTTAAAAACAATACAAATTCATTTTCTTGGTTTTGAGTATGTTAGTTGTTTTTTTCACTAAAATTAATGTCAATTTTGAATAAAAAAATGAACTTGGAGTCATACCAGTCACACCGTACATTGGATTGAGGTGAATATTATTTCTACACATCCCAAATGACTCATGGATAATTTTAATAAAGTATCAAAACAATTAGTTTTTGTTTCCTCTATTTTGAGTATGCCACTTGTGTTTTTTTACTAAAAGGTCATTTTAAACTGGAAACATGCACTTTGAGCCATACCAGTGGCATCATGTGTGGGTTTGACATGATATTGATTCATATACATCAAAAATTAATGAAACATAATTTTCAAAAATTATCAACATAATGAAATCACATTTTCATAGTTTTCATAGAGTGGAAATTTTTTGTATTAAAATACCAATTTTAAACGGATAATGGATACTTGGAGTCATACCTATCACACCATGCATCATATTGAGGTAAAGATGATTCTTAAATATAAAAAATGAATTATGGATCATTTTCGTAAAGTACCAAAACAATCCAAATGAGTTTTCTCAGTTTTGAGTATGTCAGTTTTTTTCACTAAAAAATGTCAATTTTGAATAAAAAGATGCACTTGGATTCATACCGATCACACCATGTGTCAGATTAAGGTACGACTTATTTATTTACATCAAAAATGAATCATGGATCATTTTCCTAAAGTATAAAAACAATCAGAATGTGTTTCCTCCCTTTTGAGTATGCCACTTGGGTTTTTTTTACTAAAATATTATTTTAAATTGGAAACATGCACTTTGAGCCATATAGGTGGCATCGCGAGTGGTTTGGACATAATAATGATTCATACCTTCAAAAAATGAATTATCAATCATTGTACCAAATTATCAAGACAATCCGAGCACGTTTTCTCAGTTTTAGTGAGTGACACTTTTTATATTAAAATGTCAATTTTAAACTGATAATGGTCACTTGGAGTCATACCAGTCAAACCGTGCAATATATTGAGGTGAGTCTGATTCCTACATTTCATGAATGACTTATTTATCATTATCCTAATGTACCAAAACAATATGAATGCATTTTCTCATTTTTGAGTATGTCAATTGTTTTTTTCACTAAAATTAATATCAATGTTGAATAAAATGACGCACTAGAAGTCATACTAGTCATACTATGTGTCTGATTGAGGTGAAAAAAATTTCTACACATTCCAAATTACCCATGGATCATTTTACTAAAGTATAAAAACAATCATAATGAATTTTCTCAGTTTTGAGTATGCAACTTGTGTTATTTTACTAAAATGTCATTTTAAACTGGAAACACACACATTGATCCATATAGGTGGCATCGTGTGTGGGTTTTACGTGAAACTGATTCATACACATCATAAATTAATTATGAATAGTTTTCCCAAATTATCAAGACAAGTGGTGAAAAAAATTATTTCAATAATTCACCTGAAACACTTGCACAATAGATTTTATCTTAAGTGACAAGTGTTGTGTTCACTTTTAAAGAAATGTTCTCAAACACAATCATGGTATTATCCTCATTATAATTCATTACCCAAAAATTTTATTATTTTAAAGACAACACTTCTTATCCTCCTTATCCTTAGTCTTCACCTCTGCCTCCTCCTCCACACTAGTCTATGCCTCCAATTCTACCTCGGCCTTCGCCTCTAACTCCGCCTCCACCTCCACCTCCTCCTCCACCTTCAAAATTTCCCAAAACTTTTATTGTTTGAAGGTTAACAATTATAAACAAATTGATTACCTCCATTATACTTATCCTTGAGAAAGATATAAAAAATAATTTATAACCATATTTAAACTAATGCTTCACACCCCAAATATCTTTTAAGGGTCATAACTCATACAAGATCACAAACATAGCAGGTAATTACCTAAATTTTTTGTCGGTATACATTCTAACAAAAAGTAGGCTACCCATTTGTCTCTAAAAAATTGATTTTTTCTTTTGAGTAACTAGGTTGTTAGAAGTCTTGATTTTATTGAGAATATATAGGCAAAAAAATGATTATGAAATATATTTATTGAAATTGTAATTACCTTCATAAATTACCTGTTGGGGGATGCTAGTATTTTCATATTTTATTATTTCTCTCATAAATTTGAAAACATAATTTCCCAAATAAATATCATTATCTTGTTTCAAACAATGTAGAAACATAAAAAAAATAAGTAATTTTTTTTGAAATGTTTTTATAGTTAAATCTTTTTATATATACCTTAATTCATTTCCACTTACAATAATCCATAGGCTTTATCCCTTCAGACACCGACTTCATGCCCTGATCTAGCCTGTATTGAGTGACCACCCTACCATAACAAATGTTTTTGTTAAAACACATACTAAACATATAATTCTAATTTTATCTATAAAATATTGATTTCTGTGTATTACATATTCACAATACATATCATGTGTGGTCATTTGGTTTCATATCCATGCATTAGATCCAAAAAATAAATATTCATGGCATCCATATTGACTCTTATCAGCATCCAGTGCGACCTCAAAAAAAATTAAGTAATGAAACAATAAAAAAAAATATTTTATGTGATTAGATTTTAGAGTTTTACCTTTTCATTGTAGGCATAAAAAAGATTCCGTTGTTTTATTTTTTTATTAAATTCTTAAAGTAATTAAACTTTTTTATTATTAATTTCTTCCTCATTCAAAGTAATTTCTGACGTAGAAATGATACAATGATTAATGAATCCAAATTGTGCTTTGTAGGATATTCCCTTTATATAGTTTTAATATTAACATATGTACAAAATATGATTAGTTATTAACTTTAATAAAAATATTATCTCACTATTTGGATAGTTGTATTATGAAATTGTACCTTATATATGTATTCACAATTGATATGCCCAACCATTCATGTTTGAGAATCTCATTTAGATTCTCGAGACCAATTACGTATGTCAAGCAATATCCATATATTTCTTCCTCACATTTAATGTAAGACATATTTTTATCGTTAAATATGGTCTCTGCATGAATTTTTAATGATAATAAATGTTTCTTTGGAACTGATAGGGAGAAGGTACTCTCAGAATTTGGTTTTGTTTTCCTGGCTGATTCACTAGATTTTCTTCATTCAGCCTTCCATTTCCCCACCACTTTATCCATATGTAATATCATACCTCAATTCAGACATTTTATCATCAATTGTTACAAGTTTTTCATATGGAAAAACTTATCAAAGATGTAACACGTGTATCTTTATAAGATTAAATGGATATTCAATGAAATCTACAACAGAATCTTCAACTGTTTTAATATCCGAACCATCAAGTGGAACATACAACTCAGTAGTCATCTCATAAGCTACCTCAGTCCCCACTCTCATGTGATGTTTTAGGAGTTTTTGACTATGTAACTAGTCTCCTAAGATATTATACACGGTACCCATCACAAGATGACAATATGTAAGTGTTGACAGATACAAATCACATACAAATATACCCTATAGATTTTTAAGAATATCAAGTTATCAAAAGTTGTTTGATTAAAATTTAGGAGAATGATTAATGAAAAAATTGATTACCCCGAGTAAGGTATGTGGTTGGGGGGAATGAATAGCCTCAAAGCTAGTGGGATCATTTGGTTCATGTGTGGATGTTTTCTCCACCAGTGGTTTTCTTTGATCATTTCTTATACATTGGTCTACCATACCAGGCCACAAAATAATATCTTACAGTGAGTCTATTTGTGTCTGTAATCATCTCATCGTATTATATGTATCTTCATGTGTTTTTATCTTCTTAAAATATGTCCGAGGAGTGAATCAAAAACATAATCCTCTAACGCGACTATATTTTTCATGCCACTTCAAAGCTACTGAAAGTAGCTTTTCCTATTATACGGGAATTTCTGATTCTTATGTGTAAACCATATAAAAAAATATAAACTAATAATAGTTATTTTTATGTAATATTATTATAAATCATAACAAATTATAATTATTTCATACTTACACATGATTCCCTTAATTTTTGTGTGTGTTTTCATCAACTAATTTACCCTATTTATTTACATGAGCCTCCTTACATAGTACATGATGTGGGATGGAAGTGGCTTCAGATTTTGATTCATCAATCTGCATATAAACAAATGAACATATATTATTTCATATCACATAATTAAACATTTATTATTAATTTAAAATACATACCAATTTATTCTCTAATGAAGTGTAGCCCATCCTTGCTTTGTGATAGGTGTATGTTGGTTTTGATGCACGTTCTTTATTTTCAGCACTATTTTTTTATTTCTTAAATTAATAATTTTGAATCAAGTTGGAAAAAATAAATAATGTCAAATAATATATTATAGACTACAATGCATCTGAAATTATTTCTCATTATAATGATTGATGAAATCAATCCACGTTTCTTGCTTTATAATGTGTGCACAACTAAGTGGTCGGTAAAGATTTATTTTCCCCTTATCAACCCTAAGATGTAACTTTTTAAGAAGATTTCGGAATCCTCTATGGGATTTTCAAGCGGCCATTAAGTCAAATATATTATGGAAATCTTCTAAAATGAACAAATTATTTAATGAATACTCAAAATTAAATCAACATTTCATTATATAATATTTTAGTAAAATAGAGAAAGTATAGAGTAACATTACCATTATATCTTTCCAAAGGGTTTCCTTCATTATAGGTTGGATGCGATGCCATGAATCAATACCAATCAACACATTCATCCTCTTTGTGACCCTAAGATAACTAATGAACATTGACTTGTTGGGGTCAATAGGTTGGTCATATTGATTCCACCCATCCTCAAATTTTGTACCCCGAACTCCTGACTTGATAATTTTTTCTAGCATTATGATGACTTGTCATTTTTCTCATCAACATTTTGTTGCTCCCCTAATAATTATGCAGTTTCATCATCAACAGTCTATTATTACTTGGTATAGGTAACACCATCATGTGCAGAAGAAATTGTCTGCATGAGTAGTCAAACATTTAATTTTTCTTGAATAACAACAATACAATATACTCCATGAATAAAAGTCCACAATTTCATGCATCTTGCATGAATTTTTTTTTATTGAAAAGAGATATAATAATTCAATACTCCAGTACAACTAACCTTCACTACCTTTATTTAATTTGTTCTCAGACGTTGATTGTCTTACATATCTTGATGCTAGATTGGACTCCCTATTTCAAACTAGCCTTCCTCCCTTCATTATGGTTCCAAAGTTCCTTGATGACTTACCTCTCGAGCAGTTATTATTTTATTTTTTTGTTTGATATTTATCTCCCATATTTTGTGGACATCCACCAATGTTTCTTGAACTGCTCTAACCAAAATTCATCCCATGATCATTTTGGATGACTACTGCTTAGATTAGTTCAAGAAAAATAAAAGATACGGGGGATGAGTCTCAAGAAACAAAAAGGAATAACTGTTCGGGAGATGAAAGTTGAGTTGCCACTGAGGTTAAAAAATAACTTAAATGAAATTTTAATTATGAATTATAACATATTTCATTACAAAAATGACTAAATGAACATTAAAATCTACATGACTTCCAATCTTAGTCTTTTACTTCCACTCATAAACATTTATTGTTTTCCACTTCCTCTGAAATATTTCTATTTTTGTTAGGGCTTAGATAAGGAAAAACATGTGGTGGTATTTAAGTGAGGAGGATCGAAGATCTTGAAAACCATCCATTTCTCCAAGATTCCAAGAGAATGTATCTTGAAGATGAAGTTGAAAACATGGATGGGGAGATCAACTCATTGTGAGAGGAATACATTTGAGAGTCAGATTTGATGACTCATTATAGTAGTATTCTTGTCCAAGTATGATTAACTGTGGAGTTCTAATAGGATCCAATGCGAATGAAATAAAAATAAATTATTTTTTGGTGAAGTGTTTTCAAAAGTAACTGAGTGTGTCTTATAAGAAAATTCATATCAAGAAACCAAAAAATTCATTATTTATGTTTTGATTAATTTTTTGGTGTCATTTTTTATGTTCAAAGGAAGTTGTAAATGAGGAGGATTAAAGGATGAAAGAGTTGAATAATTAGTTAAGATATGTGGTATTCAAAGCCATAGATGTGGCTTTGACGAAGATTAATGAATACAATCTAAGCAGGAGGTATGTCATCAAGGAACATTGGAACCATAATGATGGGAGGAAGGCTAGTTTGAAATAGGGATTCCAATCCATCATCAAGAGATAAAAGACATTGAATCATCTCAGGATGGATTAAATAAAGGTAGTTAAAGTTAGTTGTACTATAGTATTAAAGTATTATATCTCTATTCAATATAGACACAATTTTCATGCAAGATGCATGAAATTGTGGACTTTTATGCATGGAGTGTACTGTATTGTATATCTATCTTACAAAAATGAATCCATATTTACACAACCTTATTTGTGAAACCCAAGGTCATTTTTATGAAAAGTTATTTATATTTCTCATGACTATTATTTGTTGTATGCTTCTTCCACAATAACATACGGAGATGCAGTTCACAGTGGTATCGTATGAAGCTGGAATGAGTTTACAGAGTAGGGGTGGCACTGTGTAGGTATAGGTAAGGGAGAGAGATATATAAGATAATCATAAATAAAATTGACACTGATTACTCTCTTTCCATATGTTTAATTATATAGAATAAAATTTTTAATAAAATTATGAATAAGTTTTAATCTCAATCCCAAATGAAATATATAATACTCATAAATAAAGAATAGGAAGCTTCTGTGTCCTAAGACCATCAATAAGAGTATAATATACTTGGATTGTACCTATCACTATAGAGGAACCATGTATAGAATTATCCATAGACTACTCGTCCATAAATAATTTACCAACCATATCTAATGACCCTTCCTAGAAGGAATAGCCAAAAGGACCATTGAAGGTTCTTTAATTAACCACATAGATAGAAATGTTTCACATCGAAGAGGCAATAAGGATTAAAGTGTCATAGGAACCTACAGTAATGGAACCACTAAAAAAGACTCCTCAATTGAAGAGGAATTAGAATACCTCCATTCTAATGGTCTTTAATAATTGAATCTCACCCCACATACATTCGACATCACTTATTTTTTCTCAAGGATTTATCACCTTCCAATTTTGGATAATTTTTTAATCCACCACAGTCCCAACAATCAGTACCAATAGTCTTGTTGTGCTTGCATTCACATCCCAATACCTTTAAATTGATTTTCAACACCATAGAAATATTTGAAACTAAATTACTGGGTATAAAAATTGATGAACATCTTAAAGGATGTTAACTAATGAATACCAAAAATTAGGTCGAAGATATACATCTCAAGAACAAAGAAATCATATAAAAAATAAAATCATATAAAAAAAGGCCACACCTAGGGGAGGTGGATTTTCTAGTGTGGAGGGTTTAAAAAGACCACACTTAAGAGATTCCATTTTTAAAAAAATAAATCATATAAAAATTCATAATCAATGAAAATTATAGAAAATGTTTCACAGTTAAATTCTAGAAATTCTCTTTGTCCAAGAGGGGTTCAAAGATTCAACACATGAGGTTTCATTTCAACATCTAATCCCATATGATCCACAACACAATGAGCAATAAAATAGTGAGATGTTTTAGAATCAAACAAAGATTGCATGAGAGTAGAATTTAAGAGAATCATATAACACATAATTGAAGGACCAAATTTATCCTATGTTAGCATCAACTCAGTACTATAAAGTTGTTTACTACCTGTACACTACAATTCTATATTGGTTTATTGTGGCTGTAATGACTGATGAGGTATCAGTGTTTCACAAGAGTCTCCCTAAGTCACTTGTTGTATTTTAATGGTGAGGAGATGAGATGTAGGGTTCTTTATGGTTAAGAATAGTGCAAAAACACAAAATGTGGAACCCAAAATATCAAAAAATGATAGAGGAAAAGTATATAATAACATAAATTAGATTATACCCTTAACTTATCCATGGGAACATAGAGAAGTCACGCCAGTAGCAGATGAGTTCTGCGAGAGATTGAGAATCACAAGTGACAGAGTCACAGTTAGGGTTCTTTTAAATAGATAAGAGACACTTTTAACAATGCTTTCATAAAAGAATTGATAAAGATCACTTTTATCAGCGCTAAAATGACAAGCGCTAATAAAAGGGATATTTATCAGTGCTAAAAAAGTGATGATAAAAAACATCTTTATCAATACTAACATTTTAGCATTGATAAAGATATATTTTAACAACACTTTTTTAGTGCTGATAAATGTTTTATAATTATAATTATTTAAATAAATTTATTATAAATTTATAATTATTTAATTATATATAATTTTTTATTTATAATTATATGAATACTAATTTAAAAAATAATAATTATTGATTATAATAATTGTAAATATATAAATTTATAAATATATATAGTAAACATACATTTATAAATATATTTATTTATAAATATTTATTTAAAAATATATTTTTAGCATTATTAGTAGATATATAATCTTAAATACATGCATTTTAAAAATTATTGAAATTGAATAATTAAAAATGAGTACCCTTAAAAAATATTGAAAAAATGGATAAATTTTATTAATTAAATATAAATAATTAAAAAAATATGGATATATATATTGAAAATACTAAAACATAGTAAAAAAATATATATTAATAAATAATAGAAAATGATCAAATTAAAAAATAAAAAATATTGAAATTGAATACCCTAACTATAATAGTATTAAAAATAAACAAATAAAATTGACCGATTAAAAGCATAACATGTCATGTTATAATAAGAATTATGAAATATAATAAAATTTGAATAAATTTCATAAATATTAGGTGTATGTGTTTCTATATATTGCGTAATTATATCTGTGGGTGCATTTGTATATAAAAATGAATTAATTACATATATATATAGATATATATATGTACGTGAAATCAATGTAACACACGTCGTTTGATATATGTTAAATTGAAAATCAAACAACATTAAAAACGAATAAGCCATTAATACATTTTCAATTAAAATTTTATTTATTATATATATATATATAATATATATTATTTGTTACTATTTATAATTAATATATATATATATATATTATACTTATTCATTTTTATTAATAGTTGTTTACTTAATAAATTTTATAAATATTTTTTAATTTATTCATTTTTAATTTTTTTGTTTAATTATTACAATCTATTTTTTATATATCTATATTTAATATATAATATTTATTAATATTTATTATCTATATATATGCATATTAAATTTAGTCATTTTTATCAATAATTATTTAATTCTTAAATTGTTTAATATTTTTCTTCATTTACTCATTTTAATTTTTTATTTATTTAATAATTTTATTTTATTTAGTTTACATATTTATATATTTAATATATAATATTTATTAATTTTTAAAATATATATATGTATATTCAATTTATTCCTTTTTAAAAATAACTATTTAATTAATGAAATTGTTAATTTCTTTATTTGTTTACTTATTTCATTTTCTTGTGGACCTTTATCAGTGCTAACAACAAAGCACTGATAAAGGGTATGCTTTATCAATGGTAAAATAAATCACTGACGAAGATACCATTTTTTCAGTGCTAAAAAAGCATTGATAAAGGATTCCCTTTATCACCACTTTTTTAGTGCTGCTAAATGACATCGTTGTTTAAGGCTTGTTTTGTAGTAGTGTCCTCACCTTGCCCATCGCCAACACTGCCCCTCCACCCTTGCTGCACCCACTCCCCCTACCCAACCTGTACACCCTAACCCTCCTCACACACCCTGACCTCATCCTTCACCATGACCCTCTCCCCCACGTAGCCTCACTTTCCCACCACCGTCACCACGACCCTCTCCCTTGTACATCCTCACCTCACTCTTCACCACCACAACCCCTCCACTCTCCTCATTTGGGAATACTCTCAGTCCTCCCCTTTTTTGTAATTGTTCTCATGTTAGTATGTTTTATTCAATATATGTGCTTCCAATTTATGTTATTATGTTTTCACAAATGTTACTATTATGTTACTATATGTGTTTGAATTTTCTATTACATGAATATTTATAATCAGTTTTTGGGGCATGTGAAATATTTAATAATCTTGATCTGGAAATCTATAATGGATAGTGAAAAAATAAAGATACTCACTTTCTCATTGGACTTAATTTTCAATCATGTTCACAATCACTACTGTAAAATAATTTTATACCAACGGTTACAAACCGTTGGTAAAAGCTGCGAACCCGTTGGGATACTCTATTCTAACAGTTCAGTGAACCATTGGGCTGTGAGGCATGGGGATAGCCATATCCCAATGGTTCCAACATGAACCATTGGGATGGTTTCTTGGATTTTCAAAATACCAATGGTTCATTGCAACCGTTGGTAATTTTTTCCTAACGGTTAATAACCATGGATTTATATGGTTTATACAACTAGACCAACGGTTCAGCGAACCGTTGGTATACACCTATTGGAACGGTTCAGCGAACCGTTTTTATAGGTTGGGTGTTATGGGTATGAACTAAAGGTTAATGAACTGTTAGTATACTGCCTATAGGACACTCTATTCCAATGGTTTCATTGAAACCATTGGGATATCGGTATACCAACGGTTCACAAACTGTTGACATACACTGCTCAACATGTATACCAATGGTTCAAAGAACCATTGGTATTTCGACTTCTCAGAAAAAAAAATAGTAGCCACCTCTCTTCCAGACAGCCACTTCTAGCCTGCCAGAACCTATAAGAATAGGGATTCAACCTACAATCAAATGCAGGGTTTCAACCTAAAACCTACAATCAGAAAACACAGAAACACGCAGGCAACCTGCAATCAAACACAAACACACTGGGATTCATAAAACATAAAAGCAACCTGCAACCTACAATCACACAGAAAACACACACAAAACTCACCACAAAAACACAAAAAAAAACTCACAAAACTCACTTCAAACAGGTAGAAAACACACAAAAACTGTAACTTTTAATCACACAAAAACTGCAACCTGCAATCACACCGAAAACAAACAGCAAACAGAAAACATGAAGGGAACCTAAAATCACAAAAAACTCCCTGAAAACATATAAAACACACACCAAAATTGTAATCACAAATAAAACACACAAAAACTCACTACAAACACATATAAAACTCAGTGAAAACACTAAAAAACTCACAAAAACTCACCGCAATCACCTACAATCACATAGAAAAAACAAAAAAACTCACTGCAATCAAATAAAAAAACTCACTGAAATAAAACACAAAAACTCTTAGGATAAAGGGATTAAACCTTGATCCTCTCACATAGATATAGATAATACTCGGAGGAAGGGGATCATCTAAGAATTAGGGTGGGCAGGGGCTCAACTTGAGTATTTCACAATCCCTAAGATCATGGATAGAATGAAAATTGTGTTTGTAGCTAGGCCTAGGACATGATATCTAGACATCACTATGTATCATTTATAGTGGGAATCAATCCATAAATTTTCCTAGAGTGCAGTTTGAGGTAGTCAGCTAATAAATCTCACCCAAAGTCATCAAGTAGTGCATTTTCTGACTTTAATCATGAAATTCTTAAGTATCTCTTCCTGAACTTCTTAATTATGTTAGTTCTATTCAAGTTTCTTAAGAGGGAAAAAACTTATATATCCAAGAATGATACACCTTCCATCCCTTCAGTATGCCCCCAGTCTTGGATAGGGTCCAAGGAGAGTATAAAATGATCGAGGTCCAAGAAGGGTTGAACCTGATGTTTGATGTGGGTGCAATATTCCTCATACCTTTTGATCTGACATGACTGTGAAAACTCTTAGAATCTTTGGATATGGGTAACTATTCTCCGACAGACCTAGCTAGGATGGAGGAATCACTGGGAGATGGAAACCATTTATCCTGAAATTGAATATACCATCGGGTCTATATCAAATTTTCTGACCTTTGTTAATGTTTCCACCCCTTTAGGGTGGTGGTGTCCATAGAATTCTACTTGAACATATTGTGTCAGTTGAAGGGGAATCATTTGTGAATCAATGATGCATTCCATAGGAACACATTTCTATCATCCCTTTGGGTCAAGGTTGAGGTAAAGGAATTAGCTAATACATTATCTGAAAAAGGTAAATGCTCAGCGGTTAACATAATTGTTATTAATTTGACAACATTATTTATGTAAATTGACTAAAAGTCCTTATGTGATTAATTATAGAAATTCTGCCTCAAGGATCAGAGATTCCAGATCCTTTGGCCTTAGTGTCTCTCCCCATAGAAGCCATCTATACACCATGCACACCAAGGGATGCAAGTACGAGTTCGTCAATCACCAACTTGTTCTTGAATACATATATGGTCCTTGACTAGTCCTAGGCTAAGGTTCAGAGTACCCTACATTTCAATAATAAAAATTAGGCAAAAATAGTGGGGAGATATATAAATAATGATCTTAGAGGGGCCCTTTAAAGAGCTCAAGGACCATTTGGACCACTTCAGGTACATGTTCAAAACCATTAACTCCAGTGGGATTGAATATCAAGTAATACATGCTAGGGTGAAGGAGGTGGTCACAATTAGGGAGGATAATAGGGATTTTGAATTGAATATATCAGTAGTTGATGTTTCATGTTTGGATGTAGAACATCAAAATAATTCCGTAGAAAAATTTTCCCAGCATGAAATGCAATTAGTGACTCACAAAAATTCATTCAATGCTGGGAGTGTTGAAATTGATTGGATTAAATAGGAGTTTTCCCACCAGTGATACATGTTGAATATTGAAAATTAGATATTAGGAGAACAATATAGGATCCATGATGTGGTAGAGTAGGATAGACATGATGTTGCTACCAAGGAAGAGGCACTATGATAGGCTGTAGAGGCGGGGACTGAATTAATTGATTAATTACGCCAATATGTATCTTCTCTTGGGTAAAAGATACCAGATATCATGGAGTCATATGATAACATAGTATCATTATTTTTTATTCATAGGAACCCACTTTTATCTAGGGAATCATGGGAAATATTCAAAGATGTGAAGATTCCTCTCTTATTTTGAATTATCAACATAGAAAACATTTGTATTCCATGTGTATAAAGAAAGTGTTAAGACCCTCTATAGACCCCTAAACACTAAAATGATTATTTGGTCATATATTTCTAAGGGATTGATTATAACTATGTTCCATGGGAGTTATGGACTCTAAGGACAGTAAATGAAAGGAAATAGATTAACATAGTAGACCTATAGATATGGTGTTCACAAGATGCCTAGGTTTAGGGGAGGTTCTTTAGTGATTTTATGGAAATGAAATCACCCTATCACTAGGTCTCCAAGTGGATAAGATATCGATTGGGATATGAGGGGTCTAACATATGTCTTATTATGGTTAGTGAGTGGCGATTAGGATGGGTCTGAGGGACCCTAGAGGATTCCCATGTGGATGAGATAAGAATGTATATGGGTTCGACATAGTGTGATTTTGTGACTAGGAAAATCATGAGGTGAATAATCCTATTTTTCTAGTTAGATGATGAGATGTGCATCGAGGAAAGGTATAATCCTTGAGAGATGAGTCTAGACTATGTGACTAAGAGGATAGAATAGTGTGGTGGTGAGGATTTGTAAGCATAGGCAGACTGGGATTCAAGGAAAGTTCCAAGAATATCATATAGTATTTGAGGTCATCGTGAGGTAATTATTTCTTTCTTGGGTATGAGACTGATTTGAGTCTCAAGGACTCTTGTGGATTCCCAAGTGTAAGATATACGAGTACCAATAGGACTTATATTTTGCACTTGGATGGTGAGACATTTTTGAGATAGGGGTATAGATCCCGAGTGACTAGAACCTTGTACCTATATGGTGAGATATGATATGGACCAAATTCCCTTTTGGTTATTTCATACACATGTTGGGTGAAAAATTCTAACATGTATAGTGATATCTCTTAAGGAATGACAACACCTTGAGCGATAAGGTGTTGGAAGGACCCTTACTTGAGTGATAATGAAGTTATCATATTATAACATGATATCTAACCCTACCATGATTGATAAGGCAGTGGTCAAGATAATGGCCTCACCTTGAATGATAAGGTTATAGATGAACCCAAACATGAGTGATAATGGACTGTTTGGAATCTGATATTAGACCTACCATGGTTAATATGGTATTATTTTAGAAAATGGATTTACATTGATCATAATGTATTAACCTAGATGTTTGTTGAATGAGAAGGTTGGTATGTGAAATATAGTGGCATGAGACACTAACTTTAGTAGTATGGTAGATGTTGGGTGTTGAGTGATGACTTATATTGAGTGATAAGTGTTAGTCTAGGGCTTGGATACATGACTCTATCATACACATTAATAAAATATTATGTACTAGATTTGGATGGAGTAACTCAATAGGGATTGAAGGTGATGATATTAGGTGGTGATCAAGGATGGAAATAGAGACTATTGTGTATTTTTTATTTGGGTCATATTGGTGGGAAATTAGTTGATGTATGACTGTATTCATCCACATGGTTTATAAATATAAAATTATGTTTTTTTCATATGAGAATACCACTAAAAGATATATATATATATATATATATGTGTGTGTGTGTGTGTGTGTGTGTGTGTGTGTGTGTGTGTGAGTGAGTGTGTGTGTGTGTTTGTGTTGGATGTTTTCATGCACAACTATGAATGGTGTAGATCACACCAGGCTTCTATATCAATATAGAAGAACTAGATGTTGCAATGTTGTGTAAGTATCTCCCCTAAACATGATACAAATAACAATCACTATTTTTTTGGTTTAGAAGATAGCGCACCTCCATTGGAGGGGTTTTATTATAAAATTATGGAATTGATTTATCACACAATTTATTTAATTATATTTACCATTTATTCTAAGACCCATTCATCACAAAGAAAATGCAATAAGTTATGAAACTATATCAACATAACTATCACTGTGAGTTTTCGCAGACAGTGCACCTCTGTTGGAGGGGTTTTATTATAAAAACATGATTTTATTTATTAAATGAAATAATTATATTAAAGAACAATTATTCAAGATATGGAATTCAATATAATTAAGCATAATTAATAAATAAGATAAATTTAATTTAAAGCATTCTTGAATTAAAGAGGCTAGGAGAGGGACCCTACCTTAAGGTGGAACCAAGCCGTCCACTTCAGCTCTTGGAGCTTTCTAACTAAAAGATGATTCTCCCCCACTGGGTATACGCACCTTAACACACATTCAAGGACACCTATACCCCATGTATACACTTGCATGGCCATGAGAATGTGCAAGGGGATCCTTGCACGTATGCTTATATGCATATACCAGACTCCACTCACATGTGTATGCATTTATATATATATACATGGGCACACCTAGCCCCATCCGTGCATAATCACTACCATGGGTGACTATACACGTAACAGGGGAACCCATATACATATACTTACATACCTATGCACACATAGGTGAGTTGTCCTTGACTTGGTGACTCAAAACCAATGAGAAAGGATCAAAACACTACAAAAAGGATATTAGGAACTTTAAAACACATAAAGGACACTACATAACCAGTGAGAAAACAACCAATGACATTAAAGCCTTACCTAGATTGGAAGCAGAGAACCAAATCCACCCGAACCAACATGAAATGATCTAATTCCCTACGGAAAACATAATATAGAGTCAAAAACACGGAAAGCCCCAAATACATGAGGTGTGTGACAAGTAGTAACCATAGAATCTTACCTCAGTTCAAAGTTGGCGGAATGAATCAACCTAAACCCCTTCTGGTCCCCTTCGAAGAATATAACAACCCTCTATCCATAGAAAGCAATAAAAGACCTAAGTGGACAATGTGATAAAGAAAATAAAATAAAAACTAAACTTAAACATACCTGTCTCCTTTGAGTATACACACCACCTCCCAACATATAAGAACCACAAAGCCCTATGGTTCAAATCATGTTTCTGCAAGAATGGGGGAAACATATCCATCTTTAAAAAGGATAATATCAAATAGTACATTCCTATTAATTAACAATTTCTCTTCCTATTAATGGTATATAATTAGTTTGGCTCGAGTTTTAACTTAGTTTGATTTTGTTCGATACAATTTTGTTTGGTACATTTCTATTAGACTTAGTTTGTCTTTTTTTTGTTAATATTATCTTTGGAAATTTCATTCATTTGGGTTCTAGTCAATCATGGAATTAATAATAATCAGTCAATCCATATTAATAATTATATCCATTGGTTCTATATTTGGAGTAAAAAATACATAGAAATAAATGATGTCATATAAGGAAAATCATAAGAGGGGAAGGATGTAAAGTAGTATTATTCATGCAATTCATACCTAATATATATTTTTCATGGGAACATAAATCAAAAAAAGCCCCAAATTAAATTGGTCCCAACAAAGAGGGTATAATAAACCAACCTCAAATGGTGAAAAATGGTGGCAGATGAACCAAGATGATCCAAACTGCTTTGCCTTCGGCAGCGGATTCCAAATCAAGTATGAGGTGGACCTGAAAGAACCATGATGAACCCTTAGAAATGAGGATCAAATTTAGATAAGTGGCAATTAAAAAATCTTAGAAGATTAGTATATAGTCATTGTGAAGATCAAGTATTTTCGACTACAACCCCTTGGACAGCCCCCCACCCCCTGGACACAACCCACCACCTGAAAACCCCCACCCCCTAGACACCCCACCCCCTGGATAGCCCCCAACTCCCTGGATAACCCCCACTCCCCTGAACACCACCCCACCACCTGGACACCCCCACCCCTTAGACACCCCACCCTAATGGACAACCCCCACCCCCTCGACAGCCCCCACCCCCTTGACACCCCACCCCCTGGACACCCCCTACCCCCTTGGACAGCCCCCCAACCCCCAAGGACATCCACCATACCCTTGGACACCCCACCCCCTGGACACCCCCAACCCCCTTGGATATCCCCCCCAACCCCCTGGACAACCCCCATGCCCTGGACACCACCCCACCCTTGTGGACACCACCCACCCCTGGATACCCCAACCCCCTGGACACCCCCGCCCCCTAGACAGCCCCCACCCCCTGGACACCACCCCACCCCTATGTACACCCCCACCCCACCCCCGTGGACAACCCCCCCACCACCTAGGCACCCACACACCCTGGAAACCTCCTACCCCCTTGGACAATCCCCTTCCCCCTAGACAACCCCCACCCCTTGAACATCCCCCACCCCACCCCCTTGAACACCCCCACCCACCTGGACACCCCTGCCCCCTTGGATAGCCCCCCAAACCCCTGGACAACCCCCACCCCCTGGACACCCCCACCCCCATGGACAACCCCCCACCCCCTAGACAACCCCCCACCCCTAGAAACCCCCCTGGACACCCACACCCCCTGGGAACCCCCAACCCCATGGACAGCCCCACCCCCTTGGATACCCACTACCCCCTTGGACAACCCCCAGCCAGCCAGATAGCCCCCACCCCCCTTTGACACCCCACCCTTAGGGACAACCCCCCACCCCCTGAACAACCCCCACCCCCTGAACACCCCCACCCCCTGGAAACCCCCTAAAAATGTGGCATATGTTAATGAAAAGAGGAGTCCATGATTCATTAAGTATGGAAAAAGGGAAAAAAAGTCTACCTTGAGGTGTAAACTGAAGAAAAAAGTTGGAAGACACTCCCAAGTGGTCATTGAAGAGATATGATCAACATGGGGTTTTAGTATGGAGAATATTATTCTATTCCGGTAGGAAAGGCTACATCATAGACTATTTAAAAATTTGTGATGGTGTGACTTGATGCTAAAGGATGTTTTTTTGGTTCCCACTTACCCTTAAAGTTGATTTTCAATAAAATAAAAAATGGATTTTGGATATACTATTTAAAAATAGAAATAAAGATCTACATAGTTTATTGTAGAAAATTTGAACTGAAAATGGAAACCATCCAGGAAAGAGATAGTAGAATTGGATTAGTAGTTGACATTTCTAAAGAAGATTCTAAGATATTTCCTAAGGAAAATCAAAAACAATTGAAGAAGTTTTTTGAAGGTATAATTATGTTGGTCATGGAGCTATTATATGTATGACTTTGATTCCTAGTAAAAATAATTTGATTAGTGGTAAGAGAAAATATCCAATGTTATCATGTTCTAAATCTATTGCTACAAATGGATCCACACCTATGAAGAAGTCTGAACACGAGAAGAAATAATGTTTGATCATATAGTCCAATGAGTTATAAAACGATAAACCAAAAAAATGGAAAACATTGAGAGTTCTCTAATTACTCAAGTGAATATGAAATTTTCGAACAATAATAAATATGTGAAAGAAAAGAAACCATGTTTCCTCAACATAAACATGTTCATAACGTGAGAAATAAGAAATCTGAAAGGAAATCAAACACTTTTAAGCTACAAAGAAAAGCGCTCCAGTAGAAAAAAGCCTTAGTCAGTGTTATAACCTAGAAGCTGATATACCCACCTTCTTACCATACTTGTTGATATAAAACAACACTTGAATGGAAATATCACATAACACACACTTCACACACATATTTGTTTTCAAGGAAAATAATTTTTCAAAATGTATCCATCATATAGTGTTGTTATTCCATTGAAAAAATAAATATGGAGAAATTAAAAAAATTTGTTCTTGTTAATCACATCTCTAAAAAGGATTCTATACATTTCCCATGAGTTAATTATATATTTATAGGGAAATTTTCATCTATATAACACTTTATAATTTAATAAGATATGGTTACCCATTCAACTGTATGTGAATCCAAAAATAACAACACATTTATCAATAAACCAATTTTACTTCACATGCATCAGGTAAATATTAAAATAGTATGAATTAGATAACATTTTCATTTGCAAATTATAACACTCCATTCACATGAAAACTGCATCCAAAAAGTTTCAATGGTATGAATAACTCTACACATAAAATATTCTTAACATTTTTATGAGATCCAAATTATTTAACATTGAATATGTTATTCTTTATGAAACTAGAAACACATCATATACTGTTCACCTAAATCGGAAAGAAATAATGTTATCATGGTATCTTCTATGTGAACTTCCAATGATTTATATCTAAAAACAATAAAATGATAACTATTTTAATGTTTTGAGAAAACCAAAATAAATAATATATCACAGATAAATGAAACAATATGAAATGATACAAATTGAATAAAAAAAACTTAAATTAAACAATGAATCAATTAACCATAGCAAAAGAAGATTTGGGACTCGCTACCAAAGAATACCTGAATCATAAAAACATCTAAGGGGATGCTAGACCAGAGGGGATCATCGACCTAGGCGGGATGCCTGACCAGAGGGGATGCTCGACCTCCTCAACCTATGGGGGATTCACATCAGGTGAGGGAAATATTTACCTAGGGGGATTTACGTCGGGTGAGGGAAAGATCGACCTAGGGGGGGATGTGCGACATCAGAGGGGATGCTCAACTAGAGGAGGACGAGGAGGGGGGTGTATGAGCGACGATGAGTGGTGAGCGGTGAGGGGGAGTTGGAATGGGAGGAGGGGAGCGTGAGGGGAATGAGAGCGGTGGCGAGGGGGAGTTGGGATGGGAGCGGCGACGAGGAGGAGTCGGGATGGAGAGGAGCGGTGCTGTAGCGATGGAGAAGTGGGGCACGACACAAGGGGAAGTTGGGTCAGGATGAGAGGAGGGTCACAAGGCATTTTAGGTTGGTTTATCCCAATGGTTCTTATGAACTATTGGGTATTGAGGCGGTTTTTTCCAATGGTTCACTAAAACTATTGGTAAAACTAATTTATATTAATGTATACCAACAGTTTCACAGAACCGTTGGTATAGGTTCTTGATTCCAACAGTTTTTCCAAACCATTGGGAAAGAACTGTTGGTATAGGTGGGATTTCCACCAGTGAATCTATTTTAGTAGTGATAGGTTAGTCTTTCTATTTATTTTCCAATCAAGTTCACATGGCCATTGAGTGGTGACTGATCTACATTTTATGGTTTCCACTTCTCAGTAATTAATAGTCTCTCATTGTTATTATTTTAAATTATTAGAAATTACTTCCAATAATTATAATTTATTTTGTGAACTTGATTGAAAATGAATTCCATTGAGCAAGAGAAGTCCTGAAGTATTAATAGATGAGCGAAGGGTAGACGAGAAAAAATCACATTATTCCCCTTGATATCATAATTTCAATGAGGATATTTTTAACATAGGTTAGAATATTACCCCTTGTAATTTATTTCATGTAATTCATTTTATGATTCCAAAACCACTGCTTACCATTTTCAACCATTGAGATAGTTTTAGTATGGTTAGCTTATGGTTATTTGTTTTTATTTGCCATCCATTTGATATTGCATTAACTACTTGTAATTTCAAGTTTATGGTTGTTTGTAATAATTTTATTTTTTTATAAATACCTTCCCTTAATGTTTTATTTTTTAATTATTGTTTTTTTTAATATTTTATCTCTTCTCATATTTAATATATATACTTTTCCACCCACTAATTCTTTCTTTTAAATTTTTTTTCTTAAATAATCAATTTCAACTCTTATTTTAACTTAATTTTTAAAATCTATTATATTTATCATATATTATTTTTGTACGATTATAATATAACAAAAAAATATAGAAAAAATAAATGAACTATGAAGATAGTTTTAAAGAAGCATGATTACGATGGATAATATCAATGTATCAAACCCACCACTTATACAGGTTAGGATATCAATGTTGTAAAAATGTCTCACCACCTATATAGGTTTATAAATATATTTTTTATATTATTAAGACACATGTCAATTTATTTTTATCATTTCATTTAAAAATATATACAAATTATCTTTTAATTATGTGTTTTAGGTATTTGTAGCTTTTTAACCTCACCAAACAATGTGCCATACACACTCTAGGTGGATATATATAATATCAAATGGATATATATATAATTATTTACATTGTGAAGATACTAATTTTTATACATTTCAATAGAATTATGCACTGATAATTTTTTATTTTCAATATAATGTAGTTACACATTACTATATGTTTCACCATTGAAATTTAATTCTAAAAAAAACTAATGATATAAATTATAAAAATATGTTTTCATTTGTGAAAGAGTCTAGTATTTATTAATGGTGAATTTATTAATCATATTCTTTTATTTTTATCTATTTTATCCTTTTATGTTAAATTTACTTATGTTTTCTTTTTAATGTTTAATATATCTTTGTGATTTTCTACATAAAATTATCAAGTAACGTTATTCTAATTAAAATGTTTCACTTCTTTGGTTAGTATAGATCAGCGTGGATACCTACATGGACTTTATTGAAAATACAATCTAGTGGGTGAGGGACTATCTGAATTACTCGTAGATGAGTAAAATTAAACATATTCCCCTCGATATATTAATTTAAATAAGGATATTTTTAATAGAGCTTAGACTATTTATCCTTTAATTTCATTTCATGTATGTCATTTTATGATGCCCAATTCACTACTTACCATTTTCAACCATTGATATAGTTTTAGTTTGGTATGCTTATGGTTCTATGTATTTATTTACATGGAATTTGTTATTGCATTAATCCCTAGAAATTACAAGTTTATAGTTTATACTAATTTTATTTCAATAGAAATACCTTCCCTTAATGTTGTATTTTTTATGTATCATTTTTTTAATTTCCTATCTTCTCATTTTTAATTTATATATTCCTTTTCCAACAACATATTGTTTCTTCACAAAATATTTTTTCTTAAACAATCAATTTCAATAATTGTTTTAGTTTATTGTTTAACCTTTATTACATTTAAAATATATTATTTTTATAACCTTATCATAAAACCAATATTTAATATTTTAGTTTAATGTTTAATATTTTCTGATTTATTTATATCATATTAAATATATAATATTTGAATCATGTGGTATTTTTTTCTTTGGAGACAAATCAACTTTCTTGACATTGATGTTGGAAGATAAGCATACGGGGAATATGATTAAAACATTTCATGGTTCAACAGATATTCCTTATTTTATTTGAATGGTAGATACACTGAAAGGGTATGAATTGATAATGATATGGGGGTTTTCAAACCATGTCATCATTTAAATGACATCGTAGTGGTGAATTGTTCCCTGTATTTATGCCTTATAAAACCCTTTTCATTAGATTTTTTCTTCAAATCATTGGGCCGATTTCATTACTATTTGTAGTTAAATTATGTTACTGTAGTGTAGTTTGAATGTTACATAGTAGCATATTGATAAATATTTTCTGTTACATAGTTATTAGTTATAAAAAAACTAAGAATTATATTCTTTACTCATTCCACCATATCATTTCTTTCAAATGTCATGAAATTTATAAATTAGTGATTGGATAGATGAGTTGATGATTAATTGATTTTTAATTCTCTATATTTTTCATTGTGTCTATGCATTTCTCATTTTGGCATAGAAACCTTTAGGGTTTTTTTCACCTTTCTATTATGGTGATTTTATATTGGAGTATAAACATATATGTTTTCATTAAATATTCATGATCTTCTTGAATTTTCCTAATACTTGATCACCCATACAAGTACTTTTTTTTCTAAACATATTCTTTATGGAAATATAAAAATTTTCTTGTTCTTATTTTAAGGTGGTCAAATAGTGCCTTATTGTTTTCATCAAATACATGTTCCCACAATTATATTTTTCTATATAATTCTATTTATGTGGATAAAGAGAAAAGAATATTTATTTACTGATCTAGAAAAGGTTTCATCATAATTAACTAGTATGACGGTTGGAGTTTTTTTTCTTATCCCTAGGTTTGATCTATAGTGTTTATTCATTATCAATTTATATATATTTATTTGATTATAAAAATAGTGTGGTTGTGTTTGTCATTATAGAGTATGAGAAACATTATTATTCTTTTATTTTTATATTGGGAGAGCATTTGTGGTGACATTATATTGTGTTTTCTGATTGTTTCATTGTTTTTATGTCATCCAAAGCCTGTTCTTCCTCAATTCAAACTGATGGAAGGAATTAGAAAATAATATTATGATGGATAATTAAAAGTTCATATACTATGACATGATCTAGGTTAAGTGTTTTTCTCTTTATAGTTTAGGTTTTATCATATAATGCAGAAACATGGCAATCTTCCTTTAATTTATTGGAGTAGTGATATAGAAATAGGTATTGAATAATCCCATTGTTAATTATGTTTTGTATTTTTTTATATGATATGGAATTTAAGAGGGTGGATTCAGTGTTTTAGGGGGTGTACTCACAGAGGGTAGCTACTGCATACCATTTTGGAGATTAAATGGAAGTGATTATTTCTTAATTACTATACTTATGTCCATCCTAATGTTTTTTTCACTAACTTCACCAGGTGGAACAAATACTACTATCCTATCCTCTGTTTTCAAAATTTCAAATGTGACTCCTACTAAGAATATTACATAACGAATACATTTCATATCAAATCAACATATCATTTCCCTTCAAATTTGTTGAGGTAATCACTCTTACAACTTGATATACTATCATGATATGAATCATTTACTGTTCTTTGCATTCATGGATTAACTAGGGGTATGAGATATATGATTCAAAATTACCAGGATGCAGTGAAAATTTGTAACTTGGTAGGGTATCTAGATTTTTTTATTCTATGAACTTATAATCATAAATGTCTTGAAATTTCTATGCATGTAAAAGAACTCAAACTATTTCCATTGGATCTTCTATAAGTACTATCCTGAGTGTTCAACAAAAAGGTTAACCATCTAATGAAAGTTTTATGAGAACAACGTATCTTTGGAACCTGTCATGATGGTATTTCTTTAAATCCCCTTTATATATATTTTTTCACTGGGAGGAAATTTTTAATGTATTCTTACTTTCAACTATTATTCATTCTTCCATTGTGATTCAGATCTATGTATTATAGAATTCAAAAAACTGTTTTTCCAGATGCACATGTACTTATTAATTTTTTGTACATTCTTTTTACATTAGTTTTATATTTTTTATTAATTTGTGAATAATTTTGATATTTATTTTCATATTTATTAAATTATTTTTTCACATATACATATTTATTCCAAAAATGAGGTTTATCACAAGTAAATATTCATTTTTCTATATTTTTTTTATTTCTCATTCAACAATTTTAATTGTTTATTTATGAAATTTTTTATTCATAGTAGAGCCATATAAATAGTTTATATTATGTTATTTTGAATATTTTTATATTAAAATATTTTATGTATAGAAATTTATGGTTACCCTTAAGGAACTAATTTCTTACTGACACACACCTATCGTGGGGTGTGGCAAAAGAAAATTTCTATGTTTTCCTAATACAGTACAACGACTGACCAGGGTTTTCTCACTTGAAGAGTGTTGCAGTTGGTTCAATCACTAATTATAATTCACCTATTCTAATTCTTTTTGGGGTTTTTAATATTTATTGAAAATAATGGTGTTGTTTTATGAAAGCATGTAATTAAAATAATGCAAAATTGAAATCCAAATGATGATGAAGACAAAATGAAAATTAGAAAGAAAGGTCATGGTCCAAGGTTTGATAACACGGGTTAAATTATTATTTATTTATTATTCAAATTACATTTGATAATTCATTTAGTGAAACCTCATTAATGAATTACTCTCCATTTATTTATTGAGTGTGTGATTTTATCATGCATCTAACACACCAAACCACACCTCCTCTAGATAATCAAGTAGGGTAACACCTCAACTGAGAATGTTATTCCTACAAGACCTGAATCTACCATATGTCGTTTCATCCCTTATAGAAACCCAAAATCCACCGTATGAAGTATTTTCCTAAGATAATATTGGGAAAATGATTAATTAATGAAAATAAATGGATTTGGAAATAGTGTCATGGTGGACGATCGCCGCACCCCTGCAATATTTCCACCTCCACCACAAATAAATTTAAAACATTATAAATTGAAGCTCAATAATGAAGAAAACCGTGAAACCTCCCTCGGGTACAAGCCTCAAGTTAGTCACTTTACATGGAAAAGTACATATAGATCACAATGGAAATATGGAAGAGATAGAATGAGATTGAGATTGGAAGAATAAAGGGGTAGAAGAAGAAAAGGGAATACTATAACATAAAAAAGGGTAATGAATTAAATGAGAAAATAAAACTAAAAATAAAAAATAAAATAAAAAATAAAATTCTAAATGGCCCTTTTCCTCCTCTCCTTGGTGCCCTCAGATGGTGTTGGGAAGGATTGGAATGATTTGAAAGGTACGAGCTCCTCTCCTTTTATAGACATATTTCTATACTCTGAAAGTTTTTGCATTTTGGTCCCAATAATTGGCCAATTCACACATGGACCCCTTCATCAAAGTTGTTCATAAATATGGTGTAACTTCACTCTAAAAATTTCATATTAATTAGAAACTATATGTATTAATTATGAATTTTTCATTGGAAGTTTCTTTTTTTGGACGTAGGTTCCACGAAGCTTCCTCCAAAAGAATAACAACCAATGACAACCTTAATGATTTTAAAACTACTTAAATTTTTTATAAGAGATGATAATATGTGTCATTGTTCTATCCTAAGTTTAATCACTTCAATTAAAGGCTTTTAGGAAGATATGGAAGTCCGTTATTGTGGTGAGGACCATGCGGTCCCCCCCAAAAAAATCTTCAACTTCATCGATTGATTAAGGCCTCTATATGATTTATTAATCCCCTGGTCCAGAAGAAAAAGTTGATGGAAATAAAATAAGGATTCTAAAAAAAATAATCACTAAATTTGGAATTACATTTTTCAAGAAATTACTAAAATACCCTTTACGTAAAAATCATTCAAAAATCCAGAATTAAGCACTTTTCACAATTTAGCTCATTTTCATTATATAATCCAAAATTCCCATTATTTTAATAAAAACATTTAAATACATGGGTTTTATCATTTAAAAACATCAACAATTCATTATTATTGTATTAAAATTATGCTCATAAATTTTCTCTGTCACTTACCCTTATGGTACCACTTATGTCTACCTCTTCTTTGATAGACAATGTGCCATTTTAGATTTCTTTATACTCAATGTATTGCTTTTATAATGTTCTTAAGACTTTATAATATCTGGTACAACCAAATTATTTCATTTTTTTATTTGACTTTGTTTTGTAAAAAAATACGACTGTGAGTTTCTAGATCATGGAGCATGATGCAACCTTATATGATTTCCAATATTTTCTTCTAAAACAGTGAACCTATTTTCTAGTATAATAGTACTTGGGTAAATTGTTTCATTGTATATCATAGGAATTAATTTTCTCCATGTGTATTTTTAAAATTTATTTTATACATGGTATGTTGGAAATTTCATGGGGTTATAACATATAAATTATTTACCAATGCAATGAAACCTTGTGGGGTCTGCATTTGAGTTAGATATTGAGACTGTAGGTATCATTATTCTATAAATTCCATGGGAATCTTGACACACATTCATGAAATTTCTGAACCTTACAAAATAGTATAACTTTATTTCTAACCTATTATTGGTCTCCTTACTTATAAAATTACCTATAATATTACATTCATTTCAGATTTTATATTTTTTTAATTATTGTTCTTAATTGGGTCATTATAGTGGGAATAATCATGTTTTCTTTTCCCTTTAATAGGATGAGTTTTTTTTCATGTTCCTCACTCTTCCCACATTTCATTCATATTTTTCCATCATTTAATTTAGGAATGAGTTAACACCCAAACCTAATTTCATCATTTCTTTAAGATGATTCCTAAGTGGGAGAACACTTTCCCTCTAACTCCTTCTCTATGGATAGCTACTTCATGACTTTTTGGGAGTGTTCTTCAAGAATGAAATATTTTTCATCCATTTTAGCTCTATTATTCACAATTTGAAAATAAAATTCCTCAACAAATCTGTTTAGATTTTTTTTTCTAAAGTTGAATCTTTTGGACATATATACCAAATACACTTCTAGAATTACTCCACATTAATCCACCTCTTCTTTTAAGTACGTGATATCTTATTGGTGGATATATAAACACTACCTGTATTTGAAATCTTATCTTGTTTAATTTTCATCAGTAGAATAACATATTCATTTTATCCCCATAATATAGTCTAAATCTTCTGATACACATAATTTATTCAAACTAGAGTAAGTATCAGATAAAAAAATGGATTTAATTTTTTTACCATGATTGAAGTGTTATTATTCCTTCCAGTATGTCTTCTTAAATTTTCATGGGTTACTATTTCAAGAACCCAAATTATAACATGTTCAAAAAATCATGTAAATTTTCCACCATTCTATATAAATTTTGAATACCAAATTTATTAAAACTGAAATTTTTTAAATTTTTTGTATGGTTAGAAATTGATTTATCAATTTTTAGTATGTATTTTTCATTTGTGAAACCTGTATTATATAACTGTAGAATCTCTAATTTATATGTGTGATCTATTTTATTGAATAAGGAATATTTGATTATTTAGGGGTGTATTTGGCTGTTCCATTAATTATAAAAGGTTTTTTTATTGTGTAAATATTATTTTCAAGATGTGTAGAAATCATGATGGTTATGAATCCAAAAAATATATTTTCTTATTGGATCTTCAAGGTGTTTAGTCTATTTAATTTCACAAAATATATTGTAAGTATGTTTTTTTGAATTATTTTTGACTGGGTTATTTAATTTTTCTATAAATGATAGAATTTATACTTATATTTCTTCTTTAAATATTTTTAGATGAGACTAGACTTGAACATTTTGTAAGGAAAGGGCATATGTGGATTTGATAGACTCCAAAAATAATTGTATTTATCTATTTTTTATTCATATGTGAGATAACCTTCAAATAATTTGAATTTCAATAACAAGTTTATTTGAAGATATATTTTAACCTATAGGTCAACCTTAGATTATCCATTATTACATAAAGGGTGTTAATATTATTCTTGACTACAACTATGAAGCTACGATACTTCCCACTTTATGTAACTTGTGATTCTTTTTATTCTAATATTCTTTGATGGGTTATACATATAAAATACATATACAATTTCTTAAATAATTTTATAATGAATATGTTATTTATATTTAGTTTCACACCTAAAACGGAGAGTTTTACACCTAGAACTAGATATATAGACAATTGGTGATTTCCTTTAGTTTTATTAATGTATCTGTAATCTGATACAGATGAATGTTGATGATATCTTTTTTTGGAAACACTAATTGTAGAATTTATGATTTATGCAGTAGATTATCTATAATTTCTTTAAACAAATATGATTTCTATCTTATACTCACAATCATGTGATGGTGTGTATGAAATGACATCCTGATTTGACCCATTATGAATCTAAAATATTTTTGTTGGGAAATGATATAAATTATTTCAACACATCACTTATGTCTAAATGAATATGTTTATTACTCATGTAATGTTATACATGTATCCATTATTTTTACTACTGGAAAAGGATGATTTACCAACGGTTCTGAACCGTTGGGAAATGCTACAGAACAGTTGGTAAGTAAGCCGTTGGGATAGCTTTTCCCAATGGTTTACATAGAACCATTGGGATTGGTTAGAAAAATTAGCCTATCCCAACGGTTTTGGGAACCGTTGGGAAAAGTTTTTCCCAACAGTTTCCCTTAAACTGTTGGGAAAACCAGAATTTTCCCATGGTTCCCAACGCTTTTTGAAACCTTTGGTAAAAAATTTCAATGAGCCCTATTCCAACGGTTTGAAACCGTTGGCATAGGCTATGCTGTGAAAATTGCACAACAGCCTACAATTTGCACAACACTGCAACCTACAATTTGCATAGCACAATTTTCACAGCACTGACAGGGTGTACATCCATTCACCCATCCATTCAGGTAATTCTCCAATCTCCTCTCTGATTAATGTACCTACAATAACCAACTAACACATACATATACAGAACAAATTCATACACATTTAACATATAATGCATCTGGAAATGATGCATAACTTAAACATACACAGTTAAATGTGTTTTTTATAGAAATGATAATTCATACATAAAATGCATCTGGAACTATACACATCTAGAATTAAATCAGAATTCATAACTTAATTATAAACATATATAGTTCATTTAAACATACACAATTAAATGTGTTTTTTCTAGAAATGATGTCCATTTTAAAAAGAATACATACATTTGGAGTGCTACCAGCCACACTGCGCCTCTTATTGAGGCTAGGTTGACTCGTTCACATCATATATGACCCATGGATCATTGTTCTAAAGTATCAATACAATCAGAATCCGTTTGTTTGATTTTCCGAATGTACTTAAAATGTTGTTCATTTTAAACAAAAGAGATACACTTAGAGTCATCCCGGCCACACCGTGACACAAATTGAGGTTCTGTTTACTCGTACACGTCACATATGACCGATGGATCATTTTCCTAAAGTTTCAACATAATCTGAATGCGTTTGGTCGGTTTACCGTATGTCAGTTGTTGTTTTCAATTAAAATGAAGTCCATTTTAAACTATAGAGAGACACCTTGAGTGGTTCTGACCACTTTGCGCCTCGTATTGAGACTAGGTTGACACGTAAACATCACATATGATCCATGGATCGTTGTAATAAGGTTTAAATAGAATCCGAATGTGTTTGGTCAGTTTTCTGTATGTCAGTTGTTGTCTTCACTTAAAATGTTGTCTATTTCAAATAAACCTGAGACACTTTAAGTGGTGCTGCCCACATCGGGCCTCGGATTGAGATGGGGTTGACTCTTAAACATCAAAAATGACTCATGTAACTTTTTCCTAAAGTTTCAACATAATCTGAATGCGTTTGGTCAGTTTTCCGTATGTCAGTTGTTGTTTTCACTTAAAATGTTGTCCATTTCAAACTATAGAGAGACAGTTCAATTGGTTTCGGTCACACCACGGCTCAGATTGAGGTTGGGTTGACTCTTACACATCACATATGACTCATGGATTGTTTCACTAAAGTTTTAATGGAATATGAATGCGTTTGGTCGGTTTTCGGTATGTCAGTTGTTGTTTTCACTTAAAATGATGTCCTTTTGAAACAAAAGAGAGACACTTTTAGTGGTGATTGCCACACCGGGTCTCATATGGAGTTGGGGTTGACTCATACACGTCACATATGACTAATGGATCGTTTTACTAAAGAAACAACACATTAAAAATGTGTTTGGTTGGTTTTCGGTATGTCAGTTGTTGTTTTCACTTAAAATTAAGTCCATGTTAAACAAAAGAGAGAAACTTTCAGTGGTTCCAGACACAACGCACCTCGGATTGAGGCAGGGTTGACTCATACATGTCACATATGACCCATGGATCATTTTTCTAAAGTATCAACACAATCATAATCTATTTGGTTGGTTTTCCATATGTACTTATAATGTTGTCCATTTTAAACATAAGAGACACTTTGGCTGGTTCCGGACACACTGCAATTCATATTGAGGCATGGTTGACTCATACACATCAAATATGACCCATGGATCATTTTAATAAAGTTTTAACAGAATAAGAATGTGTTTGGTTGGTTTTCCGTATGTCAGTTGTTGTTTTCACTTAACATGAAGTCCATTTTAAACTAAAGAGAGACACTTTGAGTGGTGCCGGCCACACCGCATCTTGGATTGAGATGGGGTTTACTCGTAAATGTCAAAAATGACTCATGTAACATTTTACTAAAGCATCAACACATTCCAAATGTGTTTGGTCGGTTTTCCGTATGTCAGTTGTTGTTTTCAATTAAAATTATGTGCATTTTAAACAAAAGAAAGACACTTTGAGTGGTGCCGGCAACACCGTGCCTCAGATTGAGGTGGGGTTGACTCTTAAACGTCACATATGACCCATGGATCGTTGTGCTAAAGTATCAACACATTATTAATGTGTTTGGTTAGTTTTCCGTATGCTAGTTGTTATTTTTACTTAAAATGTTTTCCATTTCCAATAAACCTGAGACAGTTTGAGTGGTGCCAGCCACACTGAGCCTTGGATTGAAGCAAAGTTGACTCTTACACTTCAAAAATGACTCATGTAACGTTTTCCTAAAGTTTCAATAGAATACGAATGCGTTTGGTTGGTTTTATGTATGTCAGTTGTTGTTTTAACTTAACATGAAGTCCATTTTAAACTAAAGAGAGACACTTTGAGTGGTGACGGACACACCGCATCTTGGATTGAGATGGGGTTGACTCTTACATGTCAAAAAATGACTCATGGAACATTTTACTAAAGAATCAACACATTCTGAATGTGTTTGGTCAGTTTTCCATATGTCAGTTGTTGTTTTCACTCAAAATGATGTCCATTTTAAACAAAAGAATGACACTTTGAGTGGTGACGGCAAGAACGTGCCTTAGATTGAGGCTAGGTTGACTCTTACACGTCACATATGACCCATGGATCATTTTACTAAAGAAAAAACACAATCCGAATGCGTTTGGTTGGTTTTCCTTATGATAGTTGTCATTTTTACTTAAAATGTTGTCCATTTCAAATAAACTTAAGACACTTTTGAGTGGTTCCAGCCACACTGGACCTCAGATTGAGGCGGTTTTGACTCACACACATAAAAAATGACTCATGGAACGTTTTCCAAATGTTTCAATATAATCCGAATGCATTTGGTTGGTTTTCTGTATGCCAGTTGTTGTTTTAACTTAACATGAAGTCCATTTTAAACTAAAGAGAGACATTTTGAGTGGTGCTGGCCACACCACGTCTTGGATTGAGATTGGGTTGAATCGTACACGTCACAAATGACTCATGGACCATTTTCCTAAAGCATTAACACATTCTGAATGCGTTTGGTCAGTTTTCCGTATGTCAGTTGTTGTTTTCACATAAAATGATGTTCATTTTGAACAAAAGAAAGACACTTTGAGTGGTGCTGGCAACACTGTGCCTCTGATTGAGGTGGGGTTGACTCGTACACATCACATATGACCCATGGATATTGTTCTAAAGTATCAACACAATCCGAATGCGTTTGGTTGGTTTTCCGTATGCTAGTTGTTATTTTCACTTAAAATGTTGTCAATTCCAAATAAACCTTAGACACTTTGAGTGGTGCCAGCCAAACCGGGCCTCGGATTGAGGTAGGGTTGACTCGTACACATCAAAAATGACCCAAGGATCATTTTCCTAAAGTATCAACACAATCCGAATGTGTTTGGTCAGTTTTCCATATGTTAGTTATACTTTTCTCTTAAAATGTTATCCATTTCAAAAAAAAGTGAGACACTTCAAATGGTGTCGGCCACACCATGCCTATAATTGAGTCAGGGTTGAGTCATACATGGCACATATGACCCATGGATCATTTTCCTAAAGTTTCAACAGAAACCGAATTCTTTTGGTTGGTTTTAGGTATGTTAGTTGTTGTTTTCACTTAAAATCCTATTCATTTTAAGAAAAAGAGAGGCACTTTGAGTGGTTCTGGAAACACAAAACCTTGGATTGAGGCAGGGTTGAATTGTGAATGTCATATATGACCCATGGATCATTGTTCTAAAGTATCAATACAATCATAATACTTTTGGTCGGTTTTCTGTATGTCCTTAAAATGTTGTCCATTTTAAACAAAAGAGAGACACTTAGAGTGATACCGGCCACATTGAGACTCAGATTGAGGTGTGGTGGACTCAAAAACGTCACATATGACCCATGGATCATTTTCTTAATGTTTCAATAGAATCCGAATGCATTTGGTCGGTTTACCGTTTGTTAGTTGTTGTTTTCAATTAAAATGAAGTCCATTTTAAACTATAGAGAGACACTTCGAGTGGTGCCGGCCACTCCACGCCATAGATTGAGGCTAAGTTGACACGTACATGTCACATATGACCCATTGATCATTTTCCTAAAGTTTCAACAGAATCTGAATGTGTTTGGTCAGTTTTTTGTATGTCAGTTGTTGTTTTCACTTAAAATGTTGTCCATTTCTAATAAACCTGAGACACTTTGAGTGGTTCTGGCCACACTGGGATTCAGATTGATGTGGGGTTGACTCTTACATGTCAAAAATGACTCATGTAACTTTTTCCTAAAGTTTCAACAGAATCTGAATGAGTTTGGTCAGTTTTATTTATGTCAGTTGTTGTTTTCACTTAAAATGTTTTCATTTTAAACTATAGAGAGACATTTCAAGTGGTTCCAGCCACACCGCACCTCATATTGAGGCTGTCTTGACTCGTACACATTACATATGACTCATGGATAATTTCCCTAAAGTTTCAATGGAATATGAATGCATTTGGTCGGTTTTCCGTATGTCAGTTGTTGTTTTCACTTAAAATGATGTCCTTTTGAAACAAAAGAGAGACACTTTTAGTGGTGCCGGCCACACCGGGTCTTGGATTGAGGCGAGGTTGACTCATACACATCACATATGACTCATGGATAATTTTACTAAAGAAACAACACATTCAGAATGCGTTTGGTCGGTTTTCCGTATGTCAGTTGTTGTTTTCACTTAAAATTAAGTCCATTTTAAACAAAAGAGAGACACTTTGAGTGGTTCTAGCCACACCATGCCTCGGATTGAGGCGAGGATGACTCGTACACATCACATATGACCCATGGATCATTGTGCTAAAGTATCATCACAATCAGAATCTGTTTGGTTGGTTTCCCGTATGTACTCAAAATGTTGTCCATTTTAAAAATACGAGACACTTTGGGTGGTGCTAGCCACAATGCGACTCGAATTGAGGTGCGATTGACACATACATGTCACATATGACTCATGGAATGTTTTCCTAAAGTTTAAATAGAATCCGAATTCGTTTGGTCGGTTTTCTGTATGTCAGTTATTGTTTTCACTTAACATGAAGTCAATTTTAAACTAAAGAGAGACACTTTGAGTGGTGACCACCACACCATGTCTTGGATTGAGATGGGGTTGACTCGTACACATCACATATGACTCATGGATCATTTTCCTAAAGCATCAATAGAATTCTAATGTGTTTGGTCAGTTTTTCATATGTAAGTTGTTCTTTTCACTTAAAATCCCATCCATTTTAAACAAAATATACACAGTTAGAGTGCTACCGGCCACACCGCGCCTCGGATTTAGACGAGGTTGACTTGTACACGTCACAAATGAACCATGTCTCATTTTACTAAAGTATCAACACAATCTGAATGCGTTTGGCCGGTTTTCCGTATGCCAGTTGTTATTTTCACTTAAAAATGTTGTCTATTTAAAATAAACCTGAGACATTTTGAGTGGTGTCGGCCACGCCTGAGGCATAGTATTACCATCTTTCAAAACAGACATGTCCTCAGTTTGATGAGCATGAGCTAATAAGCTTACCAAGACATTCATATAATTCAAGATATTCAAAAATGGAATAATCCTAAATAACATTGCATGATCAGAGAAATAAAAAAAAGGCATGTGAAATCAAGGAGGAGGGTGGGGGGCTGTCTGGGGGTCCAGGGAGGAGGGTGGGGGGGATGTCTGGTGGGGCTGTGCGGGGGGTGTTTGGGGGGCTGTCTGGGGTCCAAGGAGGAGGGTGGGGGGGGGGGCTGTTCGAGGGCTATCCGGGGTCCATGGAGGAGGGTGGGGGGATGTCCGGGGGGTGTCCGGGGGGATTTCTGGGGACCAAGGAGGAGGGTGGGGGGACTATCCAAGGGGATGTTTGGGGGGCTGTCCGAGGTCCAAGGAGGATGGTGGGGGGGTTTTCCAGGGTCCAGGAAGTAGGGGGGCTGTCCAGGGAGTTCCCAAACACACAAAACTCTATAAACATGCTCAAGATACACCACAACCACTAAAAGACATCAACATCCATGAAAACAGACAATATATAAAAATAACTCGACTCCAATACTATACTACGAGTATAGATAAAACCAACAACTAGAATAGATTAAACATCAAATCATAGTAATATTAGTCAAAAAATGATATAGATCAATTTGTCCCACATCACCATCACCATCATCACCATCATAATCACCCTCGTCCTCGTCCCCATCATCATCCTCACCCTCCTCAACGCCCTCATCCTTGACCTCGCCCCTCCTTGACCTCTCCCTCTGCCTCGCCCTCACCCTCCGCCTCACCCTCCTCCTCCGCCTCGGCCTCCTCCTCTCTCTCCTCTTCCGCATCAAATTCCTTGCTATCATCATCGTCAGGCTAGACGTCGTCTTTACCACCACTAGAACTGCCACCTAGTGAACCATATATATAATTTATCGACGACATATATTCATAAAAAGCTGGGCTAGCCTCAGGTGGAATTTTTATACGTAGAACTTCAATAAATTTCATAAATGCACTATTTTCCCTAGAAGACTGTTTTTCCATCTCTATGGACCTTTTGTCAACCTGTTCTTCTTGTGCCCTAACTTGCTACAGCTTAGTGGCACTTCAAATCGTACATGAGTAGGGCCAATACTTAGTCGGGGCTATCCTAGGTCGGCAGCGTACTCTTCCAGAATACTCCTCTCCCAACACCTGATGTAAGTGATCAGTTGGCCCTAAATTGTCTGGTTCTTGGGTTTTGAGGGACTCTAAAGCATCCTGTTACAAATATAAATATATTATTAAGTTAAAAAATAGATATTAAAATATAAAATCAACAGATTAAAACTTACAATCTGCTGCTGAGTCAGTTCGTTGACGACACTTCCATCCTTTTTCCGTCTACACGAGAAAAACAATTTTTCTCAAGGCGCACATCCTTCAATATTTAGTTGTTGCCTCTACAATGAAATTGAAAACTAAAGTTATATGAATACTTTATCAAACGATTAAATAATTGAGGAAACAAAAAAAACTGTAAGTCGTAAATAAAACTTATAAACAATTGTCATACCATCTCCCTCTCATGATCTGGAATTGTAGTACATCCTAGTGTGTGGAGGTATTTTTTTCATCAATGTTTTTTTAGATGATTCCAAAATAAAATTCGATAATGAAAAGGATAATATTAATTAAAAACATGAAAGTTATTATTTAAATACCTCAAATGTGATTAATACCTTAAACTGAGTTGTCGTCCAATGGGTAATCATCTGACAATACTGCTCTATAGGACAATCATTCATGACTAGTACTGCCTCTAACTCAGTGAGAACTCTAGAACACCAGCCAATATACAACTCATGCTTGTAGGTTCTCCAAAGCTCACCTAAATCCTTCAGATGTGCCGGTCGTGTACCCTCACCATCAGGAAAATTAAATCGAAGATGACACCAAAATATTAACTCATATAAATACAAAAATAATTCATGGAATAAAATACAACAGATTTTTTTACCCATACCTCTACCCAACCTCTATCCTTGACCTCATGTGGCAACTGTCTCTATGATAGAATGCTGTTGAGAATGATGTCGGGGTATTTGGAAAGCATCTCCAAAAAACTCCGACATTGCTGCCCTGTTTTCTTAACCATTTGGTTGTCGTCATTGCAATCCACCATTACCTGTGTGCGGTGGTTCCACACCGAACACATGCGTGAATGCCCCCACCCCCACCTCCTGTCAGTAGATGTATCTTTAATGAAATAAAAACAAATATTTTATCAAAACATGTTATAATGAAAATAAATATTGGTATAATGTTTTTTAGGGTTCTATAAATATACCTGCGCCAGTCTGATTTCTGAGCGCCGCTGGATCCACATAAACTAATGGAACACCCTGTGGTGGAACAGGAGTCAAAGATGATGGAATACAGAATCTCGGAGAGACAGAAGTAGAAGGAAAAGAAGATGGGACAGCTGTATGACCGGATTCTGGATGGGGAGTGGGAATCATCATGGGATGTGAAAAAGATGGGGCAGAAGATGTAAAAGGTGGCGAAAAAATGGGAGGCCTAAATATCCCGTGTGTCCCTAATGACACACCGAGATTAGAATGCGGGAAGGATGAAATTTCAGTGGGAGGGGAAGGGTCTAGTTGGGTACGCGAAGCTGCTTGTCCACCTCTGGTACTAACCCTCCTCATACCATCGACCTGAGTACTAGGACCAGTACTAGGCTCCTTGCCAAATAACTATCGACGTATAGGTGGATCCTACAAAAAAGTTTACAAAAAAATTAATCACATGGAATTATATATTCTTTAAATATATATATTTTAAATAAAGTACTCACTAGAGGCACTAATGGTGGAACACCCATATGCACTATTCAACGATTGTTCTCCATCATTTGTTTCCTTCACCTCTCTTCAATTGGCTGCATTTCCTGCTTTTGAAAACAAATATGTAAATAATTAGAAAAGGGAAACAAATGTGTAACCCAAAAAACTAAATATATGAGGGAATAGGGGGATTCATTGGTAATTTAGCTATCAATTGTTTTAGAAGAGAATGAATCGATTTAATAAATCATACAAGTTGTGATGTTCACCTAGTTAGAAATATTGTTTGACTAGGTTTGAATACAGTTCAATTCCAAATTAGAAAATGCAATTCAAATAAATCTGAAACCAATAAACATTGAAAATTAACATAATGGTCAATTCAGTAAAAAAATATTTGTGATCAATACTAAATCAATTTGAATATTACCAACCATAACGACCCAACTCGAGGTAAACCAAAAGAATTGAGAACATGGATGAATGATTCTATATATTTTCAACCACAACTTCTGGTTCGTAATCAACTCTGACAATTGAGCTATTGGAGTCATCAAAAGAAATAAATGGATTGGTTCCAATGGCACTAGGGAAAGTGTCAATTCCATCATTACCATCATCAAAAATATGTCCTGTAATTACTTCAACTATGACAACAAATTTAGGTTGAAGTTGGTCTTCGACATAAAAAACTTGTTTATCCATTGATGCCAACACATATGGTTCTTCTATAGCAAGAGTGAGAGTTATATTAATTACTCAAAATCCATAATCATCAATAAATGTGCTCTGTCTCATCATCTAATCAAACCAATGAAATTTCATCATTGTGAATCATCCATGAGAGTAATAATCCACTATTTTTTTTTCAAAGACTCCATAATAACCCACATTTTCAAATCGCGGTCTAATATATGATGCACTGGCATAACAATCTGTTGTGGCAGTAACCATAACACCATCACGTTGTGTTCTCATGTTCTTTGCTCATTCAGTGACAATAAATATGTACCCATTCATAACAATTGATTTACAGTCACGAACCACGGTATTAGGACCAAAAGCCAAAGCTCTTATTTCCTCAGACATAAAGTCAGAAGAAAAAAATCAATACCTGCAATATAAATGACTATTAAAATTAATTAAATATTGATATAATTATTTTAAATAGTAATATTTTTACCTTCAATTTTAACCAAGGAGAAAACTCTTTGCTATGCAAAGTCTCCCTCGTTCTCAAAGATAAACAACAATGATTTATATTTATCATTGTTTTATGTTCCCTGTAGATAAAAAATATGAATAGTTTAACAGATATATATATATAATATATACATATTCAATTCAGTTACCTAATATAGTCATCGAACAAATCACAGTTGAACAAAACTGTGCGATGTGCCATCTCCCGCTCTTCATGGCTTAATGTATTCAATGTATATGATCCAAGAATTCCTCCTGTTTGAGAAAGTGATGGAAAACTGGGTTCAATTTTCTCATACTGTTCTTCTTTATTTCTCATCGGTATATTCATTCTTGTAGTAATATCATACAAATACATTGAGCAGAAATCCCTACATTCTTGAAAAAAGTAACCGTTCACGATAGAACCTTCTAGATGATTCCTGTTTCAGACATAAGAATTTAATGTGTACATATTTCTTTCCGTTGGATTTATCCATTGAAAAGAAACAGGTCCACTTAGAAGTATTTCAGTGGGAATATGGATAGTCAGATGTAGCATGCATGTGAAAAATGATGGAGGAAATATTTTCTCCAAATCACACAAAATTAATGGGGCATCTATCAACATTTTTTTTGCAAAAAAGACTTGGACAACTTCTTAGCAAAAATATCTCTAAAAAAATGGCACAAATGAATAACAGTCACCCTTGAAATATTAAAAAAAATATGATGGATTGATATTGGAAGCAACTCATGCAGTAGAATGTGATAATCACGAGTCTTCAAATATTTTAGCTTTAACTCTCTTCTATTGACCCCTTTAGATATGTTGCTTGAATAGCCATCAGGAACTCTAATAGTCTCTAATACTACAAGAAATTGTTTTTTTCCATAGGTGTCATCACATAATAATCACATGGAAGTTTCCATTTATTTTCATTTATACGCACATGATGCAATTCTGGTCTGATGCCCCAATCCACAAAGTCACGCCGAGATCGTAAATCATCTTTTGTCTTCCCCTTGACATTTAGAAGAACTGAAAGCAACATTTTGCATATATTATTTTCAATATGCATTACGTCTAAGAAATGACATAACAAATTGGTTGACTAATCAGGCAAATAAAAAAAGATACCCCTCTTCCTCCAATTGTAACAGGTTTCAGGGGAAATATTCTTTCTCTTTCCAAGTTTCATTTTACCCTTCCCAAATGAAAAATTGAAATCTTTCAATTCATTAAGCACATCAGTTCCAGACATACACTAAGGTGGATCATCAGTCTCTATGGTATTATCAAATCTTCGACGATTCATTCTATATGGATGATCCTTTGGCAAGAATCGTCAATGTCCCATAAAACTGAAACTACAACGATGTTTCAGTCTTCTGGATTATGCATTCTTAATAAAAACTAGACATGACAGTTTTCCCTTCATGCTCTATCCAGACATCATTTTATAAGCTGGAAAATCATTGATCGTCCACATAAGCGTAGCTTGTGTATGAAATATGTCTTCCGAACATGCATCATATGTGCGCACACTCACATCCCAAAGAAGTTTCAACTCTTTTATTAAAGGTTGCATGTGTACATCAATATCAATGCCAGGATCAAAAGGGCCTGATATGAGTATACTCATTAAAGTGAAAGGTTTTTTCATAGACAACCATGAGGGAATATTATAAATGTGTATAAAAACTGGCCATGTGCTGTGCGAAGTAAGAATCTTCCCAAACGGATTAAAACCATCGCATGAAATACCCATAATCACATTACGCACGTCATCTGCAAAATCAGGGTGTTGAGCATCAAATATCTGCCATGAAAATTCATCTACAGGATGAACCAACTCATCATTAGTCTTCTTTCTCTTGGTATCATTCCATCTCATTTTTATTGATATGTCATCAGAAATAAAAAGATTCTGGAGTCTGGGGATCAATGGAAAGATCCACATTACTTTCTGTGGAATGCAGGATGGTGTTCCATCAGATTTTGACTTCCAGCGGGATGTGCCACATTTTATACAATCATTTCATTCAGTGGTTTCCTCCCAGAATAAACTTCAATCTTTCAAGCAAGCATGAATTTTGTTTCTTGAAAATTCATGTTTCTCAACTAACTTTCATGCCATATAGTGGTTTGAGGGAATATCTGCATCATCTGGAAGTAAATCATTCAAGAGTGTAAGAATTTAATCGATTTCTGTATTATAAATACCATACATAGTTTTCCCATGAAACAATCAGATTAAAAATTATAGCTTTTTAATTTTATCACATTGTCGATATACTGGAGTCATGGCGGAATCATTCAATTTTTTCACCCTATCAATATCATCATTTTCACTAGATGCATCATCTGTCCTCATATCGAAGAATTCTTGAGTCGAAATGTTTTCTTTTTCATGATGAAGAATAAACGGAAACCGATCATCTAAAAAATTATCCATTCCAGTACTTTCATTTCAATCATCACTAATTTTAGATTTCATTATCTTTGCATTGTGATACCACACAAAGTAGTTTTCTTGAAAACCATATTTGGTTATGTGGTAGCTGACTTCTTCATGGCTCAACCAAGGTCTACCAACATAATTGGAACATGGGCAATGTATGCGACCACAATCTGAATCATTGTGAAATGAAAAATCTATAAAGCTCTCAAAATTGTTTTGAAAATCGCTTGAGATCTGATCGGTTTCATACATCCAACTTCTTTCCATTCTGTAAAAATAATTTATATAATTCATTTTGTCATAAACAATTCAATAGGATTGAACTTTAATAGAAAATACATTTAAGTAAATGATAAAAGAAAAATAGGCACATTCCTCAGGTCCCATTATGTGTTATAGGCATCCCAAATCATTCACTCATGTTCAATAACTCATTATTGGCACCTCTATGGCCATACCTTTCATTACCCAATTACTTCCCCAAGTCAAGCGCACCCCATGGGTGAATAAATTTTTGTATTCTACACTAATACGTTGTCCATGGCTTGTAAAAAGATTTAATTTCATAAATTATAGACAAAAATATTTATTTTTAAATTTGAGATTAATAATAAAGTATGTCAATGATAACAACTTTACTAAATTAAACTTGTGACTTATTTAACATTTTTATGGATGTCTACACATGCCAGCATGGCTAGTGAAAAGCACCCCACCCTCATAAAAGTGAGTATTGTCCAATAAGGACACATAATATACAACGTACAATGAGAACCATATTTAATTGACCCTAAAGTTATATTAGTAAAATCATCTTGGGGGAAATGGAATATATGATCCTGGTTAACTGATGAATTCAAAAGCTCATATTCCATATGTTGGACACTATCTAAGGTAAGAAATCATGTGAGGATGGGTTTACATCACTCAATTTCTTACATGATAGTGAGAATGAAGGCTTGAATTAATGACTTGAGTTCACTGATTAAATGAGGGTAGAGGTTGCATAGGCTGTGTAAACAGAATGATTAAATAAGGGTAGAGGTTGCATTCACTGTGCATGGTGGGGGAGTCTCAGCCGATTTAGAAACTAAAATAAATTACCATCATATGTATCAATAAGAAACATCAGCATCAAAAGAAACTCCAAAAAAAGGACTAAAAACATCAAACATTTCAAGAATTCACTACTATGCATGGTTTATCCACATGTTTAGTAGTAATTATATGTCTTAATCATGAACCACCTCTACAGCTCCCAGTTTTCACCAATAAACATTTAATATCCCCCATGATCACTGTATGACTTAACACCAATAGGTAAATATCTCAAAATATCTTTAAAACAACTCATTAATAGGCTCAAAACGTAAATATAATATTGAACTAACCATGGAATCTCTTTCAAAACACATTGGTTGTGCCCAAATTTACCCTAAAGGTATAAGCGGTCGTTGAAGTACATGTAGGGGTCGAATCCACAGGGACCGAAGAAGTAACCTTTATAAACACAAGTTTTATGGAGGTTGGGCTGTGAAGTAGCCAACTTGGGTTTGAATTGATTGGATAAATAATTATTTAATTTAATGAACAATTAAAAAAACAAATTTACTTGATCTAAAACAATTAATTAGTATGGGTTGATCCTAGTTTTTTGCTTTTGGTGGATTGGATGCATTTCTTTTTTTAAAAATTTCATTTCATTAACTGAAGACGTATCCAAACAACGAGATAATTCTCCCAAATAATTCACCAATTTAATCCATACACAATTCCAAGGCCAATAAAAAATTAACTTTGAGGATCACTTTACTGAGAACTCAAAGGAAATAGATCGTACTAGCACTCAAAATGTGTCATCGTTAAACATGGCAAAGACGAAGAAGACCAAAACTCATCGAATGTAAATATTAAAATAACAAACAGATTTAAAAATTAAAGTACATGAAATAACATCCAATCCATATCATGAAACTCTCTTGGATCAAACCATAAATTTTTAGCCCTCAATCGATGCTATTCTATCAATGGAAGCGATAAGTTGACTTAAAGAAGTGGGATTAAAGAAGAAAAACATTAATAAAAATGAACACTCCACCGTTGTGTGAGAAATTCACAAGTGTTGGTGTGAATAAATTCACACCTTGATTCAACAGTATCAACATGTTAAGAAAAGTAAAATAAAAATTGAAGAAGAAGAACAACTTTTATTAAGTTATTTAACATGAAAGAAAAACTTACATTATGGAAATTGATGATGCGATTACAAAACAAAAGTAGGAAATTACAATTGAAAGAAAATAAAAACTTCCATTCCAAACAAAAATATTCCCCCCTAATCCCTTAAGAACAACCTCCTTATATAGGCATATCTTGAGACTTAGATACACCCCCCAAAAATAAATTACATCTCCATTAATTGGGAGAGTTAAAAGGAGAGTGAGAAAATCAAGGGAATTTGACGTTTCGAAGTTGACACAGAGATTCATCCAGATTCTTCCACCATTTTGACATGTGAATATTTAATTGAAGGAGGCCTAATCTTGAGGGGAAGTAGAAGTTAAATATTCTCATACTTCTATCATCTATGAGATGTAAAAATTTCAGGAAATTTGGTGTATCCGTTTGGATGTTATGGTCGAAATGGTGGGACGACTTTATGTGCATTTATGTCGGGCCCACCATTTAAATCTCAACTTCAAATCCCTTTATCATCATGAATACTTCAGAATTAGCTTTGGAAAAAGTTAAATAAAATGATCTTCATATTTTTTTATTTCTAATGTATAAATTTGAGCTTCATTGGGCTTGATTTATGGGCCCCACATTTGATGGATGGGCCTTAGGCCCATTAGGCTTTCTCCAGCAAATTTCTGCATTCAGGTGAAAAAATATCATTCTTCCCTTGGGATTCATCCATCAGACCTAACAGATAAAATGTTCCAAATAAAGTGATAAATAATATCCAAAAATATCAAATTCATAAAATTAATATAATGTTGTACACAAAAAAATGAATAATTGGGCCCAAATTTACATTTTAAACATGAATTTCATTTAAGATGAGAAATGAAGTTCTATTTATGTAATGCACTAAAAACAATATTTATGGACTTTGGAACAATGTATATAAAAATATTAACAATTAAAATTAGCCACTTTTAGTGACTAATCACACATTCTCACACACCAATTATCTCATGTGTTTCTAAATACCAAACATAGTCACATAACAAGTGTACTATAACAAAATACAGTACACATGCCTTATTAAAAAAATTCCAATTTTAATAAAACACTTTCCTCAAGATTAAATAATTTATGAAATATCTTTTGAAATCCATTTTAAATAATACAATCTCGTTGATCATTTTTAACAAATATTTGGAGTATTCTCAAGGTACCCCCATTCGGAAAAGTCAAATTAAATGCCCAATTTCCATGCCAAACCATTGAAAACAATTAACATTGGACAGTCATCGACCACAAATAACTTAACTGGAAATTAAAAAAATAGAAACCAAATGTGATATAGAATTTAATGTTATGTTAGGGGAAATGAGATTAAATAGAGACAACAACATCATAAATGGTTCCAACATCATAACTTTTGATTAAAACCACCCATAATAGGAATGGGAATGCATCATAAAACTAATCCCTAATAAAACAAACCAAATATCCAATTAAAACATTGAATTTAGGGTTTCCACCTTCAATAAAAATGGATAAATATGTAAGATAAGTGGAAAATGATCAACAAGAAATGAAGATTTGGAATTATCCCATCTAACCTCATGGGGGAGTCTCACCGGATTTGATGGAGTTCAACTGTGGGGCGCGCGCGAGGGTTCTGCAAATTGGGGGACATGGGTTCTGGAAATTGGGGGAGAAATGTGAATAGAGGAGGTCTGCCCAATTTGTGTATTTCTGGACATCTTTTCCAATGGTTTTTAAAAACCATTGGGAAAAGGATGCTTTCTGAACGGTTGAACCAAACCATTGGGAAAGCATTGGGAAAGCATTGGGAAAGTGAAGATTTCCCAATGGTTTGATAAAACTGTTGGGAAATCATGCCAAAACTCTCCTATACCAACAGTTCATTGGAACCGTTGGTATAATACCGTTGGGAAAAACAATATTCCCAGTAGTTTTTTCACAACTAGTGACAAAAGTTATTTTCATGGAACCTTAAATTGCTCATTTGGTGTATGATTCTATGTATATAGGCTTCGTCTTTTCATTAAAGTGAAGGATCAAGTTTTTTTGCATGAATATTTAACCTTATGATATTTAACCTTATGCAATTAACTTTTAATTTCAGAGTGATGGTGGTGGTGTTTTTTATTATGATGATAGAATGAATGTCCAGACACTTTTTGGGTGTCCTACTATTACCGCATGCCAGGTCTGTGAGGATTTACTATAGATTCAAGTATTAAATAGAATTTAATTTTATTTTCTTGTAAAATTTATTTTCTATTATAAATCTATGTATCTATTGATCAATTATTGGTTTAATTTTAGCATATAGGAAACATTATGCTCTCTGATTTTGATGAATGTAGGCTGGAGCACCATTTGTATCTTGTAAAAACACTAATTTAGTTAATTATACTGAAACTAAAAAAGGTGGTGGGAGAGCCTATTCTGGATCTATGAGGGTTTCAAACTTCTCTTCAATATCAACTCTCCCACATTTCTTAAATTTTGTTATACTATTCCATTTATGTTGTTTTCATTATAATTAGAATAGATGAATGCTAGCGATCGACCAACTTATTTTTTACCTTATTTGTGTGTATTTGGTTCTAAAATCATGCAGCTTATGAAGAGTTTAGAGACCTTGAAAGATTGAAAGATTTATATATTTTCATTCTTGTGACTCAGAGGCATGTGATGAGGTGATTTGTTTCGTTATATTTATGAATAGAGGTTGTTAGTGGTTTTTTTATTTATAGAAGGAAAATTTATGAAAAATTATGAGTATAGTAAAAAATAAATATGGTGGCTTCCATCACCAGTCATTAAATGGTTAATTTTGTGATTTTTTGGTTTTTTCATTTACCCTGGCACTAATAATGTGATTTAAAAAAACAATTCAATAGTGATGGCTATTTCTCTTAAGTGATGGGGCTACCACGACTACCAAAAGCGGCCAGGTGGTGGTCACTAAATGTCATTTTTGTAGTAGTGTGAGGAATGTGGTGAGCACTAATTGATTAGGCTCTCACCCCACCATTTCCATGCTCCCCACCACCATTTCCAATTATATAATTATATATTTAAAATTTTAAATAAATTAATTTTTATAAATATATATTTGTAATTATATATATATATATTTATAATTATATTTATTTATACACTACCACAAATTGCAGATTACGTAGCACATACATTTATTAGTGTTAGAGAAAATGTCGATAAAAAGGTAACATTTATCAAAACTATCTAAAAGCACTAATAAAGGTGGATCTTTATCAGCGTTATTCTTAGCGATGATAATAACTTTTAATATAAAATATTCTGAATATATATAATTATTATATTTATATTAAAAAATAATGTTTATTTATATGCATTAATTAAAAAACGTATTTATATAAATAATATAAATATGATATATCAATATATATATTTTAATAACTCAAATATATATTTATTTTTTTTAAAAGAAAGTATTTATAAAATTATAAATATATATTTATAAATAATTATAAAATTCTAATAAATATATTTATTATATTTATAATTATATATTTATAATTATATATATATATATTGAAATATCTATATTTATAATTATAATTATAAATTAATATATATATTCAAATAATTATAATTTATAATAAATATTTTTAAATAATAAATATAGTTATTATATTTATAATTATATATATTTATATATTGATATAAATATATATAATTATGTAAATATATTTATAATTTTTTAGAAATACTTATAAATATAATTATAAGTAAATATATAAATATGTAAATAATTATAAAATTATAATAAATATATTTATATTAATTTTATAAATATATATATTTATATATTAATAAATTAATAAATTTATGTAATTATATAAATAAATAAATAAATAAATAAATAAATAAATAAATAAATATATTTATAATTATAAAAAATATTTATAAAAGTATATATTTATTATTATAATTACAAATATATATATTTAAATATTTATAAAATTATAATAAATATATATAAAAAATAAATATATTTTTAATTTTTATAATTTTTAAAATATATAAAATAATATAAATATATATAATTATATAAAAACATTTATAAAAATATAAAAATAATTATAAATATATAATATTTTTTAATATATTTCTTTATAATTATAATTTTAAATAAATAAATTTATTATTATAATTAGATATTTATTACCACTATTTCTAACTTTTATAAAGGCCTCTCTTTATCAGTGCTAAAAAGCACTGCTAAAATTATTCTTTATCAGCACTAGAATTTTAGTTCTAATAAAAACCCATTTTATAAGTTCTTTTCTAGCATTACAATACATATTTATCAGTGCTAAAAAATTGCTGATGAAAAGTAGTTTTATTTGCACTTACTATTTTAGAATTGATAAAACTACTCTTTATCAACACTTTTTTAATAGCACTAATAAAAACAATATCTGATCTAATAAAATGAACCCTAATAGGGGTCATCTCTCTCACCCCTTCATGATCTCATAGAACTCGCCCGTCGTTGTTTCCCTCACTAAACTCTACTGCCACTACTGCTCTCGATCTTCAGCGACTTTCCTAATGAATCAATCCTCTCCAAATTTAAGGTATGTGACAATTTAGTTTGTTAGAACCTCTAGATCTATACCTCAGCCACTGATGTAGTTTTCTTCTATTTTTATGCACTGTGTATCCATGTACTTCACCACTTCACCACATTGCACCACCCTTCACAACTTGCACGACACTCGACATCCATATAAAACACTTCAAGGCCCTTCCCCCTCCCCTCTTTCTTACTTACATTCTTTTTTCCTTCCCCTAGTATAGATTTGATGACCTACAACTTTTTCTAGAATTATTTTAACTTGAGGTTTCTTATTTAATGTCTTTTAATGAAATTGTAAGGGTTTCTCTAGCTTTTTTTGGTGTTTTAGTGTGGTACATTGTGAAAGAGATGGATTTAAGGCAGGTTGCTCCCTTCATGACTTTTTAAATTTAAAACCTTGATTTATTATGGTTTTTAATAATTTATAAACAGTATTATGAATATTTTCATGATTAATTAGTGGATGTCACCCTATGATGATAATTTTCATTGGGTTTTAATTTTATACAAAAGGGGTTTCCACTAATGTTTTAAGATAAAAAACGAGTTTTCAAATACCATTAACCCCTATTGCTTGATTAAATGATTTATTGGCTCTTTAAGATTGTTTTTATAGATTATAAATCTTTTTTGGTTATTTATGATCTTAAAGGGAGGAGACTCATGTTTTTAGGAAAATTTATTACAAACGAAGGATAATATTTTCTTTTTTGTTGTCAATTGTGGGTAATTATTTGTTTGTGGTGTTTTATAGATATTTTTAGTGTTTTTTGGATTTGGATATAGTTGAGAGTTGTTTATAAAATATTGTAATGATTTAAAAGGATTTTAAATGTATTTTTTGTGGTTTTATTTTCATTATATGTTTCTAAATTCCCAGCTGGAAATTAGAAAATAAGGTTTTCTTAAGATAAATTTTTTCTTCAAATAATAATTTTTAATCTAACTAGTTATATGTGTTTATTTAACTAGTGATGTGATATTACACCTCTCAAATAGGTTTTTGAATCATCTTGAAAAATAAAATGATACTGAAACTATCAACTAGTTTAGTTTTTCTTCCTGACTAGTGATGTGAGACAACTCCCCTCTACTAGGTTATTTTTCATCTAGACTAGAAGCCTGATACTACTCCTCTCCACTAGTCCATTGTGTTGTTCTAACTAGGGACATGATACTATTGTTGTTTATTAGTTTAGTGTGTTACATAGACTATATATATATATTTTTATTCTATAGTGAATACTATATATTCCTGTATTTTCCTAATTTTATACTACTTTATTAGATTTTATTACAACCTATATTTTCTTATTTTTCATCTACTTCAGTGGATACAATTACTACCTATATTTGTTCATTTTTCTTGAGTATTAGTTTCATTATCATTAGAGTTTTCCCTAATTTTTAAAGTATTGTTTTTTATTCTAGTGTGTTCTTTAAATTTGTTTAAAATATTTATCTTCTTCCATTAAGTTAAATCTAAGTGTATTGTACAACATGACCTAGAAACTATTTATTTTTTATAGATGGAATCACATCATAAATTTTTTTAACTCATGGTTTCCTTAAATGAGTGGGTTACTTACCTTAGGTAAAAATAAATTTAAAGTCTATCCATGGGTTTAGGGGAAGGTAACAACTGTTTTTTTAAAAGAATCATATTTTTCAAAGATAAAAATTCACATACATATTGAACAAGTTAAAATAAAAAATAAATGCTACATATAGAATATAAGTATTTACTATTAAGAAATAAATATTGCTAAAAAATGTGTAGATTCATACTCAGAATTCATATTTCATGTATTTAGAGATATAAAAATATATTTAAAATGAAAATATTAAAAATATGGAAAAATACCAAAATACATAAATTAGAGTGGGAATAATTACCTAAATACTCTTTTTCCTAATGAAAAATTGATGAAGTAATTAATTAGACCGTAATAGTGACAAAAAATCTATAGAAATCAGTTTGGAGTTCCTTTTGAGTTTTTATGGAAACATGAATAACTAAATTTGTGTATTCATGAATAATATTAAATAATATATTTAAAACTAAAATTTTAAAATCAATAGATTAATGAAAACATGAATAAATAAATTTAAAAAATCAAAAGTTTAATGGAATCATCATTATTAAAATGAGAATGAAAATAAATCAAATCTAACCTTTAAGTGGTGGTACACATCCCCCATTTTTATGAAATCTTTAAATAATGAAGCTCCCATAGTATAATATTTAAGGCTGGTTAATATATATATATATATAAATAAAATAGTAAAATAGTGGAAAAAATCAATAAAAAGTTAAATTTGAGGACATTATCTTTTTTTCGAAGAAAGAATTAAAATTTATGTGCTATGAGTAGTGATAATAAATGATGGAAAATGAATCCTTATTAATGCACACTAACATCATCATTTTTTCAATGGATCAAACTAAAGTAACTAATTTCCTTCTCCTTTTCAAACATTCCTTAAAACATGTGTCAAAAAGTTGAGTGGTGTATATATTTATAAATGAAACAGGATTAGTGGTATCTATATTTATAAATGAATACACGTGTAAGGAGAAAGAGAGGTATCTATATTTATATGATAATATTAACTTTTATAGACCTTCTAGATACATAAAATATCACCTCCTACATAATATAGATTAATAATAACACCGTGGAAAGGTCATTTCACAAAATCCATCCAACCCATAGGATATCCATCATGACCCTGTCCCATAACATCGACCTCATAGGATTATAAGTGCTACTAAGATTCAGTCCTCAGACCAAAAGCCTTTTCCTTTTCATGGAGTAATTGAAGGCTTGTTTTGAAGGTTGAAACTGAAATGGATGTCTTCAAATGGGTTCATGTAAGACCATCCATGTAATATACTTAACTTTTATGGAGATGTATCAATATAATTTTTAGATACTATTTTACCTTGTTTTAGTCATACTTTCATTGAATCTTGGCTTGGGTTTGTTCAAGTGTTTTTTTTTGATGTTTTTGGAGGGTGTTTGGGAATTGTATAATAGGAACATGGTTTTCACAAACCATTCACCTAGACTATAAAACCATGAACCCTTTAGATAGTAGATATTTCTTGGTCAGCACATGATTTGTCAAACCCTAATCCCTCTCATAAAAAAATGTCCACCTCTAAGCTGAGGCACACCGTTCGGGCACATGGTTCGGAAAACCATGCCCCTTATCCCAAGAAACCGTGCTCACATGTTTTTAATCCTATGAAAATTTATTTTAATTTCTAGAAGCCCCATGGTTACTACTTATAAACAAACTATCTCATACCTAAACTATTTCCTCCAAATTTTTAATCTCCCTTGACAGTTCCATGTCCCCTCAAACCTCATTCTCGATGAATTGAAGATCCAATCAAAGGATCATATTCTCTATAATAAGTTATTCCTTTTCGTTGTGGTTTCCTCTCTCTCTATCTCGTATCTCTTTTTTTGAATGAAGATGAATGTTTAATTTTCCAATATTGATGGTTTTTATCTAGGTGGATATCTCAATATTTGGATTTGGTTTTAGATCTTCCACGTTGCCGTGTTCTTGATCATTTTACTTCAATTTTTGGATTTATGATTTGGTGATCGTCTATCAATGATCTTGATGTTGGTGGTTTAAATGTCAATTCCCATAATATTTAATAATTATTTCATGTATGGAATTTTGGAGTATTAATTTCCACAGTTAGCAATTTAATCTCGAATTGAATTAATTAATTATTTAATTAATTAATGAGATTATGTAATTGTTAAATTAATGGGATTGTGAAATTGGATGACTAATGTGATTATGAATTAGCTGATAATGTGAATTAAGGGATGTTTGCATTAACCTTAAAGGTTTAATATATTATATGATTCAATGTTGATAAATGGTTTAATGGTGAATTGTTCATATTATTCCATGTGATTAAAGTGATGAACTTTGATTGATTAGATAAAATGAAATGGTACTCCATGTTTTCAATACTTGATAAGGTAATTAATGATGATTAAACTTAATAAATTTGATATATATGTGATATAGGTGTGATTGATTGATATAGTTGTGTGGGACATGGACTGATGCTTCAAAATCCTGTATGTGATTGACTAATATTTGAGTATGGGACACAGACTAATGCTTCAAAAGACTTTATGTGATAAAAATGAGTTTTTGGACAAGGATTTATGCTTCAAATACCCATGGGGTATTAGAAATGGTGTTCTAGGCCCAAAATGTTGGCATTGGACTATGGTTCCATATATCCGTGATGTAACGACCTAAACATTCATGAATAAAATTCCATTTCTTTTATTTAATTAAATGTATTATGGATATAGAAAACACTTTCGTTTTTTATTTATTTTATCCAATTAGGTTTAAATTACCATTAACTATCATTACCATTGATAATATAGACATTGAACAGTGATCACATGACTCATATAAAAGTAATTTTTTTAAAAAGAATCCTTTCAACATAGACAAAGGAGAGGATTGCATCATACAGTAGACTCGAGTCATACAAAGCTCATTTGTTGGAGCTCAGAAAGGTGTAAGTGTCCCTGGGATTCTCTCTTGACCAATCCTAAGCTGAGCTTCAACATTTTAATCTTTAATATAATTTCCTATGGGATAAGTTGAAGTTAATAGAGATTACCACCCGAGCAATGTTATCTGAGCCGCCCCAAGAGTTTGTCACTATCACACACCTTACCCTTAGGTCTTATGAGGGATTTATAAGGGGTTATGTAACAATTCATTAGTTAATTTTTTATGTAATCCCTTTTATAAATAAAAGTCTTAATCCATCAATTTCTGTATGAGAATAATTTTTCTTAAAAATATAATGAATTAGTTAAATCAATTCTTCAGTTAAAATGGTACTTTTTAGAAATATATAAATTATTATATTAAACTAAGGTTTTATTAATTTTGTTATTATAATAGTGTTATAAGAACACTCCTTTTAATTATAAGTGGTTATTATATTCCCTATTGTTTTTTCTCTATAAATGATTAAGTATTTAGTTTGATAAGAATTATATTTTCATATGATAAAACTGAAATTGTATTTTTAATTAATGAATTTATTTTGATGAATTAATGAATTTTTGGAATAAATAATATTTTAATAAAATATTATTATTATATAATTTTTATTAAATATAAATGATCATATACTTTTTATGAAGTCAAAAGTAATTTTTATTAAGGTTTAGAAACAGTTTTTTTCAAAACCTGCCAATTTTCAATAAATGACGGTTTTTTATTTTAAAATTGAAAATTAAAATAATTATAAAATTATTTATATAAAATGAATATTATTGTTGGATGCAGTATGTTGAAATTATCTAATGGTGAATTTTACATAATTTTCTGAGACAATCTAATTTTTTGGTAAAAATTAAATACCATTTAAATATGTAATGTGTTTTATAACATCATAATGACCTAATAGTGATTTAATAAAATACTTTAAAAGATATATTCGGTAAATATATATTTTAAATTTAAAATAATATGATTTTATATTTTTTTAATTAATTTTATGATGCCTTAGTGGACCCTCCAAGACTTATAAATTTTTTTAACATTTTAAAATGATTTCCTTGAGAGTGTGACTCACCTCCACATAAGAAAGCCTAATATTTTAATAAGTTCGGACATTGGAATTATAAAATAATGTTTTCCAATAAACTTTGGAAAAAACCATGGTAAAAAACCATGATATTGTTTTTGGTTTTGAATATTTAATTATATAGATTCCAAAACCTAAGTTTGTGAAATATTAATTAATTCCCCTCTCATTTCCTATATAAACCCACCCAATATACCATTTCTATTCACTAAAAATACTTTTATCAAGTCTATAATCTGAAATAATCTATATTTAATCCTTCCAAGGTTCCCTAAGCTCTCATGAAGCCCCTCGTCAAGCTCTTGAAGTCACACAGTCAAGTAAGGGATCCTCACTTCCCTCTCCTCCGCTTTGAATTCAAGCACCTTCTTTTAGAGTAGTTCTTTTAATTTCAATTTCACGAAATGAAAATTTGTCTAAAATAATTAAATTACTTTCCATTTTATGTTATTTATATGAGGGGTAATTTACCCTCCCCCATTTTGACCCTTACCTAAGCCGTTACCATGCCAAAATTTCGCAAGGAATTCCGTCCTTTTTTATTTTTATCCAAGTTTCTTTATATTGTAATACCCTTTTATATTCAATTAAAAATGTTTGGGTATGATTTGAAACCCTTCACATACTTCCATAATTATATTTTAATGATGATTTACCTTTTTTTCTCTCATTAATACCTCCCATGTACCCCTGTTACCATGCTGAAATTTCATAAGAGTTATTCCATTTATCCTCTTTCTTCAAGTTTCTTCATTATGTTACGCCTTATATTTCTGAATTCCATGTGTTGGTACATGTATATATATGACCCACTTACTTTAAATTTGATTTATATATGATTATATATCCCCTTCTCTCTCATCAACCATTTTTATGAATTTTTATGTAACGTTGTTATGCTACCGAAATTGCACCGCGATTTTCCAAGCCAAATCATTGTGTAGTGAATACCATTCCCATTTCTCTATCAAGATTATTCACCTTTACGCACATATAAATATTTAATGGTACTTACATGTATGTATTCCACATTTAATAATTTTGGAATAACTTATAATGTTGAATGATTCCACATTATATGATCTATGTGGCACACTTATGCATGAAATGAAATGTTTATAAAGGGTGTGCCATGATAGCGCTCCAATGCCTTGGGTAATGTTTAGTATCATGATAAAACATGTGAAATTAGGGTTTAATCATTGTAATTCAATTGAAATGAGGGTTTACTCATGATACTACAAGTGCAATGAGGGTTTACTCATGCTAATACATGTGTAATGAGCCTTGGCTCATGCTAATATCATGTTGTATGTTTTTGCCACAATTCCATGTTATGATAATCATGCTATATCATGCCTTTATGTTAATGTTTCTCTTTTTCTCCATTGATGTTACTATTTCCTGAAATTTACTGTATTATTCATGTTATGCCTTGTTTACTCCCTTACTAGTCTTTATATCTCACCATTTTCTTATGTATGTTCTCAGGTTATCCCATGAAATGCTAAGTATGAAGGAATGTTGTGGTCATGTAAAAGAAGTTTTCAATAAAGATGTTGTATCTTATATCTTACGTTGTCATGTAATTTTACTAATTTCCCAAGACACTAGACCTCTCTATCCCCAGAGTTGTATTATGTGCAAGTTTATGTAATAAAGCATGTTTAAATGTGAAATAAGAAGTAGGGTTGTTATACATGATATGAAATTGAAATGAAATGATAAATGAAAACCCATGAGTTATGTGATATGTAATATCTCTTGAATTTGTTTTAGACTCCTGCATGGGTTAAAGTACGTATTGATGGTTTGGGTGTCATTGTGAACTTGGGTAATTATGTGGTTACTTAAAGAATAATGAATTATGATTTTTTTTTACTTTTTTTATACTTTATTCCTTATAAAACAATGTACAATATTATACATTGGATATTTTTTTAGACTCCATTGGTGGTGTCCTACTAAATTATACTCACACCCTACTCAGGCTACTTGATCAGTACCCGAATAGACTTCATGTTTGAAGGGTAGGATAAAGGCAATATCCCTATGATAGATGGATGAGTTGGGATGGAGCATGGATGAGGGAACCAGACATGGTGTTGGGAACCACTTGGGAGTTTTAAAGGTGTCTGTATTTTGGGTTTTCATATTTACACTTGACACACATATGACATGAAATATCTACTACTTTAGTTTGGATTTTTTTTGTTTTGGTTAATCATGTGATCTTATTTTGTATTGGTTATGGTATTTTATGGGTATTTGGTTATATAATTTGGTTTTTTTTGATGTTATCCTATTTTGATAAAGAGGGTATAATATCCTCATTCTTTTTACATTAGAACCTCACTACTATTTAGAATCCTCTGGCATATAGGGAGGTGCTTTTTAGATCATATGACCAACCGTCTTGGGGCATTGGTGTGTGGAAATAAGGTTAGGACATCACAGAGTGATATAAAAGGGTGATTTTATTTTTTGTCTTTTATCATACTAATTGGGGAAGGTATACAAGAGACTAGGATGAGTTGAGTCTTGGTCAAGAGATCATACATGGGAGTATCTAACTCATGTATGAGGGAAAAACCAAGTACCCAAGGTGGGATATCTATCATTGATTTTTGTTGTTACGGTTGAATGTTAATTCACCTTGAGTGATGCACTTGTTGTGTGATATTATGGTTATCAAATATTTACTGAGATTTTACTCATTTCCCGATATGGTATGAGAATTTTGTATACATGAATCATTATAAGAACTCATGATTTCATGTATCATGCATAACTTTATTTATGCACAAAAAATTTAGGTTTTGGGTAAGTTGTTTGAATGAAAATGATTTTTTTTCTTCTATAATTTAAATGAAAAATGTTCCTAATATGAAATTGAGAAATTTTAAATGATTCTAAATACGGTAATTAAATTGGATAAAATGGCTGTATAATGATAAAACTTAAAATATGAAAATTTTTACCTTTTTCTAACCATGATAAGAGATGAGGGATGGTTGAGGGCATTGATAACCCCTCTATTTTAATCGTGTGGTGGCCTATGGGGGATTACTTGTTATTTATTTGTGTCAATACCTCTTGTAAAAATGTTAATTTGGTGTAAGGATTCCTAAGACATGTGTTTGGAATTGTAGAGTTATGCCTCCATTATGATGCTTGTCGATAGACAAACCATGAGACATGTCTGGAAATGTGTCACTAGTACTGGAACATGAGGATTTGATAGTTACAAGTAAGGAAGCCAGAGATCAGTTCTATGAAAATTTTTCTCACTTTCTACAGATTATGTAATGAGAACCAGGTCAGGTTTGGAAAAGTATGTCTGACTTGAAATGGTGGTTCTAGTTGCAGCACCCTCCAAATTTTACCATAGAGGGTGGACCCAAGGTAGCTGAGCTCTAGATTGAGTCTATCTAGATGATCCTTTACCACCTAGATACTTTTGCTGAGAATAGAGTCAAACTGGATGCTTATATGTTACATGGTCAAGTGAAGAGTTGGTGGGTCATCTAGAATCGGTATGGAAAGATAGAGAATATGGAGTGGAAGGAATTTCAAGATAATTTCATGGAGAACTTTTACCCAAAAATTCTTAGGCAGGAGATGGAAGTGGAGTTTATGAGGCCGACCTAGGGGAGTATGTCCATGATCGACTATATAGGATTCTTTAATATTTATTGTTATTTGTCCCAGTGTTGGAAGGGGGTGAGGCTACTGTGGAAAAATTGTTTTAGGATGGTCTTAAATGTGAAAAAAGAACTATGTTAATATATTTCGGCTGAAGAAGTTTTCAAAAGTTGTGAATTAGGATTTAATATCTAAGGGGAACCTGAAGGATGATATAATGGAGAATAGTTGGTTTCTACTGTAAAACCAAGAGTTATGTCTTCCGATAGTAGGAAGCATTTCTATGAAAATTTCAACCAAGGAGATAACAAGAAGAGTGACTAAGGGAAGGGTAAGCCATAACACCCCAAGCTTCCACGGTACATTTCCCTTTGAATAATACAATAGTTTGCGCTGTACACAACATCGAGTTCTAACACACTACGACCAATCAAACTAGCTGTTATGAATAGTAATACCCAATTTTTGAAATTTTATAAATTTTATTTTTCAAAATGGACTTCATTTTTGGATTCAAAATATCAAAATTATCTTAGAGTGAATTTTTGGTATTCTTTTGAAAACTTTCAATTTTTGATAAATAGTGAAAAACACAGCCTTATTATTTAAAACCGACTTTTTATTTGAATAAATATTTATTTTATTTAAATTTATTTTATGTAAAAATAGATACATAATTCCTATATTAGTTCAATTTAATTCATTAGAGTCATTTTATAATATGATTAGATGTATAAAATTTTATTGAACTTTTTAACGTCTTTTACCCACCTACTAGGCACATTTGCAAATTTGCATAAAATGTAATTTTACCGCTTCTATGGATTGAATTTCAAAAATCCGAGAGACAAAGTTGATATCAATAAGTAAAATGTGGTTCAATAAGATGAAAATAATTTTTGTTGAATAGTAACTTTTGACTTTTATTTACAATGGTTAAAAGTAAATAGGGTAATTAAAGGTAAAAATGATATTATTTTTACCGTAACACATGTCCTAATTCTATTGGATAAGTTTATTTCGACCAAAATCAACATTAGGAATAGAATATGATCCTATTTGGTCTACTTGGATTATATTAGGACATTTATTATAATTTATTTCTAGAAGAGTTAAAAGTGTTAAATTCAAAGTTTAATAACCCAACCATTTTTAATATAGGGTTACACAAAAGATAAATTGGACTATAAATATTCATTAGAAAGATAAAAATATTTCCTACATAATAGTATTTTATTTATAAATTTTAGACATTAAATAATTTAATTTATATATGACACAATGATAATGGAGTAATTACAATATTAATGAAAGATTAAAATATTTGATATTATAAATATCCAAATAAATGTAAATTGAGACTTTTTATGAATTACAATAATTTTATAGGTTAATATGACATGTTAGGAATTAATAAATTAATTTTTTTATAATTAATCAAGTTTTTAGGACTTTAACAAAAATCAATTACTAAATAGTGTTAGAATTGACATAAATGAGTTTTTAAAACTAATACTATATTATTAATTGATATTATATTCCTAAAAATCCAAAGTTCGGCCAAATAACTTAGATAAGGTTAAATATATCAATAATGAACCAATTGGGATTCTATTGGATTTTTATAGTAAGTTTATTAACCATTTATTATATTAATACAAGAAGACATTGTAAAAGTTAAACTATTTAACTAAGAGTTAAATATAAAAGATAAGGTTAATATGGTAACCTAAGCCTATCTAAAACCTATTGGTTGAGTGGTTTTAGACCCATACCCTCCTTATCCTTGAAATAAATCTTTTTTGAGCCATTATAAATCGAATATGATTATATTATAAAATAATATTTCAAGCTTTTCCTAAAGTGACACTCACCTGTCTTATTAAAGGGAACTTCCCCTTCTCTTAATTTCACACCTCCATAGCGATTTGGCTCCGCCATAACCTGCTCAAATATCCTCACAACTTCACTCAATTCAACCTAGAAGACTTAATTTGATCATAAAGACAACCTATGGATCCCTTTTGATCAAATCAAAAGGAAACACTCAAAGAAGAGGTAATTATTCCATCACCTCTTCCAAGTTATTTTCTTCTTCCACTTCCTCTCTCTTTGTCATTTCCATAAAAAAAAAATAAGTCCAGTACCTTCTACATAATTTAATTTTATTATAAATATGGTGCAACCATATTCATTATTCTATCAATTCTATGAATGACAAAGTCACCACACATGTGTATGTATGGATTACCGTCTCCACATCGTGGTGTAGTTTGTTTCTCAACAATGTAATATTTGGATGGGTATAATAATGATGATAATTGATGTAAAAAAAAAATATAACATGTTAATTATTATATATATATGATATAACATCCAATTAAATATGATTTCACCATCAATAGAATAGTATTGTTGCTCGTGCGTACGTACAGATTACCGTCTCCACGAATGCGATGAGTTTCATTTCCCTATCGTAACCGTTCAAGAATAATATTCATTTTATGATTAAAAATAATGTTTAAGAACTTAATATCATTATGGATATGAATCAAATATATCCTATCCATAAAAAACATGAATACGTAACAAAACATATAAAGGAAAATGAATCAGTTAACACCTGAAACATTGATACTACTAAAATATTATTAACAAAGTAATATTAGAAGATCATATATGATATAATATTTATGTATGTGTATCTTGTATAATTTAATAAAAACAATTTTACTATTATACAATATGTTAACGTACCCTCGACCAAGTAAAATTACAAGGTAAGGGTTAATTTTACAATCTCTTTATTATCTGAGGTTGTTAATACGTAAGTATCTACTAGGACTTCTTTATCATCCACATACGTGTTTCTTAAAAATGTATTTCAATTTTTTTACTATTTTCTAGAATATTGATTAAATTCATTTATAACCTTGTTTGACCTTCTATAAAATATTTTGAAAGGATTATTTCTGTCATTTTTCAAACACGGTACTTTATGACCTTTTCAACAAATTAAGGTAAGAATGTCTTTTTTTAACTTATACGGCGGGTGTGGCTATTTTCCACTGTTATAACATCGTCAAAGCTTCCCTTAAAATATTATAAGAATATTTTCAAAATAAATGTTTTCTTTTATAATTATGTGAATTTTAAATGATTTCATAATAGAAAGATATATTTCTCTCAAATAGTTTTGATTTCAGCTATGTCAACATCCTTGGATGGATTTTAAACTTGTTTGAAGTTGATTTATTATGATACAAATATTCCATATTGTATTGAAGGTTTTGGGATATGTTTGACTGTGGATGTGTTATTTTTACCATTCATGGTTTATGGTTAAAGTATTAACATTTTTTATGCTAGTTTTAATACGAATGTTTATGTTATGTTTCAACATTTTCATATGAGGAATGCATTGGACTTATTAAGTGACGGGTGGAGCCCGCTATATCTTCTCAATGCATCGATAGGTCTCATGATACAAACTAGTGTCTTTGCACAAGTACTTGACAAAATATTATTTGTAGTTTTTGAACAAGGCTTTGAATATGTGGTTATGATGTCCGACATTATGCATTCCATCATTATGAAATTGGCTATTGATATTGCATGTGATTATTATACTAGTAGAATATCCATTTGAATAAGTAAATGACATTATTTGATTTATATTTTCAAAATTATACTGAATTTTATGTTTAAAAGGTTTATGTTTTAGTCTTATACATTTCCTTAAATGTTTATGTTTATTTAAGAAAGTTTCCGCTATATTGTTATCCTTACTGAGCATCTGAGATCACCCCTTTCTATGTTTTATTTTTACCAGGATATGAATAAGTATTTTATGGTTGACTTGCAAGGATAGGCTAAGAGATATAAGTGTGTTCAAAGGGGAACAATTTTTTTGTTGGTTTTATTTCATGATGTAATGTAAGACTTATGTAGGTATCTATTACTTACAAGGCTACTAAACTAATCAGTCTTTCGAGACATGATCTCTTGTGGTCATGAAAATGTTATGTAATAATGTACCGACATTGGGTAACTAGGTTTGGGGCGTTACAATTGGTATTAGAGGAATTTTAGTACAAACCTTGGAAACTAGATTGAGAAAAACTCTGATTAGAGAACACTACCGTAAGATAGAATTTGAGGATTAGTGTATAAGAACATTCAAAAATTATGGTAATGTAGATATTATGTGGGTTTTACATGAAATGAATCCCTGTATGGATACGAGTAGGTAGATGTGGCTCTGACATAGATGTACTTAGGGGTAAAACTCTAAAATACCACGTTGAGCTAGACTCGAATGGGAACTTGTGCACGACAACGGGCCTTTCTGCACTCTTGGTTATGAAACTCCTGGGGGATATGCTTAGGATAATTCACATTTTCATTACAAACCATTATGAAGGATTTCTGTGTATGTACTTCTTCAAAGAAAACATTTTTATGATTATGGATTATATCCATAAACTGTTCAATTTATGTTATGTGTTTTACAAGTTTTGAATTATGTATTGTGATTCATAAACTAATTTAGTGTATGACATTGTTTTGAAATGGCACCTAGTTTAAGGAATGGAAACCGTATCAATGTACGTAATCCATGTAGGGATTTCACTCATACTCAAGATAATTATAGTGGAGCTGGTGATGCAACTAGTGCTGATCAACTTATGACTATACTGGGACAACTCACTCATGATATGAATAATAACCGTACCCATATGGAGCACCCTGATCCACGAAATAGAGGATCAATGTTAGACCACTTCATGAGACAAAAACCACCAACATTAAATGGGACTACAAATCCATTTTTAGCTGAGCAATGGATAAGTTCCTTAGAGAAAATATTTCATGCTTTGGGGAGTAGCGAAAGGGAAAAAGTTTTCATGGCAATTTATCACCTCACGGGAGATGCAGATCGATGGTGGTCTTTAATTAAAAATAAAAATGAGGACGAAGAGATTTCAAATATGAAATAGAGGGAGTTTAAAGATATTTTCTTAGAAAAATACTTTCGTCATGACCACTGAGCGGATATGGAAAGACAATTTCTGAGTTTGAGGTAGAAGGAGGATGAGAATGTCGCAAAGTATGAGGGTAACTTTACAGGGTTAGCAAGGCATGAAAAAAATTATATACATAACCCAAGGAATAAGATTGATTGATTTTTTTATGGTTTAAAACTGTTTTTCTTTCAGGAATTAGTCTCACAATCCTTCTCATCGTATGAAGATATTGTCTCATGTTCTATCAAGACAGAAAAAGAATTCTCTAACACTAATGGAATTCTACTCTTTACCAATGGTTCAGAACCATTGGTGAGGGCTTGGAAACTATTGGTATATTATATACCAATGGTTTCCCAAACCATATCCAAGTAATCCATTCGTATGGCCTTATACCAATGGTTCTGTGTAAACTGTTGGTATATGTGTTAAATGAAGAGATATACCAACAGTTTCAAAAACCATTGGTATATGTTATATATCGAAAGGATATACCAATGGTTTTTAAAACCATTGGTATATGTGTTAAATGAAGAGATATACCAACGGTTTCATAAACTATTGGTATATGTTATATATCAAAAGGATATACCAACGGTTTTTAAAACTGTTGGTATACATATGATGTAGCAGCCAGCAGAAGCAGCTAGAATCCACAGCAGCAGCAGCCAACAGCCACCTCTGACCTTCTCTCCATACCTGTAAGAACACATACACCCAGAATCCAAAAGGCTACATGGGATGTTTAAAATTCATCCAGAATTCAGAAATTTATACATTTAAATTCCATTCCTCACTCAATACACAACACGAGAAAAATCCAGAATCCAATACATTCACAATCCAATACATCCAGAATTGAAATGCAATAACACCCATAACACCAATACAAAATTAAAATCCAATACATCTAGAATCCAATACACATAACAATATTCAAAATTTAGAATTCATTACCAATACATCCAGAATCCAATACATCCATAATTCAGAAATTTAGAATTGAAAAGAAATAACACCTATAACAGTATTCAAAATTTAGAATTCACTCATCAATCAAACCACAACACAAATACACACAAGAGAGAAAACCTACATGTTATAGGAAGCACATGGAATGTTTACTCATGGTCTTGGGTTGACTATCTTAAAACCAATAGAAAAACTTGGGTAGAGTGGAAAAGGATCATGATACCCATAAGATAGAAAATGGTAGTGGTCATGTGCTTAGACCTAGGATGAGTTATAGGAAGCGAATGGGATGTTTATATTCCTCTAATGACTATGTATCCACGTATAAATGGTTCTTTATGTGTTAGTGGAAATCATTGGCCAATCTAAACATATGAGATGGGTAACCATAATAGCCTACATGTTTTTCAAAGACTTTTCAATGTGAATAAGGGGGTATGTGGATAATTGTAATTTTTTCTCCTGGGTGTGATGTGAGATGAATCCCCATTTTGGGTAGTGGGTATGAATATTCAATCATGTCTTTGGTATTGGGTTCCCAAAGGGACATTGGTTTGGTTCTAGAACCCACTGTTTGAGGATGGGATTGGCGTATTAAATGTCACGTGTTTTAAAATAGGGGTAGGAGTTCCTCACATGAGAAGTGGATTGTGTGAGCCTAGACCAGGGATCCTTGTGCTAATGTATCAACACAACACGAATATGTTTGGTCGGTTTTCCGTATGCAAGTTGTTGTTTTCACTTAAAATCCTATCCATTTCAAATAAAAGTGAGATAGTTTGAGTGGTACCAGCCACACCATGCCTCGGATTGAGGCGGGGTTGACTCGTACACGTCACAAAAGACCAATGGATCATTTTCCTAAAGTATAAACATAATCCGAATGCGTTTGGTCGGTTTTCCGTATGTCAGTTGTTGTTTTCACGTAAAATGTTGTACATTTCAAATAAAAGTGAGACACTTTGAGTGGTGTTGACCACACTGTCCCTTGGATTGAGATGGGGTTGACTTTTACATGTCACAAATTACCCATGGATCCTTGTGCTAAAGTATCAACACAATCAGAATACGTTTGGTCAGTTTTACGAATGTCTATTGTTTTCACTTAAAATCCTATCAATTTCAAATAAAAGTGAGACAATTTGAGTGGTACCGGCCACACCGTGCCTCATATTGAGGCAGGGTTGACTAGTACACCTCAAAAATGACACATGGATCATTGTTTTAAAGTATCAATAGAATCCGAATGCGTTTGGTTGGTTTTCCGTATGTAAATTGTTGTTTTCACTTAAAATCTTGTCCATTTAAAATAAATGTGAGACAATTTGAGTGGTAACGGCCACACCACCCCTCTTATTGAGACAAGTTTGACTCATACACATCAAAAATGACCCATGGATCCTTGTGATAAATATCAACTCAATCAGAATATGTTTGGTCAGTTTTCTGAATGTCTGTGTTTTTTACTTAAAACTGTGTCCATTTTAAACCAAAGAGAGACACTTTGAGTGATATCGGCCACACCATGCCTCGAATTGAGGAGAGTTTGACTCGTGCATGTCATAAATGACCCATGGATCATTTTACTTAAGTATCAATACATGTAGAAAGAATTTGGTCAGTTTTCCGTATGCAAGTTTTTATTTTCACTTAAAATCGTGTCCATTTCAAATAAGAGTGAGACATTTTGAGTGGTACCAGCCACACTGTGCCTTGGATTGAGGAGGGGTTGACTAATAAACGTCAAAAATGACACATGGATCATTTTACTAAAGTATAAATTGAATCTGAATGCATTTGGTCAGGTTTCCATATGCAAGTTATTGTTTTCACTTAAAATCTTGTCCATTTCAAATAATTGTGAGACAGTTTGAGTGGTAACGGCCACACTGTCCCTCATATTGATACGGGGATGACTCGGACATGTCAAAAATGACCCATGGATCCTTGTGCTAAAGTATCAACACAATCAAAAAATGTTTGGTCAGTTTTCCAAATATTTGTTGTTTTTATATAAAATAGTGTCTATTTTAAACCAAAGAGAGACACTTTGAGTGATACCGACCACAACGTACCTCGGATTGAGGTGGGGTTGACTCGTAGATGTCAAAAATGACCCATGGATCATTTAACTGAAGTATTAATACAATCAAAAAGAGTTTGGTCAGTTTTCCATATGCAAGTTTTTGTTTTCACTTAAAATCCTGTCCATTTCAAATAAAAGTGAGACAGTTTCACTGGTAATGGATACACCATGCCTCAGATAGAGGTGGGGTTGGATCTTACATTTCAAAAATGACCCAAGGATCATTTTCCTAAAGTATCAACAGAATCAGAATGCGTTTCGTTGGTTTTCCATATGCAAGTTGTTGTTTTCACTTAAAATCTTGTCTATTTCAAATAAATGTGAACATTTTGAGTGGTACCGGCCACACCATGCATCTAATTGAGGCGGGTTTGACTCGTACACATCAAAAATGACCCATGGATCGTTTTACTAAAGTATCAATACAATCATAAAGCGTTTGGTCATTTTTCCGTATGCAAGTTATTGTTTTCACTTAAAATCCTATCAATTTCAAATAAAAGTGAGACACTTTGAGTGGTACCGGCCACACTGTGCCTCATATTGAGGCGGGGTTGACTCATAAACGTCATAAATGACCTATGGATCATTTTCCTAAAGTATCAATACCATCAGAAAGAGTTTGGTCAGTTTTCCATATGCAAGTTGTTGTTTTCACTCCAAATATTGTCCATTTCAAATAAAAGTGAGACAATTTAAGTGGTACCGGCCACACCATGCCTTGATTGAGGTAAGGTTTACTCATACACATCAAAAATGACCCATTGATCAGTTAATAAAGTATCAATATAATCTGAATGCATTCGGTCAGTTTTTCTTATGCAAGTTGTTATTTTCACTTAAAATTTTGTCCATTTCAAATAAATGCAAGACACTTTGAGTGGTATCGGCCACACCATGACTCAGATCGAGGCGGGGTTGACTTGTACAAATCAAAAATGACCCATGGATCATTTTTATGAAGTATCAATACAATTATAAAGTGTTTGATCAGTTTTCCGTATGCAAGTTTTTGTTTTGACTTAAAATCCTATCCATTTCAAATAAAAGTGAGACACTTTGAGTGGTACTGGACACACCGTGACTCAGATTGAGGCACAATTGACTCTTACACATCATAAATGACCCATGGATCGTTTTCCTAAAGTATCAATAGAATCCTAATGCGTTTGGTTGGTTTTCTATATGCATGTTGTTGTTTTCACTTTAATTCCTATCCATATCAAATAAATGTGAGACAATTTGTGTAGTACCGGCCACAATGTGCCTCAGATTGAGGCAGGGTTGACTCGTACACATCACAAATGACCCATGGATCATTCTACTAAAATATCAATAGAAACTGAATGCGTTTGGTTGGTTTTCCGTATGCCAGTTTTTGTTTTCACTTAAAATGTTGTCCAATTCAAAGAAAAGCGAGACACTTTGAGTGGTACCAGCCACACCATTCCTCGGATTGAGATGGGGTTTACTCGTACACATCAAAAATGACTCATGGATCCTTGTTCTAAAGTATCAATACAATCAAAAAGCGTTTGGTCAGTTTTTTGAATGTCTGTTGTTTTTACATAAAATCCTTTCCTTGCTTCGTTTTTTTTATTAGGGTTTGCAATCTTCTCTAATCATCTTCCAAAATCTCTAAAACCCTCTTTTCCGATGGGATTTTGGGTGAATCTTGAAGAGAGCTTAGATTGGGATCCAAGACGCCAAATGAAGAGTGAGATTGTCTCCGAAATCAGGGTAGGTGGTCGGTGCTTGGTACTAAAGTAATAGTAATGGAATGTTAATTAGATTGGGATTTAGGGTGAATCTTGAAGAGATCTTAGATTGGGCTCAGTGACCTTATTATGTAGTGATTGGTGTGATGATGTTGGTGATAAACAGTTGTGTGAGGTACCTAGTGGAGGATGAGGATATATATGGTAGGGGTTATGCATGGTAGGAGGAGGGTGGGGGTGTCCACGTTCCAAGAAGGAGGGGGGTTGTCCGAGGTCCATGATGGAGGGTGGGGGGATATCCGGAGGGCTGTCCGGGGGGCTATCTGTGGGGCTGTCTGGGGGGATGTCCGGGGGGCTGTCTGTGGGGCTGTCAAGGGGGTTGTCCGGGGTCCAGGGAGGAGGGTTGGGGGGGGGGGCTGTTCGGGGTCTAGAAAGGAGGGTGTGTGTGTGTGGGGGGGGGGGTGTCCGGGGTCCAGCGAGGAGGGTGGATGGGATTTTCGGGGTCTATGGAGGAGGGTGGGGGGGGGGGGGGTTGTCCGAGGTCCAAGGAGGGTGGGGGGGTTGTCCACTAAAATTACAATTTCATTAAAATCAGGGGATTTCACAACAAATCATCAAATCAAGTTTCATTATTTATAGATAAAAAAGTAAAGATTATGTGACCTACCTAATAACACATATATTCATGCACAACAAATCAATAAACATCAAAGTTTAGTAATATCAGTAAAAAATGTAACAGATCTATCTGTCCCTCATCACCATCACTATCATGACCATCATCTTCACCTTCACCCTCATCCTCATCGCCCTCCTCCTCTACCTCACCCTCCTATTCTCTCTCATCCTCAGCCTCGGCCTCCTCCTTGCCCTCCTCCTCCGCCTCAGCCTCCTCCTCGCCCTCCTCCTCCTCCACCTCGGCCTCCTCCTCACCATCATATTTACCACCACTAGAACTACCACCTGGTGCACCATATATAGAATGAATCAATTACATATATTCCTCACAAGAAGTGATGGCCTCTGGTGGAAGTGTTGGACATAAAGCTTCCATCAGTTTCATAAATGCCGTGTTTTCCATAGAAGAATGTGTTGCCATCTCTGTGGTACTTTTTTCATCATGTTGTGCCTATGCCTTAACCTACTACAACTCGTTGGAACTACAAATCATACCTGAGGAGGTCCAATACCTATTCGGAACTATACTCTTCCCAGGCTGACAGTGTACTCTACCAAGGTGCTCATCTCCCAACACCTGATGTAAGTGATAGTTTGGCCCAAAATTTTCAGGTTCCTGGGCATCAAGGGCCTCTAAAGTAGCCTGTTACAAATATAAATATATTATTAAGTTACAAGATAGAGATTAAAATTTTAAATCTACAAAGTAAAAATTACAATCTGCTGCTGAGTTGGTTCATTAACCACACTTCCACATTTCTTCTTTCTACTCGAGCAAAACAGTTCTGCTCGAGACACACATACTTATATATTCAATTTATTCCTCTATAATGAAATTGAATGTAGTAAACCATAATTAAAAATAGGATACCAAAAAAACTATAATTTCATAACTAAAATTATATAACAACTTTAGCAATCGAATAAATTATGGAGGAAGCAATAGAAAGTGAAAGTCGTAAAGAAAGATTATAAACTATCATACCAGTTTTCTCTCATGATCTAGCATCGTAGTACGCCCCAATGTGTGGAAATATTTCTTAGCATCAATTTTTTTTATTTCTTCCAGATGCATCCTAAATAAAATTCAATATTTAGTATTAACGAAAAACATGAAAATTTTAATTTAAATACTTTTAATTTGATTAATACTGTAAATTGGCTAGTCTCCCAATGAGTAATCATATGTCAGTACTATTCTAATGGACAATCATCCACCACAGGGACCACCTCTAACTCTGTGCCCACTCTTTCACGCCAGCCAATGTAAAACTCATGCTTATAATCTCTCCAAATCTCGCCTAAATCCTTTAGACGTGCTAGTCGTGCACCCTCACCATCGGGGAAATTAAACCGTAGTTGAAACAAAATTATTAATTCATATAAATACAAAAATTAATATATTGCATTAAATACAACAGATTTTTTTACCCATATCTCTGCCCAGGCTTTATCCTTGACTTCACTTAGAAGCTGTCTCAATGAGATCGGGCTGACAGGAATGATGTCAGAGTATTTGGAAAGTGTCGCCAAAAAACTCTGACATTGCTACCCTGATTTTTCAATCATCTAACCATCTTCATTTTACTCCACCATCAACTGCATGTGGTGATTCCACACCGAACGCATGCTTGTATTCCCCCGCCACCGCCTCCTATCAGTAGATGTATCTGTTATGAAATAAAAAAAATATTTTATCAATACATGTTATAATGAAAATAAATAATGGTGTAACAATTTTTTAGGGTTTTATAAGTATACCTACGGTTGTTTGATCAATGGGCGCCGCTGGATGCACAAAAACTAAAGGAACACCCTGTACAGATAGAGTGGGTCCCAATGTATGCTCCACAGGGATAGACTCTAGCGGAGAAGTAGTCGAAGAATTTGGAATATAAAATCCCAGAGAGAAGGAAGTAGAAGTAAAAGAAGATGACAAGGATGTCTGGCCAAATGCAGGATGGGGAGTGGGAATCATCATCAGATATGGTACAGACGGCTGAGGAGGCTCAGATGTAAAGGGTGGTGAAAGAATGGGAGTTCTAAATATCCCATGTGTTCCTAATGGCACATCAAGATCAGAATGTGGGATGGATGATATGTCAGTGGGAGGGGGATGGTCTAATCGAGTACGCTGACCAGACCGTCTAGCTCCCGTACCACCACCCTCGTACAAACACCCCGAGTACTAGGACCACAACTAGGATGCTCGTCGAATAACTGTCTCCTAATATATGGATCCTGAAAAAATGTTTTAAAAAAAAATTAATCACATGACATTATATATTATTTAAATAAATATATTTGAAATAAATTAATCACTACAGGCACTAGTGGTGGAATGTCCAGCTCAGCCATGCGACGACTGTTGTCCATAATCTGTTTTCATCGCCTCTCTTCAATTGGTTTCATTTTCCTGCATTTGAAAAAAAATATGGAAGTAAAAATAAAAGGATAAATAATGTGTAACCCAAAAAACAAAATAAATGAGAGGGAAAAATTCAATTTTTAGTAGGATGATTATTTACTAATTTTCATCAGTCTATTAAAATCATGGAACATTGATTCTACAAGATTCATAAGTGGTGAAATAGTTTTCAAAATTAAGGAAAAATTTAATTTCTTTAGCTCAGGTAGACGATGCAGGTTTTAATATATGTTTTTCAGAACAATACAAACCATCATGTTCATTACCTGGTAAAATGTTAAAGAGAGGTCTTAGAGTCATACAAATTTTATACAAATCACAGTTGAATCCTTGAAATGTTCACCAAGTTAGAAATGTTGGTTTCTTAGTTTTAAATACAGTTCAATTCCAAATTAAAAAATGAAATTCAAATAAAAAATTCCAACCAATAAACATTGAAAATGGACATAATGATAAAATAGGATACAACATATTTGTAATCAATATTAAATCAATTTGAATAGTACAAACCTTAACAACCCAACTCAAGGTAAACCAAAATAATTGAGAACATGGATGGATGATTCTATATATTTTCAACCACAACATCAAGTTCACAATCAACTCTGAAAATTGAGATATTAGAGTCACCAAAAGAAATAAATGGATTGCTTCCAATGGTAGTAGGGATAATGTCAATACCATCATCACCATCATCAAAAATATGTCTTGTAATTACTTCAACTATGACACCAAATTCAGGTCGAAGTTGGTCTTTGACATAAAAAACTTGTTTAGCTATTGATACCAAGACATATGGTTCTTCGGTAGTAAGAGTGAGAGTCATATTAATTACTCAAAATCCATAATCATCAATAAATGTGCCCTGTCTCATCATCGAATCAAACCAATGGTATTTCATCATCATGACTCATCCATGAGAGTAATAATCCAATATTACTATTTTTTTAATGACTCCATAATAACCCACATTTTAAAATCGTGGTCTACTATATAATGCACTAGCATAACAATCTATTGTGTCAGTAACCATAACACCATCATGTTGCGTTCTCATGTTCTTTTCTCATTCAGTGACAATAAATTTGTACCCATTTATAACAATTGATTTACATTCACGGGCCATGGTATTAGGACCAAAAGAAAAAGCACTTATTTCCTCAGAGACATAGTCAGCAGGAAACCTCAATACCTACAATATAAATGAATATTAAACTTAATTAAATATTGATTTAATTATTTTAAACAGTAATATATTTACCTTTAATTTTAACCAAGCAGAAAACTCTTTTCTATGCAAATACCCCCTCCTTCTCAAAGATAACGAACAATGATTTCTATTTATCATTGTTTTATGGTCCCTGTAGATAAAAAATATGAATATATTAATAGATATATATGTAATATATACATATTTAATTTAGTTACCTGATGTAGTCATCGAACAAATTACAGTTGACAAAAACTGTGCAATGTGCCATCTCCTGTTCTTCAAGGCGTAATGTATTCAATGTATATGATCCAAGAATTTGTCCTGTTTGAGGAAGTGATGGAAAACTGGGTTTAATTTTCTCATAACTTTCTTCTTCAATTCTCATTTGTCTATTTATTATTGTAGAAATATTAGACAAATACATTGAGTAGAAATCCATACATTCTTGATCCAAGTAACTGTTCACGATAGAACCTTTAGGATGATTTCTATTTTTGACATAGGACTTTAATGTGTACATATTTCTTTTAGTTGGATACATCCAATAAAAAGAAACAGGTCCTCTGAGAAGTATTTCAGTGGGAATATAGACATTCAGATGCAGCATGCATGTGAAAAATGATGGAGGAAATATTTTCTCCAACTCACACAAAATTAATGGGGCATCTGTCAACATTTTTTGCAAGACATACTTGGACAAATTCTTAGGAAAAATATCTATAAAAAATGGAACAAACAAATAACAGTCACCCTTACATTATTGGACAAAAGATGACAGGATTTCTATTGGAATCAACTCATGCAGAGGAATGTGATAATCACGAGTCTTCAATGATTTTAGCTTCAACTATCTTTTGTTGACCCATTTATATAAGTTGCTTGAATAGCCATCAGGAACTCTAACAGTCTCTAATACTTCCATAAATTGTTTTTTCCATAGGTTTCATCACATAAGAAGAACATGGAACATGCCATTTATTTTCACTGATATGCATAGGATTCAATTCTGGTTTGATGACCCAATCCACCAAGTCACACCGAGACCATAAATCATCTTTTGTCTTTCCCTTAACATTTAGAAGTATCAAAAGAAACCTTTCACATATATTCTTTTAAATGTACATTACATCTAATCAATGACGTAAAAAATTGGTTGACCAATAAGGAAAATAAAAAAATATACTCCTCTTCCTCCAATTGTAACAGGTTTCAGTGGAAACATTCTTTCTCTTTCCAGATTTCGTTTGACCCTTCCCGAATGAAAAACTGAAATCTTTCAATTCATTAAGCACATCAGTTCCAAACATACACTGAGGTGGATTATCAGTCTCTATGGTATTATAAAATATTCAACGATTATTTCTATATGGATAGTCCATTGGCAAGAATCGACGATATCTCATAAAACTAAAACTACAGTGATGTTTTAGTCTCCTTGATCGTGTATTATTCATACAAATAGGACATGACAGTTTTCCCTTCGTGCTCCATCCAGACATCATTGTATAATCCAGAAAATCATTGATCATCCACATAAGCTCAACATGCATCTGAAATATGTCTTTCGAATATGCATCGTATGTGCGCACACCCACATCCCAAAGAAGTTTCCAACTCTTTTATTAAAGTTTGCATGTATACATCAATATCAATGCTGGGATCAGAAGGGCTAGATATGAGTATACTCATGAAAGTGAAAGGTTTTTTCATACACAATCATGGGGAAATATTATAAATGTGTATAAAAACTAGCCATGTGTTGTGCGAAGTAAGAATCTACCCAAATGGATTAAAACCATCGCATGAAAGACCCAGACTCACATTACGCACATCAGCTGCAAAATCAGTGTATCGAGCATCAAATATATACCATGAAAATCCATCTACAGGGTGAACCAACTCATAATTAGTATTATTTCTCTCGTTATCATGACATCTCATTTTTATTGATATTTCATCAGACATAAAAAGATTTTGGAGTCTGGGGATCAATGAAAAGTTCCACATTACTTTCTATGGAACGCGGGATAGTGTTCCATCAGATTTTGACTTCCAGCGGGATGTGACACATTTTATACAATCATTTCATTCAACGGTTTCCTCCTAGAATAAACTACAATCTTTCGGGCAAGCATGAATTTTTTTTCTTGAAAATCCAAGTTCCTCAACTAACTTCCATTCCATATAGTGGTTTGAGGGAATATCTACATCATATGGAAGTAAATCCTTCAAGAAGGTAAGAATGTAATCGATTAATGTATTAGAAATCCCATACATAGTTTTCCCATGAAACAATCAGATTAAAAATTGCATCCTTTTCATTTTATCGCATTGTCGATATACTAGAGTCGTGGTAGCATCATTCAATCTTTTCACCCTGACAACATCATCATTTTCATAAGACACAACATGTGTGCTTATATCTAATTCTTCTTGGGTTGGAATCCTTTCTTTTTCATGATGATGAATAAACAGAAACAGGTCATATAACAAATTCTCCACTCGAGTCCTCTCATTTGGATCATAAGCAATTTGAGATTTCTTTTTCTCCCCATTGTGATACCACACATAGTTGTTTGCCTGAAAATAATATTTGGTAATGTGGTAGATGACTTTTCCATAGCTCACCCAAGGTCTGCCAACACAAATGGAATATGGGCAGTTTATGCAACCACTATCTAAAGCATTGTGAAATGTAAAATCTAAAAAGATCTCCAAATTGTTTTGAAAATCACTTGAGATCCGATCAGTTTCATACATCCAACATCTATCCATTATGTAAAAAATAATTGTTATAAGTCATTTCCTCAAAATCAATTCAATAATATTGAAGTTTCATCGAAAATATATTTAAGTAAATGAGAATTGTTCACTTTATATGAAACCATAACTGACACACTACTCTCTATGAGAATCATAATATAAAAGACAAAAAAAATACTATATTTATAAAAAAATATCTTTGAAGAACTATACATGAGTGTACAAGATCATGTACACTTGTGGGTGAGAATTATTCAGGGGTTGTCTAAATTTTAGATCGAAGAAATTTTATATTTTAGTAGATAATTTGAGTGATCGCATACATTTCCCAAGGGGGAGGGAGTGTCTAGGGGGTGCGGGGTGTCCGGGGGGGGGGGGTAGTGGGGCCGTCCAGGGGGGTCGGAGGCGTCCAGGGGGTTGCGGGCTATCTAGGGGGGTCAGGGTGTCCAGGAGGGCGGGCTATCCACGGGGGGTGGTCAGGCTATCCAGGGGGTAGGGGGAGTCCAGGGGGTGGGTGGGCTGTCCAAGGGGGTGAGCGGGGTGTTCAGGGGGTGGGTGGGCCTGTCCCGAGGGGGGGTGTCCAGGGGTGGCGGGCGGGCTGCCCATGGGGGGGGGGGCTATCCAGGCGGGTATGGGGTGTCTAGGGGGGTGGGCGGGCTGTCCAGGGGGGAGGGTGGGCGGGCTGTCCATGGGGGGTGGTCGGGCTGTCCATGGGGGTGGTGGGGCTGTCTAGTGGGGTTGGGGTGTCAAGGGGGTGGGGGGGATTTCCAAGGGGTTAGGGGCATCTGGTGGGATAGGGGGTGTCCGGGGGGGGTGGTGGGTGGGTGTTCGGTGGTGGAGTGGGCGGGCTATCAACAAGGGTGGGGGGGGGGGGGGCTGTCCATGGGGTACAGGCTCTCCAGGGGGTGGGAGGGCTGTCCACGGGGGTGGTGGGGCTATCTAGGGGGTTGGGGGTGTCTAGGGGGTGCAGGGGGGGGGGGATTTCTAGGGGTGGGGGGGGGGGGGGGGTTGTCAGGGGGTAGGAGGTGTCCAGGGGGTGGGCGGGGTTTCCAGGGGGTGGCGGGTGTGGAAGAGCTTTCTAGGGGGGTACGAGGTGTCCAAGGGGTGGGAGGGCTGTCCCTAGGGGTGGGGGGGTAGTCCACGGGGGGAGGGGGTGTCTAGGGGGGTGGGTAGGGCTGTCTAGGGGGGTACGGGGTGTGTGGGCAGGCTGTCCACGGGGGTAGCGGGGCTGTCCAGGGGGTACGGCGTGTCTAGGGGGGGTGGGCAGGCTATCCACGGGGGTGGGGGGGTGCTGTCCAGGGGGGTACGGGGTGTCCAGGGGGTGGGAAGGCTTTCCAAAGGGGTGGAAGGGTTGTCCAGGGGGTCGGGGGGGTCTAGGTGGGGGGGGGGGGGTTTCCAGGAGTGGGGTTACTATCTAGGGGGTACGAGGTGTCCAGGACAGCCCACCCCCACCCCCCTTGGACACCCCACACCCCCACCTGGATAACCCACCCCCCACTAAACAAAAAACATAAAACAAACCATTTACCCCCTTTATTAAACAAACCCCACTAAACAGACCATTTATCATGTATGAAGTGTAGAATAAAAAAACATAAAACAAAAAATGGTTTTGTAATCCAACATAAATAACTTTAATTTATCCAAAATCAAAACATCGAACATAAAATAAAAAGAGGAAGAACACTAAAACTAAGATAACACTTACTAATTTGAAGTGTAGAAATAAAAATTTGTTTTATTGAAGAAGGATATTCAGCTGGAAGGTATTTCACGGCCGAGAATACGTCGTGAGGAGGTCTGAATTAGGTCTGCAATCAGACCTACTGGGAGTTGGGGTACTGGGTATTTGGGGGAAAACATTTCCAAGTCAATCACACCCCATGGGCAGATAATGTTTAGGATTCTACACTAATAGGTTGTTTATGGATCATAAAGAGGTTTAATTTCATAAAGTATAGAGAGAAACATTTATTTTTAAATTTGATATTAATAAGAAATTATTTCAATAATACTATACACATCATAAAGAACACAAAATAGTGATACTTTTTAGGCATAGTTTTTAAAACATATTCTATATACTCACAGACATCTACCAATCAATTATTAGTCACTAATTCAATATCAAATAGTGTGAATCATAAAATTTTCCTAAATCCCTAGAAATAGGGAAAATTGTCGTGATCTTTCTAGATATTTAAATAAATGGAGAAATCAAGGGAAGAGGGCTTCTGTGTCTATATTTGGGAATATTTTTAAGGAGTATAACCTAGATTGGGGAGTTGCAGTCGATCAGATGGAAGACCTCGGGTTAGGGTTCACCTGCGCGCTAGGGCTTCTGGAAATCGGGGGAAATGAGTTCTGTGTTGCGATTCTGTGTAATCGGGTGTATTTGGGGAGACCTTTCCCAACAGGTTTTTAAAATCATTGGGAAATCATGGCCTTTACCAACGGTTTGTACAAACTGTTGGTAAAGGGTGCAAATATTGTGGATTTCCCAATGGTTTCTTCAAACTGTTGGGAAATCCTTCACAAAACCAACCTTTACCAACAGTTTTTACAAACCATTGGTAAAGGACCAATATACCAATAGTTCTGCAAAACCGTTAGTATACAAGTGTTGGGAAAACCCAAATTCCCAGTAGTTTATATCTTATGACTTTAAAGTAAAGCAAGAGGAGAAGAGATGTTTTAAACACTCTAAAAATGGAAATAAGGGAAAGAAGGGAAAAGTTGAATATCCATCTTGTGGTAAATGTGGGAAGGAACACCCCAGTACTTTCCTGAAGGGAATGGGAGTCTATTACAAGTGTGGTGAAAAAGGCCACCAAGCACGTTATTTCAAGGGGAAAAAAGAGGCTGTCAGTGTTTAGTGCTACAATTGTAGAGAAATGGGGCATTATGCAAATGAATTTCCTAATTGTCAAGGAAACTTACCTCAGAAAAAGACAAGGGATCAAGGCCAAGCTTATGCGATCACTACTGATGAGGTTGAATCATCGAATGACATGGTGGCAGGTATTTTAATTGTTTCCTCAAATTTAGGGAATACTTTATTCTATTATGGATCATCGCATTATTTCATATCTTCCCAGTTTTCTAAGAAAATTAGATATTTCCAATTTTATTTAACAATGTAATTGTCAATAAAATTTTTTAAGGGAAGTATCATTACAAAAATGTTTTTTGAATCAGTTCCCATTAGGGAATATAAATGTTATTTATTTTCTAACCTCATCATCATACCAATGATTGTATCTGATATAATACTTGGTATGGATTGACTTTCAGACCATTATTCAAAAATTTATTGTAAGAAGAAGGAGGTTACAATTTTCGATGATGATAAGGAGTACATTATCTTTAGCGAAGAAATGTCACCATCTGATTTTTATCAAGATCCACCCCTAGTAGTCCTACTAAATTCAATTATTAGAGAGGAAGAGAATGAAATAACTATGAGTGAGGAAAATAATGTTCAAATTGAGGACGTAACTATTATGAAAGAATATGATGATGTCTTTCCATAGGATTTACATGGACATCCTCCAGAATGAGAAATTGAGTTTTCCATTGATTTAATTCTTGGTTAAAGGACCATATCAAAGACCCCTTATAGAATGGCCACTGTGGAATTAATGGAACTAAAGAAAAAACTAGAGGAATTGATTAATAAATTATTTATTCACCCTAAATTTTCTCCATGGGTAGCACCTGTAATTTTTGTTAATAAGGAAAACGGGTCTATGAGGTTGTGCATTGAATATAGGGAGATCAATTCTATAACAATAAATAACAAATATCCCCTACCTCGCATTGATGATTTATTTGATCAAATTCATGGAGCTCAATATTTTTCAAATATTAACCTTTGATCAGGAAACCATCAGTTGTGTGTGAAGAAGGAATACATTCCAAATACTTCATTTTGAACCAGGTATGGGCATTACAAGTCTACAGTAATGTCTTTTGGGATGACTAATGAACCCTCTGTATTCATGGATCTAATGAACAGAGTTTTCAAGGAATATCTTGATGACCTTCTAAGACAAAAGAAATCCAAGAATGTCCAGTGCCAATGAGTATAACCAAGGTATGCAGTTTTATTGGTTTAATAGGTTATTATCGGTGTTTTGTCCAGAGTTTTTCCCAATTGGCTAACCCATTAGTGAATCTCACACATAAAGGGGTTAAATTTTTTTGGAAAAAATAGTGTGAATAATGTTTTGAAGAGTTTAAGATAATATTAGTCAATTCTTCTATCATGAATCTACCATCGGGGAATGATGGGTTTGTTATATATAGTGATGATTCAAAAAAGGACTTGGTTGTGTCCTCATGCAGAATGATAGAGTTATTTCCTATGCATCATGACAACAATAAATTCACGAACAAAACTATCCAACTCATGATCTTGAGTTAGTAAGCTGTAATATTTACTCTAAAGATATGGAGACACTATCTCTGTGGTGAAAAATATGAGATATGTACTGATCACAAGAGTTTGTAGTATATTTTCTCACAGAAAGAACTCAACATGAGGCAAATGCGATGGCTTGAACTACTCAAAGATTATGATTCCTTTATACAATACCATATGAAGAAGGAAAATAAGGTGGCAGATTCTTTGAGCAGAAATGATCATAATGTTTTGAACAAGATGAGAGTTGAAAGGGATCTCATGTTCATGGATCTAGTAAAGATGGATATGGGAATAATCATGGAAGGTGAAACATCAATAATTTTTAAAATGGTTTCCAATCCATCTTTACTAGAAAGGATAAAAAGCTCTCAGACTGATGATGTGGAGTTTCAAAAGAAAATTAATGCTGTGAATGATGGGAGATTGATCGACTTCATATGTGATGATGGAATCTTGAAATTTGGGAAGAGACTTTGTGTTCCTGATATACCTGATCTAAAAAGGGAATTGTTGGATGATGCTCATAACTCCAATTTATCTATACACCACTACTAGAAATATTGGATTTTGAGCCCCTTAACCTATAGCGACCGCCAATGGCGGTCGCTACGTTTCCTTAAAAAAAAGAGCTTCCGCGCCCCCTCCTCTCGCGAAGCGCCCCCCCACCCTGAACCCTTCCCCCCTCCCCGTCGCCCGCACCCTCCCCGTCGCCGCGCGCCCTCCCCGCCACCCCGCACTCCCCGCCGCCCTGCCCTCCGCCGCCCCGCCCTCCGCCGCCCCGCCCTCCGCCGGCCCGCCCTCCACCGGACCGCCCTCTGCCGTCCCACACTCCACGCCCCGCCCTTCGGCCAGCCGCCCTCCGCCGGCCCCACCCTCCGCCGGCCACCCTCCGACCGCCCTTCGGCCGCCCTCCGCCCTCTGGCTGCCCTCCAGCTGCCCTCTGGCTGCCCTCCACCAGCCCCACCCTTCTCCGGCCGCCCTCTGGCCACCCTCCGCCCTCCAGCTTCGACCGCCCTCCGCCCTGCGGCCGCCCTGCGGCCGCCCTGCGGCCTCCCTCTTCCCTCGGGCCTCCCGCCACCCGCCTCCGGCAGCCCGGCAGCCCTCCGGCCGCCCTCTGGCCTTCGGCCTCCAGCCCCTCCGGCCTCCGACCTCCTCCCTCGACCGTCATCCCCCTCGTCCCTCCCCCCCAGCACCCCAAACACCCCCACACCCCGCCAACCCCCGTCCCCTTCGTCTTCGTCCCCTCCCTCACCGCACCACCGCCACTCGTCCCCTCATTCACCGTCCCCTCCCTCGCCACACCAGCTCCGGCTCCGGCTCCCCACCGCTACCTCTCCTCTCCCTCGCAGCACTGCCTTCGACTCCCCTCCCTTCCAGGTTTGTAGCGCAATCAGGTATGACACGGGCTTTCACTTACATTTTTATTTTATAAATGGTTCACAAACAATTAATTAGTATTTATTTTAAATATATTTTATTTGAAAAATGAAAATGTAATAATTCTTGTGTAAATGTTTGTTATAGGGATCTTATTATGGATAAGAGTTGGATTGATCTTCCAAATCAATCGTCTAGAGAGTATTTCAATGGAATTATGCATTTTATTGACTTCACCAGAGGATTTTAAAGTGACTATATTAGTTGTCCATGTAGAAAATGTGCTAACAGATATCAATTCACACGAGATACTATGAGGGAGCACCTATTATTTAATGTATTTCTGAGAAATTATAAGAGTTGGACTCGTCATGGAGAAGAATATGTTCATTGTGAAAATACGGATATAGTTCAGATGGATGTTGATGCAAGGATGAATGATCCAATGCATGAAATGCTTACAGAAATGGTACGTGGGTTGGATCCTGAAGGAATTGACATCCAGAATCTTGAGACTAGTGAGATAAATCTTTGCTCTGGTGCAGATCGTGATTCGAGGAGGTTTTATGAAGCAATTGATGATGAAAAAAAAGAATTATATCATGGATGTACTTCTTTTAATAAATTGTAGTTTATCGTGGAGTTGTTGCATTTGAAGACTTTGAATCATTGGTCAGACACATCATTCGACATGCTGTTTGTGTTATTGAAAAAGGTTCTTCCTATCGACGCTAAGATTCCCGATTCGTATTACCATGCTCACAAGCTGACATAGAACTTAGGTTTTACATATGAGACCATAGATGCATGTGCAAACAACTGCATGTTCTTTAGAAAGGAAACTACCCATTTGGATATTTGTACGGTTTGTGGTGCTTCCAGGTGGAAATAGAATAGGGGAAATCAGACTCATCAAAGTCAGATTGTGATACAGGGGAAACCGATTGCCATAAAGAAAATGATTTACTTTCCCCTTAAACCAAGGTTGAAAAGATTTTTTATGTCATCTAAAGTTTCTAATTTAATGAGATGGAATGTATAAAGAGTTCATGAAAGTGATATGTTAACCCACCCGGCAGACTCTCATGCATGGAAGGATTTTGATAAGAGACATCCCGACTTTTCCAAAGATGTTCGTAATGTATGATTGGGATTGGCAGTAGATGGTTTCAATCCATTCAAGTCTATGGTTGGTGCAACTCATAGCACATGGACCGTGGTGTTGTTTTCGTATAATCTTCCTCCGTGGCTTTGTATGAAGCAACAATTTATATTACTTTCCACTCTTATTGATGGACCTAAAAGTCCAGAGGATAAGATTGATGTTTACCTTCAGCCATTGATTGATGAGTTGAATGAATTTTGGGGCGATGGTGTGATGACTTATGACTGTGAAACAAATGAAATGTTCAAACTGCAGGCTGCTTTATTATGGACAATCAATGACTTCCCAGCTTATGAAAATTTATCAGGCTGGAGTACGAAAGGGGAATTTTCTTGCCCTTATTTCAACAAAATTAAAAAATCTGTATGGATCAATCATTCCAAAAAATGGGCATACATGGGTCACAGACGTTTTCTCCCCCCTCAGCACAGGTTCAGAAAGGACAGAGTGGCATTTGATGGTTCTATAGAGTTCAGCCCAGTACCAAAGATCATGACAGGAGTCAAAATTTTATCGCAGATTGAGGAAGAAAACATCCGCACGGTATATGAAATTCAGGATTTGGTGGCTCCTCTGGTACGTAATATTTGAGCTGCGGGTAGGCAGCACAGTCACAATTGGAAAAAGAAAAGTATTTTTTATAGTCTTCCTTATTGGAAAACTAACATGCTGAGGCATAATTTGGATGTCATGAACATTGAAAAAAATGTTTGTGATAACATATTGTGGACCATTTTAGGTGTCAGTGGGAAATCAAAGGACCATGTTAATGCACGCCGTGATTTGGAAGAAATGGGTTTAAGGAAAAAATTGCATTTATAGTTAGCTGAGGGAAACAAGGCATATATGCCTGCTGCACAGTATACGATGACTACAAAGGAGAAAGAGACATTTCTTTCCATTTTGAAGATGCTCAAGGTGCCAGATGGTTACTCTTATAATATTTCAAAGTGTGTGAATCTGACGAGCAAGACATTTCAAGGGTTGAAAAGTCATGACAATCACATACTACTTCAGCAGTTGATTCCAATCGCAATCTGTGATTGTTTATCCCCCAATGTTGTTCTACCGTTGATTGAGATCAGTAATTTTTTTAGACAGCTTTTTTTAAGAAATCAACGAATGGGTGATTTAAAAAGTTTACAGGACCTAATTTTACTTACGCTTTGTCACTTTGAGAAACTATTTCCCCCCTCATTTTTTGATGTTATGGTCCACCTGACAGTGCACCTAACTGATGAAGTAATGGCTGCTGGTCTAGTGCAATTCATGTGGATGTATCCTATTGAGCAGTATTTGAGTACATTGAAATGATTTGTACGCAATAGAGCTCGTCCAGAGGCATCAATAGCCAATGGTTATTTGATGGATGAGTGTACTACTTTTTGTGCAGAATATCTTACGGAAACAAAATTAGATAATCCCTCTCGGATTCAGGATGGTCCAGTTGGAGAAGGTGTAAAGAACCGTAAAATTCAAGGGAAATTTTTTTCTTAATTTTCTTTGGAATTTTACAAGAGCGCGGTTTCTGACGGTACCTGATTCCGAGGACCGGAGTGCCCGGAATCATTTTCCGAAGTTTGGCTCGAGTACGTTCAGTGAACGAACGAGCGGGAATTTCTAACTTTTGATCCGGTGCTTGGAATTGAAATCCGAGGACACCGATGAACTCGAAGCGTCGATTTTCTCTTAAGGGGACCTTTTCCGAGGTTGCGTTTATTGTGGGTTGAAAGTTAGTTTTTGGGTTTTAGTATAAGTTAAATAAAATTTGTGGAATACAAATTTTTATTTTAACTTGTTGTTTTTTTTAAAACCTCCCAAAGGAAGTTTGGGGTGGGACCCACAACCAATTAACCTCCCTTGGGAGGATTAAGTGTAGTGGGGCCCACACGAACCCCAACTCCTCAACTTCTCTCAAAAACTCCCATTTAACCCATTTCAATTAATGTTTGACAACTTGGATTAATTAATTGAGGAGGGTTAATTTGAATTTCAAGCCTTTGAAATTCTAAGAGGAAGGTTGTGTAATAAAATAAGCTTAAGCTTATTTTATTATTTTGGGTTGGGTTTTCTTTTCTCTTGAGAGGATTGGAGAGCTCTTTCTTCTTCTTCAAACTTTGACGAAGAACGCGAAGAACCTTCAAGCTTCGACGAAGAACGCCACGTTCTCGGAAATCGTCTTCCGCGACGCCATACCGCGACACCGACGACGTACTCCTTCCGCGTCATCTCTTCCACGACGATTTCCCGCGACGAAATCATCGTCAAAGAGCATCGAATCCTCGCTTCACGACATCGATGTCCTTCTTCCGTGATGCCGACCACCGCGACGCGTCTTCTGCGGGTCGTTGACGATCATCGATCTTGAAACCGAGGTAGGGGTTTGTTGTTGATTATTTATTTACTCTCGTTCTTGGTTCTAGTATGACAATCTTGTGGATAAATATTTAAGTGTTATCGTCTAACGAGAGGGGGGCCGGACCGCACAAACACGGCCGAATCCCTCCTCCTTTGTTCTTGAATATTATTATTTTCTTGTGGATGAACGAGATGGCGTGGTGTCGTCGCACCACGCGGGAATCGCACGGCTATAGTTGCGTGGAGCCGTCGCGCCGCGCCGCGGAAGTTTATCAAGAACGCGACGCCATCGCGCCGCGTTGAAGGGAACCGAAGGCGCCGCGGCCGGAACGGGGCCGCGGCGGAGGGGTGCAATGCCATCGCACCGCGCCGAATGACGAAGGCCACGACCGGTTCCGGGCCGCGGCGGAACGGGAAGACCGGGGGCTAGACGGACCGCCGGTGTCGGAAGCCGGAAAGGGGACTGGCCTTGCCGGTCCCGTTGAGGAAGGACCGGCCGGCCATGTCGGGCCGGCCGGAAGGGAGAAGAACCGGGGGAATTAATTCCCCCGGCTGGCCAAAACCGCCCCCCCATAATGGGGGGGACGCGGTTACACCAAGGGGGCGGGCAGCGCCCCCCCGTTTTTTTTCAAAAGCAGGCCCCCACATGGGGGGGCCGTTGGACAAAGGCGCGGCTTTCAGCCGCGCCGCCAGCAGGGAAGCGGGGGCTTTGCCCCCCCCCCCCCCCCCCCCCCCCGCGCGTGGCACCCGAGCGGCGCCCAGGCCGCGCCACCGCCGTCCGGGCCGGGTCGACCCGGTTCGGGCCGACCCAGGGGGGGGTCGGGCCGGGTCGGCCCGGACCCGGACCCCCCGTTTTCGAATCGACTTCGGTCTTTTGCCCATAACATGAGCTACAGACCTCCGATTGGCGAACCGTCCACGGCGATGCGATCCTTGGATCGAGACAGTCGATTCGTTATATCGCACTCAAAGTTTCGGAATACTTTGAGTTCGGCCGGGTTGGTTCGTACACGAAACCAACCGGGCCCTCGGAGCGGAAACGCTCATATCTTGAGCTACGGACGTCTGATTGACGTGCCGTCAGCTTTGTTGTGTTCCTCTTAGTGAGAGGGATCTTTTGGCATACTCCGCCCAAGGTTTGGACGTAGGTGGAGTACAGTCGGGTTGGTTTTTCCTTAAAAACCAACCGGGCCCCTGGGACGAAAAAGCCAATAACTCTCAGACCGAGCGTCCGATCGACGCGCCGTCTGTTGCGTTGAGTTCCTGTTGGCGATACAGAACTTTTGGATACATCAACTCTGGACTTTGTGACAGTTGATGTATCAGCCTCTCGGCTCATGGAGCGGACCCTCCCGAACGAGCTTGATGTGTGCGGGAACCCTAGTGCTGGCTGCGACTGTGACTGCTACTGCTACTGCTACTGCTACTGCTGCTGCTACTGCTACTGCTACTGCTACTGCTACTGCTACTACTACTCTGACTGCGACGAAGACAGTACATAGATCCTTAGTGGATTCGACGACGACGACTACAGCACTAAGTGATCCTACGTGGATCAGTGCTACATGTCCTGTGTGGGCCCGATCCTGTGTGGGTCCGATCCTGTGTGGGTCATTGCGCTCAGCGGTCCTGTGTGAACCAGTGCCTACAGGTCCTGTGTGGGCCCGATCCTGTGTGGGTCATTGCGGGAGTTAGTTACCAATCGATCTTTCGTGGGTCTGATTACTTAGATGGATCAGAGATCATCTTTATCGTCCTTCGAAGAAGTATACCTGTGTGAGCTGAATCCTGTTGTTTTCCTGTGTGGATTGTGTTGTGCTATCCTGTGTGGATTTCGTTTTGCTTTCCTGAGTGGAATACGTATACTTTCCTGTGTGGACTGAGTTGTACTTGGGCTCGGATGTTGGAGCGTATTGGAATTGATGACTTAGGTATATGTATGGGCATATATCTAAGCAGTGTCGGTTGTTACTTCGTGTTTGTATCTATCCTTTGTGGTTTATCCTTTGTGGATTTTGGGAGACCTTCGGGGGTCTCGGGGTCCCTACTGAGTAGCTTATACTCACCCCTGCACGGGCTATGCCCGCACTACGTTGTGTTGGTTGTAGACGACGGACATCGTTGATCTTGGATGAGGCTTTCAGAGCAGGACGATACCTGGAGGTGGACCACTGGGTGTGACGTGTTCGGAGCGGACGACGGGACCCGAGGAGCAATAGAGCTTTCTGTACCCACCCTTCAGGTGGGATTTCCAGTGGACAACTCGGTGTAGCAGCTTTTACTTTACAGTTGCTATTTTCCCTTTCGATTTGTACTTTACTTTTAGTTTGGGTTTGTATACTGGCCCATTTACTTTTCCGCACTTTCAGTTGTACTCTGTTTTTACTTAGTGTTTACTTTTCCGCTTGCTTACTCTGTGGTGTTTGTTTACTTTTCAAAGGCAATGCCTTCCCTTTTTACTGGGATTTACTCCTTAGTGCTAGTCGCCAGCCCCTGGCCTATGGAAGGCGGGCTTGGGGTAGTCACGGCACGGGCCCTGAGGACGGGTCGTGACAGAAGGAACCACATATGATATGGACAACATCGAGTGGATACAAGTGCATTGATATATCTTGTTCAATACTCCATCAGTTGTACCATTAATGCAGTAAATATCTTATCACTTTTATTGTTTAACTTTTACATGTTTTGTTTTCATAAGTTGATCATTTAAACATTGCGTTATCATTTATAGAAAACACATTAATGAGATAAAAGAAGAGATGTATCGTGCGACTGAGTTTCAAATTCAACAGTCTCATTATGCGTCATTTCATGATTGGTTCAAGGATTATGTAAGTATAAATTGATTTTCATTATGAGTGAAGTATTATACTAATTTATTTCTTCATATATCATTATTGAATTCTATGAATCATGTAGGTTCATAAGCTGAGGGAGTTAGGGGAACCCATGCTAACTGAAGAATTTATCCAACTGGCTGAGGGTCCATCTATAACGGCTCGTCGTTATAAATCTATAGATGCTAATGGTTTTCGATTTCACATTAAAGATGTTGACGACAAACGAGAAACAAAAAATAGTGGCATCGGTTGTACATTTGTCGATTCTGGTTATTACTATGGTTAATTGATAGAAATAATTTACGTTTTATACACACATGGGTTGAAGTACATACTGTTACGTGCGGTGCGCGCGATACGGCCGACTGTGTCGTTTTCAGCAGCTCGGTGCATGCTAAAACGGCGCGTTGGGGGGTCAAAACCACCTGAATGACCTCGGAATGCCATTAAAGAATACAACATGAGCCGTTGTGTGATTTTTGACATGGTCGGGCAGACGACGCGTTAGTTGGAGGTGTTGTTTGATCGTGGTGACCGAAAACGCGTTTCCAGTGTCATAAAACACCAAAAACGACATGAGACGGTCGAATTCGGAGCAAACATGCTCCAAATGGCCTAGAACCACACGAAAACATTTGGAATATTATTCGTGACATGTATGAGGAGACGTCGCGCCCATCAGACGTGCGGTGCACGCGGTACGGCCGAGTGTGTCGTTTTCAGCAGCTCGGCGCGCGCTAAAACGGCGCGTTGGGGGGGTCAAAACCACCCGAACGACCTCAGAATACAATGAAACCGTACGACATAAGCCGTTGTGTGATTTTTGAAATGGTCAGGCAGACAGCACATCAATCGGAGGTGTCGTATGACCGCGGTGACCGGAAACGCGTTTCTGGTGTCACAAAACACAAAAAACGGCGTGAGACGGTAGAATTCGGAGCAAACGTGCTCCGAATGACCTGAAACCATACAAAAACATTAGTAATATTATTCAGGACATGTAGGATGAGACAACGCGCCCATCGGACGTGCGGTGCGTGCGGTACGACCGAGTTTATCGTTTTCAGCAGCTCGGCGCGCGCTAAAACGACGCGTTGGGGGGTCAAAACTACCCGAACGACCTCAGAATGCCATGAAACCACACGACAACAGCCTCTGTGTGATTTGTAAAATGTTCTGGCAGACGGCATGTCAATTGGAGGTGTCGTTTGACCGTGGTGACTGGAAATGCATTTCCGGTGTCATAAAACACCAAAAACGGCGTGAGACGGTCGAATTCAGAGCAAACATGCTCCGAATGACCTGAAACCACACAAAAACATTAGGAATATTATTCGTGACGTGTAGGAGGAGATGACACACCCATTGGACGTGCGGTGCACGCGGTACAGCTGAGTGTGTCGTTTTCAGCAGCTCGGTGCACGTTAAAATGACTCGTTGGGGGGTCAAAACACCCTGAACGACCTCAGAATTCCATGAAACCATACGATATCAGCTATTGTGTTATTTGGGACATGGTCGGGCAGACGGCATGTCAGTCGAAGGTGTCTTTTGACCTCGGTGATAGGAAACACGTTATCGGTGTCATAAAACACCAAAAAACGGCGTGAGACGGTCGAATTCGGAGCAAACAGGCTCCGAATGACCTGAAACCACACGAAAACATTAGGATTATTATTTGTGATGTGTAAGAGGAGACGGTGCACCCATCGGACGTGTGGTGCATGCGGTACGGCTGACTGTGTCATTTTCAGCAGTTGAGCGCGTGCTAAAACGGTGCGTTTGGGGGTGAAAACCACCGGAACGACCTCGGAATGCCATGAAACCGTACGACATCAGCCGTTGTGTGATTTGTGAAATGGTTGGGTAGACGGTACGTCAATCGGAGGTGTAGTTTGACCACGGTGACCAGAAACACGTTTCAGGTGTCATAAAACACCAAAAACGGCCTGAGAAAGTCGAATTCAGAGAAAACGTGCCCTGAATGACCTGAAACCACACAAAAACATTAGGAATATTATTCATGACGTGTAGGAGGAGACGACGTGCCCATTGGGCATGCGATGCGTGCAGTACGGCCGAGTGTGTCGTTTTCAGCAGCTCGGCGCGCGCTAAAACGGCGCGTTGGGAGGTCAAAACCACCCGGAAGACCTCGGAATGCCATGAAACCGTACGAAATCAGCCGTTTTGTGATTTTTCACATTTCCAGGCAGGCGGCACGTCAGTCGGAGGTGTCATTGGACCACGGTGATGGAAACGCGTTTCCGATGTCATAAAACACCAAAAACGGAGTGAGACGGTCGAATTCAGAGAAAACGTGCTCCGAATGACCTAAAACCACATGAAAACATTCGGAATATTATTCTTGATGTGTAGGAAGAGATGGAACACCCATCAGACGTGTGGTGCGTGCGGTACGATCGAGTGTGTCGTTTTCAGCAGCTCGACGCGCGCTAAAACGACGCGTTGGGGGGTCAAAACCACCCGAACGACCTCGGAATGCCATGAATCCGTACGACAATAGCCGTTGTGTGGTTTTTGAAATGGTCGGGCTGACGACACTTCAATCGAAGGTGTCGTTTGACGGCGGTAACCGGAAACGTGTTTCCAGTATCATAAAACACCAAAAACGGCGTGAGACGGTCAAATTTGGAGCAAACGTGCTCCGAATGACCTAAAAATACACGAAAACATTAGGATTATTATTCGTGATGTGTAGGTGGAGAAGACACGCCCATCGGACGTGCGGTTCACGCGGTACGGCCGACTGTGTCATTTTCAGCAGGTCGGCGTGCGCTAAAACGGCGCGTTGGGGGGTCAAAACCTCCCTAAAGACGTAGGAATGCCATGAAACCGTACGACATTAGCCATTTTATGATTTGTGACATGGTCGGGCAGACGACACGTCAGTCGGAGGTGTCGTTTGACCGCGGTGACTAGAAACGCGTTTCCGGTGTCATAAAACACCAAAAACGACGTGAGACGGTCGAATTCGGAGAAAACGTGCTCCGAATGACCTGAAACCACATGAAAACATTAGGAATATTATTCGTGACATTTAGGAGGAGACAGAGTGCCCATCGGACATGCGGTGCGCGCAATACGACCGAGTGTGTCGTTTTCAGCAGCTCGGCGCGCGCTAAAACGGCGTGTTGGGGGGTCAAAAACACCCGAACGACCTCGGAATGCCATGAAACCGTACGACATAAGCCGTTGTGTGATTTGTGAAATGGTCGGGTAGAAATCACGTCAATCAGAGGTGTTTTTTGACCGCAGTGAATGGAAACGCGTTTCCGGTGTCATAAAACAGCAAAAATAGCGTGAGACGGTCGAATTCAGAGAAAACGTACTCCGAATTACCTGAAACCACACGAAAACATTAGGAATATTATTCTTGACATGTAGGAGGAGACGGAGCGCCCATCGGACGTGCGGTGCGCGCGGTACGACCGAGTGTGTCGTTTTCAGCAGCTCAGCGCGCGCTAAAACGGCGCGTAGGGGGGTCAAAACCACCCGAACGACCTCGGAATGCCATGAAACTGTACGACAACAGCCATTTTGTGATTTTTAAAATGTTCGGGGAGACAACACGTCAATCAGAGGTGTCGTTTGACCGCGGTGACCGGAAAGGTGTTTCCGGTGTCATAAAACACCAAAAACGGCGTGAGATGGTCGAATTCGGAGCAAACATGCCCCGAATGACCTGAAACCACAGGAAAACATTAGGAATATTATTCTTGACGTTGAGGAGGAGAATACGCACCCATCGGACGTGCGGTGCGCGCGGTACGGCCGAGTGTGTCGTTTTCAGCAGCTCGGCGCGCACTAAAACGGCGCGTTGGGAGATCAAAACCACCCGAACGACCTCGGAATGCCATGAAACCATACGACATCAGCCTTTGTGTGATTTGTGACATGGTCAGGTAGACGAAACGTCATTCGGAGGTGTCGTTTGACCACAGTGACCAGAAACACGTTTTTGGTGTCATAAAACACCAAAAAACGGCGTGAGATGGTCGAATTCGTAGCAATCGTGCTCCGAATGACCTGAAACCACACGAAAACATTAGGATTATTATTTGTGACGTGTAGGAGGAGACGACATGCCCATCGAACGTGGAGTGCGTGCGGTATGGCCGACTGTGCGTTTTTAGCAGCTCGGCGCGCGCTAAAACGGCGCGTTGGGGGGTCAAAACCACCCGAACGACCTCGGAATGCCATCAAACTATACGACATCAGCTGTTGTGTGATTTGTGAAATGGTCAGGTAGATGACATGTCAATCGGAGGTGTCGTTTGACCGCGGTGACGGGAAACACGTTTCCGGTGTCATAAAACACCAAAAATGGCGTGGGATAGTCGAATTTGGAGCAAACGTGCTCTGAATGAACTGAAACCACACGAAAACATCAGGAATATTATTCGTGACATATAGGAGGAGATGGCACGCCCATCGGATGTGCGGTGCGTGTGGTACGGTCGAGAGTGTCATTTTCAGCAGCTCGGCGCGCGCTTAAACGGCGCGTTGGGGGGTCAAAACCACCCGAATGACCTCGGAATGCCATGAAACCGTATGAAATCATCCATTGTGTGATTTGTGACATGTTTGGGCAAACGACACATCAGTCGGAGGTGTCGTTTGACCGCGGTGACCAGAAACGCGTTTCTGGTGTCATAAAACACAAAAAACAGCGTGAGACGATCGAATTCGGAGAAAACATGCTCCGAATGACCTGAAACCACAAGAAAACATTAGGAATATTATTCATGACATGTATGAGGAGACGGAGCGCCCATCGGGCGTGCGGTGCGCGCAGTACGATCGAGTGTGTCGTTTTCAGCAGCTCGACGCGCGCTAAAACGACGCGTTGGGGGGTCAAAACCACTCGAACGACCTCAGAATGCCATGAAATCATACGACATCAGCTGTTGTGTGATTTGTCACATGGTTGGGTAGACGGAATGTCAGTCGGAGGTGTCGTTTGACTGCGGTGACCAGAAACGCGTTTCTGGTGTCACAAAACACCAAAAACAGCGTGAGACGGTCGAATTCAAAGAAAATGTGCTCCTAATAACCTGAAACCACACGAAAACATTAAGAATATTATTTGTGACTTTTAGGAGGAGACAGAGCGCCCATCGGACGTGCGGTGTGCACGGTACGGCCGTGTGTGTCGTTTTCAACGGCTCGGAGCGCGCTAAAACGACACGTTGGGGGGTCAAAACCACCCGAACGACCTCGGAATGCCATGAAATCATACGACATAAGCCGTTGTGTGATTTGTGACATGGTTGGGCAGACAGCACATCCTTCGGAGGTGTCGTTTGACCGTAGTGACCGGAAACGTGTTTCTGGTGTCATAAAACACCAAAAACGGCGTGAGACGGTCGAATTCCGAGCAAACATGCTCTGAATGACCTAAAACCACACGAAAACATTAGGAATATTATTAGTGACGTGTAATAGGGGACAATACGCCCATCGGACGTGCGGTGCGTGCGGTACGACTGAGTGTGTCGTTTTCAGCAGCTCGGCGCGCGCTAAAACGGCACGTTGGGGGGTCAAAACCACCCGAAAAACCTCATAATGCCATGAAACCGTACTACATCAGCCGTTGTGTGATTTATGAAATGTTTGGGCAGACGGAACATCAATCGGAGGTGTCGTTTGACCGCGGTGATCGGAAACGTGTTTCAGGTATCATAAAACACCCAAAACGGCGTGAGATGGTCGAATTCAGAGAAAACGTGCACCGAATAACCTGAAACCACACGAAAACATTAGGATTATTATTTTTGTCGTATAGGAGGAGACGGTGCGCCCATCGGATGTGCGTTGCGCGCGGTACGGCCGACTGTGTCGTTTTCAGCAGCTCGGCGCGCGCTAAAACGGCGCGTTGGGTGGTCAAAACCACCCGAACGACCTCATAATGCCATGAAACAGTATGACATTAGCCGTTGTGTGATTTGTGAAATGGTCGGGCAGACGACACAGCAATCGGAGGTGTCTTTTGATCGCGGTGACCGGAAACGCGTTTCTGGTGTCCTAAAACACCAAAAACGGCGTGAGACGGTTGAATTTGGAGCAAACGTGCTCTGAATGACCTGAAATGATAGCATTTCTTAAATTGGGGGTTTTAAATTATTATAGCACCATGATTTGATGTCAGATTTAATTTTATTATATGTATATAAAAACTGGATAATTATGTTCAATTTACGTTTGTTTTGTTTTGTTGTTTTGTTGTCTTATTGTAGGTTTATTGAAGCAGAAGATTGAAATAGATGGACCTTCGCAGATCGTTGAAGCACGTTTATCATTTATGATGATCTTGATGTTTATTCTGTTTGAAATTGTTTTCCATTTTTTATGATTGTTACCTTGTTTTATCTCTGATTTTGCACCGTGAAGAAAAAAAACACAATTCGTACATTTCATTAAAAAATGAAAAATATTTTATTTAATATTATATATATATTTCTTTAATATATATATATATATTAAAATATTTTATTTAACATTATATATATAAATATTTTCTTTAATATATATATATATATATATTTTTTATTTAATAAATAAATAAATATATATATATATATATTTCTTTCGGTATGATTTTTTTTTTAAATTTTTTTCCCAGTGTAGCGACCGCCAGGCGGTCTCTTAAGGCCGGCATTTTGGCCACCATCGGCGGTCACTATTGGCCTACAACGACGAAGCTGATGCGACCGCCAATGGCGGTCGCTGGGCGGTCTCTATAGGCATATAGCGACCGCCAATGGCGGTCGCTAATACCTGAATTTTTAGTAGTGCACCCTGGTATAACTAATATGTATAGAGATTTTAAGGAGCATTTTTTTGGACAACATGAATAGTGAGATTGCTGATTATGTGTCAAGATGTATGGTTTTTCAACAGGTAAAGGTTGGAAGAAAACATCATAGAGGATTCATGCAACCTATTCCTATACCTGAGTGGAAATGGGATGATATTATGATGGAATTTTTCATCGGGATATCAAAGAATCCTAGAAGGAATCATACAATATGGGTCATTTTTTATCGTCTTACCAAGTCAGCACATTTTCTTGATATAAGCTGCACTACTGGAATTTAGAGTTTTCCCAATGGTATTATACTAACGGTTTAAAGAAACCGTTGGTATAGTGTAACATCCCAAGTAAGTAATGAATAATATATTTTCATATCTATGTCTATTTATGAATTAGATAGTGTTTTAGAGGCTTAAAATGAGAATAAATCCAATCTTAAGCATAGAATACTCTAATATTTTTTAAAAGATTGTTTTACTACCTTTTGATGGAAAACCATTTTTAAATATAACTATTGACAATTTTATAAGCTCTATTTGTCAAAATAAACTTATTATTTAGAATTGGGACATTGAAATTTACTTTGGATAAATGTTTGGTATTTTTCTTACAATGTTCATTTTTTAATAAATAGTGAAAAATACTGCATTTTATTTCAAAACTACTTTTTCATCTAATTTATTTATATAGTTAGATTATCTTTTTAATTTGTTTTAAAGTTTAATTAGAATATATTTTTACCATTTAATCCAATTGTGTTCATTATAATTAATTTCACTTTGCAATTGGACATAAACAAGTGCCAAACGTTTCATAGATATTGTTTCAAAAAAACCCGCTATTTGTTTTGACAACGAGATTTATTTTTAAATTAATTACAGCAATTTCTGTGTTTGGAATTTGGTAAAATGGATTCCATATTTGGAATCATAAGATCCAAATTACGCAATTAATACTATTTTGTTTTTGGACATTATGAATAGTAACGACGGTAATTATCTTTAATTATCGTGATAAATTAGTAATCGGGTAGTTAAGGGTAATAAAATAATATCATAATAATATAAAATGACCCCAACATGTGTCCTAATGATACTGGTTGTGTCATGGATTACCATGGGCTTCCTTGTGCCAAACTTATGGACCCCATGGAATCACTTTTGGGTGATAGTGACACTTTGTCATTTTATTTTTTAAAGAAAGGAGAATATCACAAAAGTATGTAACACCTAAGTAAAAAAAATTTAGTTTTGTCTGTCTAAATGATCTCTTAGACCATAAATAGTAATTGTAAAGCTAAATATATTTCCTACATCATATTATTTTGTTTTATAATTTTTAGATATTAAATAAATTAATTTATTTATGACACCATGATGATGTAGCGATTACCTCATTAATGAACGATTTAAATAAAATAAAAAGTTAATGTAAAATCTAAGACTTATACTTGTCAAAAACCTATTTGATGGGTGGATTTAGAACCCTTATCACCTTATCTTCGAAATATTTCTTTTTGGGACCTTTAAAATCCGAAAATCATTTTAAAATAAAGTAACATTTCATGACTTTCCAAGAGTGCCCCTACTCCCACTTATAAAAGGCCCCCACCTCTACCTCCTTACCCACACCTCTCAAGCTATTGGATCGGCCAAAATATGCTCATTTTATCTCTCCAAATCCATATCTTCATTATAGAATCCTTAACTTAGGCAGAAAGCTCTTCAAGAAACCCTTTTGGTTCAAACCAAGGGGAGTTACACGATTTAAAGGTAACGTCTTCTCTAATGTTATTTTGTTTTATTTTGCTTATCCAACCTCATAAAATCTTTTTATTACATTATTTTGTAACAAAAACAGTATATTAAACATACTAGGATGTTATTATGAGAAGTATTTGAGCTACACTTACACACACCTCTGTCTAATGGTTAAAGAACATACTATTTCTGTGGATGGTGAATTACAGCCTCACGAAACGATGATTTTTCAATATTCTTTTAACACCATTCATGGTGGCCATTAAGATGTCACCCTATTTATATATGATATATATTATGTTTATGTTTTCCTTATGATTCTGTATTTTTCATTTATGTCATACCTTTATGGTTTCCATTATGGGTAAACGTGATAATTTCATTTTAGGAAGTGCAGACTACCGCCCCCTCAAAGTGATTTGAATCGTTAATGCCATATGTGGGGCGTGTAAAGGATGGATTTAATAATATTATATATGATATTATACTGGAATTATAATGTACCTTTATATAATTATGATTCCATTCCATTAAATATGAAATAGAAATGAAGGTAGCGTTCATGCGTACGTACGACTTACCGTCTCCATGAACGGTGCATTTCATTTATTACCTCTAAATGTTATGTACAATTATAAATACATGTATATTATGGATATACATGATATATATGATATCCAAATCATGAATATCATTCTGGATATAATGAACCTTTGACCTCATGAACAACATGTAATTGTAAGAAGTCCATTTTTGACTTAAGTACCAAATATCGACAAAACGAAAATTATTAACTTAAATGATTACATAATGTTTATAACATGACAATAAGTGATATAAAAGGAATAATAAACTTGAAAAAGGTTCTTAAGAAAGTAGAAATTAACTCTAGTTTATTATTCAAGAGATTAAAGAACGATCAAGTCAAATCGGACACGAGGTAAGGGACTTCGTCTCAATCTCCTTTCATTGAGGCATATTTTCTTTTATAAAAAACTTTCTTTTATAAAGTGTATAAACCCCTTTGGATTTTACTCAAAAGGAATATTTTTGTACGAAGAGTTTTACTAAATGAAAAAAGGAATGTTTTTTCTTACGTATGCAATGATAACGACTTCTCCGCCGCCGTGACCATTTTTTGAGTTTCGGATTCCTCTACAAGCCATAACATTTTTTTTAATATAAAATAAATAACAAGTTTTACTTTTTTTTTATTTTAGTATTGAAAATGGGCTTGATAATTTCTTTATTATATCAATGTGTTGTATTTATATCTTGTGAATGAAATATAGAAATTTTATGTTTTCTTTATGCATGTTTTATGTGATACGATTATGTTTTGGTTCTTGGGCATTGTTTATGAAGATGGGTGGTTTCATGATAAACTAAGGGTGGGTGAGCCCAATATAGCTCTCCAATGCATTGGGTAACACAAAAGAGTTAAACGCAAAGTTTTATCTAAAGAGAATTAGGGAATATACTGTGATGGGTATTCCAAACGTAACCATGAGGGTTACTCCCTGCGTAAGAATGTTATGAATGCCTCAAGTTACCTTTATGTCTTATGATTTCTATGATTTATTAATGAATATTATGATTTCATGAGGTATGTTAAAGTGATTATGTTTTATGAGTAAAGTATGATTTCATTGATTCTTATGTATACATTGACTAAGGTTTTCTTTATGTATTTTTATATCCCTTACTAAACTTTTTATGCTCATACCAAGTTTTTGAAATGTTTTTCACAGGTCAAGAGAAAAGTACATGATGTGATGATTGTGTCGAGGAAGTGTCAAGAAAGAATCCATGTTTTATTTTAAATATGTCACCTTTTATGGGAAAAATGAATACTGTCTTTTATGTAACCACCTTGTTGAAATGTGGAATGCAATGCATGATTTATGATCTAATTCTCTAAAACTCTAAACCTGAAAAGATCCTTAAGGTGTATTCTTGTAATAACTCAAGATTTAGTAATTTTTAAGTCTTGGACCTTATAGTTGGTATCAGAGGTCGGATTAGATAACATTAGGAGTTGGAATTCTATTAAATGATTATCCAAAAATATTTTTTTATGGTCAAATTGAAAATGATATAGCATTTGAAGATTACCATGTTGCTTTATCTAAGACATGTTTGTTCAGAATGGTTTTCCACAGAGGAAACAGGGAACCAGTTCTAGGAAGGGATACCAAAGGAAATGGCCTTTCGAATCATCATCCTGAGATAGTCGGAGTTGGAACTGAACAGTTTGTTGCAGCAATGGCATAGTTGACTCAAGGGATAAATGGTGGTGGTATCCATGCATGAGATTAGATAGATCAACTACAAAGGAACATGTCAGTGGTGGAACATTTCATGAGGCAACATCGCACATCATTCGAGGATCATCTGACCCTGTTCTAGTTGAAGGGTGGATTAAAGCACTGGAGAAGATTTTTGATGTCATGGGGTGTTCAGAAAATCAAAAGGTTAGTCTTGCTGTTTACCATTTAGAGGGTGAAGCAGATCAGTGGTGGTTGATGGTTAAAAATATCAGATACGCTGATGAGATTGATGCTCTTGACTATGATGAATTCAAAGGTATGTTTCTCGAGAAATATTTTCCTAAGGCTGTTTGACTTAGGATGGAAAAACAATTCTTGGAATTGAGGCAAGAGGACGAATCAGTGGCTGCTTATGAAGAAAGGTTCACTGGATTGGCAAGGTATGCTCCAAATTTTATCCAAGAACTTGTTAGTAAAATCAATCATTTTTACTCAGGATTAAATCCAAAATATCATAGGGCATTGGATTCTCGTGAGTTCAAAATTTATAAAAAGATTGTTCGATGTGATGAGAAGATGGAAATGGAGTTTTCCGATGATCAAGTGTTCTATGAAAACCAACAGAAGAAGAGAACGAGGTGGCAGGAGAAAGGGAATAATTCTTCAAAAAGGTCTGATGGTAAGAAAACTAAGTTTTTCAGTTTGTGATAAATGTGGTAAAAAGCCTACTGGGGAATTTTTTTTTGAATTCTAGAAAGTGCTACCAATGTGGTAAGATGGGACATGAGGCTCGTGATTGCACTGGAAAAGATCAAGGTGATGGTAAGACCAAATTTGATTTACAGTTAGTGAAATGTTTCAAGTGTAATGAGATGGGTCGTTATGAAAATGAGTGTCCGACAAAGATCTCGAATGATGGGAAACAGTCAGACTACAAGCAGAAAGGGGTGTTGAAATCCTTTGCAACTACTTTAGCAGATGTTGGGCCATCAAATGAAGTGGTATCAGGTACTTTGTTTGTTTTTTCAGATTATGAAAGTGCGTTGTTTGATTCGGGATCTACACATTCTTTCATCTCTGAAAAATTTTCTAGTAAACTGGGAATTCCATCTCAAGAAATAACTCCTGAACTTGTGGTAAAAAGACCTGGGGGAAATATTGAGGCAAAAAGAATTTATAATAATATTCATATCCTTATTCGTGGAAAGAACCTACTTGCAAACCTTATTGTTTTACCCCTAGTAGATTTTGATGTTATCCTGGGAATGGATTGGCTCTCTCTTTATCATACTAAGATTGACTATAGATCTAAAGAAGTTTATTTTCAGGAAGAATTTCAGTTTGTGTACAATAATGAACCATTACTATTGATAACATATCAAGTGGCTGAGAAAATTTTAAAAGATGGAAATGAATGTTACCTTTCACATATTGTTGAAAAAAAAAGAACTGTTCAGATTAATGATGTGCCAGTGGTAAATGAGTATCCTGATGTTTTTCTTGATGAGTTGCCTGGAATAATACCAGATCAGAAAGTTGAATTTACTGTTGACTTTTTTCCAGATGCTAATCCAATTTCAAAACCCCCTTATCGAATGGCTTAAATTGAACATTTAGAGTCGGAGGAGCAATTGAAATATTTATTAGAGAAAGGTTTCATTCGACCTAGCACATCACCATGGGGTGATCATGTCTTATTTGTTAAAAAGAAAGATGGTTCAATGAGGCTTTTCATTGATTATAGAGCATTGAATAATGTCACTGTTAAGAACAAATATCCTTTTCCTTATGTCGATGATTTGTTTGATCAGTTCCATGGACCTCAGTATTTTTCAAAGATTGACCTGAGTTCGGGGTACCATCAGTTGAAGTTAAAGAAAGCAGATATTCCGAAGAATGCATTTCATATAAGATATTGACATTATGAATTTTTAGTAATGCCGTTTTTGCTAACCAATTCACCTACTGTATTCATGGACCTTATGAATATAATTTTCCACGAGTTCTTGGATAAGTTTGTGGTTGTTTTCATTGATGATATTTTGGTGTTTTCTAAAAGTAAAGAGGAGCATGAAATACATTTAAGGGTTATTTTTCAAACCCTAAAAGTAAAGAAATTGTATGGGAAATTCAGCAAGTGTGAGTTTTGTTTTCAACAAATTTCTTTCCTTGGTCACATTGTTTCTAAAGATGGGATAACTTTTGATCCTGCAAAAACAAAGGTTGTTGAAGAATGGCCAAGACCCACAAATGTAACCGAGATTCATAGTTTTCTTGGTTTAGCAGACTATTACCGAAGTTTTGTTAAAAAAATTTCATAGTTATCTAGTCCAATGAGTAAGCTAACTCAGAAGGGTGTTAAGTTTATTTGGACAAAATAATGTGATGATTGCTTTTAGGAATTGAAAAGAAGATTGGTGAATGATCCAGTTTTGGAACTACCTTTCAATAATGGGGAGTTTGTTATCTACAGTGATGCTTCATTAAAAGGATTTGGTTGCGTCCTAATGCATAATGATCATGTAATTGCTTATGCTTCACGTCAGTTGAAAACTCATGAGGTAAATTACCCTACACATGATTTGGAATTAGCTGCTGTTGTTTTCACTTTAAAAATATGGAGGCATCATTTATATGGAGTAAAGTGTGAAATATATACTGATCACAAAAGTTTAAAGTATATATTCACTCAGAAATAATTGAACATGAGACAGAGGAGATGGCTAGAATTAATCAAGGATTATGATTGTACAATTCATTACCATCCGGGAAAAGCAAATAAAGTGGATGATTATTTGAGTCAAAAAATTAATGCTTCATTAACAATGTTACGTTTGGAAAAAGATCCTTTGGTTAAGGATTTGATGAACTTTGGAATAGAAGTTGTTGGTGCAGGATTTTCTTCTATTTTGTTTCAGGTTTCAGTGAAATCTTCTCTATCAGACAGAATTAAGAAAGCACAAAAGCAAGATAATGAGTTGCAGAAAAAGGTATATCTAGTTTAGAAGGGTAAGTTTCCTGAATTAAACATTGATAATGATTGTTTTTTGAGATTTTGGAAGAGAGTGTGTGTGCCTTGTGATTCACAGTTGAAGAGAGAGTTGTTTTGTGAAGCTCATAGTTCTCTATTTTCAGTTCATCTAGGCAGTACTAATATGTATAGAGATCTTCGAGAGTATTACTGGTGGGACAGAATGAAAAGAGATATTGCTGATTTTACTGTGAAGTGTTTTAATTGTCAATGGGTTAAAGTAGATCAGAAGTTACCAAAAGGGATTCTTTATCCTTTACTAGTGCCAGAGTGGAAATGGGAGAATATATCCATGGACTTCTTTGTGGGATTACCGAAGACACCTCGAGGTAATAATGCAATCTGAGTTATTGTTGATCGCTTGACTAAATATGCTCATTTCTTTGATATACGAGATAATTTTTTCCTAGATCAACTTTCTCATTTGTATCTTAAAGAGATAGTCAGGTTAAATGGAGTTCCCCACTCCATTGTATTTGATCGTGACCCCAGGATTACTTCTAAATTTTGGAAAGGCCTTTAGAAGTCGTTGGGTACTGAATTAAATTTTAGTACAACTTTTCATCCTCAATCAGATGGGTAGTCAAAACGAACAATTCAAAAATTGGAGGATATGATAGATGCTTGTTCGATGGATTATCAGGGATGTTGGGATAAACATCTTTCTTTGGTTGATTTTTCTTATAATAATAGTTTTCATTCCAGTATATAGATGACAACATTTGAGGCATTATATGGGAATCAGTGTCGAACTCTAGCTTTTTGGGATGAAGTAGGTTAAAGGGAGTTTATGGGACCAGAATTGGTAGAAGATTTGGAAGAAAAAGTTCAGCTGATACAGAAACACATGAGAATAGCTCAGAGTAGGCAGAAAAGTTATGCGAACAACAGGAGGAAGGATCTCTCTTTTGAGGTAGGTGATCTTGTCTTCCTCAAAGTTTCACCATGGAAAAGTGTGATACGATTTGGTAAGAAAGTAAAGGTGAGACCAAGGTTCGTTGGACCATATGAAATTCTAGAGAGAGTTGGATCAGTTTCATACCGAGTGGCTTTACCTCCGAGTTTATCTCAGGTACAAAATGTTTTTCATGTTTCAATGTTAAGGAAGTACATACTAGATCCATCTCATGTTTTGAGTCCAGAGGTAGTTCAGCTGGAAGATAATCTATCTTATGAGGAACAACCGATCCATATTTTTGACCACAGGGAGAAAGTATTGCAGAATAAGGTTATTCATCATGTAAAGGTTTTTTTGGAAAAACCACATGATTGAAGAGAAAACATTGAAATCTGAAAATTCAATGAGGGATAAATACCCCCACTTATTTGATAAGTAAATAAATTGCGGGGATACAATTTTCTAAATGGGGGAAGGATGTAACATCCCAAGTAAGTAATGAATAATATATTTTCATATCTATGTCTATTTTTGAATTAGATAGTGTTTTAGAGGCTTAAATTGAGAATAAATCCAATCTTAAGCATAGAATACTCTAATATTTTTTAAAAGATTGTTTTAATTCCTTTTGATAGAAAACCATTTTTAAATCTAACTATTGACAATTTTATAAGCTCTATTTGTAAAAATAAACTTATTCTTTAGAATTGGGACATTGAAATTTACTTTGGATACATTTTTTTTATTTTTCTGACAATGTTCAATTTTTAATGAATTGTGAAAAATACTTCATTTTACTTCAAAACTGTTTTTCATCTAATTTATTTATATAGTTAGATTATCTTTTTAATTGGTTTTAAAGTTTAATTAGAATATATTTTTACCATTTAATCCAATGGTGTTCATTTGAATTAATTTCACTTTGGAATTGGGCATAAACTAGTGCCAAACTTTTCATAGATATTGTTTAAAAAAACCCGCTATTTGTTTTGACAATGGGAATTATTTTTAAATTAATTACTGCAATTTCTGTGTTTAGAATTTGGTAAAATTGATTCCATATTTGGAATCATAAGGTCCAAATTATGTAATTAAGACTATTTTTTGGACATTATGAATAGTAATGACGATAATTATCTTTAATTATCGTGATTAATTAGTAATCAGGTAGTTAAGGGTAATAAAATAATATCATAATAATATAAAATGACCCCAACATGTGTCATAATGATACTGGTTGTGTCATGTCCGACCATTGGATACCTATTTCCAAACTGAGGGACCTCATGGAATCACTTTTGGGTGATAGTGACACTTTATAATTTTATTTTTTAAAGAAAGGAGAATATCACAAAAGTATGTAACACCTAAGTAAAAAAAAAATTTAGTTTTGTATGTGTAAACGATATCTTAGAATATAAATAGTCATTGTAAAGCTAAAAATATTTCTTACATAATATTATTTTTTTATAATTTTTATACATTAAATAAATTAATTTATTTATGACCCCATGATGATGCAGCGATTACCTCATTAATGAACGATTTAAATAAAATGAAAAGAAAATGTAAGATCTAAGACTTACACTTGTCAAAAACATATTATATGGGTGGATTTAGAACCCCTATCACCTTATCCTCGAAATATATCTTTATGGGACCTTTAAAATCTGAAAATCATTTTAAAATAAAGTAACATTTCATGACTTTCCAAGAGTGCCCCTCCTCCCTCTTATAAAAGGCCCCCACCTCTACCTCCCTACCCACACCTCTCAATCCATTGGCTTGGCCAAACTCTTCTCATTTTATCTCTGCACATCCCTATCTTCATCATAGAATCCTTACCTTAGGCAAAAAGCTCTTCAAGAAACCCTTTTGCTTCAAACTAAGGGGAGTTACCCGATTTAAAGGTAATGTCTTCTCGAATGTTCTTTAATTTTATTTTGCATCTAAAACCCCCTAAACTCTTTTTATTACTTTCTTTTGTAAAAAAAAAGTATCTTCAATATACTAGGATGTTTTTATGACAATTATTAGAGCTACACTTACACACACCTTCGTATACTGGTTAAAGAACATACTTTTTCTGTGGATGGCGAATGATAGCCTCACGAAACGATGATTGTTCAATATTCTTTTAACACCTTTCAGGGTGTCCATTAAGATGTAAATATATTTATATATGATATATATTATGTCTATATTTTCCTTATTATTCTGTATTTTTCATTTTTGGCATACCTTTATGGTTTCCATTATGGGTAAACGTGATAATTTCATTTTAGGAAGTGCGGACTACCGCCCCCTCAAAGTGATTTGAATCGTTAATGCCATATGTGGGACATGTAAAGGATGGAGTTAATAATATTTTATATGATATTATACTGGAATTATAATGTACATTTATATCATTATGATTCCATTCCATTAAATTTGAAACAAAAATGAAGGTCGCATTCATGCGTACGTAAGACTTACCGTCTCCATGAACAGTGCATTTCATTTCTTACCTCTAAATGTTATGTACTATTATAAATATATGTATATGCTTGATATATATGATATATATGATATCCAAATCATGAATATAATTCTGGATATAATGAAACTTTGACCACATGAACAACATGTAATTGTAAGAAGTCCATTTTTAACTTAAGTACCAAATATCGACAAAATGAATATTATTAACTTAAATGATTACATAATGTTTATAACATGGAAATAAGTTATATAAAAGGAATAATAAACTTAAAAAAGATTCTTAAGTAAGTATATACTAACTCTAGTTTATTATTCATGAGATTAAAGAACGATCAAGTCAAATCGGACACGAGGTAAGGGACTTCGTCTCAATCTCTTTTCATTAAGGCATATTTTTTTATACACAACTTTCTTTTATACGGTGTATAATACCATTTGAATTTTACTCAAAAGGAATATTTTTGTATGAATCATTTTACTAAATGACAAAAGGAAGGTTTTTTCTTACGTATGCGGCAATAACGACTTCTCCGCCACCGTGAACATTATTTGAGTTTCGGCTTCCTCTACAAGACATTACTTTTTTTTAAATAAATAATAAATTCCATTTTTTAATTTTCTTTTATTTTGGTATTGAAAATGGGTTTGATAATGTTTTTATTATATCAATGTGTTGTATTGATATCTTGTGATTGAAATGTGGAAATGTTATGTTTCCTTTATGCATGTTTTTTGTGATACGATTATGTTATGGTTCTTGGGAATTGTTTATGAAGATGGGTGGTTCTGTGATAAACTAAGGGTGGGTGAGCCCGATATAGATCTATAATGCATTTGGTAACGTGAAGGAGTTAAAATCTAAGGTTTCTCCGAAGAGATTTAGGGAATATACTGTGATGGGTATTCCAAACGTAACCACGAGGGTTACTGCCTACGTAATAATGTTATGAATTCCTCAAGTTACCTTTATGTCTTATGATTTCTATGAGTTATTCATGAATATTATGATTTCATGAGGTATGTTAAAGTGATTATTTTTTATGAGTAAATTATGATTTCATTGATTCTTATGTATACATGGACTAAGGTTTTCTTTCTGTATTTTTATATCACTTACTGAGCTTTTTATGCTCATATCGAGTTTTTGAAATGTTTCTCACAGGTCAAGGTAAAATTACATGATTTGATGATAGCATCTAGGAAGTTTCAAGAAATAATCCATGTTTTATTTTAAATATGTCGCCTTTGATGGAGAAAATGAATACTGTCTTTTATATGACCACCTTGTTGAAATGTGGAATGTAATGCATGATTTATGATCTAATTCTCTAAAAATATAAACCTAAAAAGATCCTCAATGTGTATTCTTGTAATAACTCAAGATTAAGTAATGTTTAAGGCTGGGGACTTATATATAGTGTATAGAAGGTAACCATTTGCAACGGTTTTAACAAACCGTTGGCAATGTGTAAACTAATTTTAGATTTACCAACGATTTTCCAAAACCGTTGGGAAATTATGATTTTATTTAAAATATAACAATGCTTTTGTTATACTTTTGGTAAAGATAGTCTTTCCCAACAGTTTTTAATAACTGTTGGGAAAGATTTTCCCCAAATACAGAACACCCGAGCCCCCACTCCGCTCGATTGCAGACAAAACCTAATCGAGCTCCTCCTGAATTATTCTCGACTGTGAGACTCCTTCCATCCAAGATCCATCTTCAATCAAACAAAATTTTATTTCACACTTCAAATTATTAAGTGTTACCTTAGTTTTAGCGTTATTCCTCTTTTTTTGGGTGTTTGATGTTTTGATTTAGGCTAAATTTGGGTTGCCGTCTCCGGAGCCCTTGGATTTGTTTTCTGTTTTTTATTCTACACTTAAAACATGGTAAATGGTTTGTTTAGTGGGGTGATATGGTTCTTTTTGTGGAATTTAGTTTATTTGAAAATTGGATTTTGATTTGGATGAATTTCGGTTTCAATTTGGTGTGGGGGAGGGTGTGTAGATGGGGTGGGGGAGGGTGTCGAGGGCTATCCAAGTGGGGTGGGGGAGGGGCTATCTAGGTAGGGTGGGGGATGGAGCTGTGTTGTACAAATGTGGTGGGGGTAGGGCTGTTTGGGGTGGGGGAGAGTGTGCAGGTGGGGTGGGGGAGGGTGTCCAGGCAGGGTTGTCCAAGTGGGGTGGGGAGGGTGTGCAGGTGGGGTGGGGGAGGGGCTGTCTGGGTAGGGCGGGGGGATGGGTTGTTCAAGTGGGGTGATGGTAGGGCTGTCCATGTGGGGTGGGGGGGGGGGGGGCTAGGTTTTCCAAGTGGGGTGGGGGTAGGGCTGTCCAAGTGGGGGGGGGGGTTGTCCAAGTGGGGTGGGGGAAGGGATGTCCAAGTGGGGTGGGGGGGGGGGGGCTGGGTTGTCCAAGTGGGGTGGGGGTAGGGCTGTCCAAGTTGGGTGGGGGGGGCTGGGTTGTCCAAGTGGGGTGGGGGTAGGGCTGTCCAAGTGGGGTGGGCGAGGTGGGGGTAGGGTTGTCCAAGTGGGGTGGGGGTAGGGATGTCCAAGTTGGGTGGGGGGGGGGATGGGTTGTCCAAGTGGGGTGGGGGTAGGGATGTCCAAGTGGGGTGGGGGGGGGGGGCTGAGTTGTCAAAGTGGGGTAGGGGTAGGGCTGTCCAAGTGGGGTGGGGGGGTTGTCCAAGTGGGGTGGGGGTACGGATGTCTAAGTGGGGTGGGGGGGGGGGTGGGCTGTCCAAGTAGGGTGGGGGGGGGGCTGGGTTGTCCAAGTGGGGTAGGGGGGGCTGGGCTGTCCAAGTTGGGTGGGGGGGGGGTTGGGTTGTCCAAGTGGGGTGGGGGTAGGGCTGCCCAAGTGGGGTGGGGGGTGGGTTGTCCAAGTGGGGTGGGGGTAGGATGTCGAAGTGGGATGGGGGGTGCTGGGTTTTCCAAGTGGGGTGGGGGTAGGGCTGTCCAAGTGGGGGGGGGGGGGGGTTGGTTGTCCAAGTGGGGTGGGGGTAGGGCTGTCCAAGTGGGGTGGGGGTAGGACTGTCCAAGTGGGGTGGGTGGGGGGGCTGGGTTGTCCAAGTGGGGTGGGGGTAGGGCTGTCCAAGTGGGGTGGGGAGGGTGTGCAGGTGGATGAAGCTCATAACTATAAACTCTCTATAAATTCTGGAAGTATGAAAATGTATAGGGACATTCATGATCATTTTTTCGTGGGATAACAAAGAAAGTGTTCAATGTTTTTAGTCCTTTTTTTATTTGAAAATGTGGGTTATTATGAAGTCGTTGAGAAAATAATAATATTGGATTATTACTCTCATGGACGAGTCACAATGATGAAATTCCATTGGTTTGATTCGATGACGAGACAGAGAACAATTATTGATGATTGTGGATTTTGAGTAATTAATATGACTCGCACTCTTACTACCGAAGAACCATTTGTGTTGACATCAATGGATAAACAAGTTTTTTATGTCAAATACTAACTTCGACCTAAATTTGGTGTCATAGTTGAAGTAATTCCAAGACATATTTTTGATGATGGTGATGATGTAATTGAAACTTTCCCTAGTGCCATTGGAACCAATCCATTTATTTCATTTGATGACTCTAATAGATCAATTGCTAGATTTGATTGTGAACCTGAAGTTATGGTTGAAAATATATAGAATCATTCATCCATGTTCTCAATTCTTTTGGTTTACCTCGAGTTGGGTTGTTAAGGTTGGTAATATTCAAATTGATTTAGTATTGATCAAAAATATGTTTTAGCTGACTTGACCGTTATGTGAATTTTCAATGTTTATTGGTTGCAGTTTTATTTGAATTTCATTTTCTAATTTGGAATTAAACTGTATTCAAAACTAGTCAAACAATATTTCTAACATGGTGAACATGAAAAAATGTATGATTTATTAAATCCATTCAAGCTATTCTAAAACAATTGATAGCTAAATTACTAATGAATCCCCCTATTCCATCATATATTTAATTTTTTGCGTTATATATTAGTTTCCTTTTTCTAATTAATTACAAATTTGTTTTCAAAAGAAGGAAATGCAGCCAATTTAAGAGAGACGAAGGAAAAAAAATGATGGAGAACAATTTTCAAATGATGGAGATGGGCATTCCACCATTAGTGCCTACATTGAGTACTTTATTTCAAATATATATATTTAAAGAATATCTAATGTCATGTGATTAATTTTTTTTTAAAAATTTTGTAGGATCCAGCTATACATCGATAGTTATTCGACGAGGAGCATAGTACTGGTCCTAGTACTCAGGCCGGTGGTACGAGGAGGGTTCGTACCATATGTGGATGAGCAGCTTCGCGTACCCGACCAGACCCTTCCCTTCCCACATTCTGTTCCCGATGTGTCCTTAGGGACACATGTGATATTTAGGCCTCCCATGTTTTCGTCACCTTTTTCATCTTCTGGCCCATATTTTTTATATCCCATGATGATTCCCACTCCCCAGTTAGAATCCGGTCATACAGTTGTCCCATATTCTTTTCCTTCTACTTCTGTCCCTCCGAGCTGCTATATTCCATCATCTTCGACTCCTGTTCAACCACAGGGTGTTCCATCAGTTTTTGGGGATCCATCGACGCTCAGTGATTAGACTGGAAGAGGTATATTTATAGAACCCTATCAAATTTTTATAGAAATTTTTATTTTAATTATAACATTTTTTGATAAAATATTTGTTTTTATTTCATGACAAATACATATACTGACAGAAGTCAAGGGCAGGGGAGTACACGCATGCATGCGGTGTGGAATCGCCACACACAGGTTACGATGGATTACAGTGAAGGCAACCAAATGGTTGAGAAAATAGGGCAGCAATGTCAGAGTTTTTTGGTGACGCTTTCCAAATACTCCGAAATCATTCCCGTCAGCCCGTTATAATGGAGACATTTGCCACATGAGGTTAAGGATAGAACTTGGGAAGAGATATTGGTAAAATAATCTATTGTATTTAATTCCCTGAATTATTTTTGTATTTATATGAATTAATATTTTGATTTCAACTTCGATTTAATTTTCCCGATGGTGAGGGTGCACGACCGGAACGTCTAAAGGATTTTGGCAAGCATTGGAGAGCCTAAAAGCAAGAGTTGTAAATTGGATAGCGTGCTAGAGTTGGCACTGAGTTAGAGGCGGTACCAGTCGTGGATGATTGTCCTATAGAGCAGTATCGTCAGATGATTACTCATTAGACGACTACCCAGTTTAAGATATTAATTACATTTGAGGTATTTAAATAATAACTTTCATGTTTTTCATTAATAATATCTTTTAAATTATCGAATTTTATTTAGGAATCATCTAGAAAAAATAAAAAAAACATTGATGCAAAAAAATACCTCCACACACTGGGACGTACTACGATGCCAGATCATGAAAGGAAGCAGGTATGACAATTGTTTATAAGTTTTCTTTACGACTTACACTTTCTTTAGTTTCCTCAATTATTTAATCATTTACTAATTTTTTCATATAAATTTAGTTTTAAATGTCATTGTAGTGGAAAATATAGAATATTGAAGGACGTGTGCCTCGAGAAAAACTGTTTTTCTCGAGTAGATGGAAAAAGGATGAAAGTGCCGTCAACGAAGAGACTCAGCAGCAGATTTTAAGTTTTAATCTGTTGATGTTATATTTTAATATCTATTTGGTAAATTAATAATATATTTATAGTTTTAATAGGATAAGTTAAAGTCCCTCGATTCCCAAGAACCAGACAATTTTGGTCCAACTGATCACTTACATCAGCTGTTGGGAGAGGAGCATCCTGGAAGAGTACGCTACTGACCTAGGATAGCCACGATGCGGTATTGGCACTCCTCAGGTACGAGTTTTAGTGCCACTGAGATATAGAAAGTTAGGGCACAAGTAGAACAAGTTGACTAAAGGGCTACAGAGATGGAAGAACAGTCTGCTTGGGCAAACAGTGCATTTATGAAATTTATTGAAGTTCTACGTCCAACACTTCCACCAGAGGCCAGCCCAGATTTTGATGAATATATGTCGTCAATACGATCTATATATGGTGCACCAGGTGGTGGTTATAGTGGTGTTCAAGATGATTTCTAGCCTAACGATGATGATGGTGAGGAGTCTGATGCGGAAGAGGAGGAAGAGGAGGAGGGAGAGGTGGATGGTGAGGGCGAGGAGGAGGACGTTGAGGAGGGCGAGGATGAGGACGAGGGTGATGATGATGGTGATGGTGATGTGGGAAAAGTTGATCCGTTACATTTTTGACTAATATTATTGAGATTTGATGTTTAATCTATTCTATTTGTTGGTTTTATCTAGACCCACAGTATAGTATTAGAGTTGAGTTATTTTTATATATTGTCTGTTTTCATGGATGCTAATGTATTTTAGTGGTTACAGTGTATCTTGAGCATGTTTATATAGTTTTTTGTGTTTGGGAACTCCCTGGGTAGCCCCCTCTTTCCTGGACCCTGTACAACCACCCACCATCTTCCTTGGACCCCGAACAGCCCCCCCCCCCCCCCCCGGACAGCCCCCCGGACAGCCCCTCAGACAGCCCCCACCTCCTCTTTGGTCCCCAGACATCACCCCAGACACCCCCTGGACAACCTCCCTGAACAACCCCCCGGACAGCCCCCTCACCCTCCTCCCTGGACCCCGGACAACCCCCCTGGACAGCCACCCCACCCTCCTTCCTGGACCCCCCAGACATCCCCCACCCTCCTCCTTGATTTCACCTACCTTTTTTTATTTCTCTGATCATGCAATGTTATTTAGGATTATTCCATTTTTGTATTTCTTGAATTATATAAATGTCTTGGTAATCTTATTAGCTCAGTCTCATCAAATGCATGTGATGATATGATTTATTTTGAATACAAAGCCTTGTTTTACATTCTCCATGCTATGTGAATTGTGCCTTGTTTGATTTGGTTTACTTTTCAATTGTTAAGATAAGACGTGGGTTACATGTTAAGGACTCAGGGACGTACTCATCATGCTCAGGGAATTTAGACTTGAAATTACAGGATGTATGCTTGCGTCATTAGGTGAGGGATAATAGGATTGTGTTGATACTTTAGGAAAATGATCCATGGGTCATTTGTGACGTGTACGAGTCAACCCCGTCTAAATCTGAGGTGCGGTGTGGCCGGTAACACTCTAACTGTGTATCTTTTGTTTAAAATGGAGGAGATTTTAAGTGAAAAGAACAACTGACATACGGAAAACTGACCAAATGCATTCAGATTCTATTGATACTTTATCACAACGATCCATGGGTCATATGTGACATGTACGAGTCAACCCCCTCTCAATCCGAGTTTTGGTGTGGTTGAGATCGCTCTAAGTGTCTCTCTTATGTTTAAAGTGGACAACATTTTATGTACATACAGAAAACTGACCAAACAGATTTTTATTGTGTTGATACTTTAGAAAAATGATCCATGGGTCATATGTGACGTGTATGAGTCAACCCCACCTCAATCTGAGCTGCGGTGTGGCAAAAACCATTCAAAGTGTCCCACCTTTGTTTGAAATGGATAACATTTTAAGTGAAAAGTATAACTAACATACGAAAAAATGACAAAACGCATTCGGATTGTTTTGATACTTTAGGAAAATGATCCTTGGGTCATTTTTGACGTGTATGAGTCAACCCAGCCTCAATCCGAGGTGCGGAGTGGCTGGCACCACTCAAAGTGTCTCTCTATAGTTTAAAATGGACTTTATTTTAATTTAAAAAAACAACTGACATACGGAAAACTGACCAAACGCATTCAGATTCTATTGAAACTTTAGAAAAACGTTCCATGAGTCAGTTTTGACGTGTACGAGTCAATCCTGCCTCAATCCGAGGAACGGTGTGGCCGACAGCATTCTAAGTGTCTCACTTTTGTTTGAAATGGATAACATTTAAGTGAAATGTAAAAATGACATACGAAAAACCGACCAAACACATTCGGATAGTGTTGATACTTTAGAAAAATTATCCTTGGGTCATTTTTGATGTGTATGAGTCAACCCAGCCTCAATCCGAGGTGCAGAGTGGCTGACACCACTTGAAGTGTCTCTCTATAGTTTAAAATGGACTTCATTTTAATTGAAAACAACAAATGACATACGAAAAACCAACCAAACGCCTTCATATTATGTTGAAACTTTAGGACAACGTTCCATGAGTCATTTGTGACGTGTACGAGTCAAACCCGTCTCAATATGAGGCTAGGTGTGGCTGGGACCACTCAAAGTGTCTCAGGTTTATTTGAAATAGACAACATTTTAAATGAAAACAACAACTGATATACGGAAAACTGACTAAAAGCATTATGATTGTGTTGATACTTAAGCACAATTATCCTTGGGTCATATGTGATGTTTACAAGTCAACCACACCTCAATATGAGGTGTGGTGTGGCTGACACCATTCGAAGTGTCTCACTTTTGTTTGAAATGGATAACATTTTAAGTGAAAAGTACAAATGACATACAAAAAACCAACGAAACACATTCAGATTGTGTTGATACTTTAGGATAGTGATCCTTGGGTCATTTGTGACATGTACGAGTCAACCTAGACACAATCTGAGGTGCAGAGTGGCCGGAACCACTCGAAGTGTCTCTCTATAGATTAAAATGGACTTCATTTTAATTGAAAACAACAATTGACATACGGTAAACCGACCAAACACATTCGGATTCTATTGAAACATTAGGAAAACAATCCATGGGTCATATGTGATGTGTATAAGTCAACCACTCCTCAATCTGAGTCATAGTGTGGCTGGTATCACTCTAAGTGTCTCTCTTTTGTTTAAAATGGACAACATTTTAAGTACATACGGAAAAAAGACTAAACATATTCTGATTGTGTTGATAATTTAGTACAATGATCCATCGGTCATATATGACGTGCATGAGTCATCTCCGTCTCAATACGAGGCATGTTGTGGCCAACACCAGTCAAAGTTTCCCTCTTTAGTTTAAAATGGACTTCATTTTAAGTGAAAACAACAAATGACATATGAAAAAATGACCAAACACATTAAGATTATGTTAAAACTTTGGTACAATAATACATGGGTTATTTTTGACATGTATGAGTCAACCTTGCCTCAATAAAAGGCACGGTGTTGCCGGAACCTCTCAAATTATCTCTCTTTCACTTAAAATGGACTTCATTTTAAGTGAAAACGATAAATGACATACGGAAAACTGACCAAATGCATTCAGATTCCATTTATACTTTAGAAAAACAATCCATGGGTCATATGTGACGTGTATGAGTCAACCTCGCCTCAATCCGAGGTCTAGTGTGGCCGGAACCACCCACGGTGTCTCACATTTATTTGGAATGGACAACATTTTAATTGAAAACAACTACTGGCATATGGAAAACCAACCAAACACAATCAGAATGTGTTTAAAGTTTAGAACAATGATCAATGGGTCATATGTGACTTGTATGATTCATCCCTTCCTTAATCCGAGGCATGGTGTGAACAGAACCACTCAAAGTGTCTCATTTGTTTTGAAATGAACAACATTTTAAGTGAAAACAACAACTAACATAAAGAAAACTGACCAAACGCATTCTGAATGAGTTGATGCTTTAGGAAAACGATACATTGGTAATATTTGACGTGTACAAGTCAACTCCACCTCAATCCGAGGGGCGGTGTGGCAGGAACCACTCAAAGTTTCTCTCTTTTGTTTAAAATGGACATCATTTTAAGTGAAAACAACAACTGATATACGGGAAACTGAACAAATGCATTCATATTCCATTGAAACTTTAGTAAAACGATAAATGGGACATTTTTGACGTGTACGAGTCTACCCCGCATCAATATGAGGCATGGTGTGGCCGGTAGCACCCTAACTGTGTCTATTTTGTTTAAAATGGGCGGGATTTTAAGTGAAAAGAACAACTAACATACAAAAAACCAACCAAACACATTCATAATGTGTTGATTCTCTAGGAAAATGATCCATGGGTCATAGTTGATGTGTATGAGTCAACCCCACATCAATCCGAGGCCCGGTGTGGCCGACACCACTCAAAGTGTCTCTTTTTTTTCAAAAGGACATCATTTTAAGTGAAAACAACAGCTGACATACGGAAAACTGACCGAACGCAATAAAATTCCATTGAAACTTCAGGAAAACGATCCACGGGACATTTGTGGTGTAAAATTCAACCCTTCATCAATCTGAGGCACCGTGTGGCCGGTAGCACCCTAACTGTGTCTCTTCTGTTTAAAATAGAAGGGATTTTAAGTGAATAGAAAAACTAACATACGAAAAACTTACCAAATGCATTCAGAATGTGTTGATGCTGTAGAAAAATGATCCATGGGTCATATGTGACTTGTACGAGTCAAACCCGCCTCAATACAAGGCATGGTGTGGCCGAAACCACTCAAAGTGTCTCTCTTTTGTTTCAAAAGGACATCATTTTAAGTGAAAACAACAACTGACATACGAAAAACCGACCAAACGCATTCAGATTCCATTTAAACTTTAGTACAATGATCCATGAGACATTTTTAACGTGAACGAGTCAACCTCACATCAATCTAAGGCACAGTGTGGCCGGTGGCACCCTAACTGTGTCTCTTTTGTTTAAAATGGACGGGATTTTAAGTGAAAAGAACAACTGACATATGGAAAACCGACCAAAAGCATTAGGAATGTGTTGATGCTCTAGGAAAACGATCCATGGGTCATATTTAACATTTACGAGTCATCCTCGCATCAATCCTAGGCCCGGTGTGTCCGACACCACTCAAAGTGTCTCTCTTTTGTTTCAAAAGGGCATCATTTTAAGTGAAAACAACAGCTGACATATGAAAAACTGACCAAACGCATTCAGATTCCATTGAAACTTTATTAAAATTATCCATGGGTCATATGTGACATGTAAGAGTCAACCCCACCTCAATTTGAGGCATGGTGTGGCCGGCACCACTCAAAGTGTCTCTCTTTTGTTTAAAATGGACATCATTTTAAGTGAAAACAACAACTAACATATAGAAAACCATCCAAACACATTCAGATTCTGTTGAAACTTTAGGAAAATGATCCATGGATCATTTGTGACATGTCCATGTCAAACCCACCTCAATCTGAAAGGTGGGGTTTCCAGAACCACTCAAAGTTTCTCTCTTTTGTTTAAAATGGACATCATATTAAGGTAAACCAACAACTGACATATGAAAAACTGACCAAATGCATTCATATTCCATTGAAACTTTAGTAAAAAGATCCAAGAGTCATATGTGATGTGTAAGAGTAAACCTAGAATATATTTGAGGCGTGGTGTAGCTGGAACAACTCGATGTGTCTCAGTTTTATTTGAAATGGACAACATTTTAAGTGAAAAGTACAGCTGGCATATGGAAAATTGACCAAATGCATTCAGATTATTTTAAAACATTAGTAAAACGATGCATGGGTCATGTGTGACATGTATGAGTCAACCCTGCCTCAATCCGAGGCATGGTGTGGCCGACACCACTCAAAGTGTCTCTCTTTTGTGACTGACCAAACACTTTTAGAATATTTTGATACTTTAGGAAAATGATCCATGGGTCATATGTAATGTGTACGAGTCACCCCCGCCTCAATCCGAGCCATGTTGTGGCTAGTATCACTACAAGTGTATGTATAATGTTTAAAATAGACATCATTTTTAGTAAAAACCACTTGTATGTATTCTTAATTGTATATAACACATATAATTACTTATGTATTTTTTTATGTATTTTATTGATAATTGATAATTAAATTATGTATGTATTCAATTATGAATTGAATTCTGGATTTGACATATAATTTTCACCTATGTTTTAAATTGAATTCTAAATCAATTATGTGTGTTTATAATTACGTAATGAATTATGATTTAATTCTGTATGTGTATAGTTCTAGGGTGTAATGTTAAATGTGTATTCATTATATGTTAAATAATTGGAAAGGAGAGGGAATGGAGAATTACAACACAATGGATAGAATTACAGTATGCAGGAATGGGATTGCAGACCCTGCTGTACAAATTATAGGCTACTGTGCAACTTTCACAGCATAACCTATGCCAACGATTTCAAACCATTGGCATAAATTTTGTAGGATGTTTTTACCAACGGTTCTATGAGAACCGTTGGTAAAAACCCTTTCCCAATGGTTTACAAACCGTTGGAAAAGGTTCTTAGAAGAGGTTTTACCAACGGTTTTGTTGAACCGTTGGCAAAACTTATACCAATGGTTCAACGAAACTGTTGGTATAGGTTAATGTAACTAACCTATCATAATGGTTCTACATAAACCATTGGGAGAATTTTTTTCCCAACAGCTTACTTCCCTACGGTTGGCAGAACCGTTGGTATAAGATATACCAACAGTTCTGCAGCCTATCCCAACAGTTCTGAACCATTGGGAAATAAACTATTTCCAGTAGTGAGGAGATTTACCACTTCAACGTTTAGAAATACTATATATTAATGAAGTTTTAAGACTTCATGGAGTACCCCTATAGATTCTTTCTGATCGTGATCCCCATTTTACATCAAGATTCTGGAAAATTCTTCATAAGTCCATAGATATTAAACTTCATTTGAGCACTGCCTACCACCCTCAAATTGACGGACAATCAGAACAAACTATTCTAACCTTAGAATACATGTTGAGATCTTTCTCACTTGACTTTAAAGGTATGTGGGATCAATATTTACCTCAGGTAGAATTTTCCTATAACAATAGATTCCATTCAAGTATCCAGATGACACCATTTGAAATGTTATATGGAAAGAGATGTTTCACACCAACTTGTTGGGATGATGTTGGAGAAAGAAAACTTGTAGGCCCAGAACTTGTTGAGGAAACAATGGAAAAGGCGAAGATCATCTAAACCCACATCAAAGTAGTTCAAAGTAGGGAAAAGAGCTATGCTGATAATCGAAGGAAGGATTTTGAATTTCAAGTAGGTGATCATGTTTTCTTGAAGGTATCTACATGGAAGGGTGTTATACGTTTTGGTAAGAAGGGTAAATTGAGTCCTAGGTACATTGGACCTTTTGAAATTATAGAATAAACTGGAGTTGTAGCTTACCATTTGGAAATGCTGCCAAGTCTCTCCAAATTTCATGACGTGTTCTATGTATCACTGTTGAGAAAATACATGCCTGACCCAACGCATGTACTCACCTGTGAAGAAATATAACTGGAACCCGACCTGTCTTATTATGAAGAGCCTATCAAGAATCTTGATACCAGAGAACAATTGATGAGAAACCGGATGACTCGTCTAGTAAAAGTTCTAATGAGAAACCATAAGATGGAAGAGGTAACATGGGAACCCAAGGAACATATGATGAATAACCACTCGAATCTTTTTGTGCAGTAGTATTCTAGAACTTATGAGGATGAAATTATTTGAAGGATGGAAGAATGTTACACCCCAAGCTTCCACAGTATGTTTCCTTTTGAATAATATAAAATATTGCGTAGTACGCAATTTCGAGTTCTAACAAACCACGACCAATCAAACTAGCCATTATGAATAGTAATACCCACTTTTTGAAATTTTATAAGTTTTATTTTTTAAAATGGACTTAATTTTTGGATTCGTAATATCAAAATTAACTTAGGGTGAATTTTTGGTATTTTTTTGAAAACTTTAAATTTTTAATGAATAGTGAAAAACACCGCATTATTGTTTAAAACCATCTTTTTATTTGAATAATTATTTATTTTATTTAAATTTATTTTAAGTCAAAATAGATACATAATACCTATATTAGTTCAATGTAATTCATTGGAGTCATTTTATAATAATATTAGATGTATAAAATTTTATTGAACCTTTTAACGTCTTTTAACCACCTACTAGGCACATTTGCAAATTTGCATAAAACGTAATTTTGTCATTTTTGTGAATTGAATTTCAAAAATCCGAGAGTCACAATTGATATCAGTAAGTAAAATTTTGTTCAATAAGATGAAAGTATTTTTTGGTGAATAGTAACTTTTGTCTTGTATTTACCACGATTAAAAGTAAATAGGGAAATTAAAGGTAAAAATGATATTATTATTACCATAACACATGTCCAAATTCTATTGGATAAGTGTATTTCGACCAAAATCAACCTTATAAATAAAACTTTATCCTCTTTGGTCCACTTGGATTAGATTATGACATTTATTATATTTTATTTAAAGAAGAGTTAAAAGTGTTAAATTCAAATTTTAATAACTAAACCATTTTTAATATAGGGTTATGCATAAAATAAATTTGACTATAAATTGTCATTAGAAATATAAAAATATTTCCTACATAATTATATTTTATTTATAATTTTTATACATTAAATAATATAATTTATTTATGACACAATGATAATACAGTAATTACCTTATTTATGAAAGATTAAAATAATTGATATTATAAATATCCAAATAAATGTAAATTGAGACTTTTGATGAATTCCACGAATTTTATAGTTTAATATGACATGTTAGGGTTGATTAAATTAATTTTTTCTAAGTAATCAAGTTTTTAGGACAAAAAAAAATCAATTACTAAATAGTGTTAGAATTGACATAAATGAGTTTTTAAAACAAATACTATATTCTTAATTGATATTATATTCCTAAAAATATAAGGTTTGGTCAAAGTACTTATATAATGTTAGATAAATTAATTATTAACCACTTGGGGTTTTATTTCCTTTTTATAGTAAGTTTATTAACCATTTATTATAATAATGCAAGAAGACATTAGAAAAGTTAAACTATTTGACTAAGAGTTAAATCTAAAAGATAAGGTTAATATGGCGACCTAAAGCTATCTAAAACCTATTTTTTGAGTGTTTTCGACCCATCCCCACCTTATCCTAGAAAAAAATCCTTTTGGAGCCATTATAAACCAAATATGATTGTATTATAAAATAATATTTCATGATTTTCCAAAAGCGACCCTCACATCTCTTATAAAAGGGTACTTCCCCTTCTCTTAATTTCACACCTCCGAAGCCATTTGGCTCTTCCAACCCCTACTCAAATATCCTCCCAAATTCCCTCAATTCAACTTAGAGGCCTTAATTTGATCAGAAATACAACTTAAGGAGTCCTTTTGATCAAATCAAAAGGAAACACTCGAAGAAGAGCTAATTATTCCATCAATTCTTTCAAGGTCTTTTATTCTTCCACTTACTATTTATTTGTTTTTTCCATACAAAAATAATAACTACAGTACCCTGTACATACTATGATGTTATTATAAATATTTTACAACCATATTAATTATTCTATCCATCCTATGAATGACAAAGTCACCACAAGTGCTTACGTACGACTTACTGTCTCCACGTCATGGTGTAGTTTGTTTCTCAACACTTTAATATTTGGATGGGTATAATAATGAGTATAATTGATGTAAATAATAAATATAACAAGTTAATTATTCATTATATATGATATACCATTAAATTACATACGATTTCACCATCAATAGAATGGTATTGTCGCTTGTGAGTACGTACAGATTACCTTCTCCACGAACGCGATGAGATTCATTTCCCCATTGTAACCATCCAAGAATAATTTTCATTTTATGATTAAAAATAAGGTTTAAGCACTTAATATCATTCTGAATATGAATCAAATATATCCTATCCATAACAAACTTGACTTACGTCACAAAACATATAAAGTAAAATGAATCAGTTAACACCCGAAACAATGATACTACTAAAATATTATTAACAAATAAATATTAGAAGATCATATATGATATCATATTTATGTATGTGGTTATTTTATAATTTAATAATAATTATTTAAATATTATACAGTATTTTAACTTACCCTTGACCAAGGAAAAGTACAGGGTAAGGGTTAATTTTACAATCTCTGCATTATCCAAGGTTGTTAATACGTAAGTATCTACTGGGACTTCCTTATCATCCACATCCGTGTTTCTTAAAAATGTATTTCAAAACATTTTTACTATTTCATAGAATATGGGTTAAATTCATTTATACCCTTTTTTGTCCTTCTATAATTTTTTTTGAAATGAATCTTTCTGTCATTTTCCAAACAAGTTACTTTATTACCTTTTCGACAAATTAAGGTAAGAATGTCTTTTTTTAACTTATATGGTGGGTGTGGCTATTTTCCGCCGTTATAACATTATTGAAGCTTACCTTACAATCTTATAAGAATTTTTTCAAAATAAATGTTTTTTTTAATTATGTTACTTTTAAATTATTTCAAAATAGAAAGAGATATTTCTCTCAAATAGTTTTGATTTCATCTATGTCAACATCCTTTGATGGATTTTACATTTGTTTGAAGTTGATTTATTATGATAAAATTCTCCCATATTGCATTGATGGTTTTGTGATATGTTTAACCATGGATTTTTTATTTTTATCATTCATGGTTTATGGTTAAATTATTAACATTTTGTATGCTAGTTTTAATACGAATGTTTATGATATGTTTTAACCTTTTCATATGAGGAATGCATTGGACTTGTTAAGTGATTGGTGGTGCCCGATATAGCTCCTTGATGCATCGGTAGGTCTCATGAGACAAACTAGTGTCTTGGCAAAAGGCCTTGACAAAATCTTATTTTTAGTCTTGGCACGAGGCCTTGACAATGTGGTTTTGATGTCCGACATTATGCATTCCATCATTATGAAATTGGCTATTGATATTTCATGTGATTATTCGACTAGTATAATATCCATGTGAATAAGTAAATGGAATTATTTTATTTATTTTTCATATATTATGCTAAAGTTTATGTTTAAAAGGCTTATGTTTTAGTCTTATACCTTGCCTTAAATGTTTATGCTTATTTAAGAAATTTTCTGATATATTGTTATCCTTACTGAGCATCTGAGCTCACCCCTTTCTATGTTTTATTTTTCCCAAGATGTGAAGAAGTATTTTATGGTTGACCTACAGGGATAGGATAAGGGATATAAGTATGTTCAAAGGGGATAAATGTTGTTTTTGTTTTTATTTTATGATGTAATGTAAAACTTATGTATGTATCTAGTACTTACAAGGATACTAAACTAATTGGTCTTTCGAGACTTGATCTATTATTATCATTCCAATGTTATGTAATAATACACACACTCTGGGTAACTAGGGTCAGGGAGTTACAAAATTTACACATGAAATTATCTAAATCATCTTCCACTAGTGTGGTAGTTTGGTTCACATTTTTAAATTTTACCTATGACCACTATTAGAGTGTTGATATTGTGGAAGGATAGGACATCTACAATGGTTCTATAGGAACCCATGATATATTGGAAATTATAGAAGATCTAGGAAGAATCAGAGTGTTAGAAGGGGGTCCTCTACTCTATATCAGTCTGGAAATTGGAGTTCTATTGGACATGGAGGCCGAGTTAGTGGATGTGGTACATTCAGGAAATAGAACCTATATCAGTTGGGTAGCACAACTCAGGGGAATCAAACTACAACATAGGGAAGATGGACATGACAATTGCATTCATTTCTGGCTACACTTGTGGATGGAGATGCTAGACCATTTATAATTAGAGGTAATATTATTGTAGCTTCTATAACTTATAGTGACATAATTGATACTTGTGCCTCTCATTCATTTATATCTATACAACTTGTGAATGGTTTGAGTTTGATAGTGGAGTTTGTGAGAAGGGTAATTAGTATAAATACACTGTTTTGAGTATGACCAAGATACATATTCTTATGAAAGGATTTTTCTCTTGAGGTTGATAAGTGGTATATCTCTTGGGATATTTATATCCTTGATATACTAGGATTTGAATTTATTTTTATTATGGATTTTTTGGTATCATACCAAGCCCACATAGATTTTTTCTGAAGGATAGTGACTTTTATATCTCATGAGAGTGACAATTATCTTCATCAGGTAGATTCATATATTCAAGAAGGCCGTATATGGCCAGTGCATCAATAACTGGGGGAGATCACCACTAAGGGTGAAAATATATTTTTAGATGATGGGGGTACGAATCATGATGTATTTCTACCCATAGTGTACTGGTTCTAAGACTTTTTCCCTAAATACTTCTCTAGGATTCCAACTGAGAGAGATATAGAATTTACAATTGAGCTCATACTGTGGGATGAACTAGTTTCTAATACACCATACATAATGGCCCTTACTGAGCTTATGGAGCTTAATAATTATCTAGAAGAGTTGATGGTTAATGGATTTATCTGTCTGAGTATGTCGCATTGGGGTTATCCAGTCTTGTTTTCTAAGAAGGATAACAAAACCTTATGCTTATGTGTTGACTATCATATGTTGAACTAGATAATAGTGAAGAACCAATATCATTTTTTGAACATTGATGATCTCTTTGAATAGTTGAGAGGAGTTTGTGTGTTCTATAAGATTTACTTGAGATCAAGGTATCTTCATCTGAGAGTTTTACATTATGATATACCTCAGACTACTTTCAGAAGAAAGTATGGCCTTTATGATTTTATCATGATGCTATTCATGTTTCCGAATGCTCAGATAATGTTTATGGCCTTGATGAACTGAATATTCCACCCATATCTGGATCAGCTTGTGGTTGTTCTTGGGGATGAAATCCCAGTGTACTCCAAGACACATGAAAATCATGTCAAACATCTTGACCTCATCCTAAGTACATTGAGAGAGAATCGTCTATATGCCAAGCTATCTAAGTTCAAATTCTAGGTCAACTGGGGACATTTCTTGGGTTACATTATCTCAGTAGAATGTGTGTTAGTGGACACATAGAAGTTTCAAGAAGTGGTTTCTTGGGGGTATCCCAAGAATTTTTTCGATATACGTAGCTTTATAGGGTTGGAGAGCTATTATCAGAGGTTCATCCATAGATTTTACTACTTGGAAGCACCCCTTTATGGAATGACAAATAATGGATTTAATGTTGAATGTTCTGGGGAATGTGATAAATCTTTCTATGAGCTAAAGAAGTGTTTGAAAAATGATTCTAATTTGATCCTACCCAAGATAGGGGAGGATTATATGATGTTTTGTGATGCTTCAGGAGTTGGACATGGAGTAGTGTTTTTGTAGGAGATCAAGTTGTGGTGTATGGTTCATGGAATTTGAGGCCATATAAATGGATTTACCCTATGCATGACCTCTATATGGATGTAGTTTATTATTCCATGAAGTGTTGGAAACATTATTTTTTGGGTGAAATGTTTACTGTGTATACAAACCACAAGAGTTAAATGTAAATCAATTCATAATGAAACTTGAATATCTAGTAGTTGAGATGGGTTGAGTATATACAACCCTTTGATTTTGAGATATTATATATGATTGGGAAGATAAATAGTGTTGCAGATACTTTGAGTAGGAAATCTCAGACTCAGGAAGTTCAGGAGTCCAGTTCTGAGTGGAAGATAATGAATTTTCTAGTATAGATTCATGTTGTGGTTCATGAGGGATAAGAAAAGATGTCTCTCATATCAGTATCAGTTGTGTATACACTTTTAAGATGAATTAGGGAAATGAAGTATGCGGATCTATAGTGTTTTTCCTTGATGGAAAACCTTGAAGGTGGGGAGTCACTGCCATATTTGACCATAAATTAGGAAAAGACTATCTATTCTAGGAGTTGTGTTGTTGTACCTATGCATATGTGTGAGGAGATGATGTGGAAATTTCATACAGTGAAGTGGGTGGTGCATCTGAGTTTGACCAAAAATGCACCTTGACATACATCAATAGTATTGGTGGATGGGAATGAAAATAAAATTGCAGGGTTTGTGACATGATGCTATACCTTTAAACAGGTTAATGTCAAGCATCAACGACCCAATTTTTTACTACAGTCGTATCCCATTCCAAAATGGAAGTGGTATGAAGTTTCCATGGATTTTATGGTGGGTATCCCAAGGAAGTCTTAGAATAATGATGCCATATGTTTGATCATGGATCGACTGATGAAGGTATCACATTTATTGCATATACGAGAGACTTTCTTAGTGGATTGGTTGAGTGACATGCACATTTGGAAGATAGTCCACCTACATGAGGTTCTACAGAGTATACTTTCAAACCATGACTCACATTTTACTTCATACTTCTAGAAGGGCTTATAATTTTCTTAGGTATGTAGGTATTTCTATGTATGGATTTCCACCCACAGATTTATGGACAATTTGAACAAACTATATAGGTTTTAGAGGATATTCTATGAGCATGCATTCTAGAATTTGTTGGTTCTTGGGAGAAGCACTTGGTTCTTTTTTATTTATCATATAATAATAGTTATTAGGTGATAATTAAGATTGGAACATATTAGGATCTTTGTGGAAGGACATGAATATCACCTCTATGTTGGATGAAGGTAGGTGAGTTAGAGATATTGCGAACAGATCTCATGTAGGATACATCAGAGTAGGTTCAGCTGATTCAGAAATATATGGATATGGCTCAGAGTAGGTATAATTCCTATACTGATATAAGTCAATGATCCCTTGAGTTTATAGTGGGTGATCATGTGTTCCTTTTGGAGTCGCCTAGATTGGGTCACCATAGGATTCAGAGATAGGGAAAGTTGGCAACCAAGTTTACTGGACCTTTTGAGGTTGTGGAGAGAATTGGACCAGTGGCATACCAATTCACTCTTCCATAGAGGTATAATTATATGCATGAATTTTTTCATGTGTTATAACTTCAGTGGTATCAACCCGACCCTTATCATGTTATTGATGTTGATGATGTTGAGATTGATACCAATGTGTCATTTGAGTAGAATTTGATAGGTGTTATAGATCATAGTGAACAAGTGTTGTGGGGAAATATGATGCTGATAGTTCATGTATTGTGGAAACTTGGTCTTGTTTAAGAGAAATCATGGGAGGTATAAGTGGATTTTCAAGATTAGTGGCCTGATATTTTTACCTAGGAATATTAGGGAATCTTGGGAGTAGAGCTCAAGGATGATCTATTATAAGTTGGTTAGATATTAAGATTATGAACTTTTCTAGAGATGTATTAGGATCATTTTTCTATACTATTCTACCTTTCTTAGTCATAATTTGGTTAGGTCTTGTCTTGGGTGCATTCAAGTAAATTTTGGATGTTTTTTTGGGTGTTTGTGTAGTGTTTGATTGGTGAACAGTTTACTCAAACTGTGTGCCCATCCTAAAAAATCATGAACCCTTGAGATAGTGGGGTTTGCATGTTTGGAACACGATTTTTCCAAATGTTTTGTCTCTTAGTATAAACCATGAACCCCTAAGATGAGGTGAAATGTTAGGGAACACAATTTTCTATATCGTGCACCCCTACCCTGGGAACCGTGTGTGCAGGTTTTTAATCCACTAATTTTTTTTAATTTTCCAAACCCCCTGGTTATTACCCTCAAACAACCTAGATCAGTACTAACCTATTTACTCTAAAATTTGAATCTCTTGGGAGGGTTCCAAGGCCCCTTAAACCCTGTTACTGATGAATCAAAGATCCAATCGAAGGATTGTCTTCTCTATGGTAAGTGATTCTTTTTCTGTGTGGTTTCCTCTCTCCCCCACATATTTTTTTGGATGAAGAGTAAGGTTTAATTTCCCATTTGAGATAATTTATATCTCAAATTCAATTGATCTTAATCCATTTGATCTCAATCTTAGGATTTGGTTCTAGATATTCCGCGTCGTTGTGTTCTTGATCATTCTGCTTAAATTTAGGAATGTTTGGTTTGGCAATCGTTCATCAATGATGTTGAGGTAGTTAGTCCAAATGTCAATTCCCATAGTCTTGTATTTTTAATTCATGTTTGTAATTGTGGAATTTCAATTTTCATGTTTGGAAATGGAATCATGAATTAAATTAATTAATTGGTTAATTAATTAATGGGATTATGCAATTGGTCAATTAATAGGATTGTGAAATTAGTTGACTAATGGGATTATGAATTGGTTGATAATGGGAATTAAGGGTTTTTGTCCTAACCTTAAAGGGTTAATGGATTATATGATTAAATGTTGATAAATGGTTTAATTGAAAATTGTTCATATTATTCCAAGTGATTAAAGTGATGAACCTTGATTGTTTTAATAAATTGAAATGGTGCCCAGTTTTTTGAATAATTGATAAGGGGGTTGATGATTATTAACCTAGATAAATGTGATATATGTGTTATAAGTGTGATTGATTTATATAAATGTGTGGTACAAGTACTAATGCTTCAAAATCCCACATTTGATTGACTAATATTTGAGTGTGGGACACATGCTGATGCTTCAAAATCCCATATGCGATAATAACGAATTGTGGTATGGGGACTAATGATTTAAATACTCATGGGGTTCTATAAATAGAGTTCTAGGACCAAAATGTTTGAATTGGACTATGGTTCCAAGTAGGTGTGATATGAAATTGAAATAAAATCTTAAATGGAGATCCATGAGTTATGTGATATGTGATATCCCTTGGGGTTGGTTCAGACTCGAGCATGGTCCAAAGTAGGTATTGATGGTTTGGGTGCCATCATGAACCCATTTAATTATGTTTTTAATTAAATAATAATGAATTTTGAAAACTTTTACTTTATTTTTTTCAAATTTTTTTTATAGAACTTGATACACTATTATAGACTAGATATTGTTTTAGACGTCATTGGTGGTTGCCTACTAAGTTTTAATTACACCATAATTGGATTTCCTGATTGGTACCCAAATTGAATTCATATTTACAAGAGAGCATAAGGGCATGATCCCTATGATATATAGTATATTTCAGATGGAACATGGACAATGTAATAAGAAATGGTGTTTGGATCCTATTGGGAGTTCTCAGTGTGTCTTTATTTTGGGTTTTTCATATTGACACTTGATACATATATATAATGGATTATCTAATGATTTACTTTGGATATTGTTTTATTGTTCTATTTCATCATGTGACAATAGCCTATATTAGTTATCGTATTTTATTGTTTGTTGGTTATATCATTTTGTTATTATTATTTTTTCCACTATTGTGCTACTTTGATAAATAGAGTATAGTTTCTTCATGTTATATATATATATATTATAACCTTACTATTAGTTGGAAGCCTCTAGAATATGAGGAGGCATGATTAAGATCATGTGACCAACCAGATTGAGGAACCAGTGTGTGGAACACGGGTCTGGATTTCATAATCAAGCTAAGCCTTCTCATGGTCACACCGATCAAGGAGCCCCTCATAGGGATTAGATTGCTTCTGCTACTTTTTTATACTTTAGAAAACCATATAAGAAATGATTTCTGGTGCTTCACCATCTCCCATCCTAATAAAATTTATATTTAATTGAAAAAATGCCATCCTCATCATATTCAACTCATGAAGAATTATTATTTCATTTTATTTCCTAAGACTCACCCCTATCTTTTCTAGACAAGTACCTATGTTACTCGAACTACCCTAAGAAGTTTTCATCCCATACCAGGTACTGATGATCATTCTATATGAATTCATAGGATAACACCTACCAATCGTGGATTAATTAATTTCTTAAATTTAATTAACCATTTCCTTTAAAGCATTCTAAAATTATTTCAAACATTCAAATATTGGGTTCCCCTTATTTGAAACTCCCTTTTTTGCATTTAATTTTTTTGTTAAATATTAATATTACAGAATCAAATAAGATAGATATGAATTGAAAATGGATGGATGCCAATCATATGACAAAAGTGTATGAATATGGGGACAAAGAGTTTATCATGTTTGAAAAAGATCATAAACATGGCCATTCTCAAATCCTCTGTCCATGATTATGCTATTGTTATTCAAGACTAATTATTACAGAGAAGTTATAAGAATAGTTGATCTATCATGGAATAGATAGAAGTTAAAAATATTATATAAAACATGGAGAAAAAGTGAATATAGATAGTTATTGGGATAACATTTCATTTTATGAATCATATGATTTGATTACAAGTGTGGACAATGTACAAGAGCATATTGAAGATGTTATTACAGGTGTAAAAGATGATGAATATCATATTGCGGAAATGATAATGAAATTTGAAGATAAACTTCGTGGTCATCCAAAATTGTTTGAGAAGTTAAAGAGTTATAAAAATATGCCATTATATTCTAGTTGTACTAAATATTAAACATTTTCAGTTATAATGATGTTTTAAATTTTAAAATATGTCAATAAATGGAGTGATTATAGTATTAATAATCTAATTTATCTCTTTAATGATATGATCTCAAAAGATAATGAGCTTCTAATCTGAACATATGACATTAAAACATTGCTAGGTTGAATGGGTATGAACTCTAAAGGAATACATACCTATACAAATGACTATATACTTTTTCTCAAGGACCAATAATCACTTAAAAAAATTCCCTAATTGTGGTTCTTCTCAATACAAGAAAGATGATTAGGGTACTATGAAAAGTGTATGGTACTTTCAAATCATTACAATATTTAGGTACCTATATAGAAGTGAGGATACTACAAGTCAATTGAAATGGAACATAGAGAAACGAATTAAATATTGAAAAATTTGTAACCTGGAAGACTCTCCTTAGTGGAATAGAATTGATCATGAGTATCCTAAATTTAGAAAGGAGCTGAGAAACCTTCATATTGCATTATCTAATGATAGAGTGGATCCTTTTGGTTTTAAAATCAGCACTCACAGTACATGCATGATTATTTTGGTAAATTATAACCTCCCACCATGGTTATGCATGAAACAAAATTACATTATGCTATATATTCTTATATAAGGACCAGAATAACCAGGTAATGATATTATTGTTTATTTGGATCCATTAATTGAATATTTAAAATTATTGTGAGATTTAGGTGTTATGTTGTTTGATGCTTATAGAAATGGATATTTCACATTGAGATCCATGTTGTATGGAACAATAAATGATTTTCCTACTTATAGAAAATTTTCAAGATATAACATTAAAGGAACCAGAAGGTGCCCCATTTGTGAACAAGGTACATAGTCAATTAAGTTGAAATATTCACTAAATACTGTGTTTCTATGACATCATAGATTTATACCCCGGAAACATAAGTACCAATATTGGATGACATCATTCAATGGGAGTTTAGGAGAACATATAAAACCATATCCAATAATAGGTGATCAAATTTTTGAGAAAGTAAAATATTTGGACACCGCTTTTGGTATTTTTTTTAAAAAAAATTATGAAAATCATTTGGAATAAGTGATCTATTTTTTTAAATTACCATACTGGAATTGTTTGTACCTCATGAATTTTCTCGATGTTTTGAATATTGAAAAAGTGTATGTGATAGTTTCATTGACATGTTACTAAATGCATCAGGAAAAATAAAGGATGAAATTATGGCTAGGTGGGACATGATTGACATGAGAATATGGGAAGAGTTGGCACTAGTGAATGGTGAAAAGTGTAATTCTCTTCCTCTAACCATTTAAACATTTTCCAGGTATGAGAGATATTAGTTTTTCAACTTCTTGAATGATTTAAAATATCCAAAAGGGTATTAATTTAATATGAAAAATATCTTATCAATGACTGATTTAATGTTAAAGGGTCTGAAATCACATAGATATTACATTTTAATAGAATATCTAATGCCTGTAGCATTAGGTTGCATTTTTTCCAAGAATGTCCATCGTACATTGACCAAGCTCTATCTATTTTTCAAAGCTATATGCATCAATTTTTTAGACCTATAGATATATCTAAATATGGAAAATAAAATTTTCATCATGTTATGTGAATTGGAAATGTTCTTCCCTCAGACATTATTTGAAGTGATGGTTCACTTAATGGTTCACTTGGTAAGGGAGATTTAACTATGTGGTCATCTACATTATAGATGGATGTACCTCACTGAGTGATATATAAATAGTTTTAAAGGGTATGTAAAAAACTAAATTCATCCTGAAGGTTGTATTTCGAAGTGATATATTGTTGAGGAAACCATTGAATTATATAAAAAATACTTGTCTTGTTTGGAAAAAAATAGTCTACTAAAATCTCATCACATTGGGTAGCTTGTGGTTGAAGGAATTTATGGAATAGATACTGTTACAATCACTATTACAGATTGAGATCAGGCCCAACTTTACATTTTTCAAAACATTTTATAGGTTTCCCCATATGCTGAAACCAAAAAATAAATTCCTAGTATTTTGAATCCATTAAGGTATGAAATCTAGATATCAAATACAAATAATAAACAGTTTATATGGTTGTTTCAAGACCGTATTTTTAACGATTTAGATGAAAATACATATTCAATTTTAGAAAGACATCGATGGCTAACTATAGGACCAAGTGTGCATTTATTATTGTATAATGATTTTTTAATTAATGGTTATACATTCTATAAAAATTTAAAATATGAAGGATGTATCAAGAAAAATAGTGGAGTTACACTTTTTGTTGGAGTGTTGTATGTATATGCTACAAGGAAATATATCCAATTTATCTGAATAGGTAATACTTTGGAATTATTAAACAAATATAGGAGTTCTATTATACAATATCACATGTGACAATTTTTCAATTCAAGTGGGTTGATAATAGGAGTTCTATTAAAATATATGAATTGGGATTTGTGAAAGAATATTTCAGTAAATAAGGGTACAAATAAAAACCATTTATAATGGCATCATATGTAGTACAAGTATTTTATGTTCCATATCCTACAAATCAAAAGTTTTCAGTTGTTCTGTTGTCAACCAAAAACACTAAAGGGTCAGCTGAAAATTCAACTTAAGATGAACCTTTCATTAGAATGTCATAGTTATTTCTCATTAATACGAATGTATAAGGGGTCTTGTTTATTAAAGGATACCACAACGAAGGGATTTGGATACATGATAGAGGTGTATAATCCCATAAACCTTTATAAAAAAGAGTTTAATAATTAGGTTATATTTTGTTAATATACATTTCATTACCTCATATTATTATCTATTTAATACTGAATTTATGTAACATAAATTAAATGTTGAACCACTTATGTAGATAACGATTTTTGTACATGTCGATGCTCCCAATATTGAGGAAAAATAGGTTTCACACCCTGATAGTGCCCCCAGTGCAGAGGAACAACAACATTATGTACATGTCGATGCTACCAATCTAGAGGAATGATATATTGATGATGTTAAACCTGAGGAAATGGTAGAAGGTGAAGAATTGTTTTCCTTGAAAAAAAGAGCACCGTATCGTGACAATGTTAGAAAAAAAAAATTAAGGTGAAAAAGAAAGGCATCAAATTCAAGGTTAGATGGAATGTATGCAGCCGAGATATTAACCCCAATAAGTCCATGTTTAGTGGTTTCATTGGGATCACCACTCAGAAACACATTCCGATTGACATATATTTTTTGAACCATATTGTACCCATGCTTAAGATAGTGATTTGGTAAGAGATTATGGTAACATTATGATATAATTTCTTTATTTTAATAAAAAATAAAATAATAAAACATTGAATTACTCTTAATTATCCCTTGCAGAGTGCATTTATAGTAGATGGATCCCTAAATGAATTTGTATTAATTCTTTCAATAAAGGATCCTAGAAGATTTTTTTCAATTCTAATGTAGTTTCAGCTCAAAGATGTCGAAGGGAAAATAAAACAATACCCATCACATGTAAGAAGCCATTTTTTGCTGCGGAAGACTTTGGAATATTCTTGATGATATTCCAGAGCAGCGCCTTCAGACGGCGTGCGATTCCGAGCCCCGAAGTGGCCAGAATTAAATTTTCAGTGCGTTCACACTGGAAACGCCAAATAAATGGGTAACTCATAAATGTTGACCCGAATCAGAGAATCGAGTGTACAGATGGGTCCGTAATGGGGTGTTTACCCTAGGAACGACATAAAACTTGTCGGCGCGGGACATTTGGACCCCTCGCCCACTTCTGGAACGTTAAACGGATGAATTAATTAATTAATTAATTCGTTTAATGTTGAAACAAAAGTATCTCTTAAACGGTGGCTCAGATTGGGAAACCGAAGGTAACGTTGAGTTCGGAGCATTCCTTTTACCCTAGGAGGGGTGTAAGTTTTGCGGGCGCGGCCCGTCTGTGAAAAATGGCACCAGGGGCGTTTTCGTAATTTGGTAGCTTTGGGCGTTCAGTCTTATAACTTTTGAACGGGGCCTCAGATTAAAATTCTGAGACCACCGTTGTGCTCTGGAGGGGGTGTTTACCCTAGGGGGAGGCTTAACCTCAATCCCGTCGGATGTTTCAGATGCAGGTTAAATTTGGGGGTTTATAATTAATTAAAATTTAATTAATTTCTACTTAAAGCCCAAACACCCCTCTCCCTCCCCCCCCCCAAATTCTCTGGTGGAAGGCATCAACCCAGAGAGATCCTCCTCTCCTCTCCAAGGTGTTGCAGGCAGTTGGCAGATCGTCGCGAAGCTTCGGGCGAAGCCCATCGAGGTAGGGTCTTCTTGAATTTTTCTTTCCCGCACCTAATTTGAGCTCGATTAAATGTATCAAATCGTTGTTTTATCTTTGAACAAATCCCATAATCGTGTTGTATAGGTTTTGAGCTCTTCATCACCCTTTTCGGTTTGTAAATCGTAGTTCGGAGGAGTCCGCGGTGGTCCAGCGAAAGTTGCGGGCTTTTGAGGTGAATCCGGCCGGTTTGGGGGGTTTTGGGTGTTTTCCGGCAACCCAGGGCGGTCCGGCGAACTTTCCAGGGCGGCACGACTCCAGTCTGAGGCGGTGGTGGCGGGTTCCTCTGACGGCAGGCGGTGGCTTCGGCTGTGGGCGACGGCGTGAGGTGGAGCGGTGGCCGAGCTCCAGCAGGTTGTCGGCGCGAGCTCCGGACGACGGCAGCGGTTTGAGGCCGAGCTCCGGACAACGGTCGACAGCTGGTGTTGAGGCGGAGCGGTCGTGGATGGCAAGTGCGGCTGCTTGTGTGGCGAGGGGAGCTCGAGTGGCAGGCGGCCGCAGCGCCAGCGAGGAGGAGGAGCGGCTTCGGCCGATCGTCGCTGGACGAAGACACGTGGTCTTTGTGACCCCGGCCAACGGACAATGGACCCACGTTTCGCGGGTCCTGTTGGGAGAAGAAGACCGGCCTCTCGGCCGGTCTGGCTTTAAAAAAAAGAAAAAAAATGTTTTATAATAATAATAACAATATTATTATTATTATTATTATTATTATTGTGGATGATTTATAAAGAATAAATCATCCACAGGGCATCCGATTTGGGCACCGTCCGCAGCGGTGCACCCCTTAAATCGAGGCGGACATTTTGAGATGGTTTCGGGGAATTTTAATTCCCGAAATTAGGGGATCGGGGGGGGTGGGGGGTGGGGGCGCATGACCGTTAAGTGGACGGGCATTTATCCGGGAATCTTGTTTTGAGCGGCGCGGAAGCATCCGACATCCGCTTTGAGTGCCGTCAGTTGAGTTGGGACCCTGGCGCCAGGGAAAAGTTTTCCAGTATGGTTTCGGGCGCTGAAGATGGATTTGAGGCGTGGGCCCCACGGTCTGTCTTTCGAGCTGTGAGCGGTGTTTAGCGCCTATTTCCTCGGACATCCGTTCGGGGCGTGCGAGCAGTCGATGTTGGGTGTTTTTCCGAGGGCATCACGTTGGCACAGTCTTCCCGCTGTAATTCTGCACGATGGTGCAGAGCCCATGAGGGTCGTTTGGGCGACGACGGTGATTTTCCATCTTTATCACCAGGCGACCGTTTTGGACAAGTGAATTGTCCAACTTGTGTACTTTTTCGACAGGATCGCAACGGTGCGATCCGTCCATTGAGTTTCAGGACTGGGAGGTGGGTCCCACGAAGCACCGCTCGTGTGAGGTGTGCCGCAATACATCTTTTTCTCCGGATATCCGTTGCACTCAAGTGAGTAGTTATTTTTACATGTTTTCCCGAGGGGATCGCAATGGTGCGATGCGCCCGACTGTTTTCGGGGCCGAGGCTCGGGATCATGGGACGCCGTTCGGGAATGAGGCGGTGTTGGAGACTTTTCCGTCGGATATCCGTGGGAGGCGAGTAAGTAGTCGATCTCGCGTGTTTTTCCGCGAGGATTACAACGGTGTGATCCGTTCGGTTGTGCGGAGCCTCCTGCATGATCTTGTTGAATGTGGAAGCATGAAAGGTGCTCCGGTGGTGGTTCGTCCTACCATGTTTGTAGCGGACCCTTGCCGTGTGATCGCGCACTCTTTGGAGAGTGATATAAATGATTCACGAGATGTGTTTGGCCATGCTCGGGACTTTGAGTTGGAGTTGTTACGTCACACCTTCGCATTGACGATGGGTGCCATATGCACGATAGCCTTAGGGATGGAGACGTGGTATACTCTGGGAGTATACAAGAACGCTTGGAGGTACATGTTGTCATTTGTACCTGAGAATGTTTGTGCGCTTGGTTGGGGATGAGGTGGTGCCACACGTCGTGTGGGCCCCACGTGCGTGTCGTGTTCTTCTTTTCATACCTTTGACCTCTTGCGACGTAGAGGGTACCTCTGCGCTCGTTTGTTTGACCAGCAGGGTGGAGTTTCCCCTGGCCTGGTGCTCTTTTGTCTGACCAGTAGGGTTGAGTGGTCTCCCTCTAGTCTTTTTCTCGATGGTTTGGCTAGAAGAGATGGTTTGGCTCCTATGCTTCTTCAACTATGAGGGGTTTCAGTACCGTGCCCTTTCACCAGTTTGCGACACCGTTTGCGACTACGGGTGTTTGTGCAACGTGGGTGTTTTCCCCACTTTCTGGGGTGAGTTGACTCAGTCCGCTTTGACAGTGACTCAGCGAATTGGAGTGGGATCGCCTTGTGAGGCCTGGGGAGTTTCTCCCATTGCTCCATGTTCCCTGGTAGATCTTGTGGTTTCGGTGTGACCAACACTTTACGCGGGAACCGATTCTCTACCCAGGAGGTTGTTTCAAGTAGGGCTGAGGTTGTTTCCATCAGGGCTGAGGTTGTTTCCAGCAGGGCTGAGGTTGTATCAAGTAGGGCTCGTCAGTAGGTTACCATCCAGCAGGGATGGCCAGTACAACAGTGTTTCCCGAGCAATACCATCCACCAGGGATGGCTAGAGTAGTTCCGGGCTTACCTCCAGCGGGGCTGGGTAGTGGTCCCCGATGCCGGGCTTACCTCCAGCTGGGCTGGGAAGTGGTCCCTGATGCCAGGCTTCCCTCCAGCTGGGCTGTGCAGTGGTCCCCGATGCCGCACTTACCTCCAGCTGGGCTGGGCAGTGGTCCCCGATGCTGGGTTACCTTCAACTGGGCTGGGCAGTGGTCCCGTCAGCGACTTTAGCCGGGTCGCCCTCTAGTGGATTACTCTGTTACGGGACTGGGCAGTGTGGAACCCGTCGACTTTCCGGGTCTCCCTGTAGTGGGAACCCGTTGACTTCCATGGATGCTTCAGCATGGATGGGCAGGGGGTCACCTGTCGACTTTGAGCAGACCTCTCAACTGCGGGGCAGTGACGTGGTGTGGTTTGACGTTCCCCCATAACTCTCAAGTATGAGGAACTTTCCCCCCACCAAGACACGTCCTGGTGACTCGAACTAAAACCGTGCAGGCGAGTCAGTGCCGCCCAAAGCGGATAGTGTCGAGGTGTGGTGGTTTAAGCCCTTGACTTGTAGTTCGGGGCAGATGTGCGGGATGCTGGGCATCGATGGTGTTACTTCTGGGACTGTTGGATACTCTTTTCTTGGGATGAGCTACGGGACAGAGATCCCCTTAAGACGTTGTTCGGGCTTCATGATTGAGAATCAGGATATGTATATACCTTTATCTAGTACCCACTTCTTGGGTTTGGTTACTCTCCTTCTAGGAGAGACGAAGATGCGCGGGGTATGCCACATGATTTCTGTGTCTATATTATCATGGTTGGACAAGTATAATCTCCTGCTATAGGTAGCGAAGACTCGACGAGAATTTCATCTTCTCACCATTTCCAGCTCCTTGTGTTTGGACGAGTCTACATTCTTTCCTCTTGTTGGGTTGAGCTGGACTCTTTACTATACTCCTTACTGCCTTTCGGTTGTACTCCTTTACTTTTCCCTGTTCGCTCTACTTCCCACCCTTCGGTACCTCCTTTGTTGCTCCCTCGAGCCTTCAGGGTATCCTAGTGAGTATTTTTATACTCACCCCTGCTTGGGCTTTTCCCACACTTGGTGTGCCCTTGTAAACGACGGACAGGTGGAGCGTGACTTTAGTGGAGCATAGGTTCTTGGGAGCTTGGACCGCTTGCGGTGGTCGTATCCGGGTTCTAGGTGGGAGACTCGTCAGTTGTTTTTTTTGTTTACCTGTTGTCGGGTTGTGGCACCTTTTCTGGTTGGGCATGTGTTTTCCCCCTTTTTCCTTTTCATCACTTTACTTGTACTATTTAGAGGTCGATGCACTTTGTGGTTTATATATAGCAGTTTACCTTTTCTTTACTTTCCTTTTCTTTTACTCTGCACTGTTGCATTGAGTGGGCTGCGTGTGTGTGTGTATAGGTGCTTAGGCAAAGGCCTCCCCGAGTTGTTGTGCCTTCAACACTAGTCGCCAGCCCCTGGCCTATGGAGGTGGGCTTGGGGTAGTTTCGGCTCGAGCCCAGTTAGGGCCGGGTCGTGACAAAGTGGTATCAAAGGTGGTTCGTTCCTTGGGACGCTGTTTGTACGTCCCTAAAATAAAAGGAATTGGTTAGGATATAGGGTAACATTGTTAATGTGTCTCGAGAGCGGCTCTCAGGCCAGGGGTCTAGTGATGGTGCGGCGGCCGACGTATCTATTCACCAGGACCTTGATAACCCACTTGTCAACTCGGCATGCTGAGACACTTGTTGTAGCAAAATTTGGTTTTTGCATCACATAAGATCGATTCTTTTACTGTCCTACTTGAGTCAGCTCCCCATCGTTGTTGTTATTGGTATATACATATATGCCAATCTGACCGCGTCACTCCTTGATAATATTTAGGATGTCTCCGTGAGGACAGCCAGCCAGGATACCAGCTTTGGTTCGTGATGACGAATCTGTGAGCTACGAGCCCGCAGTCCAGGACCTATCATGCGACCCCCTTTCTCCAGGTGGGCCGGTAGCAGCACCCCCACCCGTTGAGCAGCAGGAAGTTTCAGCATAGAAGGCTGAGATTGAGCACAGGTTGAGCGCACTCCGTGATTTCCAGCGGCAGAGAACGCTGAGGTTCAGTGGTGAGCCAGACCCTCAGGTAGCAGAGGTTTGGCTAGAGGCGGTGGTTAGACTTTTTAGGCTTGTGCAGATGCCGACAGATCAGAGAGTGGCTTTGGCAGCCACCCTTTTTCATGGAGCTGCTCAGCGTTGGTGGAGTCTGGTGACTCAACTTCTTGACGAGTCGTCGCTTTTGTGGGGAGAATATCAGTTGTTGTTTCGGGAGGATTTTCCCCCTCCGGCTTACAATCCATTTGAATTCAGGATCTCCTGAAGTTTCAGTAGGGAGGGATGACGGTGGCCGAGTACGCGACTAGTTTTGCAGACCGTGCATGCTTTTACCTGGACTTGGTCCGTGACGACAACCTCCGAGCGCAGATGTTTGAGCAGGGTCTCCGCTGAGAGATTCGTGCTATCATAGTACCCTTGGGCATTTCCACATATAAAGGGGTGATAGAGCAGGCGTTGGTGACAGAGATCTTCCTGTCATGTTTTGCGGTTAGTAGTGGCAGTGGGCGTGACGGAGCCGGGACATCTGCCGCAGCTAGCGGGCGTCGGCAAGCAGGACCTCGACGCAGGTGGCTTTCTGACAACTGGACTCAGGGGCATGGTCATACACCACAGTGGCACCAGTACAACCCTGAGAGAGCCGGTGTTATGCTTGTGATGGGCGAGGTCACTTGGCATGAGACTGCCTGACCGGAGTTGCTGAGAGTTTCGGGTAGGCAGTAGGTGTGCCACCATGACAGAGGCAGCGCCGTGATCAGAGTAGTGCACAGGGAGGTGGTTCTTGCAGTGGAGTGGGAGGAGCTGGTAGTGGGGGATGGATTTACAAGGTCTTTCCATCACCAATAGGTGGTCCACGTCAGGCTCTGGGAGCTGACAGTTGGGACCACAGACCACCGCGACCTTTGGATGTCTACTATCCTGCAGAGCATGAGGTGATAAGAGGTACGCTCTACAGCTCTTCTACCTTTTTGCAGTAGAATTGTTAGACTCTTTGTGTGAACTTCTTTCCTCCCTGCTGTTTGTTTGATGTGTTACTAGGGTGATGCAGGGTGTCGGGTGTAACCCTGTGTTGTTAAGGTAAAAGGTGTGGGACGATGGTGTTGACTCCTTCGCCTTTCGAGCGTGTAAGAGAGCCTCAGTTGTGGAATCTTGCGTGACCAGATATCCATGGGTGCTTCACCATATGGATATTCTGAAGGAGGGAATCATTGGGCCTTATTTCAGGTGCGGGCAGTGATTCCAGTCACGGCGTGTGACGCAGAGGTTCGACCGGGGAGGCAAGCTACCCCCGAGGGCCTTCGGGCTGTTTGAGACCGTGCAAAGGGATGGCGAGGTACCCTACCGCCTTGCCCTAACCCCAAAGTCTGGAGTGGGTGAACGACTTCAGAAAGGGCTGACCTCGCATGAACAGATCAATCCTTTGGTCTATGTGCGGTGACGCAGAGCTGTGCGTGGGTTCTTCTGGGTATGGGAAAGCCATGTGTGGGATTAGTACCCTGTGTTGCTCCCTAGTATTTCTTTTTGGGGAAGAAAATCTTGAAAGAGGGAATGATGTCAGAACCCGGTTTTTACTGCGGAAGACTTTGGAATATTCTTGATGATATTCCAGAGCAGCGCCTTTAGACGGCGTGTGATTCCGAGCCTCAAAGTGGCGGAAATTAAATTTTCAGTGCGTTCACACTGGAAACACCAAATAAATGGGATAAATCCTAAACGGTGACCCGAATCAGAGATCCAAGTGTACGGATGGGTCCATAATGAGGTGTTTACACTAGGAACGACATAAAACATGTCTGTGCGAGACGTTTGGATCCCTCACCCGCTTCTGGAATGTTAAACGGATGAATTAATTAATTAATTTATTCGTTTGATGTTGAAATGAAAGTATCTCTTAAACGGTGGCTCAGATTGGGAAACCGAGGGCACCATTGAGTTTGGAGAATGCCGTTTACCCTAGGAGGGGTGTAAGTTTCGCGGGCGCGCCCCGTTTGTGAAAAATGGCCCCAGGGGCGTTTTCATAATTTGGCAGCATTGGGCATTCAGTCTTATAACTTTTGAACGGGGCCTCAGATTTAAATTCTGAGACCACCGTTGTGCTCGAGAGGTGGTGCTTACCATAGGGGAGGCTTAACCTCAACCTCGTCGGATGTTTTAGACGTGGGTTAAATTTGGGGATTTTTAATTAATTAAAATTTAATTAATTTTCTACTTAAATCCCAAACACCCCTCTCCCTCCTCCTGCCCCTGCATCCTCTGGTAGAAGGAAGAAACCCAAGGATCTTCTTATCTCCTCCTCCTCTCCTCTCCAAGGTGTTGCGGGCAGCCGACGGATCGTCGTGAAGCTTCGGGCGAAGCCCATCGAGGTGGGGTCTTGTTGCATTTTTCTTTCCCGCACCTAATTTGAGCTCGATTAAATGTATAAAATCGTTGTTTTATCTTCGAACAAATTTTATAATCGTGTTGTATAAATTTTTATCTTTCCATCGCCCTTTTCGGTTTGTAAATCAGAGTTCGGAGGAGTCCGCGGTGGTCCGGCGAAAGTTGCGTGTTTTTGAGGTGAATTCGGCCGGTTTGGGGGTTTTTGGGTGTTTTCCGGCAACCTGGGGCAGTCCGGTGAGCTTTCCAGGGCGGCGTGGTTCCGGTTCGAAGCCGCAGCGGCGGCTTCAGCTGCGGGCGACAGCGTGAGGCGGAGCGGCGACCGAGCTCCAGCAGGTGGTCAGCGCGAGCTCCGGACGGCGGCAACGGTTTGAGGCCGAGCTCCGGACAGCGGTCGATGACTGGTGTTGAGGTGGAGCGGTCATGGACGGCGAGCACGGCTGATGGTGCAGTGAGGGGAGCTCGAGCGACAGGCGACCGCAGCGCCAGCGAGGAGGAGGACCGGCTTCGGCCGGTCGTCGTTGGACGAAGACCTGGAGTCTTTTTGACCCCGGCCAGAGGACAACGGACCCGCGTTTCGCGGGTCCTGTTGGAGAAGAAGACCGGCCTCTTAGCCGATCTGGATTTGTTTTAAAAAAAAAGAAAAAAAGTTTTATAATAATAATATTATTATTATTATTATTATTATTGTGGATGATTTATAAAGCATAAATCATCCGCAGGGCGTTCGATTTGGGCATCGTCCACGGCGGCACACCCCTTAATCGAGGCGGACTTTTTGAGATGGTTTCGGGGAATTTTAATTCCCGAAATGAGGGGCTCGGTGGGGGGGGCATGACTGTTAAGTGGACGGGCGTTTATCCAGGAATCTTGTTTTGAGCGGTGCGGACGCATCCGACGTCCGCTTTGAGTGTCGTCAGTTGCATTGGGACCCTGGCACCGGGGAAAAGTTTTCCAGTATGGTTTCGGGCGTTGAAGCTGGATTTGAGGCATAGGCCCCACGATCCGTCTTTCGAGCTGCGAGCTGTGTTTAGCGCCTTTTTCCTCAGACGTCCGTTCGGGGCGTGCAAGCAGTCGATGTTGGGTGTTTTTCCGAGGGCATTGCGTTCGCGCAGTCTGCCCGCTGTAATTACGCACGATGGTGCGGGGCCCATGAGGGTCGTTTGGGCGTCGACAGTGATTTTCCATCTTTATCACCGGGAGACCATTTTGGACAAGTGAGTAGTCGAGCTTGTGTACTTTTTCGAGAAGATCACAACAGTGTGATCCGTCCGTTGAGTTTCGGGACTGGGAGGTGAGTCCCACGAAGCACCGCTCGTGTGCGGTGCGCCGGAATACACCTTTTTCTCTGGATATCCCTTGCACTCAAGTGAGTAGTGCTTTTGATGTGTTTTACTGAGGGGATCGCAATGGTGCGATGCGCCCGACTGTTTTCGAGGCCGAGGCTCAGGATCACGGGACGTCGTTCAGGCATGAGGCGGTGTTGGCGACTTTTCCGTCGAATATCCATGGGAGGTGAGTAAGTAGTCGATCTCGTGTGTTTTTCCGTGAGGATTACAACGGTGTGATCCGTTCGGTTGTGTGGATCCTCTTGCATGATCTTGTTGAATGTGGAAGCATGAACGGTGCTCTAGTGGTGGTTCATCCAACCATGTTAGTAGTGGACCCTTGGCGTGTGATCGCGCATTCTTTGGAGAGTGATATAAATGATTCACGAGATGTGGTTGGTCGTGCCTAGGCCTTTGAGTTGGAGTTGTTACGTCATGCCTTCACATTGACGCTAGGTGCCGTATACATGATAGCCTTAGGGCTGGAGACATGGTATCACTACTGGAAATCTAGAATTTCCCAACGGTTTAGAACCGTTGGGAAAGGCTTTTCCCAATGGTTTACACAGAACCGTTGGGATAGGTTAGAAAAAATCAACCTATCCCAACGGTTTGGCCCGTTGGGAAATCAACACATAATTTTCTTTCCCAACGGTTTACAAACCGTTGGGAAAGGTTTTTCCCAATGGTTCCATGAACTGTTGGTAAAAACCACCATGTGACAGGGTATCCCAACGGTTTCAAACCGTTGGGATAGGTGTTTTTACCAACAGTTCCTTGAACCGTTGGTAAAAACAGCTAATAGAGCCTATGCCAACGGTTTGAAAACCGTTGGCATAGGCTTTGATGTGCAAATTGCACAGCAGCCTGCAATTTTCACAGCAGGTTTGGTTTTTGGGCATTCACCCTCGGTTTCAATTCAATTTTCAATCCAATTATGCCCTCATTTTCAATTCATTTTTTAATCCAATTATTGTACCTGTAACACATATAATTCATACATATAGAGAACAAACCAACACATACAAATAATGAAAACCAACCAACCAACACATATAATGCATCTTGAAAATATACTCATCCATAATTAAAGTAGAATTCATAACATAATTATAAACATACATAATTCATTTAGAATTCATTTTAAAATTTAGATGACAATCATATGTGGAATCCGGAATTCGATTCATAATTTGATTGGTTTTTCATATACCATATATTTTTAATAGAACTGATATCCATTTTAAACAAAATACATACATCTGGAATGATACCGGTCACACTGTGCCTCGGATTGAGGCGAGGTTAACTCGTACACGTCACAAATGAATCATTGATCGTTGTCCTAAAGTATCAACATATTCCGAAATCGTTTGGTTGGTTTTGCGTATGTCAGTTGTTGTTTTCACTTAAAATGAAGTGTTTTTTAAATAAAAGAGAGACACTTTGAATGGTGTCGGCCACACCGCGTCTCGTATTGAGGCGGGGTTAACTCGTACACATCACAAATGACCCATGGATTGTTGTGCTAAAATATAAACACAATCAGAATGCGTTTGGATGGATTTCTGTATGAATTTAAAATGTAGTCCATTTTAAAGAAAAGAGATACACTTAGAGTGGTCTCGGCCAAACCGCGACTCGGATTGAGGCGTGGTTGACTCGTACACGTAACATATGACCCATGAATCGTTGTCCTAAATTTTCAACAGATTCCGAATGCGTTTGGTCAGTTTTTCATATGTCAGTTGTTTATTTCACTTATAATCTTGTCCATTTTAAACAAAAGAGACACAGTCAGAGTGGTACCGGCCACACCGCGTCTCGGATTTAGACGGGGTTGACTCTTACATGTCTCAAATGACCCATGGATCATTTTCCTAATGTATCGACACAATCCGAATACATTTGGTCGGTTTTCCGTATGCCAGTTGATGTTTTTCACTTAAAATGACGTCCTTTTGAAACAAAAGACAGACACTATGAGTGGTGCCGACCACACCGCGTCTTCAATTGAGGCGGGGTTGATTCGTACACGTCACATATGACCCACGGATCGTTCTCCTAAAGTTTAAATGGAAACCGAATGCGTTTGGTCAGTTTTCCGTATGTACTTAAAATGTTGTCCATTTTAAACAAAAGAGTGATACTTAGACTAATCCTGACCACACCGCGACTCAGATTCATCCCGGGTTGGCTCGTACATGTCACATATGACCCATGGATCGTTGTGATAAATTATCAAAAGATTACGAATGCGTTTGGTCGGTTTTACGTATGTCAGTTGTTCTTTTCATTTATAATCATGTCCATTTTAAACAAAAGAGACAGAGTTAGAGTGGTGTCGGCCACACCGCGTCTCGGATTAAGACGGGGTTGACTTTTACACATCACATATGACTCATGGATCGTTGTGCTAAAGTATCGATAGAATCCGAATGCGTTTGGTCGTTCTTCCGTATGTCAGTTGATGCCTTTCACTTAAAATGACGTCCTTTTGAAACAAAAGACGGACACTTTGAGTGGTGTCAGCCGCACCGCATGTCGGATTGAAGCAGGGATGATTCGTACACATCACATATGACCCATGGATCGTTCTCCTAAAGTTTCAACGGAAACCGAATCCGTTTGGTCGTTTTTTCGTATGTACTTAAAATGGTGTCCATTTTGAATAAAAGAGAGTCACTTAGACTTATCCTGGCCACACCGCGACTCAGATTCATCCAGAGTTGGCTTTTACACGTCACATATGACCCATGGATTGTTGGGATAAATTATCAACAGATTCGGAATGCATTTGGTCGGTTTTCCGTATGTCAGTTGATGCTTTTCACCTAAAATGACGTCCTTTTGAAACAAAAGACGGACACTTTGAGTGGTGTCGGCCACACCACGTCTCCGGATTGAGCTGAAACCACTGTGAAACATTCTAATTATTATTTGTGACATGTACGCGTAGACGGCACGTCAATCGGACGTGCGGTTTGCGCGGTACGACTCAATATTTGTGTTTTAAGTGATGTGCGCTCTTCGTAAACGCGCGTGAGGGGGGTCCAAATGGGCCGAACGAAGTCGGAATGGCCTGAAATCAGACGACAAATACGGGAGAGTGATTTATGAAGTGGTCGAGCAGACGGCACATCAATTGGATGTGCCGTGTGCCCGCGGTGACAGACAACGTAGTTCTGGTGTCAGAAACGGCCCAAACGGGCGTCCAACGATCAAATTCATAGCGGACGACCTCAGATTGAGCTGAAACCACCGTGAAACATTCTAATTATTATTCGTGACGTGTACGCGTAGACGACACGTCAATCGGACGTGCGGTTTGCGCGGTACGACTCAATATTCGTATTTTAAGTGATGTGCGCGCTTCGTAAACGCGCGTGAGGGGGGTCCAAATGGGCCGAACAAAGTCGGAATGGCCTGAAATCAGACCAAAAATACGGGTGAGTGATTTCTGAAGTGGTCGAGTAGACGGCACATCAATCGGACGTGCCGTGTGCCCGCGGTGACCGACAACGCAGTTCTGGTGTCATAAACGGCCAAAACGGGCGTCCAACGGTCAAATTCATAGCGGACGACCTCGGATTGAGCTGAAACCAACATGAAACATTCTAATTATTATTCGTGACGTGTACGCGCAGACGGAACGTCAATTGGACGTGCGGTTTGCGCGGTACGGCTCAATATTCGTGTTTTAAGTGATGTGCGCGCTTCGTAAACGCACGTGAGGGTGGTCCAAACGAGCCGAACGATTTCAGAATGGCCTTAAATCAGACGAAAAATACGGGTGAGTGATTTATGAAGTGTTCGAGCAGACGGAACGTCAATCGGATGTGTCGTGTGCCCGCGGTGACTGACAACGCAGTTCTGGTGTCATAAACGGCCAAAACGGGCGTCAAACGGTCAAATTCATAGAGAACTACCTCAGATTGACCTGAAACCACCGTGAAACATGCTAATTATTATTCGTGACGTGTACGCGTAGACGGCACGCCAATCGGACGTGCAGTTTGCGCGGTACGGCTCAATATTCGTGTTTTAAGTGATGCGCGCGCTTCGTAAACGCGCGTGAGGGGGGTCCAAACGGGCCGAACGAATTTGGAATGGCCTGAAATCAGACGAAAAATACGGGTGAGTGATTTATGAAGTGGTCGAGCAGACGGCACGTCAATCGGACGTGCCGTGTGCCTGCGGTGACCGACAACGCAGTCCTGGTGTCATAAACGGCCAAAACGGGCGTCCAACTATCAAATTCATAGAGGACGACCTCAGATTGAGCTGAAACCACCGTGAAACATTCTAATTATTATTCGTGACGTGTACGCGCAGACGGCATGTCAATCGGACGTGCGGTTTGCGCGGTACGGCTCAATATTCTTATTTTAAGTGATGCACGCGCTTCGTAAACGCGCGTGAGGGGGGTCCAAGGGGGAGGGGGGGTTGTCCAGGGTCCAAGAATGAGGGGGGTTGTCCAGGGAGTTCACAAACACAAAACCACTAAAATACAACAACATCCATAAAAACAGACAATATATAAAAATAACTCAACTCCAATACTATACTACGAGTCTAGATAAAACCAACAACTAGAATAGATTAAACATCAAATCTCAGTAATATAAGTCAAAAATGTAACGGATCAATATGTCCCACATCAGCATCACCATCACCATCATCATCATCATCATCGCCCTCTTCATCGTCCTCCTCATCGTCCTCACCCTCCACAGCGCCTTCCTCCTCGCCTTCGCCCTCCTCCTCGCCCTCCTCATCTCCCTCCTCTTCCGCATCAGACTGCTCGCCATCATCATCTTCAAGATGGACATCAGCCTGACCACCACTGGAACTGCGACCTGGTGCACCATATATAGAATGTATCAATGACATGTATTCATCAATCGCTGGGCTGGCCTCTGCTGGAAGTTTTGGACGTAGAACTTCAATAAATTTCATAAATGCACTGTTTGCCCTAGCAGACTGTTCTGCAGTCTCTGTGGCCCTTTTCTTAGCCTGTTCTGCCTGTGCCCTAACTTGCTGCAGCTCGGTGGCACTACAACTCGTACCTGAGGCAGGCCAATACCTCGTCGGGGCTATCCTAGGTCGGCAGCGTACTCTGCCAGAATGATCCTCTCCCAACACCTGATGTAAGTGATCAGATGGCCCAAAATTGTCTGCTTCTTGGGCATCGAGGGCCTCTAAATCATCCTGTTAAAAATATAAATATATTATTAAGTTACGAAATAGATATTAAAATATAAAATCAACAGATTAAAACTTACAATCTGCTGCTGAGTCGCTTCGTTGACAGCACTTCCATCCTTTTTTCGTCTACTCGAGCAAAACAGTTTTGCTCGAGGAACACGTCCTTCAATATTTTGTACTTGCCTCTAAAATGACATTGAAAACAAAAGTTATATAAAGACTTCAGAAAATAATTAAATAATTTAGGAAACAAAAGAAAATGTAAGTCGTAAAGAAAACTTATAAACAATTGTCATACCTGCTGCCTCTCATGATCCGGCATCGTCGTGCGTCCTAGTGTATGGAGGTATTTTTTTGCATCATTGTTTTTTTATTTTTTCCAGATGATTCCTAAATAAAATTAGATAATGCAAAGGATAATATTAATGCAAAACGTGAAAGTTATTATTTAAATACCTCAAATGTAATTCATACCTTAAACTGGGTACTCGTCCAATGAGTAATCATCTGACGATACTGCTCTATAGGACAATCATTCACGACTGGTACCGCCTCTAACTCAGTGCCAACTCTAGCACGCCAGCCAATATACAGCTCATGCTTGTAGGCTCTCCAAAGCTCGCCTAAATCCTTTAGACGTTCCAGTCGTGCACCCTCACCATCAGGAAAATTAAATCGAAGCTGAAATGAAAATATTAATTCATATAAATACAAAAAAAATCATGGCATTAAATACAACAGATTTTTTTACCCATATCTTTGCCCAAGATCTATCTTTGACCTCATGTGGCAAATGTCTCCATGACAGCGGGCTGACGGGAATGATGTCGGAGTATTTGGCAAGCGTCGCCATAAAACTCCGACATTGCTGCCCTGTTTTCTCAACCATCTGATTGTCTTCATTATATTCCACCATAACCTGTGTGCGACGGTTCCAAACCGAACGCATGCATGTACGACCCTGCCCCCGCCTCCTGTCAGTAGATGTATCTGTCATGAAAGAAAAACAAATATTTTATCAAAACATGTTATAATGAAAATAAATATTGCTATAAAAATTTGTTAGGGTTTTATAAATATACCTGTGCTAGTCTGATCAATGAGTGGCTCCGGATCCACAGAACCTGATGGAACACCCTCTGGTGGAATAGGAGTCGAAGACGATGGAATATAAAATCTCAGAGAGATAGAAGTAGAAGGAAATGAAGATGGAACAGCTGTATGACCTGATGCTGACTGGGGAGTGGGAATAATCATGGGATGTGAAAATGATGGGGCAGAAGATGCAGAAGGTAGCGAAAACATGGGAGGTCTAAATATCCAGTGTGTCCCTAACGACACACCGGGATCAGAATGTGGGAAAGCTGAAATGTCAGTGGGAGGGGCAGGGTCTAGTCGGGCACGCGCAGCTCTACGTCCACCTCTGGTACGAACCCTCCTCGTACCACCGGCCTGAGTACTAGGACCAGTACTAGGCTCCTCGTCGAATAACTGTCGACGTAATGGTGGATCCTACAAAAAAGTTTACAAAAAAAATTAATCACATGACATTATATATTCTGTAAATATATATATATATATATATATATATATTTGAAATAAAGTACTCACTATAGGCACTAATGGTGGAATTCCCATCTCCTCCATCCGACGATTGTTCTCCGCCATTTTTTTTCTTCGTCTCTCTTCAATTGGCTGCATTTCCTACATTGGAAAACAAATATGTAATTAATTAGAAAAAGAAAATTAATGTGTAAACCAAAAAACTAGATATATGAGGGAATGAGGGGATTCATTGGTAATTTAGCTATCAATTGTTTTAGAAGAGCTTGAATGAATTTAATAAAACATACAAGTTGTAATGTTCACCAAGTTAGAAATATTGTTTGATTTGGTTTGAATACAGTTCAATTCCAAATTAGAAAATGCAATTCAAATAAAATAGCAACCAATAAACATTGAAAATTCACATAACGGTCAAGTCAGCTAAAACATATTTGTGATAAATACTAAATAAATATGAATATTACCAACCTTAACAACCCAACTCGAGGTAAACCAAAAGAATTGAGAACATGGATGAATGATTCTATATATTTCCAACCACAACTTCAGGTTCACAATCAACTCTGACAATTGAGCTATTGGAGTCATCAAAAGAAATAAATGGATTGGTTCCAATGGCAATAGGGACAGTGTCAATTCCATCATCAACATCATCAAAAATATGTCTTGGAATTACTTCAACTATGACACCAAATTCAGGTTGAAGTTGATCTTTGACATAAAAAACTTGTTTAGCCATTGATGCCAACACATATGGTTCTTCGGTTGCAAGAGTGTGGGTCATATTAATTACTCTAAATCCACAATCATCAATAAATGTGCCATGTCTCGTCATCGAATCAAACCAATGGCATTTCATCATTGTGACTCGTCCATGAGAGTAATAATCCAATATTATTATTTTCTCAACGACTCCATAATAACCCACATTTTCAAGTCGCGATCTACTATCTGATGCACTGGCATAACAATCTGTTGTGGCAGTAACCATAATACCATCATGTTGTGTTCTCATGTTTTTGGCTCGTTCAATGTCAATAAATCTGTACCCATTGATAACAATTGATTTACAGTCACGAACCACGGTATTAGGACCAAAAGCCAAAGCTCTTATTTCCTCAGAGACAGAGTCAGCAGACAAACTCAATACCTGCAATATAAATGATAGTTAAACATAAGTAAATATTGAAATAATTAATTTAAACAGTAATATTTTTACCTTCAATTTTAACCAAGCAGAAAAATCTTTGCTATGAAAAGTCTCTCTCCTTCTCAAAGATAAAGAATGGTGCTTCCTATTTATCATTGTTTTATGTTCCCTGTAGATAAAAAAATATGAATAGTTTAACAGATATATATGTAAGATATACATATTCAATTTTGTTACCTGATATAGTCATCGAACAAATCACAGTTGAACAAAACTGTGCAATGTGCCATCTCCCGCTCTTCATGGCTTAATGTCTTCAATGTATATGATCCAGGAATTCCTCCTGTTTGAGGAAGTGATGGAAAACTGGGTTCAATTTTCTCATATTGTTCTTCTTCATTTCTCATTGGTCTGTTCATTCTTGTAGTAAGATCAGACAAATACATTGAACAGAAATCCATACATTCTTGAGCTAAGTAACCGTTCACGATAGAACCTTCGGGATGATTCTTGTTTCGAACATAATACTTTAATGTGAACATATTTCTTTCATTTGGATATATCCAACGAAAAGAAACAGGTCCTCTGAGAAGTATTTCAGCTGCAATATGGACAGTCAGATGCAGCATGCATGTGAAAAATGATGGGGGAAATATTTTCTCCAACTCACACAAAATTAATGGGGCATCTGTCAACATTTTTTGCAAGAAAGACTTGGACAACTTCTTAGCACAAAGATCTCTAAACAAATGGAACAACCGAATAACACCCACCCTTACATTATTGGACAAAAGATGAAGGATTGCTATTGGAAGCAACTCATGCAGTAGAACGTGATAATCATGATTCTTCAAAGATTTTAGCTTCAACTCTCTTCTGTTGACCCGTTTAGATATGTTGCTTGAATAGCCATCAGGAACTCTAATAGTCTCTAATACTTCCAAAAATTGTTTTTTCTTTCAGTAGGTGTCATCACATAAGAAGCACATGGAAGTTGCCATTTATTTTCACTGATACGCACAGGATGCAATTCTGGTCTGATGCCCCAATCCACCAAGTCACGTCGAGATCGTAAATCATCTTTTGTCTTCCCCTTGACATTTAGAAGAACTGAAAGCAACATTTCACATATATTCTTTTCAATATGCATTAAGTCTAAGCAATGACGTAGCAAATTGGTTGACCAATAAGGCAAATCAAAAAAGATACTCCTCTTCCTCCAATTGTTACAGGTTTCTGTGGAAACATTCTTTCTCTTTCCAGATTTCATTTGACCCTTCCCGAACGAAAAACTGAAATCTTTCAATTCATTTAGCACATCTGTTCCAGACATACGCTGAGGTGGATCATCGGTCTCTATATTATTATCAAATCTTCGACGATTCATTCTATATGGATGATCCTTTGGCAAAAATCTTCGATGTCCCATAAAACTAAAACTACAACGATGTTTCAGTCTTCTGGATCATGTATTCTTCATACAAACTGGACATGACAGTTTTCCCTTTGTTCTCCATCCAGACATCATTGCATAAGCCGGAAAATCATTGATCGTCTACATAAGCGCAGCACGCATCTGAAATATGTCTTTCGAACATGCATCGTATGTGCGCACACCCACATCCCAAAGAAGTTTCAACTCTTTTATTAAAGGTTTCATGTATACATCAATATCAATGCCAGGATCAGAAGGACCAGATATGAGAATACTCATGAAAGTGAAAGATTTTTTCATACACAACCATGGGGGAAGATTACAAATGTGTATAAAAACTGGCCATGTGTTGTGAGAAGTAAGCATCTGCCCAAACGGATTAAAACCGTCGCATGAAACACCCAGCCTCACATTACTCACGTCAGCTGCAAAATCAGGATGTCGAGCATCAAATCTCTTCCATGCAAATCCATCTGCAGGATGAACCAACTCATCATTAGTCTTCTTTCTCTCGGTATCATGACATCTCATTTTTATTGATATGTCATCAGACATAAAAAGATTCTGGAGTCTGGGGATCAATGGAAAGTGCCACATTACTTTCTGTCGAACGCGGGATGGTGTTCCATCAGATTTTGACTTCCAGCGGGATGTGCCACATTTTATACATTCATTTCGTTCAGCGGTTTCTTCCCAGAATAAACTGCAATCTTTCGGGCAAGCATGAATTTTGTTTCTGGAAAATCCAATTTCTTCGACTAACTTCCATGCCATATAGTGGTTTGAGGGAATATCTGCATCATCTGGAAGTAAATCCTTCAAGAGGGTAAGAATGTAATCGATTGCTGTATTAGAAATCCCATACATAGTTTTTCCATGAAACAATCGGATTAAAAATTCCAGCTTTCTCATTTTATCGATTTGTCGATATACTGGAGTCGTGGCAGCATCATTCAATTTTTTCACCCTATCAATATCATCATTTTCACTAGATGCATCAGTTGTCCTCATATCGACGTCTTCTTGAGTCGAAATCCTTTCTTTTTCATGATGACGAATAAACCACTACTGGAAAATGGGTCTATACCCACGGTTTTGTGTATAACCGTGGGTATAGGCCCCCCCTATACCCACGGTTTGGGAAAACGTGGGTATAGGGATAGTATTGAGACCTATACCCACGGTTTTGGAGAACCGTGGGTATAGGTCCCCTATACCCACGGTTCATGGAAAAACCGTGGGTATAGGTTGTTTTTGAAGACCTATACCCACGGGGTTGGAAAAACCGTGGGTATAGGTGTTGTTTAGCGGACCTATACCTACGGTTTTTGAAAACCGTGGGTATAGGTGGTATATTTTTCAAAGACCTATACCCACGGTTTTTCAAAACCGTGGGTATAGAGTTCCCGCGTTATGGCGGGAACTAAAAATTCCGCGGGACGAAAATTTTTTTTTGATGAAAAGACGATCTTAAATAATATAGATATATAGATACGAAATTTTAAATCGCATAATATATTTAGGTTAGTTGGTCAGTACCTCGCATGCCTCAGTATAGATCGCGGGTTCGAAAACCCGCGTGTTTTATTTTTTGATTATAGAAGATATATTAATATAAGAATAAAACAGTATAATTATATAACAATTGGTTTGTTAGCTCAGTTGGTCGCTGTGACTGGGCAGCGAACGGGAGGCGCGGGTTCGAAACCCGCTGGACTTTTCTTTTCGATTATAACTATTATATTAACATATTAAAATAAAATTATGAGTATATATCAATAGCGGCGTTAGGTCAGTTGGTCACTTGGTGAGGCGTGAGATTCCGGTGCTGCGCGGTTCAGGGTTCGATTCCCTTCCGTCGCGGTTTTTTTGAATTCAATTACCCCACGGTTTGAAAAACCGTGGGAATTGTTGTGTGCCACGCTGTAACAGCGGTGTGGCACACTTTGACCCCTCTATACCCACGGTTCTCCAAAACCGTGGGTATAGGCTGATACCCCTATACCGACGCCATTCCAGCCCACGGTTCCCAAAACCGTGGGTATAGGCTATACCCACGGTTTTGGGGGCTATACCCACGGTTTTGAACCGTGGGTATAGGTATTTTTTCCAGTAGTGAACGGAAACCGATCATCTAACAAATTCTCCATTCCAGTCCTTTCATTTCGATCATCACCAATTTGAGATTTCATTTTCTCCCCATTGTGATACCACACAAAGTAGTTTGCTTGAAAACCATTTTTGGTTATGTGGTAGCTAACTTCTTCACGACTCAACCAAGGTCTACCAACACAATTGGAACATGGGCAGTGTATGCGACCACTATCTGAAGCATTGTGAAATGCAAAATCTATAAAGCTCTCCAAATTGTTTTGAAAATCGCTTGAGATACGATCGGTTTCATACATCCAACTTCTGTCCATTCTGTAAAAAAATTCATATAAGTCATTTTGTCATAAACAATTCAATAGGATTGAACTTTAATAGAAAATACATTTAAGTAAACGATAAAGGAAGAAAATATTCATGGTATCAACTAGAAATGTGAAAAAAACATACTAATGTGTTATTGAAAAAATGTAAAACCAACAAGAACTTAATGTGTTATCACATCAGAGCATGCCTCATCCCATAACCATATTAGTAGGGTACCCTCGTGGACAGCCCCGCCCACCCCCGTGGACAACCCACCCACCCCCGTGGACACCCCCTACCCCCTAGACAGCCCAACCACCCCCGTGGACAGCCCACCCACCCCCCTCGACACCCCTTCTCCCTATGGACAGCCCCCCACCCCCTTGGATAGCACGCCCACAACCCTGGACACCCCTACCCCCTGTGGTCAGCCCACCCACCCCCCCTGGATAGCCCGCCCACCCCTCCTTTGTTGTACCCCTCTCTCTTGGATTTTAATGATCATAATCACTCTCATCATGTTCTAACTTATTTTCAAGTGTTTTGATGCTAGGAAAAAGGTTGCCCAGGAGTTGGCCCAAGAAGGCTGATAGTGGACTCTCTAAGTCCACCAGCCAGCCAGTATGGGCACCGGCCAACCGGTTCTTGCCCACCGGCCAGCCGGAGGACCCAGGCAGTAGGCTTGCCCACTGCCTGGTGCCATCGGCCAACCGGTGGATGACCACTGGCAGCCGGTGGAACCCAGACAGAAATCCTGCTCTGTTTGGACCACCGGCCAGCCGGGAGCCCTACACCGGCCAACCGGTGGACCACCGGCCAACTGGTGAGACACCACCGGCCAGCCGGTGTTCCCAGTCAAACTACCATTGGGCTTTGACCAGACTTGTACTTTTGACCCCCAATGGCTCCGGAAGCCCTCCAACGGCCATATTGAAGTGTTTATGGGTATTTCTCCTATAAATAAGAAACCATGGATGTCGGAAACATAACCTAATGATATTTTGATGTCTTGAAGCTATAACGACAAATCTCCAAGGCCTCTTGTGATCCATTTCCATCCTTGAATCTTGAGCTCCCTCTCCATCAGCCCACCCACCCCCCCTGGACAGCCCGCCCACCCCTCCTTGACAGCCCGACCACCCCCGTGGACAGCCCGTCCACCCTTGTGGACAGCCCGCCCACCCCCGTACCCCCCTGGACACCCCATACCCCCCCTGGATAGCCTCTCCCACCCTCCCAAACAGCCCACACCCCCCTCCCCTGCAACCCCACCACCACCACCTAGACATACCACCCCCCTGGAATGTGTAGAAATAACATAAAAATACATGATATATAGATAACACAAAATACTCAACCTATGGGTTCACATTAACTACATAATCACACACTTCACTACTACCATAAAACACATAAACCACACCACCACCACACAAGACACATAGCATTTCTCACATTCATTTATAATCCACTTCATTCACAATTACATTGTCCATTCATTTAATGTTAAATTAATTAAATCCATTTACCACACATCCATTTCTATTCCATCTCATTTATTTAATATCTTGTTTTTTTGTTTTAACAGCATAATTTATTCCATAGATAACCAGGAAACTAATAAAACCACCACACAACAACTCACCATCTCACAATAACCATCGACACCATGTTACATCGACCAACCATCTCACCAAAACAACCACATATCACAATAAAAATATTGCACATCACAAACCACCGCACAACCAAAACCACCTCACCACATTATACACCACAACTTCATCACACAACACCTCCACACGACACAACACCACCACACATCATCACTATCATACAACTTCACATGACACATCCATGCCCACTAACCATCACATTACAACCCCACATATCACAAAGACCAACTAGTCACCTCAATCCCCATAAAACAGCCTACAACATACAATGAAACACAACAAAAAACCTCTCATAGAGGAAACATACCCCAACTTCCACAATTTATTTATTCAAGGTCTTTTATTACATTACCCCTTTATTTAGCATGGACATTATAACACAACTGATATTCCAGGGGAAACTAATTAATTAACAAAATATTTATTCATTTCCCTATTTTACACGGTGAAATCAAATAAAAATCCAAACTTAAAACTAAAATATTAGATCAATAACAATAAAAACAAGGTACCATATGTGTATAAAGAAAAAATTACTTGATTTGAGATGATTCAAATGGGTTTTCACCTATTCGGATGGGGGATTTGGAGAGCAGCAGAGAGGTGGAGGTGGATTGATAACTTAAAACTAAAATACTAAAGCAATAACAATAAAAATAAGGAAGTATATGTGTATAAATGAAAAGATACCTGATTTCACCTCTTCGGATAGGGGATTTCGCCAGAGGAGAGTGGTGGAGTGGATGAAATTAGGTTCTGTGCGAATGGGGGAGAGCAGGATTTGGGGGAAATAATTCCCAACAGTTTTAAAGAACCGTTGGGAAAGAGATGTTAAGGACCCCTTTGCCAATGGTTCTCTTGAACCGTTGGCAAATGGTGATTAACACACCCCTTTACCAACGGTTTGAAGAAACCGTTGGCAAAGGGGTGTCTTTTCCCAACGGTTTCAATGAACCGTTGGGAAAGGCATTATTAGTCCTTCAAGGCCAATGGTTTTAGCAAACCGTTGGTAAAAACCCGTTGGGAAAAATAGCATTTCCAGTAGTGTATACTCTGGGAGTATATGAGAATGCTTTGAGGTACATGTGGTTGTTTGTACCTGAGAATGTTTGTGCGCTTGGATGGGGCTGAGGTGGGGCCACACGTCGTGTGGGCCCCACATGCGTGTCATGTTCTTCTTTGCGTACCTTTGACCTCTTGCGACGTAGAGGGTCCCTCTGCGCTCGTTTGTTTGACCAGCAGGGTGGAGTTTCCCCGGGCCTGGTGCTCTTTTGTCAGACCAGCAGGGTTGAGTGGTCTCCCCCTAGTCTTGTTCTTGATGGTTTGGCTGGTAGAGATGGTTTGTTTCCTCTACTTCTTCAGCTATGAGGGGTTTCAGTACTGTGCCCTTTCACCGGTCTGCGACACTGTTTGCAACTACGGGTGTTCGTGCAGCGTGGGTGTTTTCCCCACTTTCTGGGTTGAGTTGACTCAGTCCGCTTAAACAGTGACTCAACGGATTGGAGCGGGATCACCTTGTGAGTCCTGGGGAGTTTCTCCCGTTGCTATGTGTTCCCTGGTAGAGCTTGTGGTTTCGGTGTGACCAACACTTTACGTGGGCACCGATTCTCTACCCAGGAGGTTGTTTCCAGCAGGGATGAGGTTGTTTCCAGCAGGGATGAGGTTGTTTCCAGTAGGGATGCGGTTGTATCGAGTAGGGCTCGTCAGTAGGTTACCATCCAGCAGGGATGACCAGTACAACGGTGTTCACCGAGCAGTACCATCCAGCAGGGATGGCCAGAGCAGTTCTGGGCTTACCTCCAGTGGGGCTAGGCAGTGGTCCCTGATGCCGGGCTTACCTCCAGCTGGGCTGGGAAGTGGTCCCCGATGCCAGGCTTACCTCCAACTAGGTTTGACAGTGGTCCCCGATGCCGGGCTTACCTCCATCTAGGCTGGGCATTGGTCCCCGATGCCGGGTTACCTTCAGCTGGGCTGGGCAGTGGTCCCGTCACCGACTTTTGTCGGGTCGCCCTCCAGTGGATTACTCTATTACGAGACTAGGCAGTGTGGAACCTGTCGACTTTCTGGGTCTCCCTATAGTGGGAACCTCTTGACTTCTAGGGATCCTCCAGCGGGGCTGGGCAGGGGGCCGTCTGTCGACTGTGAGCAGACCTCTTGACTGCGGGGCAGTGACGTGGTGTGGTTTGACGTTCCCCAAGAACTCTCAAGTACGAGGAGCTTTTCCCCCAACGAGACGCGTCCTTGTGACGCGACCTAAAACCGTACGGGCGAGTTAGTGCCACCCAAAGCGGATAGTGTTGAGGTGTGGTGGTTTAATCCCTTGAATTGTAGTTCAGGGAAGACGTGGGGATACTGGGCATCGATGGTGTTACTTCTGGGACTGTTGGCTACTCTTTTCTTGGGCTGAGCTACGGGACGGAGATCCCCTCACGACATTGTTCGGGCTTCTTGATTGAGCATCAGGATATGTATATACCTTGATCTAGTACCCACTTCTTGGATTTGGTTACTCTCCTTCCAGGAAAAGCGAAGACGCGCGGGGTATGCCACGTGATTTTCATGTCGAGCTTCTCATGGTTGGACGAGTCTACTCTCCTGCTATAGGTATCAAAGACTCGACGGGAAGTTCATCTTCTCACCATTTCCAGCTCCTTGTCTCTGGACAATTCTACATTATTTCCTCTTATTGGGTTGAGCTGGACTCTTTACTGTACTCCTTACTGCCTTTCAATTGTAGTCCTTTACTTTTCCCTGTTCTCTCTACTGCTCACCTTTCGGTACCTCCTTTGTTTCTCCCTCAAGCCTTCGGGGTATCCTACTGAGTATTTTTATACTCACCCCTGCTTGGGTTGTGCCCGCACTTGGTGTGTCCTTGTAGACGGCAGACAGGTGGAGCGTGACTTCAGTGGAGCATAGGAGCTTGGGAGCTTGGACCGCGTGCGGTGGTCGTAGCCGGGTTCCTGGTGGGAGACCCGTCAGCTGTTTCTTTTGTTTACCTATTTCCAGGTTGTGGCACCTTTTCTGGTTGGGCACATGTTTTTCCCCTTTTTCCTTTTCAGCACTTTACTTGTACTATTTAGAGGTCGATGCACTTTTTGGTTTAAATATAGCAGTTTCCCTTTTCTTTACTTGTCTTTTCTTTTACTCCGCACTATTGCATTGAGTGGGCTGCGTGTGTGTGTGTACAGGTACTTAGGCAAAGGCCTCCCCGAGTTGTTGTGCCTTCAGCGCTAGTCTCCATCCCCTGGCCTATGGAGGTAGGCTTGGGGTAGTTGCGGCTCGAGCCCGGGTAGGGTCGGGTCGTGACACCACATATGTATGCACACTTGATAATCCAAGAAGCATGGGATGAGTTTACTGGCTCTTGTGAGGAAAAATATTTTTATAAACTTTGTGGATGGTAATAAATTTCTTGGAAATACATGTATTAATAACTTTGATAAAGAATTGTTAATTTATGAGATAACAATTGAGTGCCAAAACCCCTAATATAAAACAACTATTAGGTATTCTTCACTTAAAAAATTTAGTACATATCTTAAATATACCTTAATACATTAATGTGACATGAAACAAAAACATAATTATGTTCTTATGTTTATATTCATATTGATGAATCCTAATCCAAATCCACTTCCACCCCATTCCATGTTCTCCAGAAGGAGGAAAATGTAAATAATTATGAGTTTTTATTAGGTGAAAACACACAAAAAGTGTGGGAAGCATGTGTATGTATGACATAATAAAAATTTGTTTTTCTTTAAATTCATATTAAATAACAATGAATTCTTATTTTCCTATATTTTTATACAACTTATACAAAAGAATCATCATCAACTATACCAGATGAATATCTACTATCGATGGAATTAAAGCGGCTAGAAAAATATGTTAATGTTAGAGGTTCAGGTTTTGGGGTGACACCCTGAATATATTTTGAGAAAAAATAGGGGGATAAAGATAAAAAAAATTGAAGAGATGCATTCATTATTAGTTTCTCTTGAATAAAAATTTCATTTACAACCGGAGATGCTAGAAAATGTTATGTAGATGAAGCGAAGAGAAGAAAAAACTCAAGAACAACCACTATGTGAAGATTCCCCCCACCCCCATGAACTTTTAGGTGAGACGTTCCCCTAAAAGATCTATCATAGATGAGGAAATAAATATTCTCATAATTGTTTCCATGGAATTTAAACATTGATACCTTTATTGTACTGATATTCTATAGGGTAAAAAAATTATTGTGATTTATATCTATCAACACCCCACCATCACCTTATTCTAAGGGATACCGTTTTCAATGTCCATAAAGATACTCTACACAACATATAAAATTTTAATAAGTCATGTGAGAGTGAGGATTATCATAGTTCATGAGCTGATCATTGAGATACCTATTCCACTTGATGACATATATATTCATATGGTTGATCAAGCTATTAGAACATTCATAGAATTTACATAAGATCTTGTAAAAAACATATCAACAAGGAGTTATTAATTTCCAATTTATTTTTCATAAACAACCTTTAACTATTAATTAAAAAAGGTATGAACCAATGAATGTTATTACAAATGGACAAAGGGAAGCGATGAAATTAAATGTCGAATCAGAACAATCAAAAGGAGCAACCAACCAATCCAAAAGATCTTTACAAGAGCACTGTTACCCCAACTGTTCAATATCTATATTTAATAACATTGAAGGTTCTTGTGGATAATATGTTACAAAGTGGTAGTAACACCATATTTTATTTTGAAGAAAAAATGTATGGATAGTACATTATAGACTACATTTATCTTGAAAATGTAAATGAAATCCTCATGTATGACTCGTTAGGAGTATTAGTTGTAAATATATAAATGGGATGTTTTTTCATGATTTTTTTCCCAACAGAGGATCTACTATGATAATTATGAATAAATACAATTAATATTTTTTTCAGGCATCTATATAAATAATATTTAAATGGAAAACCTTATGAATACAAATATGAACTCATTATTCCACACATCACTTCAACACAACTAACCTTGTTGGATTCAGATCAAATTGATGCAATAGTGGAAAAACTAGAAATAGTGTTTAAAGAAAACTTACAGACAACATAATATTCTTATTACCAATGATGTAGGGGTAAAAATTTACAATTTAATCATACGAAATATATTTCCATTCCTTTCATTACTTATTCCTTTTTTTAGAACACAGTTGATACTCATTGAAAATAAATTTCGATACTCCAAAGATTTATTTTATGGATTCACTACATGGATACCGAACAAACCAATGACACATGATGCTGTTTTTCAATTTATAATACACTACATCCAACATTTAATAACCAAAATTCAAGTTAGTTATTTTATATTATGCTTAATGATAATTATATTATGATAGGGAGGTGTTTAAATATAATCAAAATAATGGAATGAGGACAATAGATGCGTAAAAAGATCCTATCAACTTATACATGTGGATAAGTATTAGGGTATATATAATAAGATTTCACTATAAAGAAACATAGGAAAAAATTACTACTTTTTATCAATGTTTCTGTAGTTTCTAAAACAAACCAATAGAAAAGATTGTTCTTATTATGTTTTCAAATTTACAAGAGATATCATATACCATAAAAAAACTAGCATCCCCAAAGAGGTATTCTCAAAGATAATTAATATTTCATTTAAAAATATTTATTAATACTTTGTGTATTTATATTTTTCTAGTACTACCATGACTGTCGAAAGTCCTTATATTCACAAGATGAAATAGATTTTTTTAGAAACAATTGGGTAGCAAAAAAAGTGTTATAATGTACACATATATAATGAAGATGTGACTTCCTACTACTTATTTAGTTGATTTTATCAAAATTTTATCTATTTCTTTAGTTTATTTCCTTATAATATTTTTCTGATGCTCATTTTTCTACTTTTCAGAGATATGATGAAGAAATGACTTCATCAACAAATATGATTCAATAATGTACTATGATCATGAACTATAGGAAAAAAGACATGTTGGAATAAAACATAGCTCAATTTGATACACAGTGTACCATGTATGACTCATTTTTTTTGGATTCAGTTTAAAATTGACATTTTATTAATGTACTATTTGATATTTATGTTTATTTTTTTATTTATAGTATAACTAACATAAAAATTGTTTTCCTATACAGGTGGATTATTTTTCTCTAGTGGTCATGGTTTGTTTGAAGCTTCTCGTGCTCATGAGAGGTTGTAATTTGAGGCTATAATGGAGATAATGAAAATAAGTAAATGGGTCAATAATGTATACAAACAGCATGAAAAGGCGAATTCATAATAATTGTTTAGTTAATTTTGTCACTATTTTATCTTATATTTTTAATTTAATTTATTATCATTTTTATTTAATTTTTTTTTTCATAGTTCTTTTGGGATTTATATATTTTTTTCAACTATTTCCAGCAATCCATAAAAAGAGAACATGGTGCTTTTGTATTGTGCATTTCAATAGTATGGGGTTTCCTCTTCCATTCAAATAGAATAATTCTCTATTTTTTAGATTGTTATAGATAGTTTTAAGAAAAACACAGATCACATACTCAATCAGCCCCACCTTAATGTAATACAAAGTGTTCTCAGTTTGAATCGATCTGTTATTTTTAGTTTATAATTTACATTTTATTTCAAAACACACATCACATAATCAAAAGTTATCAAAAACATTCATAATGTTAATATACTTTATTAAAATGATCCATAAGTCATTTTCAACATGTAAGAATTGGTCGTACCTTAATCAGACACATATAGTGACTGATATGACTCCAAGAGTGTATTTTTATTTAATAATGATATTAATTTTAGTAAAAAACACAAGTAACGCACTCCAAATTGAGAAAATGCATTTAGATTGGTTTTATACTTTAGGAAAACGATTTATAAGTCATTTATGACGTGTAATAATCCATTGAACCTCAATATGAAACATGATGTGACATGTAAGAATCCAAGTGTGTATTTTTATTTAAATTTGACATTAATCTTAGTAAAAAACACAAGTGAAAAATTTAAAACTGATAAAATGAATTCAGATTGTTTTATTCATTTAGAAAAAGATCCAAAAGTCATGTTTAATGTGTAGGAATTAGCATCACCTCAATCTGACACATGGTGTGACCGATATGACTCAAAGTGTGTCTTTTAAATTAAAATTGACATTAATTTTAGTAAAAAAGACAAGTGACATACTCAAAACTGAGAAAAAACATTCATATTGTTTTGATACTTTAGAAAAAATATCCATATGCAATTTTTGATGTATAGGAATTAGACTCCCCGTCAATCTGATTCATAGTGTGACTAGTATTAATCAAAATGTCCATTATTAGTTTAAAATTTACATTTGAGTTCAAAAAGCCTATCACTCACTTTAAATTGAGCAAACACACTCTGATTGTCTTTATAATTTTGGAAAACAATTCATATGTATTGTTTTACATGTAGAAATTAGTCTCAGATAAAATTAACACATGATGTGACTCGTATGACTCAAAGTGTATGTTTCAAGTTTTAAATGACAATTTAGAAAAAAACACAAGTAAAATACTAAAAATTGAGAAATAAATTCAGATTCTTTTAATTTATTAATAAAATGATCTATGAGTCATATTGGACATGTTGGAAATATAACCACCTCAATAAGATACACAATGTTACCAATATGATTCCAAGTGTGTCTTTTTATTTAAAATGGACCTTAAATTTAATTGAAAAGTGACATTCTCAAAATTGATAAATGCATTCATATTTTTTTATACTTAAAAATTATCTATATGTCATTTGTGATGTGTAGGAATTAGACTCACCTCAATCTGATACACGGTGTTCTCGTTATGGCTCAAAGTATCCATTATTATTTTAAAATTGATATTTTATTTCAAAAAGTGTGTCACTCACTAAAAACCAAGCAAAAACACTCTGATTGTCATGATAATTTAGGAAAATGATTCATAATTAATTTTTGATGTGTAAGAATTAGTCTCATGTAAAATAGACAAATGATGTGACTAATATGACTCAAAGTGAGTGTTACAAGTTTGAAATGATATTTTAGTAAAACACAGAAGTGGCATATTCAAAACTCAGAAAACATAGTCAAATTTTTTGATACATTAAGACAAGGATCAATAATTGATTTCTGACATTTATTAATTAGATTCACATCAATCCAATGCACGATGTGACTGGTATGACTCCAAGTTATCCTTTTTATTTAAAATTTACATTAATTTTAGTAGAAAGGAAATGTGACATACTATAAACTAATAAAACACATTTAGATTGTTTTGATACGTTAGTAAAATAATCCATAAGTCATTTGTGGCATGTAGGAATTATCATCACCTCAATATGATACATGGTGTGCATGGTATGAATCAAAGTTTCTATTTTTTTTAAATTGACATTTTAGTTTAAAACGTGCATCACTGACGGAAAACATAGAAAACATGATCCAATTTCCTTGACAAGTTTTTTTTAAATACTCATAAGTCATTTTTGATGTGTAGGAATTAGTCTCATGTCAAAATGACACATGATTTGACCAATATGGCTCAAAGTGCATGTTTACAATTCGAAATTTCATTTTAGTAAAAAATAGTGACATACACAAAACCAAGAAAACACATTAAGTTTTTTTATATTTTAGGAAAGCAATCCATAAGTTATTTTTGACATGTAGGAATCAACCTTAACTCAATCCGATGCATGGTGTGACCAGTATGACTCAAAGTGTGTCTTTTTATTTAAAATTTACATTAATTTTAGTAAAAAGGAATGGTGACATAATCAAAACCCGGAAAAAATATTCATATTGTTTTATACTTTAGGAAAATGATCCATAAGTCATCTTTGATATTTAGGTTTCAATCACTACTAAATCTAATACACGGTGTTCCCGGTATGACTCAAAGTGTATGTTATTAGTTTAAAAATGACATTTTAGTTCAAAAAGTTTACTATTCATTGAAAATTGATAAGGCACACCTAATTATCTCTATAATTTAGGAAAATGATTCATCAATCATTTGTGATATATAGGAATAAGTATCACATCATACTGACACATGATGTGACCGGTATGACTCAAAGTACGTGTTTGCAGTTTGAAATGAAATTTTAGTAAAAAACACAAGTGGCATACTCAAAAATGAGAAAATGCACTCAGATTATTTTTATGATATATAAAAATGATCCATATGTCATTTTTAATGTGTAAGAATCAACCGAACCTCAATATGACACACGTTGTGACCTGTATGACTCAAAGTGTTTGATTTTATTTAAATTTGAAAATAATTTTAGTAAAAAGGATAAGAATCATACTCAAAACTAAGAAAACACATTCATATTGTTTTAATACTTTATAAAAATGATCCATAAGTCATTTTTGACATGTCAAAATTAACCGAAACTCAATTCGACACACAGTGTGACCAGTATGACTCTATGTGTGTCTTTTTATTTAAAATTGACATTAATTTTTGTAAAAATAATATGTGAAATACTCAAGAAAAATAAAACACATTTGTATTGTTTTTATACTTTATTAAGACAATCTATAAGTCATTCATGCTGTATAGGAATCAGTGGAACCTCAATCTGACGCACCATTTGCGTGAAATGACTCAAAGTGTCTGTTACCAGTTTAAAATTGGCATTTTAGTTAAAAACTTGTTTTACTCATTGAAAACCATGAGAAATGCTCTAACTATCTTGATAATTTGTGAAAAGAATTCTTAAATCATTTTTGATGTGCATAAATTAGTCTCACAGCAAAACAACACACAATGTGACTGATATAACTCGAAGTATTTGTTTTCAATTTAAAATGACATTTTAGTAAAAAAATCATCTGACATACTCAAAACCAAGAAAACACATTTGGATTAGTTTGATACATTAGGAAAATGATCCATAAGTCATTTTTGACATGAAAGAATAAACCACACCACAATTTGACGCCCAGTGTGACCGATATGACTCTAAGTGTATCTTTTTATTTAAAATTCACAATTTGTATAAAGGAAAAGTGACATAATAATAAAAAATAAAATAGATTCAAATTTTTTGGATAATTTATGGAAATGTTCTGTAAGTCATTTTTGATGTGTGGGAATCAACCGCACCTCAATCTAAAACATGGTGTTCCAGATATTACTCAATGTGTTTATTATTAGTCAAAAATAGACATTTTAGTTCAAAACCTATATCACTCACTGAAAACCAAGAAAATTCATTCATATTGTCTTTATACATAAGTAATATGATTCATAAGTCATTTTTGACATGTAAGAATTAGTCTAACATCAATCCAACACACGATGTGACCATTACTCCAATTATGTGTTTTCAATTTAAAATGTAATTTTAGTAAAAAAGACAAGCGACATACTCAAAATTGAGAAAACATATTCATATTGTTTAAATACTTTAGGAAAAAAATCCATAAGTCATTTGGGGTGTGTAAGAATTATCCCCACCTCAATTTGATGCATAGTGTGACTGGTATGACTCAAAGTGTGACCTTTTATTTAAAATTGACATTTTATTAATGCATTCATTAATATTTATGTTTAATTTATTTCCTTATAGTATTACTAACAGAATAATTGTTTTCTTATACCAGTGGATTCTTTTTCTAAGGTTGGGGTGGTTTTTTTGATAACTGATACCATGATTAGGCTTTTTTGAGAGGGGGTGACAGGTGCCAAAGACAATTAAATATTGATATTTTTAAATGATTGTGGATTGTAATTGCAATTGTAATTACAAAAAACGTTGTTTGAAATGTATATAATATAGTTTTTTTTGTATTTGTAATGTAAATTTTATTTCAATTAAATTATGAATTTTCATGCAGGTGTATTTGTTTCATTGTGCTGTTATTCAAATAGCACACTGCAACATTAGGGCCTTTATTAGTGCTATTTCTAGAGCCAATAAAGGCCTCCATTTATTAGTTCCAGTGAAATCATTGATAAATAGCCCCTTTTAATGGAACTGATGAAAACGGTGTTTTTTGTGCCGTTAAATCTGTTTTTATGCGCTGTTAAAGAGCCTATATTTGGTTGTGATAATTGTAAATATATATTTATATAAATAAATTTTTATTTATAAATATATATTTACAAATATATTTAAAAATACATAACTAAAATTATTTAAATTTATTTATATATAAATATATTTAAATTATATATAGCTATTTATAATACACTACCACAAATCATGTCTTTCCTAATAAAAACTTCTATCAATGCTAGACATAAAACAATGATAAAAGGGTTACCTTTATCAATGCTATTTGAAAGCACTAATAAAGGTGTACCCTTTATTAGTGTTTTTAGTGCTGATAAAGGTAAATCTTCGTCAGCGCTGTTCTTAGCACTAATAAAAAGTTTAAATAAAAATATTATTAATATATATATAATTATTACATTTATATTCAACAAATAATGATTACTCATATACATTAATTAAAAAAATTCATGTATATAATTAATATAAAAATAATATAAAAATATATATTTTTAAATAATTCAAATATAAATAATGTTTTTTAAAAATTATTTAGAAAATTATAAATAAATAAATATATATTTAAATAATTCTAAAATTATAATAAATATAATAAAGATATTTATAATTATATATATAAATATATTAATAAAATACTAGTGGATCGTCACTCCCTAGGTACAATGAAGCGCTCTACTAGGGTTTGTTTGATTCTCCTTACAGTGTCGAGCACCTCGTCATACTTTGATAGAGGCTGTTTGTGAGCAGCCTTGATCTTTGTTTCTTCTCCAGAACATCTAGAGGCTACATTGCTCTCGATTATTTTCTGATATCATTACCACTTCCATCTCTAACTCGACTTTCTCTTGGTTTTCATGTTCATCCTATTGGCTCTCCTCATCCCTAGATCTAGTTCAGATCTGGTATCTCCCTACCTGGATCGATGTTCATGCGGTGTTCCTTAGTTCTATATCATGGCTGCAACAGAGTTTAGGTCGGGGCTTCTCATTGTGCAGTGAATGTACAATGTCTTTTTCGGGTAGAACTGTTCATTGATCTAGTGGTAGTTTGGCTAATTTTGGGCAGTGATGTGGGTGATATGGGGATGGTCTCTTTTTCGGTGATGGTTGGGTTGTGCGAGTCATTTCATGGTACGTATTGGATGACAATGAGGAAACAGTCAGTTAGTGGTTGGTGATCTGGGTTGTCAGAGGTCTTCTGGACAATGTCGCTTAAGTGAGAGACTGGGACATCAATGGTCCTCTAATCAGTGATAGTTAGTGATGTTGATCTGCTCTGGTGGTCTTGGATGGTTCATCTAGATCTATTCTATTTCATGGTTCCATTGGTTTGATTTTATTGTAGATATCTAGGATAATGTTGGATTTTGCCTCATTTCACATGGATTGCGGTACAACTTCTTCCAGGTGTCACTTGGTGGGTGGCCTCAAAAGAGGGATGGGTGTACTGACAGCCATCATCATCCATCAGTCCTCATTTTGTACAGATAGGTATGTTGATTTTGACTTTTTATGGTGTTTTCTATCTGGTTTTTTCATTGCAACAGGTTGATAGTGTGGTGAGTTCCTCACACACATTTTTAGGTGGGTAACTTGAAAAAGAGATAGGTTTACTGACACCTATCGCCTTGTCCTCCTTCCACATGATCGTGTGGGTGGGATGAGTGCTTTGTTACATTATGATGGTCCATCTTGATGAAGGATACTAGTTGGTCATATGTAGAAAAGATGACTTGTGACCCTCTCTTAAAGTTGTAGAGGATTATGACTAGCCTAACATGGATAGTTAACTTGTCTCTATTTGTGCTAATAATGACTGTTCATTGATAGGAAAGTGAGAGGACAAGGTTGAAAAATTGCGTCCTGTGGAGGAAGTGGGTGACCATATTACTAGAGACTTGCTAGTTGGGAAGACAAATGGGGAGGGTGCCACTCTTTTACCAGACTCTAGTTGGGGTAGAAACACGTTTACTTTGCTTGAAATTGTTATTAGATCTTTTAGTAGGGATTTCATCCATGAGGAATTCAGCAACATGATACCGTTTCAAGGTGATGGACAACTCTCAGCTAGCGAGGATGTCAAAGACATTGGAGGCCATGACTCTGAGGCCCATGATGAGGATTAATTGAGCATGGATGATCATGAAATTGCTTGGCAGGCTCTTAAATAGCGGAAGCAAGGAAAGCATCTAAGAAATTGGGGTGGATCCCGAAGTGGTCAGAGACATAATAGAATATGATTGTTGATTGATCCTTTTTTGGTGGTATTTTGTACCACTTTTCTTGCATTGAAACCTTTTTCTTATGTACATTTTGTTCTAAATAAAGTTTTAAGACCATGGGTTTTAATATATGGCTTCACTATTCATAGTATATTTATATATTAATAAAAATGTATAATTATATAAATATATATAAATATATAAATATATATAATTATATAAATATATATAATTATATAAATATATATAATTATAAAATTATATATAATTATAAAATTATATATAATTATAATATATATTTATAATTATATACATATATTTATAAATATTTTTATTTATAATTATAATTATAAATAAATAAATATATATTTAAATAATTATAAAATTATAATAAATATATTTAAAAAATAAATGTATTTATTATATTTATAATTATATATACTTATATATTACTATATATATATATATAATTTTATAAATATATATAAGTATATAAATATAATTATAATTATATACAAATATTTATAAATTTATTTATTTATTTAATCGCTTTTTGTAAGGTTGAGGCGCAGTGGCCCTTTTGTTAAATAAAAATGTAAAAAAGTAGAGGAGGAACATGAAAAACATAAAATGTCCATAGATAAAGAAAAAATAAAAAACCTAGAATAAATCAAGTTACTTGAGATTGAGTACTCATGCGGTGGTGAGAGGCTCGTCCACCCCAACCATATAGATGAAATCCACTTCTCCTTGTTTTAACCTGCATCCATGGTCCACAACCATCATCTGGAAGTTCATATAAACACCATCAACTATTTCCTCTGTACTAGATACACAATCATTATTTTTTCTATGCTCCTCACTACTTCCAGGTGCAAGCAGAACAAATGAGTTATATGTACCAACCTTCAAAATCATAATATTCTTCACAGGTTGTATAGTATCTGAGCCCATAGAAGGAAAGGCAATTTTTGATTTATTAATAATAAAAAATTCATACTTTGAAATTGGAACCTCATTGTTAAAACCATAATCAAAGCCAAAATTCTTTTTGCTGAGAGCAGCTGCAACTCTTGTTCTATCTCCTTCAGCAGGGTCCATCCTTGAAGATAAAGCAGTATCATGTATCTCCGTGCTTAGAGAAGGTTTTGGAACGAAAACAAGTCCCTACTAAGCATTTAAATCACTCAATATCTGAGTAGTCTGCATTCCATATATATGTTGGAGAGAATCCTGATTCCGTGTTGAAAAGTTCTTGCCAAAAATATCACGAGAAACCCGTCGAAATATGAAATCAGTATAAGCAAAATAAATAAATCAGCACACATGAATTTTTAATGTGTAAAGGGGTCTTATCAACTAAAAATATTTTATCTCTATCCATCCTCAGGGAAAAAGATTTAATAATATTGGAATTTGATATTTCCTAGACATGAGAAAGTTTTAGTGACAACACAGGTCTTGGTTTATCCTTTGATTTACCAGGATCCACAAAATCCTACAATACACTTGAATAAAATGTATTCCCACTCACTAACCCACCCACACCAAGATAAATTGAAGTAGAAGAAGCCCATAATTCATTTAAAACTAGACTTTTTTCCAAAGAATCCATATTGGATCTAATGGGCCTAAGAGAATTGGACTATATAGAAGTACCCAAAACCTTATCATTTCATTTTTAGGAGTAGGATTACTTTTCTCTTGAATACTAGAGGTTAGATCCCATTTTGGATTGTATTTCATTGAAGTTGAAGCCTCCCTCTTGGCCTTCCCTTTACAATATTTTGAATAAACCAAAATTTTATCCATCTAAATCCCATCATCCACCATATCCTTTGCAAAAATCTCCTTAGAAACTTAACTATCATATGATTCGTCTCCACCCTGGTCTTCAACTATGCCACCAATCAAGATATCCTTAAATGAATATCCCACAACATCCAATTCATTTTACACTTCCATATTGTCCTTGGAGATAGCAGGCTTATCATTTATATGAATATGAGAAAGAAACACATCATTATTATGAGGAGATGAAGAAGGTATAATCTTAGGAATTTCTGTGTATCTGATGTTCTGAGGAATAAATTTAGCACCAAGAATTAGTGTCCCTTGAGAAGAGTCCTCAATATGAACATGGGGATGAACACTAATAAAATTTAAATTTATGGAGGTAGAATCATGAGTAACCTCATCTGCAACCTTATATTTAGCTTGATTAAGAGTACCTTGGGCCGCCCCATTACCTTCATTCCTTTTGAAATGCGGAAAATCATTGCCCTTTAACTGACATCTAGCACAAACAAGATTTACCCTACAATTAAACCTAGAGTGTCCAATAATACAACAGTAATCACAGAAAAACAGAATTTTTTTATAAAAATTATAAGATTGATATAATCCTAAATAGTCGAGAGAACAAACTTATCAATCAAAGAAGAACTTAAGTCAAATTAAACCAAGAACCATGCAATGTAACCAAAGATAACCTTCATGGTGGCCAGGTTCATCTAAATCAGGATTCTAATTGAATAAGTGATTTCATATAGAATTTTGGAGTGCCAAAACACCCAATTTAAACAATAAATATTTTATCCAATCCTGTTCATAACTGTCCTTAAAATTATTAAGGTTGAAACATAAGTTCCAATCATGAATACTAAGGATTATTAAACTTAAATTGAACAAAAAAACTCCATGCATGACCCTTCAATTCCACAGAGGGAAATAAAATATGGAAGAACCCTCATCCAAGAGAAACACCCTTGAAATCAAGGAACCCCCAAGTAGAGGCTAATAAAGATACATGATTTTTCACTTTTTAGGGCTTCATAACTTTTGATAGTGAAACATGAGAAATGAAGGAGTTCTTAAAAGTATATATTCTTTCCAAAATTTCTCAATCCAAAGAAGAAGCATGAGTTGTGGTTCCCTTTCTAATGATACATTGCGTGACCCAATTTTTTGGGAAGACAAACGATCCTCTCAAAAATCCAAAAAGGAAGAAAATCCATTCAAGGCATCCTCTTCGCACTCATTTACCTTCGTCATTGTAGATGATCCATGCCGAGCAGCTTGGTGATTTGAGATATAGGAGTAGAGGTTTAAAATCCTTGGGTGATTTAGGGAAATCTAATTGTTGGAGAGTGTTGAGATCCTCTTCTCCCATTCTTCCATCATATATTTATTTATAATTATAAATATAAATAAATAAATAAATATTTATATAATAATAAAATTATAATAAATATATTAAAAAAAATATTTATTTTATTTATAATTATATATACTTAAACATTATATATTAGGTGCTTGGGGTTAAAATTATATTAAACAGACACACCACACACACAGAATGGAAAGGTAGGCCATATCCCTCAAAGGGATAACCCACCCATCAAGTCTTATTAATTCACTATATGGCTCGAAGGCCGAGTGAAAATGAAGCCCATTACATTGCCTAAAGGACAACTAACTGGCCTAAAGCCCTAGTGCAACATGCTAACATCATATTGCATGCATTACCATACCTACATCATGCCTATGCCACTACCTACCTATGTTATACATCACGCCTCCATCACCACCTTCCTATGGAAATTCACTCCCACCTTGATTTGTACCCGGGTCTACTACAAGATTACGGGGAGCCTTTACCACTCTGGAAAGCCCCCAACAACAATTTATACAAATATTTATAAATATATTTATAATTATATAAATATAAATACATATTTTAATAATTATAAAATTATAATATATATAATTAAATAATAAATATATTTATTAATAATAATAAATATATTTATTTATAATTATAAATAAATGTAAATATATGTATTAAAACAATTATAAAATTATAATAAATATATTTGATTAATAGATATATTTATTATATTTATAATTATATATACATATATATTAATAAATATATATAATTATATAAATATATAAAATTAAAATTATATAAATATAATAATAATTATATAAAAAAATTATAAAAAAGTTTATATATAATTATAAATATAAATAAATAAAAATATATTTATATAATTTTAAATAATATGTATATTAAAATAAGTATATAAATATATATATTGAAGTAATATATAAATATGATTTATGAAACTTTTAATAAAAAATGAATCTTATTTTTATAATTTAATATATAAAAAATTATCATATTTATATTAGTCTAAAAGTTTAATAGTTTATTTATATACATTGATTAAAAATATGTATATAATTAAAATAAATATAATATATTAATTTTTATTTAAAAAATTATATAATATGGAAATGAATATATTTATTTTGATATATATTTATATTGATATTAAATAATATAAAATATATGTATATGTTTAACTGCATATATGTATGGTTATGTGTGTATATACAAATGAGCATGTATATATGCATGTGTGTGTAGATGTGTGTGTGTACATATGTTTTTAATCCATGTAAATGTTATGAATTCACTTTTTAATATTTTTGAATTTATTTAATTTTATTTATTCATTTATTATTATACTCCGAAAGGATGAAGGTTGTAGATTTTTATTGATTTTTGGATAACCCCCCTTTTAAGGGTTGAGGGGGAACCCTTACATGACCAGTAGGCCCATAGGAACAAGGCCTGTACATGAGCCAAATTCCTAGAGGCATAAGGCCTAATACATGACCTTTGAAGGCCCAAGATGTGACTACATTTTTGAACTTCCCCTCCCCAACATCTTGCATTTTGAAGGGGCCTAGCTCCCCACCTCACATGGATGATCATCTAGAGTTGCCCCGTATAGAGCTGTATGGTTCCTGGTAATGAATGCATGTGCCATACACTCTCGTTCTTTCAATCTGATTAGTTCTGATATGGTGGATGCTACTTGCTCAGAATCCACTTCTGAGCCCTAATCTTGTGTGGTTTTCCTAAGATACTTCAGGGACCTTTGTGTCCCAGAGGCTTAGTGACATGAAGGACTATGGTGGTATAAAGGCCTTTTTGGTGGCCCAAAATCCCTCTGACCGGAAGGCCTTGGTGGCTCAAAGGCCCTAAGACCCATAGGCCCAAACTAGTGACCCAAAAGCACAAATCAGATGAATAGTTCTTCCTACTACAATACTGCTATAGTAATCCAAAAATTCACCTCTACCTAGATTTGATCATTATTCTTGTTGATGCTAAGCAGGGGCCTCTACCACTTAGGTACAACCTCGTTAGCATCCATTTATTATTATATAATCATTAATAATGTTAAAAATATATGTAATTATTTTTGTAATATTTATTTAGACTTATATTTTTTATATACTTATTATATTTCCAATATGTTTTTACTTTATATGAATAATATTTATTCATATTTATTTATTAGGTTTTAACATTTAAAATATGATTGAAATTTATATAATTAATTAATTTAATTGTTTTTTTAATAATTTTTTAATTTGAATATTTAATTAAAATATACATATATATATATTTTAAAAAATTATTTATGAAATTATAAATATAAATATTTAAATAATTATAAAATTATAATAAGGATGTTAAATAATAAATATATTTGTTATATTTAAAATTATATATTAATAAATATTTATATTTATATAAATATAAATATATTTATATATATATGCTTTTTAAATATATTTATTTATAATTATAATTATGTCATAACCCCCTCCCCACAAGGTGTACCCCTCCTGAGCCGGCAATGTGAGAAGGGAGATAATGACCCCCGAGTCCCACCTCTAGTAGGCCCAGGGTTGCCGACTAGCACCGAGGGTATAGTAAACACATAGATGGGAGACATTACCCTCTATGAGAACACATGTGAAAGAGAGAGATAAGATAGACATCAACTAACTCCAACTTAGACAAAAATATAAATGAAATCCCAAGAACACATATGTAATGTCATGAAAAACTACTACAGCTGAAAGGGGAAAAACTGCAAGTACCAAAGGAAAGTAAAAACAACAGTAAATATAAGCCCAAACAGCTCCTGTAACCCAAAGCTAGTAGAAACTAGCTTGATCTCCAACCTGATCTAAGTGACCTAAAAAACAATTTATATATACATAGGGTGGGTATAATAGCATACTCAGTAGGATCCTCCTCAGAGCCTATCGTGAAAAAGTAAAGAAAGCATGCTAAAGCAAAATGAAAAACAAGTGAAACTAACTCGTCACATAAATAGGCATACTAAGTTCCCATCCTTACCATGGTTACTCTCACCAAGTATCACATATAAGAGTATATATAATAAAGAATATAAAGTGTACACTGCTACTACTTCCCCACTAGTTTGCCACTTTTCCCCAATGTCGCATGTCCTAGGCATCTCTTTCCAAAAAGGCTTGGCCACAAACACCTGGGTGAAGCACAACAACATGCACCTCATGCAACAAAACCACCACATACATGTAAGCAAAGTAACCAGGTAGTTTTTAGGAGCCACCACAGCTCATATAACGTGCATCATATGTCAGGTATTATACCTCAAGCCATTACAACCCATACACCGAGTAAGGATCGTAAAGCCATCACAGCTTATACACGTTACACCTATAGTAGTCCAAAGGATACTATATCCAGAATATATGCGTGTGAATAACCACAAGCCATTACAGCCCTCTACACATATATATGGGGAAAACTAACCACTGTGCCTACCAGCACAAGTAACTACCAAGATAAGAGAGTGGGGCCAAATGGGTTAGTCAACCATCCACCCTCCCACCTAAATGTTGGGGAAAACACCCCCAAGATGCCAATTCTAAGACTTGGTATCTTATAAGCACACAAATATTTAAGAAGCTTTATTACATTACTTTATTATCTTTTTATCAGTTGTACTTTACGTTAATTAATTATTTAAAAATTAATCAACCATTAATAATTCCACATTATATTTCATTAACATCACACCCAAAGTCTTCTATCCTCAGTGTTGTGTCCCAGAAAGCTCCAACCCCATGGGTTAACATCATTTGTTCAATTATTTATTTACATCATTACTTTCCCGTATTCCCATGCATTCTAGAAAAACATTATATGCTACTAAACACAAGGGGGATCAACATAGTGAGTATATGAACTAACCATCAATTCTTTCCTACCTATAGCAAGAGCGTAGACCCATCCTCCTTTGAGAATCTAAACACGGAAAGCACATGACACACCCCACGTGTCTTCGCCCGTTTCAGAAGAAGGGTAAGAAAGACCAGCTGCCTTGAGAAGTGGGGAATTTAAAGTAGGAAAACAACCAATAAGAATTAGTAAGCATCCCAACATTCACATCTAACCCGTTTCATCATCCCTGTTGTCCTCCCTGACACCCACATGCATAAATTGATGCATCTCTATACTCTAGGCGTCAACTGCTGCCACAACCAACAGGCCTTCATGCTCGCACATATCTCAACGGCCATCCAGTCTCACATCACAACACAAGAAGTAGAAAGAAAACATCATATCAATTGGGCTCTTGGCCCTTAAAAAAGAAAGAGGGTAACTCAGAAACCTACAATGAATTGTCTTTTATCAAAAAACAAGTTCTTCAATCCATCTTTAATTAACTGATAATCATAGGTTCCAACTTCGGGAAACCTAAACAGTAAGCTGTCAAAAATTGATTAAACATACGTACTGCATCAATTTGATTAACATAAAATTACAACAACAACAACTGAATTCATTCACATACCTCTTTATCTTTATCGAGACAATTATTAATTAATTTCTGCTTAACATTCTTTACCCAATTCCATCAAGAATGAAAAGATAACAAAGAACGCATATATATAACATTATCTAGCAAAACAAGAGGTAATAATATACGATCAATATCAATTTATTTATCCGGTTCATATATTAATTATGTGAATTCCATTGTGATCCAGTGGGATAAAACATGCTAACTCTACATCTTCACATAAAATAAAATAGAATAAACGAATCCCCTACCTCAAATAGTTCTTGACATTCTTTATACGAGAATGAGCCACACAACGAGTTAAGATATCCTCCCCTGTGACAACTATATCAACCCAAGGATGCAGAGACACCACCACATCGGCCAACACCCCAGAAAAGTTCATTAGGAATATGGGGATAGAATTCCATAAATGGGAAAGGAGAAACATAAGGAGATGAACCCTAAAATAATGACGATAGATCATACTTTACATCAAATATTGATCGATACTACTTGGTTGCATCAAAATGGAGTGGAACCAATCCAAGGAGTAAATTTTTATTGTGAAACTCCTACAAGATGGAATGAAAGGTTCGAGTGTATCACTATTGAGAACAAGGAGGAAGAATTGGGGATGAAGATATATCGCCCCTTTAGAAGATTTAACAGAGTAGTGGTTTAAGATATGCCAAATTTTCCCTTAAAATAGGATCACATTGAACCATATTGTTTGACCAAGTAAAATCATTCCAAGCCTTAGAGAAATTAATATAGGATTTATGGCCTTTGAATCATCCTTAGAGACCTTAAAATGAGGCTTTAAATGAATTTTACATCAAAGGAAACATTAAAGGGGAAAAACTGTAGGAAGCCAGAAAAACTGTTCACGAACTCGAAATTTGGAAAAGGAAGAACACTGTTCATGAACCCCACCATTGGAACCTCACCATTCTAGAAAAACTATTCATGAACTCAAATTTTGGAAAAGGAAAAACATTGTTCATGAACCTCGCTGTTAGAACCTCACTGTTTTGGAAACACTATTCATGAACTCAAAATTTGGAAAAGGAAAAACACTGTTCATGAACCTCACCATTGGAACCTCACCATTCTGGAAACACTATTCATGAACTCAAAATTTGGAAAAGGAAAAACACTGTTCATGAACCTCATTGTTAAAACCTCACCATTGGAACCTCACCATTCTGGAAACATTGTTCATGAAATCAAAATCTGGCAAAAGAAAAACACTGCTCATGAACCTCACTGTTGAAACCTCAAAATTAGAACATCAACATTCTAGAAAAACTATTCATGAACTCAAAATTTGGAAAAGGAAAAACACTATTCATTAACCTCACCATTGAAACCTCACCATTAGATCCTCATATTCTGGAAAAACTGTTCATGAACTCAGAATTTGGAAAAGGAAAAACACTGTTTAGGAACATCACTGTTGAAACCTCACCATTGGAACCTCACCATTCTGAAAACAAAGTTCATGAACTTGAAATTTGGAAAAGGAAAAAGTCTACCGTTGGAACCTCATCGTTGGCCATGTTCACATAAGCCTATTGATGACACTGTTCACCTAAGGCTACTGTTTCACTGTTCAAAGAACTGGATATTTTGAAAAGTGTTGGGGATAAGTCACCTTGACCTCCTGAAACACCTCAGACACCATATTTTTACAAAGGAATGGACTATAGAGGTCTGGGACATTACATCAGATACCACTCAAAACATTATCGTCCTCAATAATTCAAAACCAACCTAAAAGGAAACAGAAAAGAATCTCGAACAACCACCCATCGGGATACCTCTCAAAAGAGAGTAAGACACAAGAAGCAACAAAGAAATCCATCTCATAAACACGACTGGTCTACAACCACAAAGCGAACATCGTTACATGAAAATAGTTAAACATCAAACAACTCTGGGTACTGAGCACGTATCTACGACTCACGTTCCTAGGTACTCTCCTCCACGCCACCGTGTCTCTACAAGATATGAACCAAGGGGATATAATTCCCTCACAACACCTTCTCTTTGTGGTATTGGATCTCCATATGTCTGTCCTCAAAGGTCACATCATCATAAACATCGATCTCTCTTATTCGGCTCATCTACGGGGGAAGTGCTACTCGATACGCCACGACTTCAACACGACCCAAAACCTCAAAAGGCCCAACAAACTAGGGAGAAAGCTTACTCCCACGACCAAACCATTGATGCCCATGATGGGGAGTCACCTTTAGAAACAAGTGATCCCCAACATCAAACTCCAAAGGTCTCCTTCTTTGATTGGCAAATGATTTCTGACATTTCTGCACTGTCTTCATCCTCTCATGAATTACCTGAACCATCTCTGTTGTATTCTACACTAGTTCTGGTCCAAGAATTGCTAACTCTCCGAGCCCAATCTAGGACAATGAATAATGGAAAGGACGACCATACAAGGCTTCAAATGTTTCCACACCTATGGTGGAGTGAAAACTATTTTTGTAAGTGAAATCCACCAAGGGAAAGTGCCTCATCCAAGAACCTCTAAAATCTAGGACACAAGGGTATAAGATGTCTTCAAGATTCTTGATGGTCCGATCTGTCTAACCATCCATTTGAGGTTAAAAAACAGTGCTAAGGAATAGTTGAGAACCAAAATCATGCTGGTGACCTCTCCAAACCCTAGATGTAAAACAAGGATCTTGATTGAAAATGATCATCCTTGGGACTCCATGAAGTCTCACCACCTCCTCCAGATACTACCTCGACAAAACTTCCACTGATCTTGACTCCTTGATTTCTATGAAGTGGAATGATTTTGTTAAATGATCCACTACCACCCAAATAGACTCATGTCCTCCCAGAGCTCAAGGTAAACCAGTAATAAAGTCCATTGAGATGTCCTCCCACTTCCACTGAGGATCATCTAATGGTTGGAGCATACCACCAGGAACATAGTTTTCTACCTTTACCTTATGGCAGACCAAACATCGAGACACAAACTCTGCAACTACACACATTAGTCCTAGCCAACAAAAATGAATCCTCAAGGATCGGTACATCTTTTTCATGCCAGGATGCACCAATAAAGGTGAACTATAGAACTCTCTGATAACCATCTTGCATATGTACAAAGAAACAAATATCCTTCTGTGAAACAACACTTGGTGTTGTTCATCCTTAGACCAACCATTAGGGGCCTCTCCACAAACAACTCAGTCTCTCTAGACCTCCACCTCAAGATCCCCCAACTGGGACTCTTTCACCTGCTTCACCAGAGATGACTGCACCTTCATTTGAAAAAGGCAACCTCTACCCCCAACTTCTCTCATATCGAGATGTAATGCTGATAGTTCTTCCATTACTCTCTAGGAATCACCAGATTCACGCCCTGCATCACTATGTGACTTTTGAATCAGCGCATCAGCTACAAAATTTCCCTTTCTAGGTATATAATGTATTTCGAAGTCGTATTCCTATAAGAACTCTATCCACCAACACTCTCATAAGTTCAAGTCACACTGGGAGAAAAAATACCTCAAAATCTTATGATCGGTGAAAACCACAAAGCGATTTCCAATGAGGTAATGTCTCCAAAATTTCAGAGGAAACACCATGAATTACAAATAAATATCATGGTTGGAATAATTATATTCATGGGGAAACAACTACTGAGACCCATAAGAAACAACTGGTCTCTTCTACATCAGAACAAAGCCTAACCCCAGATGTGAAGCATCACAGAAAACATCAAACTGTACTCCCTCTACTAGAAGAAAAAGAACTAGAGCACTTACTAACTTCTCCTTTAGATACTAAAAAGATACCTAAAATTGATCAGTCTATATGAATTCCTAATCCTTCCTGGTCAAATATATTAGAGGAGTCACAACTTGAGAGAAATTGGCTACGAACCTCCTGTAGTAGCCTGCAAGACCAATGAAACTTCACACCTTTGACACTGTCTTGGGGGATAACCAAGACACAACTGCTTCTATCTTAGATGGATCCACAACTACTCCCTTTTGGGAAACAACATGCCCCATGAAACGGACTTCTATAGCCCAAAAATCAGACATAGATAACTTCCCAAACAGCTGATGTTGATGAAGAACTCCCAAAATGGCGTGTAGATGCTCTGCATGCTCCTCCTTAGATGTGGAGTACACAAGGATGTCATCAATGAAAAAAACCAGAAGCATGTCCCCAAACTCATGAAACACTGAGTTCATCAATCCCATAAACACAGATGGAGCATTTGTCACATCGAATGTCATTACAACGAACTCATAATTCCCCTGATGACAACAGAAAGTAGTCTTTGGGATATCATCATCCTTCACACGCATCTGATGATATCCTAACTGCAAGTCGATCTTTGAGAACCAATATGCACCCTTAAGTAGATCAAATAAATAATCAATCCATGGAAGAGGATAGCAATTATTTACTTTCACTTTGTTTAAGAGATGATAATCGACACACAACCGCAAACTGCCATCAACCTTCTTCACGAACAAAACTGGTGCACCCCACGGTGAAACACTCGGCTGAACAAAACCACACTGTAACATACCATCAAGCTATATACGTAGCACTCATAACTTAGAAGGGGACATCATATATGGATACATAGATATAAGAGGCACTCATAGTTGTAGCTCGATCCCAAACTCGATCTCTCATAGAGGGGGTAATGCTACAACCTCTTCTGGAAAGACATCAGGGTACTCTTATATGACCCTAGAAAATGACAACTGCTGAAACTCTAAAGAACTCAGCATCAGCTCAACCATCATGGATGATAAAGATGGAACACACCTCTGACCCATCCGATGGTATCTCTCGCCAACGAACACCACCGGCTCTCCATCTGCATCTAAGAATGGAACCTGCCTCCTGAAGTAATCTACGATAGCCTTTACTGAATACAACCAATCCATACTAAGGATGAAATCATATGGTTGTATCCGTAAACATAGGAAATCTCCTCAAGAGTGGTGCTACCCCAACATTAGCTGACAGTCTCTACATACTTCAAACAAGTCAGCTTGACCTCCAACTAGCGTAATCAACGCCAAGGGCACTGGAAGCCTCTCTAACTCAAGTCCCAATGAATGGAAAAGAGTAGGTGATATGAAGGAGTGTGTCTCTCATGAATCAAACAAGGCATACACCAAGTTAGAAAACAAGAAAAGGGTACCTCGTATGATGTCTAGCATGCCTGGAGCTAGCAACGCTAAAGCATGAAGCTGACCACGACCTTCTCCACGACCTATACGACCCTGATGAAGGCCACCACCATGGATTCACTCTGCTCTCTAGGGATAGAGAGTGTCATAGGGATATCCTCTGCCTACCCCATCTACCCTCTGCTGATCTGAAGATGGTGCAACCTGCTGCTGCTCCCTCAGTTGGAACTGCCTCAACGGAGGAACCTGGAGAGTAACACTTGGTGCATGATGTATACTCTAAAAGGTCAGGAATTCTCGCTACTGATGACGTTGAACATAAAAAAACAAGATCTTGATCTATTGACATCGGCCTAAGGGCCTCCATCCCTGAAGAAACGAGATGCAGAGGGTGAGACCTATCCCCGACTGAATGAAAACTCTTCTGCCCTGAAAACCCATAAACGTAGACCACAGCTTTGCTTCATGAGGAATCATGATGACTCCCCTCTTGTGATGATTCATTTTTAGACAATGTTTTCTCGATGAAATCTTCCCTCGCCAACACCTCAAGATATGTGTTCAGCATAAATGGGGTGACCTAGCGCTAGATATCTGGATGCAAAGCCTCCTCGAAATGCCTCGACCTGGCCTCCTCATCGGGCAACAGGTATGATGCATATCGCAAAAGGTTCCTGAAATGGATTCCAAACTCACACACACTAGAGATCCCCTGTTGAAGGGTATGAAGCTCCTAGAGACTAGATGCCTTTGCGGTGAAAGAAAGAAACTCAACTCTAAACTTGTCTCAGAACTCCTCCCATGAGATCGCTGACTCCTCGTGATCCCTGAGGAACAAGAACCACCACTTCCTCTCTACTCCACGAAGCATCGTCACAACCAAGGACACCCAATGCTCCTTCCAAGCATGGATCAAACTGAATCCTATCTCAACCTCCACCAAATATTATTCCATGACTGTATTTAAAAAGTATCCCTCATACTTATGAATTCTCTGGCACTGAAACTCTCAGAGTGTCCTCTTCCAAGTGTCGTCATCATCAACCTCTACCCGGTAGAAATCTGCTGGCACAGCCTACTGGACATATTCTATGCGATCCTGATGAGGACGTCGACCTGAAGCCATACCTGTAAAATAAAAAATAGTTAGATCTCGTAAAACTGGAATATGGAAGACTCATTATTAATTAATTAATTGTTTTCTTTTATTAATTTTAGGTTAACCTATCCCAAGGTCTACCCATTCAAACATAGACATAAAGAAGAATGATGCATAATCCTTTCCAAGGTCTCTACCCTAAAACTAGTATCACCTTTTTTATTAGACATTGTAAACTTAAAGGTATATGAATCAGATCATAGGGGCCCCTAAACACCTATGTTTCATTCGGTATCTAGTGTTTACATCACTTGATAAACATGAATGACACTGTTTCCCTACCAACCCATGCAACCTCACCTGTGCCTAACACCAAACTCCATTCAATCCCTCATTAAGACTGCTGATACCACTCTGTCATGACCCCCTCCTAACAAGGTGTACCCCTCCTGGGCCGACAATGTGAGAAGGTTGATAATGACCCCTGAGTCCTGCCTCCAGTAGGCCCCGGGTTAGAGACTAACACTGAGGGTATAGTAAACACACAGATGGGAGGAATTAACCTCTAAGATAACACATGAGAAAGATAGATATAAGACAAACATCAACCAAATACAACTCAGAAAACAACATAAATGAAATCCCAAGTACACATATGTAATGTCATGGAAAACTACTACAACTGAAAGGGGAAAACTGCAAGTACAAAATAAAAGTAAAAAAAACAGCAACCACAAGCCTGAATAGCTCATGTAATCCCAAGCTTGTAGAAACCAGATTGATCTCCAACCTACTCCAAGTGACCAGAAAAACAGTTTATATATACATAGGATGCGTATAATATTATACTAAGTAGGATCCTCCCTAGATTTTCTCATTCAAAAGTAAAGAAATCATGCTAAAGCACAATGAACAATAAGTGAAACTAAATCATAACCTAAAAAGGTATACTAAGTTCCTAGTCTCACCATGGGTAATCTCACCAAGTATCACATAAAAGAGTATATATAATAGGGAATATAAAGGGTACCTCGCAACTAATTCCCCACTGGTTTCCTGCTTTTCTCCAACATCACACGTCCTAAGCATCTATCTCCAAAAAGGCTTGCCCGAAAACACCTGAGAGAAGCATCACAACATGCACCTAGTGCAACAAAACCACCACATCCATGTAATCAAAGTAAGTACGTAGTTTTCGGGAGCCTCCACAGCTCATACAACCTATATCATACATCATGAATTATACCTCAAGACATTAATTCCCATACACCGAGTAAGGATCCTCAAGCCATCACAACCTATACATATTACACCTATAATAGTCCAAAGGAAACTATATCTAGAATATATGTGTGTAAATAACCACAAGCCATTATAGCCCTCTACACACATATATGGGGAAAAATAACTGATGTGACTACTAGAACAAGTAACTACAAAGAGAAGAGGGAGGGACCAAAGGGGATAGTCATCCATCCATCCTCCCACCGGAATGTTGGGGAAAACACCCCCCAATGCTCAAAATCCCTGGGGTGTCAGTTTCCCTAACTGAAGGGGTGGAGTAGCATATAGAAACACAAAAAGTATAGAATATATTATAGATCACAACCAAACTATGGGAATAACCTAGTCTTATACTCAACTGCAGCTAACATCTCTTGGACTCCCGACTGCCACTTCTAAGGCTTGGTATCCTATAATCACACAACCATTTAAAAATCATTATTACATCACTTCATTCCCTTTTTATCACTTTCACTTTACATTAATTACATCATTAAAAATTAATCAACCATTAATAATTCCACATTATATTTCATTAAAATCAAACCCAAAGTCTGATATCCTCAGCATTGTGTCCCAGCAAGCTCCAACCCCATGGGTTAACATCAATTGTTCAATTATTTATTTACAACATTACTTTCCCATATTCCCAGGAATTCTAGAAAAACATTCTATGCTACTAAACACAAGGGTGATCAACACGGTGAGTAGATGAACTACCCATCAATTCTTTGCTTCCTATAGAAAAAGTGTAGACCCATCATCCCTTGAGAAGCTAAACATGAAAAACACGTGGAATACCCCACGCGTCTTCGCCCCTTTCAGAAGAAGGTTAAGAAAGACCAACTAGCTTGAGAAGTGGGGAATGTAAAGTAGATAAACAACCAATAATAATAAGAAAGCATCCAAACATTCACATCCAACCCATTTTATCATCCCTGGTGTCCTCCCCGACACCCACATACATAAACCGATGAATCTCACAACTCTAGGTGTCAACTGCTGCCACAACCAATAGGTCTTCCTACCCCCACATATCACAACGACAATCCAAGATCACATCACAACACAAGTTATAGGAAAACAACATCATATAAATTTGGATCTTATCCCTTAAACAAGAAAGAGGGTCACTTATAACCCTACAAGGAATTATGTTTTATCAAACAACCAGTTCTTCAATCAATATTTAACTAACCGATTTATTAATCATAGGTTCCAACTTCAGGAAACATAAATAGTAATCTGTCACAAATTGATTGAACAGGTATACTGCATGAATTTGATTAACATCAAATTACAACAAGAATAATCAGATTCATTCACATGCCTCTTTATCTTTGTAAAGACAATTATCAATTAATTATGGATTTACGTTCTTTAGCAATTTTCATCAAGAATGAAAATCTAGAAAAGAAAGCATAGATATAACACTATATAGAAAAACAAGAGGCAATAACATACGATCGATATCAATTTATTTATCCGGTTAAAATATTTATTATGTCAATTCCATTATTATCCAGTGGGATAAAACATGATACAATACCACAAAACAGGGCAAGGGAAGCGTTGCCCTTTATTAGTGCTAAACAGAAAGCGCTGATAAAGGGGTATGCCTTTATCCGTGGTATCTAAAAGAACTGATAAATGTTACATTTATCAATGCTAAAATAAGCGCTGATAAAAGGTAACATTTATCAGCGCTTTTTTAGCACTGAAAAAGGTAGCTCTTCATCAGCGCTAAAAAAGCGCTGATAAATGAATGTTTTATCAGCGCTTTTATTTTAGCGCTGATAAAACATTCCTTTATAAGAACTTTTAATGAGTGCTGATAAAGGTTCCATCAGTTTCTATTTAATAACCCTAACTGGCCATACTCTCTCTCATGCGGTCAAGCTTTTGCGGAAGCCAAACCAGGCCCCTCATCTGCCGCGACCTCGTCCTCCTCCTCCTCGTCCTTCCTCTTCCTTGTCCTCCTCCTCCTCCGCCACCACCACCGCCTCCGCCCCCGCTGCCACAACCGCCGTAGCCTCTACCGCCACCACCGCTGCCTCCGCCGCCACTGATGCGACTGCTGCCACCTCTACTGCCGCCTCCGCCTCCGCCGCCGCCACCACCTCCGCCTCTGGTGCTGCCTCCGCCGACGCCGCTACCATTATTGATATTCAATTTCAGGTAAATTTTCTTTCTAATGCTTGAATCGAACGTGTGAAATCCTAACATGAGGTGTTATTTCAAGAGTCAATGGATGATATAGTTGAAAACGGTTTTGGATTTATGGTTCATTACATATTATAGAATTATGGAGGATCACTAGAGACCTGTGTTGTTGATTTAGCCATTAAATATTCCAGTATAGAAGTGGGATTATATTTTCATTAATTTTTTTATTGGTTTTCCAAAAACTCCTTGCAAGAAGGTTGTTAATTTGGTGGTTGTTGATCAACTCCAAAAATATGTGCACTTTCTTCATATTAATGAGGCGATAAAAGTGGAACAACTCATGGACTTATTTGTTTTATATTTTTTGAGACTTCATGAGGTTCCCTCTATAATTGTTTCAGAAAGCGATCTGAGGTTGAAATCTATGTTTTGGAAATCATTATAGTTTTCACTAGTTTTCCATGGTAAATTATTAACACATTATCATCTATAGATGGATATATATACATAGAGGGAAGTCAATGTTCTAGAGGTTACTCTCCAGAATCATGCACAAGATTTCATTAGATATGGGAAATAAATTTTCCTTTTGTTGATTTCCCCTATAAAAATTGTTATCAGGATGTGATAAAGAAGGATCACTACATTTGTTTATATTGGACTCCATATAGATAACCCTAGTACTGGGAAGAGTTGGGAGAGTGGTCCATTGTTGGTTCGAGTGTTGTTCAAGAGATGAAATGGATGGTGCGGTTGATCTGGAAGAATTTAATCATTACACAGAGTAATAATAAATTCAATACAAACCATTGGAATCAACTTCTGGTGGTTTAGGTTAGTGATTAGGTGTTTATCGTAGTTTCACATCACTTGGGACATCATCGGCTAGGTTATCAATGTCTGCTTTCACCGAGTAATGAGATAAACATAGTGATTTTTGGTCACTAGGGTGTATTTATTATTGTTTTCAGTTACCATCTAGTTTGATAGCTATCCAAGATGTGTTTAATATTTTCCATTTGAGTATCTTCTATCGGTTTTTATTTAATAACCGTAACAGGTCATCCTCGCTTGCATGCGGTAAAGCTCTCGCAGAAGCTGAACCAGGCCCCTCGCCGCACGACCTCGTCCTCCTCGTCCTCCTCCCTCTCCGCCGCCGCTGCCGCCTCCGCCCCCGCTCCCTCTACCATGACCGCCACTGACTTTTCCACCTCCACCCTCACTTCCGTGACCGCCACCACCTCTACCGCCGTCGCCGCCACCGACTCTGCCACCGCCGCTGCCTCCACCCTTGCTGCCACGACTGCCGCCGCCTCGTCCTCCTCCTCCTCGTGCTCTCAAGGTGGGATGCGAGTTCCATGGATTGTATTCCCTTGGTATATTATTTAGTTATTGTGTGTGTGAGGACCAAATATTGAATATAGATTTGAGATAGGAATGATACCATATCTTGAGCCTAATTCTAGTAAGGATTTCCATAATAGATAGTGTGGTCTTAATGTGATTATGATTATGTCTAGGGATGTGGTTCATAATTAGTGATGAGTGTCAAGGATGATGCATGTTGGTCAACTTGTTTTAGAAATTGTTTACCTTCATCCGTGCCTTGTACTTGCACCCATGAATTTGAAGGTGAGTATGCATACACGATAGTTGACCTTCTTAGAGAAGAGTTTCTGGAAGAGTATAAGAGACATGAAGAAATGAAGATCATTAGAGTGTTAGAGAAAATGTGGTTGCTACAAAAAATGTGGCAATCGGCTTGTGCACCGTGACCTAAGTACAATACCTGCAAGTTGTAACTTAGGCCGCATTGCACAAGCCGATTACAACAATATTTGAGCAACCACATTTTCTCCAACACTCTAATGATCTTCATTGCTTCATGCCTCTTTAAATTTTCCATAAACTCTTCTCTAAGAAGGTCAACTATCGTGTATGCATACTCACCTTCAAATTCATGGGTTAAAGTACAAGGCACAGATGAAGATAAACAATTTCCAAAACAAGTTGACCAATGTAAGTATTTAATGGTACCTTTATGCTTTGTAGCATGTTTTTTTCTAATTTATTTATTTTTATATGTGACATACATACTAAGTGATATGTTTTGTATTATGGGTTTATCAGGAGTCTGTATGATTTCCTGTTTCCACATTTCATTTTAAATAGCATGTTATAATTATATATTTATTGTACCCTAATGGCTCAAATAGTCATAAATATTGTAGATGTTGCTAGAATGTTGTAGGATTATTTTTCCCCAATGGTAGTACATTTTTAGGATGTTTTCACTAATGAGGTATAAAATTTACTTCTTAATAAATAGATAAACTTTATAATCTAGTTAGTTTCGGGAGAAAATTCAGTTTCTATCAAAATTTCTAAAATAACACCAAAAGAGCATTAGTTGTTTGAATTAAAATTTGATGATATAGAATATAATGGTTTCATATGGCATAATAATTTACCATTGGGTTATATAGTTCTCTAAAATAGACTGTTGATTGGTATTTATTCTTTTGTTGGACTATTGGAGATTGAACATGATGAGAGTCATGAATATGTATACTCATCCACGCATTGATAGTCATATTGATGATCTATGAGGTTCTATCATCTTCTCCAAGATAGATTTGACATTAGGATACCATTATATGAGTTGGAAATCGATGGGCCTACCATGGACTGCTTTTAGGAGTAGTTATGGCCTGTATGATTTTTTAGTGATGATTTTTGGTTTAACTAATGCATTGGTTGTATTAAGGGACTTCATGAATATGATATTTCATCCTTTTCTAGATCAGTTTTTAGTAGTTTTTTTCAATTAAATATTAGTGTACTCCCAACCCATAGTAGATCTTGACCAACATCTTATAATCACCTTGAGTACACTAAGATAACATCATATTTATTACTGTTTTCTACTGTTACTCATTGGTTTCCTCTTGTTCGCATGTCATGTATTTTCTAGGGCATCATTCAGTCTTTGTAAGACTAAATTGGAATAAATTTGATATATGTCAGACTAAATCAGGTATCTTATACATAAACGACGTTCACCCTACTGGACACACCATGTATATAGATTTTACATGTGTTTAAAGGCATTTTTTCCATGATTTGTTTTTATAAAACCCAAATAATGCTACCTGATTAATTAAAACATAATATTAGGAAAGTTTTGGAGATCGAACCCATAAAGACAATAAATATGAATAAAGAATGGATGAATGCCAATCGGTTGAAAAAAGAGTATGAAGATAGAGTGAAAGAGTTTATAATGTTTTTAGAAGATCATGCATGTGACCCTTCTCAAATCCATTGTCCGTGTTTACGCTATTTTTATTCAAGACAAATTAGTCCAGAGGAGTTGGAAGAACACCAGATCTGTCCTGGAATAGATCGAAGTTATACATGTTGGAATAAACACGGGGAAAAAAACCAATGTAGGTAGTGACTCAGAGAACATGACATTTTATAGATCATCTGATATGATTAGAAGTGTGAATATTGAAGACGATCGTATGGAGGGTGTGATTACAGATGTGAACGATGATGAAGATCGTATTGAGGAAATGACAAGGACAGTTGAAGATGAACTTCGTGATTTCCCAAAATTGTTTGAGAAGTTAAAGAGTTGTGAAAAAATGCCATTGTATGATGGTTGCACTAAATATACAACATTGTCAGCCGTATTGAATCTGTATAATTTGAAAGGAGGAAACGGGTGGAGTGATTCCAGTTTTATGGAACTACGTGCTCTCCTGAATGACATGATCTCAGAAGATAATGTACTCCCAAGCCGAACATATGATTCCAAACAAATGCTATGATCGTTGGGTATGATCTCTGAAAGAATACATGCTTGCCCAAATGACTGTATATTGTTTTGCAAGGACCAAAAATCACATAAAGAATGCCCAAAGTGTTGTGATTACTGATACAAGAAAGATGATTATAGTCCTACGAAAGTTGTATGGTAATTTCCAATCATTACTAGGTTTAGATGCTTATATGGAAGTGAGGATACTACAGGACAATTGACATGGCATGCAGATACAAGAATTAAAGATGCAAAACTATGTCACCCTGCAGACTCTCCTTAGTGGAAGAGAATTGATCACGAGTATCCTGAATTTGGGAACGAGCCGAGAAACCTTCGTCTAGCGTTATCTACTGATGGGGTGAATCCTTTTGGTTTTCAAAGTAGCAGTCACAGTACATGGCTGGTTATGTTGGTAAATTATAATTTACCACCGTGGTTATGCATGAAACGAAAATACATCCTGTTATCTATGCTTATATCCGGACCAAAACAACCAGGTAATGATATTGATGTTTATTTGGCCCCATTGATTGAGGATTTGAAAATATTGTGGGATTCAGGTGTTACAATGTATGATGCTTACAAAAATGAACAGTTCACTTTGAAAGCCATGTTGTATGGGATGATAAATGAGTTTCCTGTTTATGGAAATTTTTCAGGATATAGCATTAAAGGAACTCAAGGGTGTCCCGTTTGCGAACAAGGTACACAGTCAATTAGGTTGAAACATTCATCGAAAACCGTGTTTCTAGGACATCGCAGATTTCTTCCCCGACGACATAAGTACTGATCTTGGATGACCTCATTCGACGGAAGTTCAGAGGAACGTACATCACCATCTCCACTAATAGGTGATCAATTGTATGAGAAAGTGAAAGATTTGGACACTACTTTTGGTAAACCGTTTTCGAAAAACCTTATGAAAACTGGTTGGAAAAAGAGATCAGTTTTTTTTTGAATTACCATACTGGAATTGTCTGTATGTCAGACATTTTCTTGATATTATGCAGGTTGAAAAAATGTATGTGATAGTGTCTTCAGCACGTTGCTAAATGCACCTGGAAAAACAAAGTATGGAATTAAGGCAAGATTGGACATGGTTGAGATGGGAATACGAGAAGAGTTGGCACCAGTGAAGGTTGAAAAACGAACATTTCTCCCTCCTGCTGCTTAAACTCTTTCCAGATAGGAGAGATATCAGTTTTGCAACTTCTTGAATGACGTAAAGGTTCCAGAGGGGTATTCATCAAATATCAAGAACATCGTGTCAAAGGGAGATTTAAAATTAAAGGGTATGAAATCACATGACTACCATGTTTTGATGCAAGATCTAAATCCTATAGCTTTACGTTGTATTTTGCCCAAAAATGTCCGTCATACATTAATGAATCTCTATTTCTTCTTCAAATCTATATGCAGCAAATTTATAGACCCGGCGAAATTGCCAACTATGGAAAGAGAAATTTCCGTCATATTATGTGAATTGGAAATGTTCTTCCTGCTGACATTTTTCGATATGATGGTTCATTTGATGGTTCATTTGGTGAGAGAGATTCGACTATGTGGTCCTGTACATTATAGATGGATGTACCCCATTGAACGTTATATGAACATTTTGAAAGGGTATGTCAAAAACCGAATTCGGCCAGAGGGTTGTATTGCGGAGCAATATATTGTTGAGGAAGCTATTGAATTTTGTACCGAATACCTATCTGGTGTAGAAATCGTTGGCCTACCGGAATCTCGTCACACTGAGTGGCTTGAGGGGGAAATAATTTCTGGATGAAAGGTTGTCACAATCAATATTACAGATCGGGAGCAGGCCCACCTTTACGTTTTGCATAATAGTTTCAACATTGACCCATATGTTCAAACCCACAAAGAAATTCTTATGCATTTGAATCCTTCTAAGGCTGAAAAACGGATATCAGATACACATAATTGACAGTTTATAGGATGGTTTCGAGACCATATTTTTAAGCAGTTAGATGAAAATCCAGACACAATTTTAGAATGACTTCGATGGATGGCCGAAGGAGAAAGTGTGTATGTATTATCTTACAATACTTATGCAGTTAACAATTATACATTCTATAATAATGAACATGATGAAGATAGTACCATGCAGAATCGTGGGGTTACACTTATGGCTAAGGCGATTCATGTTTGCAGTGTTAAGGAAAAAAATCCAATTTATGCTAATATGTCATACTTTAGCATCATTAAACGAATATGGGAGTTGGATTATATGAAATTCAAAGTGCATATTTTTCAATACAAGTGGGTTGATAAAAGGGGTTCTGTTAAAATAGATGAATTAGGATTCGTGAAATTTGATTTCAATAAGTAAGGGGAGAAAGACAAACCATTTATAATGGAATCACAGGCAGTACAAGTATTTTATGTTCCAGACCCTGCAAACCGAAATTGGTAAATTGTTCTGTTATCGACCAAAACAATTGAATGGTCAGATGAAAGTTCAACGGAGGTTGAACCTTTTATAGGAACTTCACAATCATTTCACAGCGGTCCAAATGTAGTCGGCGTTTTTTATGTCAGAGGAGACCACAATGAAGGAATTTACATAGTCGATAGAGGAGTCAAATCACTTCAGCCTTTAAAGAAAAAAAAGAGAGTACAATAATCAGGTTATTTGTTTATTGTAACATACATTTTGTTACGTTATGTTATTATCTGTTCACTACTATTTTTATGTAATATAAATTAAATATTAAACCACTTCTGCAGACAATGACTTCTGCACTTGATGATGCGCCCAATCCTGAGGCACAAAAGGTCTCTCAACCAGCAGCTGGTGGTCCCACTGTAGAGCAACAACAGGTTTCTCAACCAGATGCTAGTGGTCCCAGTGCAGAGCAACAACATGTTTCTCAACCTGTTATTACTGGTCTTAGTGCTGAGGTACAACAGGTTTCTCAAGCTGTTGCAGCTAGTCCCATAGCCGATGCTAGTGCTCCGAGGGAAGATATTGATGCTAATTCTGAGGAAATGGTAGGAAATGAAACCCTGGAAGTTCAAAAAAAAGAGCATCGTAGTTTGATAGTTTTGGACAAAATACTCAAGGAAAAAGCAAAAGGCATCAAATTTGAGGTGGGATAGAATAAGCGAGGCCAACATGTTAACCCCAACAGAGCCATCTTTAGTAGCTACATTGGAATCATCACTCGGCAACATGTGCTGATTGATGTACAGTCATGGCACCATGTTGTCACCAGTCTAAAGACAATAATGTGAGAAGAGATTATGGTAACATTATGTTAGCATTTTTTTAATTTATTAAAATAAAATAAAATACCAAAACATTGACTTACTCTTCATCATCCATTGCAGAGTGCATTTGTAGTAGATTTCTCGCACAAGGAATATGTATTAAGAGTTGCAGGAAGGATTCATAGAGGTTTCCGCACAATTTTAACGAAATATCATCTTAAAGATGCAAAAGGGAAAATCATGCCACACACACCTCCTCTTTACACACACTTGATATCCCAAGGATCATGGGATGAGTTTAGCAACCGTCATGGGGAGCATACATTTCAGGTACATTGTGTGGGGTAATACGTTGTTTGACGTTTGTTTGTATTCATCGCTCTGATTGACCGTTTTTTATTTATGAAGAAGCTACTGAGTGATGAAAATAAAAAACACACAACAGAACCAGCGTACCCTTACCGTAAATCAAGGATGGGGTGCACTGAACTTGAGAAAAAATTGGTACGTCTTTTGAATCTAACCTACTACTAGTATGTGACATAAAACAACACCATAACCATGTTTCTCTATTTATATGCAGATTGATGAATCGAAATCGAAAGCCATATCCATCCCACGCCATGTGCTATGGAAGGAGGCTCATGTAAATAAAGAGGGGATATTGATAGATGAAAACACACAAAAATCGTGGGAAACATGTCTAAGTATGATATAATATAAATTTGAGTTGCTTTAAATCGCTATTACATTACAATAACTGTTTATTTTTATATATTTTCTATCTGAAATAGTCATAAGATTCAACAAAAACCACACCAGATGCAGACATACTTTCAGCAGCCTTGAATCAGCAAGAAAAGTATGGCCGCGTCAGAGGTGCGGGTTTTGGGGTGACACCCCGAACATATTATCAAAAACAAAAACAAGCGGGGGATCAAACTGAAAAAATGGAAAATCTGCAAGAACAATTATCTATTTTCAAGAAGAATTACAATACCAGAGAGAGATGATAGAAAAATTTATGTGGGGGAGGCAAAGAGAAGAAACAACTCAACAACAACCCGTGCGTGACGATCTCTCCCCACCCCCACCATCTTTGAGGTGAGCCATTCCCCTAAAAACCTGACTTAGATGAGGTAATCAATGTTTTAATAATTGTTTCTGTGAAATGTGATTTACATAGACACTGATACTTTTCCTATACTAATATTACATAGGGTGAAAATGACTGTGATTTATATTTATCAACTCCCACCTATCGCCTTGTAGCGAGGGCTACGGTGTTCAATACGCAAAACGACATGCTACACAACAGACAGCTTCCAAAAGATCATCTTAGAGTGTCAATTAACATAGATAATGAGCCAAGTGTCGAGATACATGTTCCAAATTACGATGATAAAATTAATACGGTTGAACAAGATGTTGGAACATTCATCGCATGGCCGACAGTTCTTGTAAAAAAACATGTCGACAAAAAGGTATTCATTTCTAATATATTTTTCAAGATGGACCTTTAACATTTAATGAAAAAAGGTCTGAACCGATGACTGTTATTACATAATGACAAAGACTATGGGGTGAAACGAAATATCATCTCAAAACTATCTCAAGGATCAACCAACCGATTGAAACAGTCTACTGAGAGCACCTTCACCCCGCCCGTTCTATATCTACAGTTAATATCATTGCAGGCTCATGTGTATATAAAGTTGAAAGACGACAGTACTCACATAGTTGTTTTTGAAAAATATATGTATGGAGAGGAGATATCAGATTTCATTAGTGCTGAAAATGTAAATGAACTCCTCAAGTATGAATGGCTAGGTGCCTCAGTTGTAAATGTATACATGAGGTAAGTTTTCATGATTTGATTTTACAAAAGCTGATATACTCTAATAATTTTGACTAAATACATTTTATATTTGTCGTAGATGTATATATGAAAAAAAATTGAAGGGATTTACCCATGAACAAAAATTTGGACTCGTTAGTCCTCACACCACATCTTTAAAAGACAAAATAGATTCTGTTAAAGAGGCTGCAATAATGTCATCCCTGCTCAAATCGTTTGAAAACAAAACTACGGATGTCAGACTCTTTTTAATACCAACGATGCAGGGGTAAAACTCTACAATTTAACCATATCAACTATATTTTTATTTCTTTCTTTAATTATTCCTTTTTGTATTTTTTGGGAGCATTGGATGCTGATTACAGTCAATTTGGATACTCCAAAGATTTATTTTTTGGATTCAATGCAAGGATATCCAACAAACCGACCACACATGATGGTGTTTGTTAATTTGTAATACACTAGATCCAACATTTTAAAACTACACATCTAGTTATATAATTTATTTTATCTTTTAATGAGGATTTTGTTATGATATGGCGGTGCATCAATATTGTCTAATACATGGAATGAATACAGGGCATAAGGATGAGCACACCTACAAGATCTAAAACTGGAAAAGTATCCGAGTATATATAATAACATTTCACTATCCAAACACATATCAAAACAAATTACTTATTGTTGTCGATGTTTCTATAGTGTCCAAAACAAACAAACGGAAAAGACTGTGGTTATTATGTTTTTAAATTTATGAAAGAGATCGTATTTCATCAACAAACTAGCATCCCTGATGAGGTATTTTTTAAAATAATTACGAGTTCATTTAAAATATTTATTAATCCTTTTTGTATTTATATTTTTTCAGTACTACCATGACTGTCGCAAAAACTCATATTCAGAAGATGATATAAATGTGTTTAGAAACGAATGGGAAACATACCTGATGGAAGATTTTACACAAATAGGATGAAGGTGAATTCCTACCACCTATGTTATCTATATATGATCATTGATTATCCTCTAACCTAATTTATTACTCAATTCATTCAATCCCCGGATTCATATTATTGATCTTTGAACAAATCAATATTGAAGTAAGGCATGATGGTGTGAAGTACGTATGGGGTGAACGACGAAACCACCGAGGATCAACAAAATCCATTTTCTGTATCTCGTTTGTTTGAACTTGTATTTGAGCACATGTGTTGTTGTTTTACTTGCACAATTATTTCTAGTTAGACGCATGAGATAATCGGTATCGTTGAGGGATTTTTTGGAACCAAAATATGTGTCCCAAGATAATTCAAGTAAGGGAAAGGCTGGTTGAGATGAAATCCAAGCTCAAATGACCAGTACATCATCAAAAGAATCAACCCTGTGATGCACCATCATGTAGAATCTGGTCCTCATGATGTTTTGAGGTGTTTATGGAAGTTATGGGGAGTCTGATAAGCCCCATGGCCACCATAAATAATTCTTATAGATAACTCCAAATTTTTTTTGTGCCTCATGCCTCTTTACAAGGATCACGCCATTCACATGGTCCATCTTAGCATGTTTGTCCCATTCATCCCATTGATACACTTGGAAGAACCTGAGAATCTGACAATGCATAAGCCCCACAAAACCCATACTCATCCAACCAAGAGTATTCCTAGTGTAAAGGGAAGCTAACCATGGGTAATACCCACAACATACCTCTTTTAAATATATGGGTTTTCATCCTTGTATTCTAAATAGGGTACGTAGGACGCCTCCATGAGGTTAAATCCCAACCAATGGTAAACCATGGTGACCCCCTCACTAGGGTACACCTTTGCTTATTTTCCCTCTTGTATTTCCCTTAGTGGCGTCCGAATAATTCTTCCAAATGAGAAACCTTACCTTTATGGGATGCACCACACTTGGGTCAGACCTCATTGGGTGTTTTGATCCATCTATTAGGTAAACATTCCAGGTTCTCCCTCCTAGAGATGTACCTACCTGATCCACCTTTATAAGTGTTTTGATCCACCCAGGTCTTACATCTCTATAAGACATTAAATCATGACCCTATATCCTTTTGGGATGTTAAACTCATGGAATACCACAAGTTAAACATGGGTTTCCATTAATATATTCAATATTAATGTTTAATAAGTCCTTATTAAGGTATTGTGGAGGTGTGGTTTTATGTTTTCCAGCAGATTTCGGAAGATTCCATGCTTTATATAGGTGATTCCATGCTTTTATATTATATGATGATTTTATTATGCTGTATTTCCTTGCTAAGTGTACTATATGAAATGTTTGTGTGGTTAAAAATGTGTTATCAAAGGAATTTGGGGTGTGTATAGACGTGAAAGTTATTTCTAAAATGAATTGTAACGCCCCGACCCCAGCTACCCAGAGCCGGTGCATTACTTCGTAACATTGGCATGATCCCAAAAGATCAAGTCTCGAAAGACCGATTAGTTTAGTAGCCTTGGAAACACTAGATACATTCATAAGTCTTTCATTACATCAAAATTAAACAAACTACAAAAAAACATGGTCTTCATATTCCACACTCATATCTTCACTGATTATTCTTGCAAGTCAGTCATAAAATACTTCTTCACAACCTGGAAAATTTTTAAACATTGAAAGGGGTGAGCTCAAATGCTCAGTAAGGATAACAATAATGCGGAAGCTTTCATAAATAAACATTAACATTTAAGGCAATGTATAACTAAAACAAAAGCCTTTTAAACATGAACTTCAACATAATATGGCAAAAGTAAAATGAGATAATGCCATTTACTTCTTCACATGGATATTCTACTGGTCGAATAATCACATGCAATATCAATAACCACTTTCATAATGATGGAATGCATAATGCCAGACTATCATAACCACGTAGTCAAGGCCTCGTGCCAAGACCACAAATAAGATTTTGTCAAGGCCTCGTGCCAAGACACTAGTTTGTCTCATGAGACCTGCCGATGCATCGAGGAGCTATAGCGGGCTCCACCCGTCACTTATTAAGTCCAATGCATTCCTCATATGAATAGGTTTAAACATATCATAAACCATAACATAATCGTATCACATAAAACATGCATAAAGGAAACATAACATTTCCACATTTCAATCACAAGATATCAATACAACACATTGATATAATAAAAACTCTTTCAAAACCATTTTAAATACCCAAATAAAAGAATGTTAAAACTTTGTATTTATTTTTCATTAAAAAAAAGAAAATGATGGCTTGTAGAGGAAGCCGAAACTCAAATAATGGTCACGGCGGCGGAGAAGTCGTTGTCGCCGCATAAGTACGGAAAGAAAAACATTCCCTTTTGTCATTTAGCAAAACGCTTCGTATAAAAAAGATTCCTTTTGAATAAACGTAAAAGTCAAAGGGGTTTATACATCGTATAAAAGAAGGTTGTGTATAAAACCAAATATGCCTCAATGAAAGGAGATTGAGACGAAGTCCTTAAAAAGATCATTTTTAAAATAAAATAGATCTATTATGTGTATTCACTATATGTACACATAAAGAAAGTAAAAATACAAAATAGGTCATAATAACATCATGACATAATTTGAAAGTAGGAGATTAGCCCAAAGAATGGAAGTTGGGTTAAGAAATTCCCTTACAAATCATGACATAATTTGAAAGTAGGAGATTAACCCAAAGGATAGAAATTCGGTTAAGAAGTTCCCTTACCTCGTGTCTGACTTGACTCAACCGTTCTTTAACCTCCTGAATAATAAACTAGAGTTAATATATACCTTATTAAGAACCATTTTCAACTTCATTATCCTTATTATATCACTTATTACAATGATATGAACATTATGTAATTATTTAAGTTAATAACGGTCGTTTTGTCGATCTTTGGTACTTGAGTCAACAATAAGCTTCTTATAATTACAAGTTGTTTATGTGGTGAAATATCCATTATATCCAGAATTATATTCATGATTTAGATGTTATATATATCTTATATATCCAGTATATACATTCATTTATAATATTACGTAACATTTAGAGGTAAGAAATGAAATGCACCGTTCATGGAGACGGTAAGCCGTACGTACGCATGAACGCTACTTTCATTTCAATTTCATATTTAATGGAACTAAAATCATAATGATATAAATGTATAATATAATTCCAGTATAATATAGTGTATAATACCATTTACTCCATCCTTTATACATCCCACATATGGCATTAACGATTCAAATCACTTTGAGGGGGCGGTAGTCCGCACTTCCTAAAATGAAATTATCGCGTTTTACCCATAATGGAAATCATAAAGTAAGCCATAAATGATAAATACAGAAGCATAAGTAAACCATAAACACATTATATATCATATATAAATATAGTGACATCTTAATGGCCACCTTTGAAGGTGTTATATGAGTGTTGAACAATCATCGTTTCGGGAGGCAGAATTTCGCCATCCACGGAAACCTTATGTTCTTTAACCATTTGATGTAGTTGTGTGGAAGTGTAGCTCAAATAAATCTTATAACAACATCCTAGTATATTTAAGATACTGGTGTTGTTACAAAAGAAGTAAAAAAAAAGAGTTTAGGGGGTTGGAGAAGCAAAATAAAACAAAAGAACATGAGAGAATGAATTACCTTAAAAAGTGTAACTCCTTTTGAGTTGAGCCTAAAGGCTTCCTTTGAAAGGATTCTGCCCAAAGGGAATCCTCTAGGATGAGGAGAGGGATGTGGAGAGAGCAAATGGGCAGGGGTTGGCCGAGCCAATGGCTTGAAGAGTGTGTGAAATGAGGTAGAGGTGGGGGCCTTTTATAAGAGGAGAGGAGGGGCACTTTTGGAAAGTAAAGGAACATTACATTATTTGAAAATGTGTTTCGGTTTTAAAAGGTCCCACATTGATAGAATTCGTGGATAAGGTGATAAGGCATCGAAATCCACTCATCCAATTGGTTTTGGCCATGTGTAGTTCATAGATTTTATATTATCTTTCCATTTTATTTAAATCGTCAAATAATGATGTCATCGCTGCATCATTATTATGTCATAAATAATTAAATTTATTTAATGTCTAAAAATTATAAAAAAAATACTATGATATAGGAAATCTTTTTATCTTTCCAATGACTATTTATAATCAAAATTTGGACTTGTGTATCCCTACTTAAAAATTGTTTTAGTAAAACACTTTATGTTAGTGTCATTTTCACTTTAACATTAAATAAAAGTAATTTATGTTATTTCCCAACAAAAGTGGATCCATGGGGTCCCCAAGTTAGGCCATGGCTTGTCTTGGTCGGCCATGACACAACCAATGAGGTTGGGACATGTGTCCAGGTCATTTAATATTATTAAAGTATTATTTATACCTTAAACTACCCTAATTACCACTAATCGCGATTAAGAACTTAATAAGTTACTATTCACCAAAAAAATTATTTTTATCCCATTGAACCACATTTTACTTCTTAATGACAACCATGTATGTCGGATTTTTGAAAATCAAATCACAGAAGTGGTAATATTTCATTTAAACGAAAAATCAGTTATTTAACAACCACTTAGTGGTTTCACTATTCATCAAAAATTGAAGTTTTTCAGAATAAGGCCAAAATTTCACCCTAAGCTATAATTGATATTCCGAATTCAAAAATGATGTCTATTTTACAAAATTCCAAACATATTAGTTGCATTAATTAATTTTATAATTAATTCCCGCTGTCACAACAAATAGCGTGTTTTTTATAAACAATTTATATCAAAAGATTGGCAATTGTTTATGTCCAATTTCAATGTTAAATTAATTCTAATGACCACCATCGGATAAAATGGTAAAAATATATTCTAATTATACTTTAAAACCACTCAATAGTATAATTTATCACTATGAATTATTTTGATTAAAAAAGTTGTTTTAAGTATTTTTCACTATTCATAAAAATTTTGAAGTTCTCAGAAAATTACAAAAATTCAACATAGGTTAATTTCAATATTAGGAATACAAAAATGAAGTCCATTTTGAAATATAAAATTTCTATAATTTTAAAAAGTGGTTATTACTATTCATAACGGCTATTTTGATTAGTTGCGGTGTGTTAGAACTCGAAGTTGCGTTCAATGCAAGCTATTTCATTATTGAATGAGAAGCGTATCGTGGAAGCTCGGGGTGTTACATTCTCCCCTCCTTCAATAAATTGCGTCCTCGCAATTTGAAATTTTTCTTGGAAAATAAAAGGTTGAAAAGAGAAAATACCTTTGAGGAAAACCCACATCGGAAATAAGGTTAATAAATATATAACATTAAAAGAAAGAAAGATAAGTACAAAGGTCACCCGATATAGCCCATTATAGGATTCTATGAAAATATGGATATGGAGGAGAAAGAAACCATCAAGGTCTGATGGGGAGTTATAGAAAATAGGATTAGGAGAAAGTTTAACCACAAGAAAATCACAAACTTGTGATTGGTTAAACGGTCATTGATTCCCAAGTAGGAAAAGTTAACCGACAACATTTTTGTTTTAAGTTACCTTTTATAATGTTGAGGAATTTATTTAGGAGATTTACTAAGAACGTAAGGGAATATACATACTTGTTATGTATACTTTCATTCGTTAATAAATTTTTGCCACAAACCCATCTTTTACTCCAAATGGTAACGGAACTCAAAAATATTCTTTTTATCCTAATTGTATAAGGTTCCAAATATTAACACATACCATTTAGATTAGTAAAACTATTTTGTAATAACCAGGGACTTCCTGTAGGCTAGTGGTAGGAAATAAAGGCCTGTCGCACTTTGATTGTGGGTTCGATTCCTACAGCTTTGTCTGACGCGACGGTTTATGCCCCACCCTGCAGGTTGTCCTTTTCCTAAAACTATAGTATTATAATACTCCAAAAATAATCTTCATAAATTTTTTTAACCTTAAACCATACTATCCAAAAATCAACTTAATCCACTCCAACCTTTATAGTTATCCAAAATACCTCTGTCCAGACTTTCTCTAAAAGGTCTCTTAATTCCAAAATCAATTTATCAGATTCCCCAAACAAAGAAATGTTTCTCTTATTGTCACATACCAAAAATATGATTACCTTAATCATATTAAAACCTTACTGAAATCAAAAAGTAATGCAGTACAATCCATATATATATATTACATTATTCTTATAACCAGAATATAATCCTTGAGTCCGAAAGCATCAATACATTAGTTATTCTGCTTCAACTGTAGTAATAGCATAAGATTGTCCTTGATCCCTTGGCCTTTTCTGAGGTAATATTCCTTGACGCTTAGGACATTCATTTGCGTAATGACCCTTTTCTCTACAATTGTAGCATTCAACTTTGACAGCCTCTTTCTTTCCCTTGCAATCACGTGCCTGGTGACCTTTTTCTCCACATTTATAACAGACTCCCATTCCTTTTAGGCAAGTACCAGGGTGATTCTTCCCACAATTATCACATAATGGAAAATCCTTCTTTCCCTTTTTCCCTTTATCTGTCTCTTGTTCCACCGTTCTCTTCTTCTCTTGCTTTACTTTGTTGTCATAAGACTTAGAGAATTCCTTTTCTGTCTTGATAGCACATGAGACTATATCTTCGTATGTTGAGAAAGATTGTGACACTAGAGCTCGACGGAGAAATGGTTTTAACCCATCAAAGAAACGATCAATATTACTCCTTGGGTTACGTATATAATCGGCAGCATGCCTCGCTAACCGTGTAAAGTTAGCCTCATACTTTGCGACATTCTCATCCTCCTTCTGCCTCAGACACAGAAATTGCCTTTCCATATCTGCTCGATGGTCACGAGGAACGTATTTTTCTAAGAAAAGCTCTTTGAACTCCCTCCATTCCATATTCGATACGTCATCATCTTCCTTTGTGTTTTGAATCAGTGACCACCACTGATCGGCATCTCCAGTGAGGCGGTAAACTGCCATGACAACCTTCTCCCTTTCACTACTCCCCAAGGCATGGAATATTTTCTCTAAGGAATTTATCCATTGCTCAGCTACTATAGGATTTATAATCCCATTGAAGGTTGGTGGTTGTTGCCTCATGAAACGGTCTAGCATTGATCCTCCACGTTGCGAATCAGGGTGCTCCATACGAGTAAGGTTGTTATTCATAACCTGCGTGAGTTGTCCCAGTATGGTAATAAGTTGATCAGCACCAGTTGTATCTCCAGGTCCACAATAATTATCTTGAGCAGGAGGGCAATCCCTACACGGAGTTCGTGCATTGATACAGTTTCCATTCCTTCTACTAGGCGCCATTTCTAAACAATGGCATAATCCAGATTAGTTTATGAATCAAAATACCTAATTCCATACTTGTATAATACTTAACATAAATTGAACTATTTATGGATATAATCCATAATCATAAAAAGAAATGTTTCCTTTGAGGAAGTATGTACTCATAAACCTTACATAATGGTTTGTAAAGAAAATGAGAATTATCCTAAGCATATCCCCCGGGAGTGTCATAACCAAGAGTGCAGCAAGGCCCGTTGTCGTGCACCAGTTCCCGTTTGAGTCTAGCTCAAAGCGGTGTTTTCGGGTTTTACCCCTAGGTACATCTGTGCCAGAGCCACCTCTACCTGCTCGTATCCAGACAGGGATGTATTGCTCGGAAAACTCACAACATCTCTACAATACTAAAATTCTAGGAAGTTCTTCTATACTAATCCTCAAAGTCTATCTTTGGGCTATGTGCTCTAATCAGAGTTTATCTAAATCTAGCTTCCAAGGTTAGTACTAAACTGCCTCTGATACCAACTGTAACGCCCCGACCCCAGCTACCCAGAGCCGGTGCATTACTTCGTAACATTGGCATGATCCCAAAAGATCAAGTCTCGAAAGACCGATTAGTTTAGTAGCCTTGGAAACACTAGATACATTCATAAGTCTTTCATTACATCAAAATTAAACAAACTACAAAAAAACATGGTCTTCATATTCCACACTCATATCTTCACTGATTATTCTTGCAAGTCAGTCATAAAATACTTCTTCACAACCTGGAAAATTTTTAAACATTGAAAGGGGTGAGCTCAAATGCTCAGTAAGGATAACAATAATGCGGAAGCTTTCATAAATAAACATTAACATTTAAGGCAATGTATAACTAAAACAAAAGCCTTTTAAACATGAACTTCAACATAATATGGCAAAAGTAAAATGAGATAATGCCATTTACTTCTTCACATGGATATTCTACTGGTCGAATAATCACATGCAATATCAATAACCACTTTCATAATGATGGAATGCATAATGCCAGACTATCATAACCACGTAGTCAAGGCCTCGTGCCAAGACCACAAATAAGATTTTGTCAAGGCCTCGTGCCAAGACACTAGTTTGTCTCATGAGACCTGCCGATGCATCGAGGAGCTATAGCGGGCTCCACCCGTCACTTATTAAGTCCAATGCATTCCTCATATGAATAGGTTTAAACATATCATAAACCATAACATAATCGTATCACATAAAACATGCATAAAGGAAACATAACATTTCCACATTTCAATCACAAGATATCAATACAACACATTGATATAATAAAAACTCTTTCAAAACCATTTTAAATACCCAAATAAAAGAATGTTAAAACTTTGTATTTATTTTTCATTAAAAAAAAGAAAATGATGGCTTGTAGAGGAAGCCGAAACTCAAATAATGGTCACGGCGGCGGAGAAGTCGTTGTCGCCGCATAAGTACGGAAAGAAAAACATTCCCTTTTGTCATTTAGCAAAACGCTTCGTATAAAAAAGATTCCTTTTGAATAAACGTAAAAGTCAAAGGGGTTTATACATCGTATAAAAGAAGGTTGTGTATAAAACCAAATATGCCTCAATGAAAGGAGATTGAGACGAAGTCCTTAAAAAGATCATTTTTAAAATAAAATAGATCTATTATGTGTATTCACTATAGGTACACATAAAGAAAGTAAAAATACAAAATAGGTCATAATAACATCATGACATAATTTGAAAGTAGGAGATTAGCCCAAAGAATGGAAGTTGGGTTAAGAAATTCCCTTACAAATCATGACATAATTTGAAAGTAGGAGATTAACCCAAAGGATAGAAATTCGGTTAAGAAGTTCCCTTACCTCGTGTCTGACTTGACTCAACCGTTCTTTAACCTCCTGAATAATAAACTAGAGTTAATATATACCTTATTAAGAACCATTTTCAACTTCATTATCCTTATTATATCACTTATTACAATGATATGAACATTATGTAATTATTTAAGTTAATAACGGTCGTTTTGTCGATCTTTGGTACTTGAGTCAACAATAAGCTTCTTATAATTACAAGTTGTTTATGTGGTGAAATATCCATTATATCCAGAATTATATTCATGATTTAGATGTTATATATATCTTATATATCCAGTATATACATTCATTTATAATATTACGTAACATTTAGAGGTAAGAAATGAAATGCACCGTTCATGGAGACGGTAAGCCGTACGTACGCATGAACGCTACTTTCATTTCAATTTCATATTTAATGGAACTAAAATCATAATGATATAAATGTATAATATAATTCCAGTATAATATAGTGTATAATACCATTTACTCCATCCTTTATACATCCCACATATGGCATTAACGATTCAAATCACTTTGAGGGGGCGGTAGTCCGCACTTCCTAAAATGAAATTATCGCGTTTTACCCATAATGGAAATCATAAAGTAAGCCATAAATGATAAATACAGAAGCATAAGTAAAACATAAACACATTATATATCATATATAAATATAGTGACATCTTAATGGCCACCTTTGAAGGTGTTATATGAGTGTTGAACAATCATCGTTTCGGGAGGCAGAATTTCGCCATCCACGGAAACCTTATGTTCTTTAACCATTTGATGTAGTTGTGTGGAAGTGTAGCTCAAATAAATCTTATAACAACATCCTAGTATATTTAAGATACTGGTGTTGTTACAAAAGAAGTAAAAAAAAAGAGTTTAGGGGGTTGGAGAAGCAAAATAAAACAAAAGAACATGAGAGAATGAATTACCTTAAAAAGTGTAACTCCTTTTGAGTTGAGCCTAAAGGCTTCCTTTGAAAGGATTCTGCCCAAAGGGAATCCTCTAGGATGAGGAGAGGGATGTGGAGAGAGCAAATGGGCAGGGGTTGGCCGAGCCAATGGCTTGAAGAGTGTGTGAAATGAGGTAGAGGTGGGGGCCTTTTATAAGAGGAGAGGAGGGGCACTTTTGGAAAGTAAAGGAACATTACATTATTTGAAAATGTGTTTCGGTTTTAAAAGGTCCCACATTGATATAATTCGTGGATAAGGTGATAAGGCATCGAAATCCACTCATCCAATTGGTTTTGGCCATGTGTAGTTCATAGATTTTATATTATCTTTCCATTTTATTTAAATCGTCAAATAATGATGTCATCGCTGCATCATTATTATGTCATAAATAATTAAATTTATTTAATGTCTAAAAATTATAAAAAAAATACTATGATATAGGAAATCTTTTTATCTTTCCAATGACTATTTATAATCAAAATTTGGACTTGTGTAACCCTACTTAAAAATTGTTTTAGTAAAACACTTTATGTTAGTGTCATTTTCACTTTAACATTAAATAAAAGTAATTTATGTTATTTCCCAACAAAAGTGGATCCATGGGGTCCCCAAGTTAGGCCATGGCTTGTCTTGGTCGGCCATGACACAACCAATGAGGTTGGGACATGTGTCTAGGTCATTTAATATTATTAAAGTATTATTTATACCTTAAACTACCCTAATTACCACTAATCGCGATTAAGAACTTAATAAGTTACTATTCACCAAAAAAATTATTTTTATCCCATTGAACCACATTTTACTTCTTAATGACAACCATGTATGTCGGATTTTTGAAAATCAAATCACAGAAGTGGTAATATTTCATTTAAACGAAAAATCAGTTATTTAACAACCACTTAGTGGTTTCACTATTCATCAAAAATTGAAGTTTTTCAGAATAAGGCCAAAATTTCACCCTAAGCTATAATTGATATTCCGAATTCAAAAATGATGTCTATTTTACAAAATTCCAAACATATTAGTTGCATTAATTAATTTTATAATTAATTCCCGCTGTCACAACAAATAGCGTGTTTTTTATAAACAATTTATATCAAAAGATTGGCAATTGTTTATGTCCAATTTCAATGTTAAATTAATTCTAATGACCACCATCGGATAAAATGGTAAAAATATATTCTAATTATACTTTAAAACCACTCAATAGTATAATTTATCACTATGAATTATTTTGATTAAAAAAGTTGTTTTAAGTATTTTTCACTATTCATAAAAATTTTGAAGTTCTCAGAAAATTACAAAAATTCAACATAGGTTAATTTCAATATTAGGAATACAAAAATGAAGTCCATTTTGAAATATAAAATTTCTATAATTTTAAAAAGTGGTTATTACTATTCATAACGGCTATTTTGATTAGTTGCGGTGTGTTAGAACTCGAAGTTGCGTTCAATGCAAGCTATTTCATTATTGAATGAGAAGCGTATCGTGGAAGCTCGGGGTGTTACATGAATGCAGTTGTATTTCTTGTGGATTTTCATGCTTAAGTCCTTTAAATGTGTTTGAAGAAATGAGAAAGTTGTGTGATGGGTGTTTTCAAATGGATTTAATGTGTTTGTGAATTTTAAAGTGGGGTTTCTTATGAGATGTAGATAGTCTATATATGTGTATTTACATTGAATGAAAGTACATGAGAATGTCTTGATATATATGGTGTGTATAATGTAAATTGAGCATAATTTCCATACAAGGTATTTTCTTTATGATGTGTAGGGGACAGGGTGAGAGGGCAAGGGTGGTTTTATGGGGGAGGGGGAAGGGGGAAAAGTGGTAGGGGGAAGGGGTAGGGGGTGTGCTGGGTTCTTTTGAAATATGTAGGGGGTGGACATAGGGGTGTGCAATGGGAAGGGGGGAAGTGCAGTGGGCAGGGGTGTGCTGGGGAAGGGGGGCAGGGGGTGTTTAGGGGGCAGGGAGTGTGCAGGGGTAGGGGGTGTGCTCGGGGGTGGGCAGTGTGTAGGGGGTGTGTTGGGGAGGGTGGTTTTCTGGGGGAGGGGGAAGGTGAAAAAGTGGTAGGGGAAGGGGTAGAGGGTGTGCTGGGTTCTTTTGAAATATGTAGGGGGTGGGCAAGGGGGTTTGGAATGGGTAGGGGGAAGTGCAGTGGGCAGGGGTGTGCTGGGGAAGGGGGCAGGGGGTGTTCATGGGGCAGGGAGTGTGTAGGGGTAGGGGGTGTGCTCGGGGGTGGGCAGTGTGTAGGGGGTGTACTGGGGAAGGGGGCAGGGGTGCTTCTTTTTTATGGAATGGGGGGACATATAGCCATGGTATTAAACCGTAGCTATAGGTATATAGCCAAGGTTTAATGTCGTTGCAAAAGGCCCATCATTGGTATCCAATAGAGGAGGATAATAGGGTTGAAGATATTTCACCACTCTTTTAATGTAATTGATAATATTTGATTTATCTCAAAAGTAATGGAGATATCCCATGGGGGAAGGGAGAAGGAGGAGAGTGCGTGTAAAGGATTTTTTTGAGTGGAATGAGGGATATATGAGGGTAACCCGATTTAATGGTTGATAGTGAATTTTTTTAATTCCACTCATTAATTAGGGGAATTATTTGGCCTAAGTGTAAAATAAATCATTTTCCAACAATGTGGGAATCAATATACACACACTTCTAATCAGTATAGTTACATTTAGTGGCTTACAATCCATTATTCAACCATATAGAGATACTTCCCCAAAAACTCATACCTTACACAAGTTCATCATGTTATTTGACAAACCATTAACCATCAATGTGAGACCATCATAACCTTAGAACCAAACTGTAGGTTTATCTATTCCCCCTCGAATCATTAAATAGCCCATGTTCTACTAAAAATTGGGCCATTTGATTATTATAGATGATTATCCCTAACCATGCACCAATTTCGTTAATTGGTTATTTAATGTTTTGTGCCTCACTAGTATAATTACTTTTAGAAACCCCATTCGTTATTTCATTATTGTATTACTAAAATAATATTTGTTTTATTGTGTAGGTGAAATCTTTTTCTCAGTTTGAATGCTTTGTTCAGAAACTGCCACCATGGATGACATTTTTTTAGAGTGGATGGATGCAAAAAGGATGGAACATCATTATTTTTAACTGTTTGTTGGATAAATGTAATTGTAACCAAATTAAACATTGTTTGAAATGTATATATAAGTGTGTTGTTTTGTATTCATGATTTCAAGTAAATGTATTTATCATTTTTGTTCTTCTGTGCATTGTGTGTGGGTGTTGTGTGTGCTGTGTGCAGGTTTTGTTTGGACTCTGTGTAGGTGTTGTAATGTGTGCTGGTGCTGGGCAGGTTCTGTGCAGGTTCTAGTTTTGGATAGGATCTTTGGCCTTTATCAGCGCTAGTTAAGTGCTGATAAATGAATAATATATCAGCGCTAGTTAAGCGCTGATAAATGGATAATATATCAGCGCTATTTTGAGCGCTAATAAAGGTAGTTTTTATCAGCGCTCAAAATAGCGCTGATATATTATACATTTATCAGCGCTGAAAATAGCGCTGATAAAGGGGACCCCTTTATCTTTGCCGAGAATAACAGCTATTTTTTAGCGCTGTTAAATGCTGTTTTTAACACTATTATAAGCCATATTTTTAGTAGTGATAACTCTACAGCTGCACATAAAATAAAAGAGAAGTAATGAATCCCCTACCTCAAACAGTTGTTGACGTTCTTTATATGAGAATGAGCCACACAACGAGTTACGATCTCCTCCCCTATGACAATTGTATCCACCCAAGGATGCGGATACACTACCACATTGGACAACACCCTATAAAAGTCCATCTGGAACATGGGGATAGAATTCCATAAAAGGTAAAGGAGAAATATAATGAGATGAACCCTAAAAGAATGAAGATAGATCGTACCTTATATCGAAGATTGATCGATACTTCTTGGTTGCATCAAAACAGAGTGGAACCAATCTGAGGAGGAAAGTTTGATTGTGAAAATACTATGGGATGGAATGAAAGGTTTGAACGTATCACTACCGAAAACAAGGAGGAAGAATTAGGGAGAAATATATATCATCCCTTTAGAATATTTAACAGAGCAGTGGTTTAAGATACGCTGAATTTTCCATTAAAAGTAGATCACATTGAACCACGCAGTTTGAGCAAGTAAAAGCATCCTGAGCCTTATGGAAATTAATATAGGATTTATAGCCTTTGAATCGGCCTTAGAGTCCTTTAAACGAGGATTTAAATGAATTTTACATCAAAGGAAACATTAAAGGGGAGAAACTGTAGGAAGTTGGAAACACTGTTCACGAAATCAAAATTTGGAAAAGGAAAAACACTGTTCATGAACCTCACCATTCTGGAAACACTGTTCATGTAGTCAAAATTTGGAAAAGGAAAACACAATTCATGAACCTCACCGTTAGAACCACATCGTTCTAGAAACACTATTCATGAACTCAAAATTTGGCAAAGGAAAAACGTTGTTCATGAACCTCTCCATTGAAACCTCACCGTTGAAACCTCACCATTCTGGAAACACTGTTCATGAACCTCACCATTCTGGAAACAGTATTCTTGAACTCAAAATTTGGCAAAGGAAAAACATTGTTCATGAAACTCAACGTTGAAACCTCACCATTGGAACCTCACCGTTCTGGAAACACTATTCATGAACTCAAAATTTTGAAAAGGAAAAACATTGTTTGTGAACCTCACCGTTGAAACCTCACTATTGGAACCTCACCGTTCTAGAAACACTATTCATGAACTCGAAATTTGGAAACGGAAAAACACTGTTCATGAACCTTAATGTTGGAACCTCACTATTCTGGAAACACTATTCGTGAACCTGAAATTTGGTAAAGGAAAGAGGCTACTGTTGGAATCTCACCATTGACACTATTCACATAAGCCTACCGATGACACTGTTCACCTAAGGCTACTACTGCACTATTCACAGAACTAGAAATTTGACAACGTGTTGGGGATAAGTCACCTTGACCTCCTGGAACCCCTCAGACACCAGATTTTCACAAAGGAATGGACCATTGAGGTCCGAGCCATTACAAATTATAAATAAAGAATAAATATTTAAATAATTATAAAATTATAATAAATATATTAAAATAATACATTTATTTATTATATTTATAATTATATATTTATAATTATATATAAATACTATTTAAATATACTTATTCATACTTATAATTATAAATAAATAAATAAATTTTTAAATAATTATAAAATTATAATATATATATTTAAATAAGAAATATAGTTATTATATTTATAATTATATTTATTTACATATTGATATATATATATATATAATTATATAAATATATTAATAATTAAATAGAATTATTTTTAAATAGAAGTATTTATAATTCTAATTAAATAATTATATATTTAATTAATTATAAATTGACAATAAATATATTTAAACAATAAATATATTTAAACAATAAATATATTTATTATAATTTTATAAATGAATATATATTTATATATTAATATATATATAATTATATAAAAATATATATAAATAAATATATATATATATATATATATTTATAATAATATATAAATATTCACAAAAATATTTACTTATAATTATAATTATAAATAAAAATAAAAATATTTAAATAATTTAGAAATTATAATAAATATATTTAAACAATTAATATATTTACTATATATAAAATTTTATAAATATATATAACTATATATAGAAATATATAATTATATGAATATATTTATAAATATATAAAAATATGTAGAAATATTTTTAAAAATATTTATTTATAATTATAATTATTAATAAATTAATATATTTTTAAAATTATATATTTATTAGTGCTAAAATAGCACTGATAAAGAGTAGTTTTTTTGCGGTTAGTATTTTAGCATGGAAAACATACTCTTTATCAATGTTTTTTTTGAAAGTGTGGATAAAAACTTTACCCAATATTATAAAAAGAATCTAAATAGAGTCACCTCTCTCACACCTTCAAGCTCTCGCAGAACCATACTACTACCATCGCTGCTCTCACTAAACCTAATTATCGCCACCGTCATCACTCTTAAATAACCCCTTTCTCGATGATTCTATCCTCTCCAAATCCAAGGTATGTGATAATGGATGTATTTTGTTATCACCTTAAGATCTATTCCCTGAGTGCACAACGAAGTTGCCTCATGTTCTTTTGGATTGTGTAGCCATATGTTGCATCCACGTACCACATCACACCACCCATCATGACTTCCAAATAGATTACATGTCATTTCAAAATCTCCATGATGTCCAAAACTTACCACCAATACTTGAAAACCCATAACCTATAAGTATATTCACCACCCACTACCGTTGGGGTATTCTACAATCATCACTAAACCCTTCTCCCTCTCATCCCTTGTCTTTGGGGGCCCTCACACTCTTTGTGAACACATCCCAGTTATCGACAATGGTTTCCTGATTCCCATCATCCCTCACCCAATATATATTTTCCAAATATATATTACTTGTTTGATATTGTATAATTATATGAAATTAAGTATTTTAGTTAAATTTTATTACCAATGAATAAAATTGAATTTACCATTGAATGATTTTTTATGGAAACAAAATAATTTTAGTGAGGTGAAATTTAGTTTGATCCTATAGAATATGTTTGATATAAAACATTGAAATCAGAAAAATAATCAATCTATCAAAATATATGTATTTTTTCTACATGAATATTTATTTTTAACCATGAATTTAATAAGATGTGTTTAAATTTTCAATTATATATTCTTGACACATCATTATTAAAATCTTTCTAAAATTATAAAACAAATGTTATTGTTGGATCCTTATATTAATTAATTGAATATATTTTCATCATATTAAATATATGAATAAAATAAAATAAATTTCAACTAAAATAAAATACCCATAAGTGTTATATAATATGATTTTTAATGCAACTATTAAATAGATTATGAAATCTTTTATAACATTATATGTTTTATACAAATGTATATTTTTATCTATCATTAAATTTAGTTATATATTTCAAAACTCTATATAATGAATATTATTATTTAATTATATGTAAAAGGATTGAAATAAAATTTTATTAATATAAATTTCAATTAGATGTTAATTTATTTTACTTAAAAACTTAATTGATAATGGATTATTTTACTAATTTTTCGAAACAAAAATTATTATTGATTCTTAAATTCAGTTTAATATTTCTTAATATATGAATATAATTAGTAAAATCAAGTTGAATTAGAACCTCCATGATATTTTTTCTGAAATATAAATCTTATTTTAAGATTGAAAAACCTTTAAATTTTTCCTTCACAATATGGCCATCAATCCAAGGTGGGGCTGATTCTTCCCCTCAAACAATAAAGGGAATGAACCTTATGCATCTCCCTTGATTCCTGGAAATGAATTTTACATATCATACCTTATTAGGGGAAATGACTCTTACATACCACCTGCTGAACTTTATTTAATCTCTATATTCACACTTACATAGCCCAATGTGGTTACATACTTTGCTAACTTTTCTTATACTAAAAATGATAATTTTATATATAAATTGAAGATTTTCTATTTTCTATATTTTACTACCTCCTAGAAACTATCATTTTTTTGTATACAGATAAATATTCTCTATGACTTTACCATTTTCCTCAGTCTACTTAGCACTAGTAATTTTTACACAAATATGGAGATTATATTATGTACTTTTCCAAATTTCTCCATTCTGAAATCACTAGTGAAATAATACCTTTTAGAAATTTTTTTTAATGTTTTAATGTTAGTTTTTTAGATGATGTAAATATGATTAACATTGTATGTATTTTTTAATATTGTTTATATAAACCAAGCTCAAAATCATTATTCTGACTAACTGTCAAGGATTTCAGAATCAATTATTTTTGTTAACCAACATTAAATATCATCAAACATTTATTTCAAAATTAGTTATTTTGAGAAATGACATCTAAAATCACATATAACATTTTCTATTATTATAACTGATGTTGTAAGAAACTTTAAATGCTGGTTTTCAGAATAACTAATTTCAAATGTTATATATATATATTTAAAAAATATTTCAATACACACAACTCTCTTGGAATAAAAAACCGGATGAAAGAACTAGAAAATTATAAAAACCAAATGAAAATAAGGAAAAAATACTAAATTTTGTGGTTTATTTTCCTTTCTAGTAGTAGTGTCATATAAAAATAAATATCATTTATTAATACCAATTTTTTTTCAAGGAAGAAATCATGTGACATTTTAAACTTCTTTTAATAAGTCTTTAAAATTTATACTTGATCTGAATAATTCTTCTTCTAAGAAAACAAATTATAAGATATAAATAAATAAATAAATATGTATACATATATATATTTAAAGAAAATAAATCATAAATGAATCTAAATTATGATAAAAATATTATAAATATTATGGAAAAGTGATGGAAAATGAATTGGTGGAATGGAGAAGCATTGAAATGATGAAGGAGGTGTAAATCTAGAATGTAGAATGTGGTGGAAGGGAAAGTCATATATGGAATTGTAAAAAGTATGTTTATGACATGATAAATTTATAGGCGGTAAATTCAATCTAATGGGTGTGTTTTAAAGAAATTGAAATATTACAAGTGCATAATTTGAAATTTTACTTTTAATGTTAGTTATTTATATACCTTACATCAAAACCTTGGATTTAAATACTATTTATATATTAACCAATGTTAAATCTCTTTTTAATAGTTGTTATTATATAATAAATCTTATAAACCACCATAAGAACTACTTAAAATATGTGTCCAAAATTTGAGTAGTATCTATATTTATAAATGCAATTGGGGGAGTGATATCTATATTTATAAATTCAGATATGTGTAAGGGAATAGAGTGGTATCTTTATTTATATGATCATATTAGCTTTTATAGACCTCATAGAGATAGATTGTCTCACATAAAACATAACATAGATTGAGAATAACACCATGAATGGGTATGTCAGTAACTCCATCTAACCCATAAGATATCCATCACGACCCCACTCTAGCAACATTAGACTCAAAGGAAGCAAAGAGCTACTAAAATTCAGTCCTTAGAACAAAATTCTTTTCCTTTTCATGGAGTAGTTGAAGCCTTTTTTGAATAATAAAACCGGAATGGCTGTCTCAGCATGAGTGCATGTAAGACCATCCAACTGAGCCTTCTCATGGGTGCACCAATCAAGGATCCCCTTGTAGGGATTAGACAGTTGATACTATTTTTTTTAAACTTTAGAAATAAAACTAAGAAATTTTTTCTGGTTCTTCACAAACACCCCATCCTAGGAACATTTATATTTAAGGAGACAACTTTCATCCTAACCAACTTTATCTCCCAAACAGTTATTTTTTCATTTTTTTCCTGAGGCTCATCTCCCATCTCTTTTGGATATGCACCAATGTTTCTTGAACGAACCTAATAATTATTCATCCCATAAAAGGAATTTATGATCATTTTGGATGAATTCAGAGTTAAAACCTACCACTATTAGAGTAATTCTTTTCTTAAATCAAATTACCCATTTCCTTTAAAGCATACTAAAATTATTTAAAACATTAAAATGTTGGGTTCACCTTATTTTAAAAGCCCCATTTTGTGTATTTATTTTTTTATAGATTAAGATTACCAAATAAATTAAGATAGATATGAATAAAAAATATATGGATGCTAATCATATGAAAAAATATCACTAATATCGGGTTGAAGAGTTCATCATGTTTACAAAAGATCAGGAATATGACCCTTCTCAAATCCTTTTTCTGTGTTTATGTTGTTGTTATTAAATAATAATTAGTCTAAATGAGTTTTAAGAATACTTGATTTATCCTAGAATAAATTTAAGTTATATATAGCGACCCCAACCCCTGCAGCCTAGAGTTAGTTCCTACTATCATTACATTAGTATAAGTTACAAGGAATTATATCCTGATGGACCGAATAGTTTAACAGTCTTGGTAAAATAGATACATAATTGAAATTTACATTATATTTTTAAACATAATATATAAAAATATTTTTATTTTATAATTCCATTACTCCCCTTAGTGTATCCCTTCATATCAATCAAAAAATACTTCTTTATCTCCTGGGGAAAAATTAAACATAAGAAAGTGGTTATATGAGGTGATCAATAAGGGTACGTTTACATCAGAAGAAATGAATAAATAACAAATAATCAAAACAGAAAGGTGAATAATTGAATCACATGTCATTAAATTAATACCTTGAGCCTAATATGAAAGGAATAAAAGGTGATAAAATAATTCCATATAAATAATCAAATAAGCATGAAACTTAATCAAGGATATTCTAACTAATCGAATAATCACATGGGATATTGATAAATGAATTCATAATGATGGAATTCATAAAAATGGATATCTAAACACACGATTGACGTTTATTTCAAAGACATATAATATCATTGAGACTTTGTGTGAAGAGATCTAATACCATTGAGGCTTCTTGCCTATAAATCTAATAAATGGGTAAGTTGTTGGCCAAAACCATATCTATTTTGTCTCATGAAACATACCGTTGTATCAAGGGGCTATAATAGGCCCCACCCATCATATACAAAAATAAATTTCATTGCTCAAATGAATGGGGTGAAACATAATCAATGTAAAAATTGGTATTAAAAAGAAGTATACTAAATGTAAATAATTTCACTAATATATAAACATAATAATAGACCATCCGAAGTAAAGTGAATGAAAAAAAAGTACATCCCCAGACAAATTGATCATAAACTATCTAGATAAATAAGAAGGATGCTATAATTACAATATATATCCATTGGGTCAAGTTTAAAGGATTTTTTCATTGATGAATAAAAATACCATAAAAATATCTTTAAAAATATTTTTGATTAAAATATACTTTTCATTTAAAAAATCACTTTTAAAAATTAATTTTTGAAAATACTTCCCTTTGAAAAAAACTAAGTATTTATTGAATGTAAGGAAAAAAAATTAGTTAAAAATACCATTTTAAAATTTTAAATAAATCTTCAAATAAACGATGGCCATGTTAGTGGGTAATTCCGTACGTTCAATCCAAGATAAAAAGAACATTCCTTTTTCACTTTAAAAATATTCAAAAAGAGCCTTGATTTGAAAATGAAAAGAAGTTTCCTTTAATTTTTTTAAATAACTGGGTATAAATTTCCTTAATAAATCATTTCTGAAAGGTGTAAAACATTTTTAGAAAACATAGTTTTAGAAGAAAATATATTTCTGACCGAGGAGATAAATGAAGTCAGATTTTCTTATAAACATTTTATCAATTATTTTAAGTACTAAATTGTTTAAAAATGGTAATATTAAATTCAAATATCATTAATAACCAGACTAAAATAAAATATATTTATTTCAATAAGGAAATATCAAATAATTTCCCAAAGGGATATGTAAATATAAACTATCTCGGATAATGATGAGATTGTGAGTTAAACTCTTACAATTTTGGTAAATTTTGTACCGAAAGCCCCATGAGATAAATGAATTAAAATGAAAAATATAATATATAATTATTATAAATTAATGCATGATATATCATAAAATAAGGTCAATATATACACCATACAAAAGAAATGAGTGGCGAACATGGTGTATGTCTCACGAAAGTAAAAGTGATATGAGAAACCCTTACCTACATATTTATTTTGTTTAAACATGATTTAACCTCCTATATATATGTTTTAAACATGATATTAACTTATCCAATAAAAATATTAATATTTATGATATCATATATGATCCTTTTTTAACATAAAATTTCCTATTCATTAATAATCTATCATTATTTTCATTGTTTCACGTGTTAATTGTCTTGTTTTCTCATGCGTGTTTTGTTATGATAGTTCCTAATATTGCATATAATATATTGTTATATCATCTCCATAATAGAAATAATGAAATATTTTTCAAATTTTTATATCAATTTTACTTTAAAAATTGATAATGAATAATTTTTATGACAAATGAACTACATTATGATCATAGAGATCGTAGGTCGTATGTACACATGAGTAACATTTCCATTTTTCACTAATCATTATGAAAATGAGGTAAGTAATATTTTAAATTTATGGGATTATAGTAATATCACTAATACCATATTATATACTTATATATATCATCCACGTTGTTTGGTGATGATAAGAGAGTCACATTACTTTGTGAAGGTGGTAGTCCACAAGTACATGAATGATGTTAACGTCTTTCTGTGAGTGAAAAGGAAAGAAATAAAATAATATATATTATATTTATATAATGGTAAATATTTCAATAATATCATAATTATGTCATTTATATCATATATAATCATTAAATTTATCTTTATCACCTTCCATATAAAGCGTTAGTGTAAGACGAACCACATCACTTCATGAGGTGGTAGTTCGCTGTACACACGAGCAACATTATTATATCTCCTAATAAATGGAAGGTAAAAAAGATATATATGATATAGTGACTACATATGTATAAATATGTTATAAATATCATATATATACTTTATATGCATCATAAAACACAACCCTGATAGGTTAAAATGGAAAAACTGAATGATATCAGTTCGTGAGGCCGCAGTTTAACGTACATAGAAAAGATGATTTTATAACCCATTTAATGGAAGTGGAGATGGTTTTAGGTCATGAAATTATTTTGAAAACATTAAAATATATGGAATATACTGAGGTTATTATATTATCCCGGTATAATATAAATTAAAGGAGGTGGAGAAAAAAGTAAAATAAAGAAGCTCGTTGAAGAATATTACCTCTTCTTTGGGTATCCTCCTTAGGTTTACTAAATCCCTTTAAGATGAATTTATGACCATGATAGGGCTTATAAGAAGATGTTAATGAATTTTATTAGTGATTTGGTTTGGTATTTTCTTATTCAATTAGTTTTTAAGGTGTGTCTATAGGAGGAGAGGGGGTGGCCATTTATAAGTGGGATGAGTTTCACACTTCCAATTTTTTGAAAACATGTATTACACCCACATTGATTTCATATAAATTGGCGAAAATAATTGTCCATTCTAGAGAAGAGATGGTATAAGGTCTAAATAAGTCTATGAAATTTGTTTTTGACATGTTTCTAGGTCATTTGACCTCTTAATGTTAAAGTTTAATCCCTCGGAAAACTCATTTTTTCCTTAATCGCTATAATTAATTTTAACTGTTTTAACTAATTAACTTGGTAAAAAATTAATATGGTATTATTAAATATTATAAATTATTATGATTAAAAATATGAAATCCATTTTTCAAATTTAAATCCCTCAAAGTGGAAAAAATTAATTTAAAATTAATCCCGTAGACGTGATGAGAAAACAAGTTTTTATAGTGAAAATATTCAAAAGTTGAAAAAGTTTTTATATCTAAATTAAATATAAAATTAACTAAAATGAGATAAATTGGATTAATTATTATAAAATTGAAGCAATTTTACTTTAAAACCACTTCAAAATGTAGTTTTACATTATACATTTTGTAAATGAAAAAGTAGTTTCCAATTAAAATTCAGCATTTTCACTATTCATTAAAAATGAAATATTTCAGAAAAATCAGAAAAATTAACCATAATCTAATTGTGATATTAATTTTTAAAAAAATGATTTTATTTTTTCACATAAATTTTCTAAAAATGGTAAAAATTAATTTTAAATTATGTGATCCAAACGTGACTAAACCCTCTTTTAGGAAAATACAATTTTCTGAAAAAAATTTATTTTTCTTTCAAATGATTATTATTTTATTACAAATAAATAAATAATTAATAAAAATTTAAAAAATAAATATTTTCATAATTTAGTTAATCCTATTCATACCTTAATTCCAATTGTTAGCTGATAACTATCATATTAATTAAAAATCTTAATAATATATTATTGTTCAGTAAAACTCAGTCGTGCATGTAACCAAAGCTTCTAAAAAAACTCATTATTACATGTAATGAAAGATAAAATCAATGTTTCATGTTGCATACTCTATTGATTAACATGTTATTATTTTTATAATTTCAGGTTGTTACATTTTACCTACCTTAAATAAATTGTATTCTTGCAATTTAAACTTGATCTCAGTAATCAAAGGTATAATATTTTAAAATTCCTTTGTTGAAAAATTCCTACATCATAAAAGAGATAATAAAATATTATTTTAATAGTAGAGAAAATTATTTTCATAGGTAATCTGGAATAATCACATAACTAGGATTCAAATTATGGGAACATAGGTGGGAAATTAAAACATGGACATGTATGAGAAAACTAACACACAAATACTGATGAAGAGTGATAGAGAACATTGATCACAATAAAGTGGGTAATAAAGAGAAGGTTAATGACCAAAAAATATAAAAAACGTGTAAAAAAGGTTATTTATTTTATTATAAATGATGGTAATAATATAATATTTAATTTTGAGATAATTTTTCCTAAAGTTGATGAACTTTCAAGAGAAGATGTAATTACTTGATTTCATCATATTTTATAAGAACAATCTCATAATTTTACTGGGACTTGATAAATTCCTACTTTACCTCTTACTCTAAGGGATGAATTTATTATACCCGATGCACTAATTGATCAAAATAATTAATTCATTCCTTTGATCTATAGTTTTCATTATAATATAATGGTTAACATAGTTGATCAAATATGCATAAATCTTCATATAGTGAAGTAATATGTTAATCATTAAAATATCTTCCATAGTTCAACATAAACCATTTCCTAAATGGATAACCTACAAACCCTCTAAAAGATTAAAATCCTTAACTTTCGAAAATAGGTTACTGAATTTAGAAAATGAACTTATCATTAATTAGTTCCAAGGTAGTTAGTACTATCCAACTGACTTTATCCATATCAATCATCTCTTCATCCTAGTATAATTATCTCAACATTAGGAACATATTAAGTGTTATATTTTCCAAAATAATGTGTTTTCCTTGAAGTTTAACTATCTACTAAATCATTTTTCTTGGTCATCAGTACCATTCAACATACAATTTCAAATATTTAATGAAAAATTACTATAATAAAATCATTATACATTTCATAATTCTTAAAACCAAAATATCATTGATTAATGTACTCTTATAACAAAATTCTTAAATCTAAATGTAGTAGCATTAATCATTCCACTTCATCAGTAGTAATAAAATAATCTTTAACTTGATACCCTATCTTATTCTGAGGTATATTTTCTTTGTGTCTATGGAAATAATTTTCATAGTGGTTCATATCCCTATAGTTGAAGCATGGAACATTATAATATTCTTTATTTCTCTGGAAATCATTAGCATGGTATCCTTTTTCTCTACACTTGATCAAAACTCATTTTCCTTTTAAGTATGTACCAATGTGTTTCCTTATATAGGTATCACATGATAGAAAATTTTTCTTTCACTTATTCCCTTTATTCTTCTTTTTCTCTTCCATCCTCTTCTTCTCTTGATTACCTTAAAATCCACAAGACTTGGATAATTACTTCTCAATCTTAATAGAAAATGATACTATGTCTTAGTATGATGAAAATGTATGATAAACTAGTTCCATTCAGAGAATTGTATTATGCCTATCAAATAAATGATCAATATTTTTCTATGGATTGCATAATTAGACTAAAACATGCCATTCTAAACTTGTAATGTTGGCTTCACACTTAGAAGACTTTTTCTCTTATTTACATGTTAGTCTCAATAATTACATTTTATTATCTAGTCATTGATCACGAGGAAAATATTTTTCCAAGAAGATTACCATGAAATCCTTCCACTCCATGATTTCTATTTACTCCTCTTCCTCAGTGTTTTGTATAAATAACCACTATTGATCTACATCTTCTAATAGATGATAAACTTGTATGAAAATATTTTCCCTTTCACTACTTCCCAGATTGAGAAATATTTTCTCTAAGGAACATATCCATTACTGAATTAAAAACGTATCTTTATTCCCATTGAAAAATGGAGGTTTTTGATGCATGAAGCTATCTAACATTGTTACACCATGTGGAGTATTAATAGGATGCTCCATAAAGGAAAGGTTTTTACTCATAAATTGAGTCAGATGCCCCAATATGGTTATATTATGATCAGTTAGAGCCCCTTATCCAGCTCCAACTTCATTTTATTACCCTGGATGTAAATACGTACATGGGGTACATGCGTTGATATAGTTCCATTTCCTTCCATTAGGAACCACATCAAAATAATGGAATACACTATATTATATTATAACATTATGAAACATAATGGAAAATACTAAAACTAAGGAAATAATTAAGATAAATTGAAAAATTTATGAATAGATAATCTCATAATATTAAACATGGTTTCTTTGGGTATATCTATATTAAAAAATTCTTCAAAATATTTTGAAAATAAAATTTGAATTATCTTAATAAAATACCTCAGGAGCGTCAAACATGATGCACAACAAGACCCATTATCATGTACCAAGTAACACTTGAATCAAGTGTGATGTGCCTTTTTTGGAGTTATTACCCCTAGGTACCACTATGCTAGAACCATGTCCAATTGTAGTATCCAGACATGGAATTATTTCTTGGAATACCCACATAATCAATTACTTACCCATACATTAGAGTTTTATTCTATAGTTATACTCAAATTATATTACAGTGTTATGTTCCCTAATCTATGTTTTCCTAAATCAAGGTTCCAAGGTTTCTATTAAACATCATTTGGTACCAACTATAGAGAGCCTGACCCCAGAAACCCAAAGCCAGTGCCTTCTAACATTATATTCGAATAATATATAGGAATAACATCCCAATGGATAGAATGGTTTATTAGTATTGTTAAAATAGATCCATAATTGAAATTTCTATTACATTTTTTAAAACATAAAACAAACAAAGTTTTTTTGATAATTCCATTATTACACTTAGTGTATCCTTGCATATCAATCACAAAATACGTCCTCATATACTGTGGAAAAATAAAGCATAAGAAATGGGTGAGATCAGATTCTTAATAAGGGTAACTGTACAACAAAAGGAATAAATAAACAAGGAACACTACAAGAAATGGACTATATTCCCACACCCCTATACCAATAGTTTTCAAAAAAATAGTATTATAGGTGGTCTTATCCCAACAGTTTTGAAAAACTATTTGAATATGAATTTTAATACAGCGTTTACCAATAGTTTTAAATAACCACTCGGTTCGATATCTCTATACTAGTAGTTTTAAAAAATTATAGGTATAGAGTTTCCCCAAATGAACCACGTGGCCAAGAACTCCTAATTTTTGAATTGATCCACATTTTCAGAGTGCTCCATCATCTTCCCCATCCAGTGATCTATCCTTGGTCTCATTCATTTAAATTTTTCAATATCAAATTAGTGAGTTTTAAATTGGTAATATATTCTGAAAATAATCCTTTTTCCTTTTAATCTATGTATAAAACACTAACCTATGACATTTAGTTTCATTATTCATAAAAAACATTCTCGGATCACTTAAGGTTTTCATTTTATTTTTATAGAATATTAAAATTTTAAGTTCCAAATAATTCATATCTTCTATCAATCAACATTTTCATTTAGTTTCTGGGTATAAAATAATAATCAATAATTTTTTGATATATTCCAGATTCATTGAACTAAGGATAGTTTTAATTATATTTTTAGTGAATTTCATAATAAATATGATTGTGTGTGCCATATTTTTTTAATTTATTTACTCAATAAATCTATATAAATTTAATATAAACCAATTATTTTTATTTTATTTTTATAATAAAAATAGAAATGGGTGTTTATTAAAAAAAATATTTTAGGTGTTTAAAATTTTTTGTTCTTGGTTTATTGAATTCCATTCCAAGTGATTTTGGGTGGGATTTTTAGTTTAATTTGATCACATTTAAAACATATTAGATAATGGAAAAAAATAAAATATTGTTAAGAAACAATATAAACTATATGTGTCTTATAATATTAGATATATAAACTAATTCTAGTGTATTTAATGATTTATACTTGTGATATGTTTATTTTAGTAAATATTTAATATGTATGGTTCTATAATACATGATAAATATTGATAATATTATTTTTCATACATGTTATTAAATTTTGGGTTTTACTATGAAATTATTGAGAAAAAATATAGTATTAACAGGGGATGTTTCATAACTAGGATCTCATGATATCATCCACAAATATGATGTTTTTTTGATTCCCTGGACATCTGAGACACTATAAACTTCAACTTTATCTACACTAGATTCATAATTATTTTATTATATATTTAAATATTAAATATAACTCAAGGAGGTTATGGAAAAATATTTTATATTCTAATAGTGTTAAATAAACATACCCTTTTTGATAAAAAAATAATTATATATCAATAGGGTAAATCATGATTTCATATCGAATAATCCTTTTCTATTATCCATTGGAAGGGGTATTTTATTATGTATTGTACAATCCTGAAATGTTGGAGAGTGTCTTAAGAGAGAAATTCCTTGAATAGTCTTAACCATTGGAGTGTATAACAATATGGGAATCCCACTTACAATATTGGAAAACCCTTAATAGTTAATTAATATCTGTTCAATGGTAATCGAATCCCATCCTATAAGATAGAATAGATTTTCAGAACACTCATCTATAGAGGAATTAAAATTCAAATAGAAGGCTATTTAAAACCATACGAGTCCCATCAAAGTCATTAACAAGCAATGGGATAAAAAATGATAAATAAAAATCAACAAAAAATGACTTTTCCCAAGATGGATACCCAAAAAAACACCCTATAAAAAATATCCCCTTCAATGGTTTATAAACTATTTAAAATGTACACCTTATTGTGATAAGATGTTAATCATCAAAATATTATACTATGAAACCATTGATCACCAATGCTATAATTTTTATTGTATAAAATAAAAATATATATTTACTTGATGGCCACTATTGATCAGAAATATCATTAATTATACAATGCAATGATCTCTATAAAATTAGACTTAATCCCAGTAGTTTCTCATAATTATCCAAGAGAGTTATTTCTTTATAAAATTATTTTTCATCGCATCAACTATGTTTCACATAATATCCCAATTTATTCTTTGTTATGATGACCCACTAAAGTTTACCATTATCATCTATCTATAAAAAACTAATGCTTTAGGATCCCATAAAGGTATTTTTTCGGAAAAAACATTTTAGGTAAACCAATTAAAATGAAGTCGCCTTAGAATTATTTTATTAATTTCAATCGTGTTTTCATTACTTCATTCACTAGCTCACAATTTTATCTCATATAATTATTATTGTTTCTCATATATTCTCAAACATAGCTTCCCCCGCCCTTTTAATTTAGTTTTTCCACCATTTTATAATTTTCATCTATTTTATCACCTCTATCACACATTCACTCATCATCACACACATAAAAAGTGAATTGAATAAGAGGAAAATAAAAATAGAAAATATAAACATAATTTTGTGTAGTATTATGTATAGTTATTACTCATTTATATAATTGAATTAAATATCATTGTTCTATATTTATAGTATTTTGTTATATATGTAGTATTTTTTTGTGTTTTATATTATGATTCTCATATATACTAGTGTGTTTGTTATGATTTCTTATAAAGTGAACAATTATCATTTCCTTAAATAAATTATAGATTTAACTTCAATCTTATTTCATTTATTTTCTTACATGGAATATAAATTTTTTTATATAATGGATAGACATTGGATGTATGAAACTAATCAGATCTCAAGATATTTCAGAACAAGTTGGAGATGTTTTTAGATTTTTCATTTAACAATGATTCAGATAGTGGTAACATACACTGACCATGTTATAATTGTGTTGGAAAACCTTAGTTAAGTCAGGAAGAAGTTAGCTACCATATAACCAAATATGATTTTCAAACAAAATACTATGTGTGGTATCATAATGAGGATAAAATGAAATATCAAAATGTTCATGATCTGAATGAGAGGACTAGAATGATGAATTTATTAGATGACTATTTTCCTTTTATTCATCATCATGAGATGGAAAATATGATGACCCTAGAAGAATTCTATACAAGCAGTCATGATTCATGTAATTAATATTATTATTTTGAAAGGTTGAATTTTTTTTATGATTTTTCCACGAATCCAGTATATCAGCAATGTGGTAAAATTAATAATCTATAATTTTTAATCTGATTGTTTCATAGGAAGACCATGTTTGGGATTTATAATATTATCATTACAAAAATTCCTAAAATTTTTGAGGACTTACTTCAAGATGATGTAGATATTACCTCAAACCATTATATGGAATGGAAGTAAGTTGAGGATGTTCATTTTTATATAAACAAAATTTATGATTTCTTGAAAATTTTTATCTTATTATAAAAAGAAACTACTAAAAAAATGATTTTATAAAATTTGGAATATCCCAATGGAAGCCAAATGATGATGGAACACTATCCCATGTTCCACAGAAACTAAGGTGGAAGTTTCCATTGATTCCCAAAATCCAAAATCTTTTCATGTCTAACAAAATATCAATAAAAATTTCATGGAATGATAATTAGATAATGAAGGATAATGATGAGTTTTTTCATCCTATAAATAAATTTACATAGCAGATATTTGATGCGTGATATCTTGATTTTGTAGTTGACATGCGTAATGTGAGGTTGGGTCTTTCATGTGACTTTTTTAATTCGTTTGGGAAGATTCTTACTTCTCACAACACATGTATTGTTTTCATACACATTTATAAACTTACTCGATGGATTTGTTTGAAAAATCATTTCAATTTAATGAGTATACTCATATCAAGACCTTTTAATCATGTCTATGATATAATTGTATATATGAAACCTTTATTAAAATATTTTAATCATCTATGGAATATAGGTGTTCACACATATGATGCATGTTCAAATGACATATTTTAGATGCATAATTGAATTATGTAGATGATTAATGATTTTATTATTTATGAAATGATGTCTGGATAGAGAAAAAAGGGAAAACTATAATTTCCTATTTGTATGAATAATACATGATTTAAAAGACTTAAATATCATAATATTTTAAATTTCATGGGAATTGATGATTCTTTATAATGAATCATCCATATAGGAATAATCTTTGAAGGTATTAAAATACCACGAGGACTGAAAATCCACCTTAGTGTATGTTTAGAACTGATGTGATTAATGAATTACAAGATTTCAGTTTTTCATTAGGTAAGGGTTAGATGAAATCAAGAAAGAGGAATAATGTTTTCACTAAAACCAATTACAATTATAAAAAGAAAATTATATTCTTTGAGTTTCCATATTGGTCAACCAATTTGTTACATCATTTCTTACACATAATACTCTTAGAAAAAATATATGTAAAATGTTTCTTTCAATTATTCAAAATATCAAGCGAAAGAAAATATATGATTTATGATATCAACATGACTTGGTGGATTGGGGTATCAGACCAAAATTGCATCCATTGTGTATCAGTGAAAATAAATGGAATGTTCTTTGTTCTTCTTATGTTATGCCACCTGCAGAAAAAAAAATCAATTCCTTAAAGTATTAGATAATGTCAATGTTCTTGATGTATATTCAAGAAACAAATCAAAAAAAAGTTAAAAAAAGAGTTGAAGTTAAAATCTTGTAAGGATCATTATTTTCTCATTCTAATGAATGAGATGATTTTAATAAAAAAATTTCATATATGGTCCAATAATATAAGGGTGTTAGTCATTCGGTTGGGACATTTTTATCAAGATATTTTTTCTAATAAGTTGTCCAAATATTTCTCAAATTTTATTTTCTAGAGAAACCATTAATTTTTTGTGAGTTAGAGAAAATATTTCCTCCATAATATATCAAATTCATTCTACATATAACTATCTATCTTCCAACCAGAATAATTCTTAAAGTTTCTGTTTCTTTTCTTTTGATGTATCAAACTGAAAGAAATATGTTCACATTAATGTATTATTCTAGAATAAGAATCTTCCCAAAGGTTCTATCATGAAAGGTTACATAGATCATGAATGTATGGATTTACTTTCAATCTATTTTTCTGGTGTGACTATGAGATAGAACAAACCAATGAGAAATGATGAAGAATAATATAGGAAAATTGATCCCAGTTTTTCATCACTTCCCCAAATTGGTGGAATTACAAGATCATATAAATTAACCACATTAAGCCTTGAAGAGCGTGAGATGCCACATCACACAATTTTTTTTAACTGTGATTTGTTCGATGACTACATCAAGTAAGAAAATTGAACATTTATATATTATCCCTTCTCATGTAATTGTACACATGTATATTAAATATTTATATATTTTTTGGTAGGTAAAATAAATAATGATAAATATAAATCATCATTATTTATTTTTGAAAAGGATAATGAATTTTCATAGTAAAAAGTTTTATACTTTGTTGAAATTGAAGGTAGAAGTATTACTATAATAAATTAATAAAATAAAAATTTAATTATTTTTAATATCCATTTATATTTTAGGTATTTATTTTTCATGATGATTCTGTCTTTGAGGAAATAAGAGCTTTTTATTTTGGTGATAATTCCATGGTTCGTGAATAAAAATAAATTGTGATCAATGGGTAGATATTTATTATCACTGAATAAGTAATTAACATGAGAGTACAACATGAAAATTTTATGGAAACTGAAATAACAAACTGTTATTCCAGTGCATCGGATAATAGACCTCAATTTGAAAATGTATCATATTATGGAGTCATTGAAAAAAAATTATATGGGATTATTTATATCATGGTTGAGTCACTATGATTAAATGAAAGTGATTTTATTTGATTACAAGGCATGACACATTAATTGATTATTATGGATTTTGAGTTATTGACATGACTCACACTATTGCTACCGATGAGACATATATATTGGCATCAATGGAGAAATAAGTTTTTTATGTGAAATATCATACATGACCTGAATTTAGTGTAACTATTTAAGTAATCTCCAGACATATTTTTGATGATGGTGATGAGGGAATTAAAACCACCCACAGTCCCATTAGCATCGATCCATTTATTACTTATGATGACTCCAATAGTTTAATTATGAGAGTTAAATGTGATCCTCAAGTTGTGGTGTTAAATATATGGAATCATTCATCAGTGTTCTTATTTATTTTGGTTTATCTCGACCTAGGTTGTTAATGTTCGTACTATTTAAATTGATTTACTATTGATTAAAAATATTTTGTATCCAAATTGGTCTTCATATTCATTTTCAATATATACTAGTTGTAGTTTAATTTGAGTTGCATTTTATAATATATAATTGAACTATATTAGAAATTACATAACCAAATAAAATCTAAAACAACTAAATTGGTACAAAAATGATACGAATTTAATTTAACATTTTAATCTAATTAATATTAAAATAAAAACCAATTAATAGAACGACCAGACAAAAAAATGAAAAATTGTCCTCACCCAAAATATGAACCAAATAACCCAGGAAAAATTAAATTGAAAAAATGACCTAATAAATTGACCAAAATGAACCAAATGACCTAACAAAAATTGAATTGGGGTAAATTTAAAATATAATAAAACAATATCATACCAAAGATAAATATGATAATTTGAACGTATTGGTTTTCTATGATATTTCTTTTATGTTTTGATATTCATCCCACAAAATATAAAATTATTTTGTTATATCACCATGTATCCTTCATCTGGTTTAAAAATTTATAATTCTTAATTAATTCAGGTATCATATTCTTTCTTTCTTGGATTATACATTAGTTGTGGATTTCTAATTAATTCCATTTTTTTCCAAATGTAGAAACTAAAAAATATTAAAGAGATACATAGAAACAGGAAGATATAAAATAATAATCAAATGAGAGAGATGGTCACCCTTCATTTGGTGAATGTTGTGTGTATTTTATTTAATATATATATAAATAACATATAATGTGATGTGATTAATTTTTTTAACTTATAATCAGTATCCACCACCTAGGAAAGAATTATTCTCCAACCATTATACTAGTACTAGTTATTAGCTAGACAATATGGGGGGGGGGGGGTTGGGTGGGTGTGGGGGGGGGGGGTACTAGATCTATGCAGTATACTCGGAGTACCCAATCACACCATATCCCCCCCCCCTTACAAACCATATGGCACACCTTATGATCCCAAAGTGTCATTAGAGACACTCAGGATGTTTAGGATACTTGTGTTTTAGCCACCATTTTCATCTAAGACTCCTCACATATCTTTATATTATATGATCATGGATCCCACTCCTCACCCATATTATGAATTTCCACATACATATATTCCATCTTATTTTTCTTCTACTTCCTTCTCATCGATCTTCTACATTCATTCTCCTTCCACTTCTACTCGGACACATTCTAAGCCTCTCGAGTAGATATTGGGTCCCACTCCATATGTATAGGTTGATATTCCTTCAGATCATATAGATCTAGTGTCACCCACTAATTAGACTGTCTAAGCTAAATTTATAGAATCATACTAATTTTTTTTACCACAATTTATTTTCCTTATAAGATTTATTGATATAATATTTTTTTCATTTACAGTTGATATTCAAAAAGGTGGCATGGGCGTACATGTGTGCGTGTGGTGTGGAACCCCCACATGCATTTGATAGTGGAGTACAATTAGGACAATCAAATTATTGAAAAAATAGAGAGAGAATGTAAGAATTTTATAGATATGCTTTCCAAATACTCTAAAATAATTCCCATAATGCCACTCCTTAAGAGAAACCTTCCTAATGAAGTAAAGGATAATGCTCGGGCACAAATATGGGTAAGAAAATTCATTAGGTTTAATGTTATATTATTATTGTATTTATATGAATTAATATTTTGGTGCCAGTTTCATTTTAATTTTCTAGATGGTGAGGCTACGAGGACATCATGACTCTTGGAATTAGGTGAGCTATAGAGAGCATATAATCTTGAGCTATATAGTTGATGGTGTGCTAGAGTTGGTACATATTTAGAAGCCACACCTATCACAATTGAGTGTCTAGTAGAATATTATCAGGAAATTATTTCTTATTGGAATACTACCAAGTGAAAGGTATTAAACTCAAGATTTTTGAATGAAAATTACCATGATTTTCATTAATACATAGTTTTGTATTATTTAAAATTATTTTTTAGAAAGTGTCATAAAGAAATAATAATGATGCTATGAAATACCTCTACACTTTGGGGTATACTATAATGTCATACCATGAGAGGAAGTATTTACGACACAAAAGAGAGTGGGGTGACTATTATGATTTCCATTTTATTCTTCAGGACTTTCAATTTATTTTGTTTCCTCCAAATTTATTTCTATTTATAATTCAAATAGATAAATTATAATATATTATTTGGTTTTTTATTGAAATTATTTAGTGTGTATTGAAATTTCAGGATTAGTATTGTTAAGTTTGTGGGAATTCTATGAAATTTATTATTTAATTGATTTTATGATATTGGTTATGGTTGATTTTATCTCAATATTTTCCACCTAAACACCAATAAACAAATTACTACAGCTATAAATTTCAATGAATTTTCCTATGTAATAGAACCACTAAGTGAATTAATCATTTTACAATTTGGATTTTCCAAAATAACCCTTCGGGTTTACAAAATTCAAAAAACAAATAGAGAACTTACTAAATACATTACAAGATAGAAATAAATACTCATCTTGTATGTTTTGATTCCTCCCATGAATAATAATTATATATTTACAATAGTGATGGTGTAGAAATCATCCCTGTTTTCACCCACTTTATGAAATGCATGAACCTCCAGTGATATAACCTAATAGATCACATTTATTTTCTTATGAGTCTTTAATTATAGTTCTAGAGTCCTTATTTTTTATCTACTTTTGAAAACTAGACATATCAATCTATCTAATCCCACTTATTTTTTTTCCTTTCTAAGAGAAAGATAAGTTACTTACTTTTTTAAACTCCTATCTTTTTTAATGACCAAGTAATAATGTAAGATATATTCCATTTGTGATTATAGAAACTCTACATAATTAGTATCAAGATTTCCTTTTTAATTCTGTGATCTATTTTTGTTGAATAACTATCTTCAATTTGTTACATCCAATTTTTGAATATATTTTATGGGTTTATGGATTTAGTGGTTTCTTATCAATGTTCAGAATGGGTTTTCATAGTATTTCATATGGCCTTTCATAGATTCATGCATAATTTGGCGTTGTTTTAAGGTGATTTTGGCACTTATATAGAATATGGATTAATTCTAATCTAATGTAATGTTTTTATTTCCATGAAACTATTTAAATCTAACACACCTCTTGGTTTTGGTGAATGATTAAAAGAATCTAATCATGGAACATTTAAAGGCTTGATTGAATATTTTTTTCGAAATTCAACCCATTGGAGTGGTTGGATTATTTTCTAGATGGTATTTCTATAGGAATGTTGTATACACTATGGATGTTTGATTTTTTGGATAGTCTTTTGTCTGATAACAATGAAGAATGAACTTTGTTTATTATTATCTTTCTACACTAATTTTAAACTTTAAACCCATTTTTTTCAAAATAAATATATCATATATTACCCTTTTTATATTTAGCCACATTCATGTACTTTCACCACCTAATATTTTTTGAGAGTGACTTTTAAATGACTTCACTTTAAATAAAATAAAAAGAACTAAAAAATAAAAAACAAACATAATATGATTTGACTTATAAAAAACTGAGACATAAATAAAATTAAACATATCCAATAAAATGTGGAATACATTAGATCAATAAGTATGAAATTTAACCCTACCTAAACATAATCAAAAAATTTCCAAATTGGTTTTAAGTGAATGGATGATAATTAAATCAAGAAGATAAAATCTAACACAAAACAAAAATACCAAACCAACCCCTGTTAACCAAAAATGAAATGAACCGTATTGAACCAAATAAAACTAAACCAAACTAAATCTACAAAAATTAAATCAAAAAGATTTAAAAATTCCTGAAATAAACCTTATTTAATGTAAGCAACTCTGATTACAATGAAATATACAAATACTAAACTAAAATGAAAAGAAACATTATAAACCAAAAAATTACTATGACCAATTCAAAGTGAATCAAATATAAACCAACCAAGATAAACTAAGATGAATCAATTTGACCTGAAACAAAAAAACCCAAATCAAACAAACTAAAAAAATTCAACTAGAATAGAATTTAATTATATTAAATCAAACTGAATAGGGCTATAAAAACCAACCCAAGTTATTCAAAAAAAACTGAATCCATCCATAAATAATTAAATTGAATTAAACATAACAAAAACTGTTAACATTATACAAAGAAAATAAAACATAACTATCATATGTTTAATCAAGAAAAACTAAATATACAAGACAAAAATATCCCTAAATCAACCATATCTGAATAAATATAAAGCTAAAAAACCCAATAATGAAGGCACAAAACCAAATCAATTCCCCACGAACCAACCAATACAAAACATAACTAAATCAATAATGAACAAAAATTTACTAATGCAAAAAGTTAAAATGACTAGAATATGATGAAACTAAACCAACCTATCATGAAGTCAAAAAAACATGAAATTAAAAAACCTAAATGTACTTGTATAAACATGATAAAAAAAGTGAATTAAAAAATGAAATAAATGACACTAAAATAACTAAAATTGAATTTAATTGAATTGAAATAAATCAAATAAAATCTAACTTAACTAAACAAATATAATTAACATAGACCAAAATAAATCATATGAGGGATGAAAAATCTAAATCAAATTGAGATGAAAATTGATAAAAAAATATAGGTGAATCATAATAAATTAATCTGATCTAGAATAAACCAAACTGAATTAAGATGAAAAATAAGCCAGACATAATGAAATTATATGTCATTTATATAAATTGAATAAGATTGAACCAAAATTAATTTAATTGAACCATAGTTAACCAAATTGAATTAAAAATGACCAAATAAAATTATACCAAGTAAAACGGAATAGTAACAATAAGGTTAAAAACCAATATGATCTTAAATACTCTCATAATAACTAAACATTAACGTTATATAACCAAATAAAAAATAAATCCCATTATTTAATTTGTCTTTTTAATAAAAACAAACACCAAAATTGACTATATTCTATCATAAATACCCATCAATGAAAAATTTACCTTACTTTCCCCTATTTTATCCCATTTAAAATTAAATAATATAATCATAGAAAACCAAATAATAACACATCTAATATACATTTCACTTTTCAATTTTATCATATTATACATATATTTAATATTTACTATTTTTTTAAATAAATACATTCCACTTCCATTATTATACAATTACATTTCCCTTATATTCATAGAAATAATTTATACAAACAAGAATCCATTAATTACACTTTAAGTTAATTTATCAAATCATTATTTAATCATATTCTCAATTAATTTATAAAATCATTATTCAATCATTATAGAAAATTATATTTCATCATCGAGTATATACATTTGATTTTAGTTTTAAAATTCATTATTAATAACATATTTTATATTACGGTTTTCACATTCTATTTCATTGTAAAGGGAGTTTTTGAATATTGAAGGATATGTTCCCTGAGAAAAATTATTTTTCTCGAGGAGAAAGAAGAAATATGGAAGTGTGGTAAAAAAAACTGACACAACATCAGATTTAAAGTCTTAATTTCTTGATTTAAAATTTTAATAACTATTTTTTAACTAAATAGTCCACTTATATTTTCATCAGGGTTCTTTGAGGCACATGATGAGTAGTAAACTGACAAATTTGGGCCAAACGGTCACTTAGATCATGTTTTGGGAGATGAGAACCACGGTAGAGTATGTTGTTGACCAAAGGGGAGTATTGCCCTAATTATATATTTTTCCACTTCAAGTGATAGTTTCGGTAGTACCAAGTTAGAAAAAGAAAATGTACAGGCATTATAGGGTCAGTCCCAAGAAAAAAGTGAAAAAATGGCCATACAAGTGCGTGAACAGAGTCAAAGGGCCAAATATTAATTTATGAAATTTATGGAAGTATTATGTCAATCAATTTCACCATATATCATAGTGACTTGTGATTCATATATTTAGATGTTTTTTATGTTATATAGTGCACATAGTTGTGGTCCTATTGGTGGTGAGGATGATGACATTCCTAGTGATAGTGATGGTGAGCATGATGGTGAGGATGATGGTGAGGATGACGATGAGGATGACGGTGATGGTGCCGATGGTGATGGGGATGATGATGGTGATGGTGATAGTGATGGTGACGAGGGATAAATTGATATGTTACATTTTTGACTAATAATTATGACATTTTATGTTTGTTGATTAGTTTTGAATGAATATATGTTAAGTTTTTAAAGTGTGTTATCACTGGTTGAATGAATTAATTGGTTTCTTGGGTTATCATAGTTTTTATAATTTTTGGTTACGTTTTTATAGGTAATTGATCAAGGTGGGGTGTTGGTGTGATTTATGGTGGCTGTTTGGGTAGGGTGGTGAGTGATGGTGTGATTTTTGGTGGTTGTTGGTAGGGTGGTGATTTGTGGTGGATACTGTTGGATATTTGGGCTTGGTGGGGGGGGGGGGGTTGCTTGGTGAGTAATTAGGGGGATCTATACCATCAATTTAAAAATCATCGGTATAGCTCTCTACCAATGGATTTGATGGAACCATTGGTATATATCTATACCTATAGTTTTAAATTGTTGTTATAGATATATAGTAATGGTTGAAACTATTGGTATATCTAATATTTCATTACCCCTATACTAATGGTTTGATGAGAACCATTGGTATATGCCTATCCCAACAACCTATTTTCCAATGGTTTGGAGAACCATTGGTATAGGCTATACCAATGGGTCTCAATCATGTACTAATGTTTTTGAACTGTTGGTATAACCAATATTTCTAATAGTGGCATAATCAATGTGGAAAATTAAATATTTAAAACACATGACACTAAAATAATAACATGAGAATAATATTTTATGAATAAAATGTTGTCAAATAATTACATATTAATAATCACATGACCATTAAATTTAAATATGGATATTCTAACTAATTAAATAATCACACAGAATATCAATAACTAGATTCATAATGGTGGAATGAATAATGATGGATATTTAAAACATACCATCAAGGCATTATTCTAATAAATCTAATACCACCGAGGCATTATTACAAGACATCTAATACTCTGAAGGATTATTGACAAGAGAACTAATAAATGGGTAAGGCCTCAACCAAAACCATATCTACTTTGTCTGATGAAACCTACTGATGAATCAAGGAGTTATAGTGTGCCCCACCTATCACATAAAAAATCCAATTCATTATTCATATGAAAGGTTTGAATCATAATCATTGTTAATATTCATATTAAAAACTATCATATTAAATGTAAATACTTTCCTCAATCAGTAAATATAATCATAGAATACCCGAAGTAAGATGAATTATATTAGAATAGTACATCCTAGGTCAAACTAATAATATAATGTCCAGAGAAATATTATGGATGATATCATTACATTATATACCCATTGGATTAAGGGGAAAATGTTGTTTTCATTGATGAATAAAAATACCATAAAAATATATTTAAAAATATTCCTGAGGAAAATATTATTTTTACTTTGGAAATGAATTTTTATGACAAAAAACATTTTGAAAATAATTTTCTTTGAAAAAAAACTAAGTGTTTATAGAATATAAGGAAAAAAATCATTAAAAATAACCATGTAAAATTTCAAAGTAATATTCAATGAAATGACGTTCATGTCGGAGGGTAATTTTTTACATGTTCAACAAGATAAAAAGAAAATTCCCTTTTCACTATAAAAAGGTTATAAAAGCTCCTTGATCAAAAAATGATAAGTAATTTCCTTTGAAAACAATTTTTGAAAATAAAATATTAGTAAAAATTTATTTAATAAATCATTTTTAAAAGGTTAAAAAAAATTTAGAAAACAATATTTTAGAAGAAAATATATTTTTGAACAAAAGATAAATGAATTAAGATTTTATTTAAAAATATTCTCAAATATTTTAAGTAACAAAGAGTGAAAAATGGCACTATTACTTGAAAATATCCGGAATAATCATAATATATTAAAATTTATTTATTTAAATATTTAAATATCAAATAATTTCCCCAAGGAAGGTATAAACATAAAACATATAAAAAAATATGTGTTTTTAAATTAAACTTTTACCACTTTGGTAAATTTTATATGAAAAACCCCAAGAAATAAGAAATATAAAATGAAATATTAAATATTATGATTATAAAATAATTAATTATATATCATAAAAAATTATAGTATATACACCACAAAAAATAAATTAGTGGTGAATATGGTGTATGTATCACAAAAGTAAAAGTGAGACAAGAAACCCTTACCCCGTGCATATTTTCGTTTAAACATGATTTAAACTTATAAAAAATGAAGTATGTTATGATCATAGAGATGATAGGTCGTATGTACGCATGAGTAGTGTTTCCATTTTTTGATGACCACTATAGAAATTAGGTAAGTAATATTTTAAATTTCACGAATTATAATAATATCATTAATACCATATTTTATACTTATATATAATCCATATAGTGTGGTGGTGAAAAAATATTCAGATCGCTTTGTAAAGGGGGTAGTCAACATGTACACGAATGATGTTATCATATTTACATGAGTGAAAAGGAAAGAAATAAAATGATATATATTATATTTATATAATGTTAAATATTCCATTAATATCATAATTATTTCATTTATATTATATATAATCATTAACTTTATCTTTATCACCTTTCATGTGTAGCGTTAGTGAATCACATCTCTTCATGAGGTGGGAGTCCTCCATACACATGAGCGACCTTATCATATATCCAAAAAATTGAAGGTAAAAAGATATATTTGATATAGTGAATCCATAATTATAAATATTTTAGGAATATTATATATATACTTTATATCCATCATCACATGCAACCTTGAGTAGTGGGAATGAAAAAATGAATGACATCAGTTCACGAGGTGGTAGTCCACCATACACACGAATGCTGATTTCATAACCCATTTGATTAAAGTGGATATTTTCATTGGTAATGATATTATTATAGAAAATAATATTATATGGAATATATTTTGGTTATTATATAATTATGGATAATAAAAATTTATGGAGGTGGAGAAAGAATTAAAATAAAGAATCTCATTGAAAAATATTACCTCTTCTTCATGTATCCTCTTTATGTTTCAAGTAAATAATTCCTAGGTTAGATTTATTCCTAATTTAAGGACTATATAATGTGTTTAGGTAAGTTTATAAGTGGTTTTGGTAGGTATTGGGTGAACCAATTAGTTTTTAAGGTTTTAATAGAGAAGGAGAGTGGGTGTACTTTTATAAGTGGGGTGAGTGGCACACTGGTAAATTTTTAAAAGTGAATTCCACCAACATTGTTTCACGTATCTGGGAAACAATAATTTTTTTTAATCAATAATATAATTTATAAGGTATAAATATGAACATAAAATGGGTTTTTTAAAAGTTTATTAGTTATTTGGCCCCTTAATATCAATGTTTAATCCCTCAGTAAACTCGTTTTTTACCATAATCGCTGTAATTAATTTTAATTATTTTGCATAATAACTTTGGTAAAAATTTAAGTTAGAAATAATATAAATTATAAATTATTCTAATTCTAACCATGGAGTCATTTTTCCAATTTCAATTTATAGAAGTGGCAAAAATAAAATTAAAATTAATCTCGTAGATGTGATGAGAAAATAGGGCTTTAAAGTGAAAATCTTCAAATGTTTACAAAGTTTTTATATCTAAATTTAATTTCAAATTGATTACAATGACCTAAATTATATTAATTGATATAAAATTGAACAAATTTCTTTGTTAAAATTACTTCCAAATATAGTTTAACACTATAAATTATTTAAATGAAAAAAAAATTCAATTAAAATTCCATATTTTACACTATTCATAAAAAAATGAAATATTACATAAAGTCCAAAAAACCAGCTTAAGATAATTTCTCTATTTAGATTTAAAAAATGAATTTTATTTTTTAATATCAATTTTCTAAATGTTTTAAAAATTTATTTTAAATTATGTCCGTCTTTCACGACTAAACCGTCTTTTGGGAAAATATAGTTTTTTTTCTGAAAAAAATTCTTTTTTATTTCAAATGATTATTATTTTATTACTAATCAATAGATAATTAATAAAAATACGTAAACTATATTTTTTTATAAGTTATAAAATACTATTCATATCCATCATTATAATGTTTTGGAAACAACTATCATATTAAATAATAATATTAATAATATATTGCAGTTCAGTAAAACTTAGCCTTGTATGTAATGGAAGTTTTTTAAAGAAACTAATTATTGCATGTAACGAAATCTAAACTCAATGTTGTGTGTCACATATTATATTGAATAAAATTTTATAATTTTATAATTATGGGGTTTTACCTTATAAATATTGGAATAAACATGGGGAATAATTGGATGCAACTAGTGACTGGGATAACACTGCATTTTATGGATTATTTGATATGATTAAAAGTATGGAAAATGAAGAATACCATATCAAGGATGTGATTATAGGTGTGAATTATGATGAAGATTGTATTGATGAAATGATAATTCTAGTTTAAGATTAACCTCATGATTGTACAAAATTATTTTAGAAGTTAAATATTTGTATAAAGACACCATTGTATAATGGTTATACTAAATATACAACATTGTCAGTCATACTGAATCTGTATAATTTAAAAGATGGAAATTTATTGAGTGGTTCCAATTTTACTAAACTAATTTCTACAATGAATGATATTCTCCCAGAATATAGTGATATTACTAGCCAAACAAAAAATGCTAAAAGAATTATATGTTCAATGGGTATGATCTCTGAAAGAATACATGTCTATCCAAATAACTGTATACTATTTATCAAGGACCAAAAATCTTTTAAAGAATGACCAAATTTTTTTGATTCTAGATACAATAAATATTAATTGGGTCCAACAAAATTTTTGTGGTACTTTCCAATAATTCCAAGATTTAGGTGCCTATATGGATGTGAGATGACTATAAGGAAATTGACGTGGCACACATATACAAGAAATAGATATAGGAAAATTCATCACCCCGAAGAATCTCCTCAGTAGAAGAGAATTGATTATGATTATCTTGAATTCAGAAATGATTTGACAAAACTTAGTCTTGTTCTATATAAATATGGAGTGAAACCTTTTGGTTTTTAAATTAGAAATCAGATTACATGGCCAGTTATGTTGGTAAATTATAACTTTTCACTATAGTTATGCATAAAATGAAAATACATTATGTTATTTGTAATTATATCATGAAAAAGACAACAAGGTAATGATATTGATTTTTATTTGGATCTATTGATCGAACATTTGAAATTATTATGGGATTTAGGTGTAACTTTGTATTATGCATATAGAAATGAAGTTTCCATAATGAGATCCATGTTGTACAGGACGATAAATGACTTTTCTTATAATTTTTTTCCAGGATATAACATTAAAGGAACTCAATGGTGTTCCATTTTTGAATAAGGTACATATTCAATTAGTTAGAAACATTCATTGAAGTCTATGTTTCTAGGACATCACATATTTCTACTCTGATGAAATAAGTACCAATATTGGATGAAATCATTATATGTGAGTTTATAATAATGTAAAAAAATATCTCCACTAATAGGTGATCAACTATTTGATAAATTAAAAGATATGGACAATGATTTTGGTAAACCTTTTTTGAAAAACCTTATGGAGGGTAGTTGAAAAAAGAGATCATTTTTTTGAAGCACCATATTGAAATTTTTTATACGTTAGAAATTTTCTTCATGTTATACATGTTGAAAGAAATTTATGTGATAGTGTAATTTGACCATTTCTAAATACATGTGACAAAAAAAAGGATGGAATTAAGGCTACGTTGGACTTGATTGACATGGGGATACATGAAAAGTTAGCACCAGTGAAGGGTAAAAAATGGATTTTTCTTCCTACATCTTGTTATACTCTTTCCAGGTAGAAGAGATATTAGTTCTACAGCTTATTGATTGATGTAAAAATTCTACATGGGTATTCATTAAATATCAATAATATCATGCCAATGACTGATTTAAAGTGAAATATTCTGAAATCACATGACTGTAATGTTTTAATGCATGATCTAATTCTTATATCTTTAGATTTTATTTTTCCCATAAATTTCCATCACACATTAACCAAGATATATTTGTTTTTCAACGATACATGTAGAAAATTTATATAATTGACGATGTTTCCAACTATGGAAAAATAAATTTCCATCATATTATGTGAATTGAAAATGTTCTTCCCATCGATATTCTTTAATATGATGGTTCAATTAATGGTTAACTTTATATGAGAGATTCAACTATGTGGCCCTGTAAATTATAGATGGATGTGCCCAAAAGAATGGTATATGAATATTTTGAAAGGGTATGTTACAAATAGAAGTCATCCATAAGGTTCTATTACAGAATGATATATTGTTCAGGTAGCCATTGAATTCTATACCGACTACCTATCTGTGTTGAAATAATTAGTCTATAAAAATCTCCTCACACATGGAAGCTTGTGGGTGAAGGAATTTATGGAATAGATTTGGTCACAATTTCTATAATTGACATAGATAAGGCCCAATTTTACATTTTTTATAAGATTTAAGAGGTTCCCCTATATGTTTTAACCTAGAAAGAAATTATAAGGAATTTGAATCCATTAATTGATGATATTTGGATATAAAATATAGGTAATAAATTGTTTATAGGAAAGTTTCAAGACCATAATTTTAAGGATTTATATTGAAATCTAGATTTAATTTCAGAATGACTTCAATGGATAGCTAGAGGACAAAGTGTTCATATATTATCTTATAATGTTTTTGTAATTAATAGTTATATGTTCTATACAAATGAACTTGATGAATGTAGTACAATGAAAAATAGCTGAGTTACACTTGTGGATGAAGGGATTTTTATATATGTTACCAAGGATATTAATCTAATATATGAGAATATTTCATACTTTGGCATCATCAAACAAATATGGGATTTGAACTATACAACATTCCAAGTGCTGATTTTTAATGAAAGTGAATTGATAATAGAAGTTTTATTAAAATAGATAAATTGTGATTCATGAAATTTTATTTTAGTAAAGAAGGGTACAAAGACAAACCATTTATAATGGAATCACATGAAGTAATATTATTTTATATTCTAGATCACATAAACTGAATGTGGTCAATTATTCTATTATCGACCAAAATCTCTAAATGATGAAATGAAAATTTAATTGAGGTTAACCATTTTATTATAAAGTTGTAATCATTTCACAATGGTCCCAATATATATGAGGTATTGTGTGTTATAGGAGACCATAATGAAGGTATTTGGATACTAGATAGAGGGTTCAAATCACTTAAACATTTAAATAAAAGAGAGTTCAATAATAAAGTTATATATTTTTTAATATACATTATGTTACCTCATATTATTATCTTTTCACAACTATATTTAAAAAATATTAATTAAATATTCAAACAACTCTAAAGATAATGACTTCTACAAGTTCCAATGCTCCCAACCCTAAGGAAAAATAGGTTTCTCAACCTGTTGGTGCTCCCAATGCTGAGGAACAACATCTTTCTACACATGCATATGTTACTAATCTAGATGAAAAACATATTGATGATGTTGAACATGAGAAAATAGAAGATGGTGAACAAATAATCATCCAAGAAAAAGTAGGAGCACAATAGTGTGACTGTGTTAGAAAAAATTATTAAGGTGAGAAACAAAGGCATCAAATTAAAGCTTGGATAGAATTCATGTGATCATTTTGTGAACCACAAAAATTCCATTTTTAGTAGTTTCATTGGGCTCACCACTCAACAACGCATGTTGATTGATATAGATTCAGGGAAAAATGGTGTTCCCACAATTAAGTCAATAATTTGGGTAGATATTAGGGTAAAATTATGATATTATTTTGTTATTTTCCAAAAAAATAAAATAATGAAATATTAACTTACTCTTGATTATCCCATAGAGGGTGTATTTAAAGTAAATAAGCCCTAAAGTAAATTTTTATTAATTTTTGATGGAATGGATCATAGAGGATTTCATATAATTCTTATGAAGTTTCATCATAGAGATGCTAAAGGGAAAATATACCCACACCCACCAAAGATGTATAAAAACCTGATAATCCAGGAAGTGTGTAATGAATTTACTGTCCTTTGTGAGGAGACATCTTTTCAGGTACATTATGGCTAGTAATACATTGTTTTTAAATACGTGTACTAATCACTTTGACTTAGAATGGATAATTTATGAAATATAAACTGAGTGATGAAAATAATCAACAGGAAGAAAAACCAACGTACACCCACTGTAAACAAAATATGGGGTGTGCTTTACTTGAAAAAATTGGTACACATTCTAAATCTATTGCAATTCTTTAATTCGATATGAAAAAACAAAATAATTATTCTCCTCTGTTTATATGCAGATCAATGAATCCAAATACAAATCCACTTCTATCCTACATCATGTGCTATGGAAAGAGTAATTTGTGAATAAATATGGGATACTAATTGATGGAAACACACAAAAAGTATTAGAATCATGTGTAATTATTACATAATATTTTTTCCCTAAATCGGTATTACATAACAATGATTACTTATTTTCTTATATTTTTTTATCCAACTTAGAAATAATAATCATCCACAGATATACTAGATTAAAAGATATTAGAAGTGGTCTTATAGTGGACCAAACATTATGGCCACATCAGAGGTGCGAGTTTTGGGGTGACACCCTGAATATATTTTGAGAATATAAATAAGGTGATAAAGATAAAAAAAGATGGGTCACAGGCATGATTAAATTATCCTTATGAAAAATTTAAATTGAAGTTAGTGTTTATAGAAAATTATATTTTAACAAATAAAAGAGAAAAAACAACTCAAGAACAACCACTTCATGAAGATCCCCACCCCCACCATCTTTGAGGTGATCGATTCCCCTCAAAGAGCTATCTTAGATGGGGTAAAAATATTCTCATAATTATTTATATGAAATGTGAATCAGACATGAACTAATTCCTTTCTTGTAAAAATATCCTACATTGTCAAAATGAAGGTGATTTATATCTATCAACACCCACCATCACTTTATTGCAAGGGATACCATTTTCAATATCCATGAATATAGTATACAAAAAAGATAATTTCTAATACATAGTGTGGGAGTGGAGATTAACATATCTCTGGAGTTGAGGGTTGAGCTACCTGTTCCACTTGATGATACAATTATTCATACAGTAAAGGAATCAATTGGAACAATCATAGAATTTCCATAAAATATTGTAAAAAACGGGTTTAAAAAGGTATTCATTTCTAATTTATTTTTCATAGCAAACCTTTAATAGTTAATAAAAAAATTTATAAACCAATGAATGTTATTATAGATGGAAGAAGGAAAGGGGGTGAAAATAAAGGTTGAATAAAAACAATATTAGAAGTCAACCGACCAATCAAAAATATATTCACAAAGCACCCTTACCCTACCCGCTCAATATATGAATTTAATAACATTGAAGGTTCATGCAGATACAAGGGTGCATAGTGGTAGTAATTTCATATTTTATTTTGAAGAAAAAATGTATGGAGAGGCTATTACAGACTACATTTCTCTTGATAATGTAAATGAAATCCTCAAGAATTACTAGATAAGAGTTTAATTTATAAATCTATACATGAGGTGTTTTTTGATGATTTATTTTTCTAATAGCTGATCAACCATATTAATTATGGATAAATAGAAATACAATTTTTTCCAGGTGTCTATATCAATATTATTTGAAGGGAAAACCCTGTGAACATAAATATGGACTCATTAATCCCCACATCACATCAACACAACTAACCTAATTGGATTCTGATTAAATTGATGAAATAGTGGAAAAAGTAGCTGTAATATTTGAAAGCAAACATACAAATGGAAGACTCTTATTATTATCGATGATGCAGAGGTAAATCTCTATAATTTACACATATCAAATATATTTTTATTTAAACCATTTCATATTCATTTTTAGGCAGTATAAGGTACTCACTGTAATTAATTTGGATACTAAAAAGATTAATTTTTTAGACTCACAACATGGATACAAAACAAACCAACCGCACATGATGATGTTTTTCAATTTTCAATACACCAAATACAATGTTTTAGAACTAAAATTCAAGTTATATATTTTATATTATGTTTTAATGAGAATTATATTATGATAGGGTGGTGTTTAATTATCACCAAAATCATAGCATAAGGACTATCCATGTGTACAAGGAGCCTATATAATTTTTTAATTAGATAATTATTAGGGTATATATAATAATATTTCACTATCAAAACACATATCAAAACAAATTACTTGTTTTTTAATGTTTTTATAGTGTCTGAAACAAACCAATGAAATAGATTGTGGTTACTATTTTTTCAAATTTATGAACAATATCATATACCATCAAAAAACATGAATACCTGAAGAGGTATTTTCCAAGTTAATTACAATTTAATTTAAAACATTTCTTATTAATTTGTGAATTTATATTTTTTCGGTACTAAAAGAACTATCAAAGGTCCCCATATTCACAAGAAAAAATGGATTTGTTTAGAAATGACTGGGAAACATACCCGGTTCCAAAATGTACACATATATTAAGAATTTGCGACTTCCTACTACTTATTTATTTTATTTTCTCATCATTTTATCTAATTTTTACTTATTATTTATATCTGATACCTATTTTTTTTAATTTTCATAGAGATAAAAAAAATAAATGACTTCATCAACAAGGATGATTCAATTATGTACTATGATAATGCACTCAATACAGATGATGCACTCATGATGGTGTAATTTTATTTTTATTATCCAGTGCATTCAACATTATGGGTTATCAAACATTAATATTATTAGAGAACCTAGAATGTTAAATGCACTATAGGATAAAAAGACATGGTGGAATAAACCATACCTCAAATCGATACATGTTGTACCCAATATCACAAAAATTGAGTGAATTTAGTTAAAATTGAAATTTTATTATTGTACTGATTCATATTTATGTTCAATTTATATATTTAAAGTATTAATAACATAAGAACTATTTTCTTATATAGGTGAATTATTTTTATTGATTTAGTGTGTTTTTTAATGATTTTTGTGCTCATCAGAGATTATTATTTGAGGCTAGAACTAAAATAATGATGAAAAGTAAATCAGTCAATTATCTACACCTCAAACCAATACATGGTATTCTCATTATGACTCAAACTATATGTTTTGTAGTTTATAATTTACATTTTAGTTCAAAACACACATCACATACTCAAAACTGATCAAACAGATTCAGATTATTTTGATACTTTATAAAAATGATTCATAAGTCATTTGTAACATGTAGTATTCAACTATATCTCAATCTGACACACAATGTGACCAATATAACTCCAAGTGTGTATTTTTATTTAAAATTGATATTTTAGTAAAACATATAAGTGAAATACTCATAATAGATAAAACATATTCACAATTTTTCGATACTTTAGAGCAATGATCCATAAGTCATTTTTTTCATATAGCAATCAACCTCACGTCAATCCGATACACGTTGCACCTAGTATTACACAAAGTGGTTGTTATCTGTCTAAAATCGACATCTTAGTTAAAAATATATGTCACTCACTGAAAATCAAGAAAGAAAATCTTTTATTTTCTTTATAATTATGGAAAACTATTCATAAGTCATTTGTGATGTGTAGGATTAAGCCTCATATCAAACCGACATATTATGTGACTAGTATGAATCAAAATTCATGTTTCCAATTGAAAATGAAATTTTAGTAAAAAAGACAAGTGACATACTCAAAACTAAGAAAATTAATTCAAATTATATTAATAATTTAAGAAAATTATCCATAAATCATATGCAATGTGTATGAATCAGCCACACCTCAATCCAAAACATGGTGTGACCAGTATGGCTCTAAGAATTTATTTTTATTTAAAATTGACATTAATTTTCGTCAAAAAGATAAGTAAGATTCTCAAAACTAATAAAAATCATTTGGATTATTTTGATAATTTAGAAGAAAAAAAATACATAAGTCAATTTTGATGTGTAGGAATCATCCGAACCAAAAAACGATACATGGTATGCCCGACATGAATCAAAGTGTATGTTATCAGTTTAAAATTGAAATTTTAGTTCAAAATGTATGTCACACACTAAAAACCTTGATAACACACTTTTATTGTCTTGATAATTTATGAAAATTATTCATAATTCTTTTGTGACATATAAGAATCATTCTCATATAAAACTGACATGCGATGTGAGAGGTAAGAATAAAAGTGTGTGTTTCACATTTAAAATGACATTTTAGTAAAAAATAGAAGTGAAATACTCAAAACCAAGAATTTTTTTTAATACTTTAGGAAAATGATCCATAAGTCATTTTTGATTTATATAAATTAGCCTCCCCTCAATATGACAAACAGTTTGACCAGTATGACTCCACACTACGGGAAACATACCTTATACCCATAGTTTAGAACCATGGGTATAATCTACAAAACCATGGATATAACCTATATCCATGATTTTATAAACTATGGAAGAGGTATCCTTCGGTATAGAGCTGTACCCCTAGTTTCTATAGAAACCATGGGTATAGCCTAGGATATTTTATCATACACATGGTTTTGGTTAAACTATGGGTATAGATTTTCCAAGAAATAACCTTATACCCATGGTTTATTTAACTGTTCATATAACTACCCGTGCCTCTTTGGAAGAAGCAGCCCTTCCCGCCCATCCTAAACCTGTAATTAAAATAAAAAACATAGTACACACTAAATTCAATAAATATATTGTATATTTATAATTCAAACAACTACTTGTAATAATTTTCAAAACATTTAAAATACTATAACATACATATATACCCATACAACCAATCAATTCAAGTCATTAAACAACATCCACATGTCTCTTTACCACTAACTCAAAAATTGAGGGGATCAATATACCCCCATTACCAACATCCTCATCCTCATCACCATTAATAACATCCTCATCACTAGCTACATCATTTGGGGCACCAACATCATCATTATTATCATCATCATCATCATCACCACCACCACCACCACCACAACCATCTCGACCGCCACTTGGAACCTCATTGACATCACTCGGGGCATCATATACATAGTTCATTGATTCCATACATGATTCAAAATTAGTAGCATCCTTTAATGGAAGAGATGGACTTGTAGTATACATAACTTCAGGAAGTGTTCAGTGATCACTTTACTTCTTTCACACTCTTATAAAGCTATATTTTTGGCCTCAACTGCTTTTGAATGAGTATTTTTATATTAGTTCTCTAAGTGGGTTGAGAGGTTCATGATGGGGGATAATACCTAGTGAGGACAATGTTATTCTCGGTTTGACATTAGATGCTTCCCTATTGCTCCTCGCCAAATACCTGACTCAAATGATCATTTGGCCTGAGGTTGTCATCTTCATTCGCATAGAGGGACTCCAGATCACACTATTTAAAATATAAAAAAGATATTTAATTATGAATTATTTATCAATATTTGAAAATTTAATAAAAAATTATAATATTTTCTTATGTTTGTGCATTTACTCCACTTCCATCATTTTTATTCATACTTGAGAAAAATAAATTTTCATGAGGAACATGACCTTTGATGCCCAATGCAGCTTTCTAAAAGTTAAATTAATTAGTATAATACTAAATTATTTAATAATATGAAATTTATAAACCTAGAGTGGATTAAAATTTGATCTGTTGACGAAATACAAAAAATTAAGAAGCATCTAAATATAAATTTCATTAGAAATTTAATACATGTGGCATAACATAAAAAATACATAATAATTAGCAGTCTATACATGTATATGATATGGATTACTCTTGTATATTGATTTTAGTCCAATTATATTTGTGTTACATTATTGTTTCATTTTTTCTCTTGGTAATTTTGATCATTTATACATAAGGCTAACTTTTCTTGTTAGTTTGTTTCGTAAGATGGTCATTTTACCATTTTCCCAATTGTATAATTGACCATTAGCCCAATTAGGTGATTTGGACAATTTTCAAACTAGGCGATTACACCAATTTTCTATTAGGCCATTAGTCCATTAGGCCAATAGTATATCAAGACATTAACCCATTATCCCCATTGGCAAATTAGGCCATTAGGCCAATTTTCCATTTGGCCATTAGGCGATTAATAAATTAGGCTAATATGCTATTATTTCGTTAGGATAATTGGATATTTGTCCATTAGTCCATTAGGAAATTATTCCATTAGGAAAATATTCCATTTATCCAAATAGAAATTAAACTAAAAGTACTTTAGGCCATTAGTCCATTAGGAAAATTAGTCCAATTAGGCTAATTAGGCCACTTAGGCTAATTAGGCTACTTAGGCCAGTTAGGCCAATTGGCCAATTAGACCATTAGAAAAATTGTCCATTAGGCCATTAGGATACTTTTACATTAGTACATTAGACCATTAGACCATTAGACCATTAGACCAATTTTAAAATTTTCTAATTGGACATTAGGCCATTAGTCTAGTTATCCATTAGGCCATTATTCCAATTTCCCATTAAACTATTAGTCCAATTGGCCACTAGGACATTAGGTAATTAAGATAATTGTACATTAGGACATTATACCAATTAGACATTGGGACAATGGTCCATTAGTACATTAGGCCAATATTCCAATTAGCCATTAGGATATTGGGCCAATTATTCCAATTATCCAATTTTCCATTATGAAATTAGGACATTAGGCCATTTGGCCAATTGTCCAATTAGGCCATTTGGCTAGTTGGTCATTATGCCATTAGACCATTATGAAAATTTACTATTAGGCTATTAGTCCAATTGGACATTAGGCCAATTCGATATTAGGAAAATTGGACATTATCCCATTAAGTCAATTAGCCTAATTCATGAATTGGGATTATGCCAATTGGTCCATTTAGCCATTATACCAAAAGGACAATTTTCCAATTTTCCATTGGGACATTAGGAGATTAGAACAATTGGACAATTGTACAATTATTCCATTAAGAAATTATTCCAATTATCTAATTGGTCGTTAGTCCATTAGGAAAATTTGATTTTAGGCCATTAGGACATTAGACTAATTGAAAATTTATCCATTAGTACAATTTTCCATTAGGAAAATTGGCCCCTTAGGCCATTAGGCCATTATGCCAATAGGACATTAGTTCATTAAGCCATTAGTCCAATTATCCAATTAGTCCATTCGTCCATTAGTCAATTACCCCAATTGTCTATTAGGACATTAGGCCAATTAGGCCAATTTGGCCACTAAGCCAATTAGTTAATTTTCCAATAGGCCATTAGGATAATTAGTCATTAGGCCATTAGAAAATTAGGCCAATAAGAAATTAGGCCATTTTTATAATTGACCAATTAGTCCATTAGGACAATTGGGCATTAGGACATTAATTTAATTGGATCTCAGGCCATTAGACCATTAGGCCAATTGGACATTGGGAGATTATGCCAATTGGACATTAGGACATGAGGCCAATTGTCCATTAGGCCATTAGGCCATTAGGACAATTGGAAATTAGTCCATTAGTTCATTAGTCCAATTATTCAATTAGTCCATTAGGACATTAGGCCAATTTCCTCTTATTCCATTAGTCTAATTAGAAATTATGCCACTAGAAAAATTGGCGAATAGGCCATTATTACATTTGGCTAACTATACATTAGGCCATTAGGCCAATTGGAAATTATTCTAATTGTACAATTAGGTCATTTAATCCATTCAGGCCATTTATTCCATTTATTCCATTTAATACATTAATCCATATAGGCCATTTAAGCTATTTAGGTAATTTAAGCAATTTAGGCCATTTTTTCTATTAGTCCATTAGGCCATTAGGCCACTAAGACAATTTTACAATTGGACATTAGGCCATTATTCCATTAGGACATTAGATAATTTGTCCCATTAGACAATTGGACGATAGGCCATTAGTCCATTAGTCCATTTTAAAGGGGTATTTCTAGCCTTATATTAGTGGGATTAATAGCAATAAAACATAAATTTAGGCATGAAAATATAAATAAGTAACAAAATAAATATAAATATTATTTATATTTATATTGAAGTACTTGGGTATTCTCATGATCAAGAATTGTAGTGTTCCCTAAAGTGTGAAAATACATCATTGAATATTTTTTATTTTTTTGGCGATGCATCCAAAAAAATTCAATACAAGTAATAATACTTAATTTTTATATGAAAAAAATTAAAGATTAGGAATACATTAAACTCATCACTCATCCAATATGTAATTATTTATTGATACTCTATTTTTGGACAGTCAGGGAATATTGGTACAACCTATAAATCAGAATAAACTCTACTCTTCCAACCAATATATAACTCATGCTTATATGATCTCCAGAACTCCCCAAGGTCCATAAACCATGCAACTTTATCAGCTTCAACATCAGGAGAGTTAAACCAATGCTGGAAAAAACATGTTAATTCATAAAAATACAAAAATAATATAGATATAAATATTTCAAATTTCTTATCCATATCTCCACCCATGATTTATCCTTGATTCCATTACTGATATGCCTCTATAATACTGGTTACACTGGAATGATAACATTGTACTTGGATAAAGTTCCCATGAAACTTCTACACTACATGGAAATTTCACCTATCATATGATTGTAATCATTATAATCTACCATTATTTGAGTTTGACAATTCTAGGCTTCATGCATATGGGTGAAACCACTTCGCCTACTAGAAGATCCCACTGAATAAGTTCAAAGAAAAAAAAGAATAATTAAGCCATAGTAGAACCTGGAAAAAATGATGTGAAGTAATTTGACAAACTTATAATAATAAAAACTTTTTGTAGGCTACTCATTATGATATGGTGGGTCTATGGGATTTCCTAAATTAGTATCCTTTGAAGGATGTTCCTATTCTAATGCATGCAATGGGTGATCTGTATACAGTGAAGTGGATGATGAAGGGAAAAAAATCATCAGATCCTAGATGGATAGTAGGAAATAGAGGTGGTGTAGAATTGGTAGGATATAGGTAGTAGGGTTTGGGATACATCAATGGATATAAATATGGTAAAGGTGTGAACATCCTTGGAGGCAGTATATACATGGTATGGGAAGAAAATGCTTAATGAGATGATGATGGAGGAATGGGTGGGAATGACCCTAGAGGCCCAAAAGGAGGATAAAAAGGTGTGTTGGATGGGTTAAATGTGTAAGAACGCATATATTCTTTTCAAGAATGGATCTTGATTTTGGGTATTTTTAAGGAAAAGGGTAGTTCTTGGAAATTTAAGGAGTACACACCATGTACTTAAGAGTACACGTCGTGTACCAGTTTTCTGCGGGTTGCCGTGTACTGGCCGTGTGGACTGCCTAATGCGGGGGGATGGTTGAGGCATGTACACAACATGTACATTAAATGAACACACTCTGTTCTTTTCATTTTATTTGATAAATCAGACCAGGGTCATGTCTAATCCCAAAAAACATCTTCTTATATGCTCGTTTCGTCCAGGGGCCGCCGAGAGCAGTGATTCTTCTTTGAGCCACCAATCCGTCGTCTGTTCTCTAATTCAAACTCCAGAAAGTGAATTGGAATCCCACTAGTGATTTTTTCCTTCTTCTATAGACTCTCATCCTGATTCCTCTTATCTATTGAGTTATTCAAGGTTGAACATTTTGACCTTTTTGTAGATCTACGACATTCTATGTTGATTTAGAGGCCAAGGTTCAACTATATCAATCGTACAACATCGAGGTAGGTGGTTTGTTTACTTTAGTTGGTAGTATTTGAGTTTTATATTCTAAATTAATGATTACCCATGTCTCAGGTATTTCAGGTTAAGAAGTTTGAACCCTAATTTATCTTCCTTAGAATAATTGTTGGATTAAGGGTTTGTTGATGTGATATTATGTGAAATTGCATGTTTCAGGAACCCTCATGGGTGCATTTCCTTGTTTGAATGTTTAGGGCCATTTGGTCCAGGTTTCCTATGAAGAAAACCTTGATTTCCTTTCCTAGATTAATAGGATGGAATTCATTGAATTTTTTAAACTTGTTAAGTTCTTGTGATATGCATTGGATTTGTTAGACATGTATTAGTTGAGATTACTTTGGGTTGTTTGATATCATTTATGAATGACTAAATTACATAGGGCTATGGAAACCTGGTGTAGTTATACCATAGGGGGAATTGACATTGAGTGATTCTTCAGAGTGTATATTATATTTCACACTATGAGACCACATGGGGGATTGATGGTGGGTTCTCCCTCAGAGTGTCTATAGTTTACGTTATGAGACCACAGGGGGAATTGAAATTGAGTGCTTCCACAGAGAGTTTTTAGTTATTGAGGAAAGACCGTATGGGGAATTGATGGTGAGTGATTCCTCAGAGTGTCTTTTCATTTTTTATTACATTTCTTGGACAAATGGGTTAGACTATGGGAGCTACCAAGAGGGTAAAATTGTTTTTTGAATGTTTGTGTTGCATCTACCAGGCCAATACACAAGCATAGATTTAGTTTTGTTTGGTAGTCTTATGAGATACCTGTTGTGATACTTACTTTATTAAATGATGAAAATTAAATTCTAATGAATGTAAATGGAAACTGTAGGATCTCAGTTACTTTTGTGTATTCATAGTTTCTTTTCTACATTTCCATTATTACCTGCTATATATACTCACTGACCGTTAGGAACAAATATTATGGTTTTTGCCTATTGGGATTCATCTCAAACCCTGTTTGGGTCATGATTTTGGACCCAAATATATTATATGGTTGTAGGTGTAGATAAGGGAAATAACCGTTTATCATCAGGTACTTGATTGTTGTGGATCTGGACAACATGAGACAAAGATGAGGCTTACGATGCTGTTGAAGTTTATTTTCTTTCTTTTATACTTTGGTTTAGTATTCTATTTATATCATTGTAATTGTTTGGATGTTTTCCTAGAAATATGTGACATACATCATTATATATGTGTTCCTGTTGTTTTTCTACTTTTAGTATTCCGATGTTTACTTTTTGAATGGTATTATTGCTTCCACTACTGTTTATTATTTGTTATTATGTTGTGTATACTCTTCCAATGAGGGAATAGTTTCCCCAATATCGTAGACAAGGCCCTCACTACTATTCGGTTGCATCTGGAATTTGGGGAAATGTGCTTGAGGCCATGTGACCAACCAAGTACGGGTCACCTTTGGGTGACACTCAGAATTGGGATGTTATAAAGTGGTATCATAGATAGGTTCTTTTCTGCTTTGTCTTACTTTTTGGAGCCTATAGATAGGGATAGGAAGGAATAGGTAGTTGGTAATAAGATGTGCCAGAGATTTTCTAATCCATGTACAAGGAAAAGCCAATTTTCATCAATTATTAAAATTTTTCTGATTTTTCAATTATTACATTTAATTTTATTTTACTATAGGGTGATTCACATGATTTGTTCTATTAGGATTCATATCGTTGAGGTTCTGTTTCTACTGCAACCCAATGAGACGACGTTATGCCATCTCATGCATAATATAGGCACTTGATAGGGATCACATGTCATGAATTTTGTCATGCCATTTAGTATGAATTTCTAATTTCATGCTTCTATGATAAATGTTGTGCTAGATATGAATGTTGTTGTGATAGATGTCATGATAGAATACCTGCTATTCTGATAGGGTATTGGAAAATTTTATGTTTTCATTTTAATGGGCACCAAAATTTGGTCCCTAAGGTGTCATGGGACCTCATGAATCAGAATTTGGTGGAACATGTGATTGATTTCACTGTTATAACTTGTAATATACATGAGTATGATGCCAAGATTTGATTCACGGGATGTATGGGATCCCAGGGATTGGAATTTGTCACTTTAATGCTGGTTTCATTATTTTTTTGGGCTTATGGAGTAGTTTCAGAGGCTTACTATCAATAAAAACCTAGAATACATGGTGTGTGATGATGAATGCATTCCATTAATTCTTCTATTTGAAAAAAAAAATTATTTTCTAAAGTACAATTTATGTACTGTATGTACACGCTGTGTAGTCCTTATCCGTGTGACTGACTGTGTGAGTAGAGACACAGGGGTTGGGAAATGTTTGGCGACACACTTCATGTACATATAGTACACGTCGTGTTGTAAAATCCATGTATCCGTCCATGTGACCAATGAAACAGATGAATGAAACTTAAGTTATACACGTCGTGTTCTATTCTTGCACGCTGTGTAGAGTTGACCATGTCCCCGACCATGTGACTAATGACACAGGTGGTTATAACATAAGGGGTACACGCAATGTCTAGAGTGAACACTCTGTGTTGTGTTACCTAGTATAGAACCGTGTGTTTATCCATGTAGATGAGCTCAGGTAGGGGGGAATGATTCAAGTACACGCCATGTCTCAAGGAGAACACGCCGTGTGTGTGGGTGTTACACGACCAGGTTTGGCAGAGGTACACTCAATGTTAAAATTTTAAGGGGAAACTCTGTGTAGGTGTCATACACACCATGTATCCATGTTTCAAAAAACTTGAATGTATTCTCTCTCCAAATCCTTACTTGAAATTCTAAGTTTCATTCCTTCACAATCTTAAACTAAGTTGTGTGATTGACCATGCAGAGTCATGCCACCGAGACATCCTCCGATTGTACGCCAGATGCATGGTAGTGATCAGACACCAAAAATGGTAAATTAGGGACTACTAGAAGACCCTCTCATTGTTCCCATCTTGGCACCAGCTATTTTACTAGACACAGGTGCTGATGCATAGTTTCGCGAATGCTTCATGTGGATGATGCAGACCTTCTAGGGAGTACCACATCCTTCCCCATCAATGGCAGAGTTGGCATGGGGTTTTCAGTAGCAACATCCACCCACTTTCTTAGGGTATGGAGTTATTCAAGATACAGAGTCAGGGTTATAATCCATGTTATCTATCTTAGAGCATCTCAAGACGCCTCCGAAGTGGATGGTGAATCTTTCTACATACATGCAACATGATTATGCCAAGAGATGGTAGGATGTGATATCACAGGTGGGACACCAGTGAGTTCTGTCTTGGGATGAGTTCCAGTGGACCTTCTATAAATACTTCTACCCGAATACCTTGAGGTCCGACCAAGCTCTAGAGTTCATGAGTTTGGAGAAAGGTACTCTATCATTCATGGAGTATTCTTCTCCCTTCATAGAGCTGCAGTACTTTACACCCATTCTAGGGGGTGATGAGTTATTTTTGGTGATAAAGTTTTAGTATGGTCTCAGGTATGATATCCGATCTCAGGTGAACCTCTTCAAGTTGACTTCCATATCTTCTATAGTAAACCAGGTGCTGATCACCGAGTGAAACCCGAGGGATTATGGAGATGTGGGCCAAGGCAGTTCAACATTCAGAGTTAGTAACCTTCTGGCTGATAGTAGGATGTTCCATAGGAAGTCTATGCTTGGAGATCAGAGTAGGTGGGATTTTCCTTCAGGTAGCTAGGTTGTGTGCTACCAGTGCGGGAATGGAATACATAAGAAACCTCAGTGCCCGAGAGACCTAGATGAGTGATGATCTTGTGGTAAGATGGGACAAATTTAGCATTTCTACAACCCCCTCCTTCCAGCAGCTATTAAAGGAGGATCTTTTTCGACTCCTCATACGGGAGTAAGAACACCAGTCCCACATCAGACCGGGGGATTGAGTTCTCTAGGCCGCTCTAGCCGAGGTGGTGGTTGTGGCCGTAGTAGTCAGACACATGGTTTTCGAAAAATTTTGGGTGGATTAGCTTAGGGATCTCTGACCGCTTCATAGGGCTGCAGCATAGGTCAGGCATCTGTTCTGGAGAAGTTCCAGTAGGAGAAGGATCCCAGAACCTCTATGGTTAGAGGTACAATTTTGGTTTCCTCCGTTTTAGATTCTTCTCTTTTTGATAAAAGGGCTTCCCATAGCTTTATATCTATTTCTGTTGTGGAGAGCCTTGGGATCTATATATTTACTTTGGATGATATCATGATAATGGACACTCTTTTGGGGACTATAATGAATAGTGTACATCAGTGCGAAGAGTCCCCTCTTGAAGTTGGTGGGTGTCACTTCTTATGAGAGCTTTATGTCTTAGAGATGATGAGCTATGACATCATTCTTTGAATGGAATGGTTATTTCCCTTATATGCAGTTGTCGATTTCTATTGCCATAGGGTGAGTTTTACGTCACTAGAGGGAAGTTGTTTTCTACATATGGGCGAATGGGATGTCCATGAGAGAAGAGATGGACCCGAGTATCTTGGGTTGGGAGGAATTAAATCCCATATTGGTAGTTTATATCTATATAACTAGGGTACTTCACAGATGATCTTTCCTCCAGTGGTCTATTGTTTCAAGGATGTCTTTTTAGAAAACATTTTTGGTTTTCCTTCAGAGTGAAAGGTAGACATTTCTATTGGGCTTGTGCGAGGGGTAGCACCGGTGTCCATTCCTCGTTATAGGATGGCTACACCAGAGTTAAAGGAGCTCAAGAAGATGTTAGAGGAGTTACATGAAATGGGTTTCATCTGACCCAATACTTCTCCTTGGGGTTCGCCCATCCTATTTGCGAATAAGGCGGAAAGTACCCTCAGACATTATGTGGATTATCGGAAGTTGAACCAGTTGACTGATAAGAATCGATATCGCTTACTGAGGATTGATGATATATTGGATCAGCTTTGAGGATCCTGAGTGTAATAAAAGATTTAATTGAGATATAGTTATAATTAGTTTCATGTTATACCATAATATATACCTCTTACAACCTTCTATGGTAGGTATAGTCTATATGAGTATGTGGTTATGCCATTCGTCTCAAAAACACGTCGATAGTTTTCATCACACTGATAAACTGAGTGTTCTATCCATTTTTGTATTCTTTTAGGGTAGTATATGTGGAAGACATCTTGGTGTACTGTCACACTCAACACGACCATACCAACCATCTTGAGATCATTTTGAGTACACTGAGAGGGAATCGGTTATATGCTATGCTCTCAAAATTTCACTTTTTGATGGACCATATTCACTTCCTGGGTCATGTTATCTTAGAGAAAAGTGTATCGGTGGACTTAAAGAAATTGAGAGAAGTAGTTTCCTAGGACCATCCAAAGAACGCCTTTGAGGTAAAAAGTTTCCTAGGGATAGATGGTTACTAAAAATGTTCTATAGTGGACTTTTCACACATAGAAGTGCCACTGACGGGCCTGACTAAGAAGGGTGAAAAGTACTTGTGGAAAGACTCTTGCGATTCAAGATTTTAGGATTTTAAGGGGAGGTTGACTTCAGCACCAATACTGATTTTTCCATGGCTAGGAAAGAGTTACACCGTATACTGTGATGCATTAGGTATTGGGCTGGGAGATGTGATTATGAAAGGGGAAGAGTCGTTGCGTATGAGTCTCATTAGCTGAGGCCACATGAGAGGAATTACCCGATGCAGGATCTCAAATTAGCTACATCTTTGCATGATTTGCGCTATTGGAGACATTATATTTTGGGAGAGCATTTTGTGGTTTTCACTGACCACAAAAGCCTCAAGTATATTTTCACTCAGTGTGATCTAAATTAGAGACAGTAAAGGTGGGTTGATTACCTTCAGTCCTTGGACTTTGAGCTTGCCTACACACTTGGGAAGGGAAACGTAGTGGACAATGTGTTGAGAAAGAGGACTCATATACATGCAGTTCAGGAATCCAACAATGAATGGAAGCTCATGGCTATATTCTCTAAAATGCATTTGGAGGTGCACGATAGACATGGGTAGACGTTACTTTCTTCTATAGATGTTACTTGTACTCTTCTTAATCAAGTGCGAATGAAGCAGATATCAAACTCCAAAGTCTTAGTCCTACAATATAGTGTGTTAGGAGAGGACCCTACTCCTGGGTGGACTCTAGGTGAGGACGAGTTCTTGCATTTTCATGGACTTGTATGGGTGCCAGTAGACATACATGAGAAGTTGATGTGGGATTGTTGTTCCTCAGCCAGGTCAATTCATCCTGATGTTACCAAGATGTATTGCGATATATACTGTCAGTATTGGTGGCTAGGTATGAAGATAGATTTTAATGTTTTTGTTATGAGATTATCCACCTATCTGCAGGTGAAAGTAAAGCATCATCAACTATCAGGGATTTTACAATAGTTTCCCATTCCAGAGTGGAAGTGGAATGATGTCATGATGGATTTTGTGATAGGGTTACCAAGGTATCCTTGAGGGAATGATGTAGTTTGGGTTGTCATCGATAGGATCACGAAGGTTTTACATTTCCTACCAATCAAGGTGACCTCTGGTGTTGATGATATTGGAAGGTTGTATATCCTAGAGATTGTACGTTTGCATGGGGTTCCACGCTCTATCATTTTAGACAGAGATGACCATTTTACTTCTTGTGTTTGGAAGAGACTACAAAAGGCTTTGGGTATATAGGTACTTTTGAGTACAACTTACCATCCCCAGACAGATGGCCAGTATGAGTGCTCGATTCAAGTGTTTGAGGACATGCATCGAGCATGCGTCCTAGATTTTGGAGGTTCATGGGATAAGCACATACCTCTGTTGGATTATACATACAATAATAGTTTTTAAGAAACTATTAATATGGAAACTTATGAGGATTTGTAAGATAAGAAATTCTGATCAACCCTATGTTGGATGGAGGTAGGAGAGGTAGCTATACTGGGACCTCATCTTGTCCAGGAGACCACAAAGTAGGTGGAGTTGATTCATAAGAGGATGACTACTACTCAGTCATGGAAAAAGTCTTATTCTGATCAATGGAGATGACCTATAAAGTTCATGGTCAGAGATCAAGTTCTCTTACATGTCACACCGTGGCGGGGACACAAGAGGATTAGGATATAGGGAAATCTTTCACCAAGATATGTTGGGCTGTTTGATGTTTTGGAGAGAGTTGGTCCGGTTGCCTATCGGCTATAGTTACCTCAGATGTACCGGGCTATGGATGACGTCTTTTATGTTTCCCAGCTATGACATTACTCCTCAAACCCATCTCATATTTTTCAACCCAATGAGGTGGAGTTGGATGTGGATGCATCATTCAAGGATCATCCCATCCAAATTGTTTATCACAGCGCGAAGGTTCTCCATGGTTGGTCTGTTCCTCTAGTACGAGTGTTGTGGAATCATGGCCCAGTGAAGGACGAAAATTGGGAGAGGGAGACCAATGTTCAATCACAGTGGCCGAATCTGTTTGAGAATTATTCTTCACCACCTTTTTAGGGAAATACTGGGACAAATTTTTTCAAGGGGGGAAGTTTGTAAGAACCCAGATCTTCTTTTCAAGTATGAATCTTGATTTTCGGTTTTTTTGAGGAAAAGAGTAGTTTTTGGAAATTTAAGGAGTACATGCTGTGTACTTAGGAGTACACGCCATGTACCAGTTTGTCGCGGGTAGCTATGTACTGGCTGTGTGATGGACAGGTACATGGCCATGTGGACCACCTAATGTGGTGGGCTAGTTAAGGAATATACATGACATGTGGATTAAATGAACACAACATGTAATTTTCTTTTTTATTTGTTAAATAGGACTGGGGTTGCATCTAATCCCCAGAAATGTCTTCTTCAAGCCTCGTTTCTTATAGGGGAGACCAAGAGTGATGATTCTTCTCTAAGACACCGATCTATCTTCTGTTCTTCTATTGAAACTTTGGTAGTTGGGTTCGAATCCCACCGATGAGTTCTTTATTCTTCTAGAGCCTCTCCTCCGGATTCCTCTTCTCTCTTGAGTTATTCAAGGTTGAACATTTTTGAACTTTTTGTAGATCTATGACATTCTAGATCGATTCAAAGGATGAAGTTAAACTATAACAATCATACAACATTAATGTAGGTGGTTTGTTTCCTTTTTTTTGGTTATATTTGAGTTTTATATACCAAAGTTCCGAATACCCATTTCTCAATTATTTTGGTCTAAGGAGTTTGAACCCTAGTTTATCTACCTTAGATTGATTGTTTGATTAAGAGTTTTTTTGATGTAATATTATGTGAAATTTCATGTTTAAGGAACACTCATGAGTATTTTTTCTTATTTGAATGTTTAGGGCCATTTGGTTCAGGTTTCCTATAAGGAAAACTTGTTTTCCTTTCCTTGCTTGATAGAATGGAATTGATTGAATTTTTGCTGCTTGTTAAGTGCTTGTGATATGCATTGGATTTGTTAGACATGTTGTAGTTGAGATTAATTTGGCATGTTTGATATTGTTTATGCATGACTGAATTACAAAAGGCTGTGGGAACCTAGTGTAGTTAGACTACAGGGGGAATTGATGTAGAGTGCTTCCTTCGAGTGTCTATAGTTTATGTTACGAGACCACATGGGGAATTGACATTGAGTACTTCCCTAGATAGTCTTTAGTTATAGTGGAAAGACTATTGGGGGAATTGACAGTGTGTGCTTCCTAAGAGTGTCTTTTACATTTTATTGCATTTCATGGTCAGAGGGGTTAGACGATGTGAGATACCTAGAGGGTTAACAATTTTTTTGAATATTTGTGATGCGTCTTCCATGACAAAGAACAAGCTTGGATTTTTTCCAATTAGGTAGTCTTTTGAGATACCTGTTGTGATACTTACTTGGTTAAATGATGAACATTAAATGCTAATGAATGTAAATGGATACTTTAGGTTCTTGGTTACTTTTTTGTATTCCCAGTTTCTTTGCTACATTTCCATTATTACCTACTATATATAGTCATTGATAGTTACACACATATATTGTGGTAGTTTTCTATTGGGATTTGTCTCACACCCTGTTTGGGTCATGATTTTGGAACCAAATAGATTATATAGTTGTAGGTGTAGATAAGGGAATGCACCCTTCATCATCAGGAACATGATTGTTGTGGAGATGGAGAGCATGGGACCAAGTTGATTCTGGTGATGTTTCTTGAGTTTAGTTGATTTCTTTTTTACATTGTTTTAGTACTGTATTTCCAGCATTGTGACTTATTTTTCTGTTTTCCTAGACATATGTGACATGCATCATTTAAATATGCGCTCCAGTTGTTTATTTACTTTCAGTATTTCACCGTTTCCTTATTGAATGGTATTATTGCTTATGCTAATATTTATTATTTATTATTACACTATGTATACTCTTCCAATGAGGCCATAGTTTCCCCATTATCACACCCAAGGCCATCACTGCTAGTTGGGAGCCTCTGGCATTTGGGGAAATGAGATTGAGGGCATGTGACTTACCGGGTAAGGGGCACCTTTGGGCAGCACCTAGAACTAGGATGTTAAGATCTACTGGTGGGTTAAGGTGGGAATAGGTAGGATTGGTGTTCATTTATAGATATAGGAGCACCATCTCGCGGACCCATACTAGTAGGATGAGCATGAAGTCAACTCTATTTCAACTGAATTTCACTATTTTTTTATAATGAATAAGAAAATGGCATTATATGTAATAAAAAAGGAAAATATTAAAATTATTATACTCACTAAGGGAACCAGAGAAGGAAGTAAGATATCATGTATCCATTGATCATTATCAAATAATCAATTCATTTGATCATCTTAACTATATTTAATAATATGAAAAAGAATTAAATGCCAATTTTTTAGAAATTGTTTTAAAAAATCATGCATACAATTCAGAAGTCAAATAAGTCATAAACAATTCCATAACATGTTTTAGAAGCAATAATTTATACCCAAGTTAAACAATTTTTAAAACCCCTTTTAAAACCTTGTTTTCTAAATTGAAATAAATATAATTAAATGAAATGAAAACAAGAAATAATAAAACAAACATACCATTCCAAAATGAAACTAAATTAAAGTACTTATAGTATTAAAAAACTTAGAAACCAACATCAAGGTAAAAAAAGTGAACTATGAACATAAATGGTTTCTTCTATATATTACCCACCACTAATTCAGGTTCAAAATCAAATCTCATAATTGGAAAATTTGAGACACCAAATGAAATTTTTTTACTCAACACCAATTGGGGTGTCAATGGTGTCAATTTAGTCCCCACCATAATGAAAAATAGGTCTTGGGATTACTTCATTAATGACACTGTAATCAAGTCTCAGATGAACTTTCACATAAAACACTTGTTTTTCCATTGATGCCAAAATTTATGGTTCACCGACAACTTGGAATTGACTCATGTCAGTAAATATGAATCCACATTCATCCATAAATGTACCATGTCACATAATTGAATCAAACCATTTACATTTCATCATAGTAACTCAACTATTATAGTAGTAATCCAATAATAATATTTTCTAAACATTTCTATAATAAGAAACATATTCATATTGATGTCAACTATCTGATGAAATGGAATAATCGTATGTTTTAGTAGTTAATGTAATTCCATCATGTTGTGTTCTAATTTTCACCACTAGATCAATTGTAAAAAATTTAAACCCATTGATTATTAATATTTGTTTCACGAACCAATTAATTTTGACTAAAATACAATGCTCTTAATTCTTGAGAAGTGGTGTCAACATTCAAACTCAATAACTTTAATATATATAAATAATAAAATAAAATTAATATCTATATTTTAAGTTAATTAATTTAATTGTCATACCTTTTATTTCAACCAAGAAATAAACTCTTTGTTATGCAGATATTCTCTCCTTCTAAAAGGAAAAGATTGATGAAATATACATATAATTTTTTTATGTTTCCCACATAAATTGATAATAGAAGTTTAAGGTAAATTTGAAATGACATAGTATGAGATAATATATAAATATTCAAATAACTTACTTTATGTAGTCACCAAACAAACCATATCTAAACAGAACTATGTGATGTGTCATATCCCTATCGTCAAGGCTCAATGTAGCCAATGTATATGACTCAATAATTCCTTCTATCTGGGGAAGATATGGAAATGAGGGATCAATTTCCCCATACTTCTCATCTTTATTTCTCATTTTTTGATTATGTCTTGTACACATATTATACAAATAAATTGATAAAAATACCATACATTCTTGATATAGATAACATATCATAATGGAACCTTTAGAATGATTCTAGTTTCATAAATAATATTTAATTATCCACAAATTTAATTTTGTAAGATACATTCAACGAAAAACATGAGTCCCCCAAGAAGTATTTTATTTGGAAGATGAATTGTTAAATGAAGTATGTTAGTGAAAAATGATGGAGGAATTTTTTTCCAACTCACACAAAATTAATGTTGCCTCATGATTCATTTTTATCAATAAATATTTGGATGAAATTTTATCATAAAGGTATCTAAAAAATGGAACAAGAGAATCACCATCACCCTTACATTATTGTATAGTAAATGATAGATATGTATTGGAATTTATTCATTAAGAAGGATTTGATAATCATGTGTTTTTAGGGATTTCAGTTTCAACTCTCTTCTATTGAATCGTTTAGACATGTTGCTAAAATAGAAATCAGAATTCTTTATATTCTCCAATACTTTCAGAAATTTATTTTTCGCTAATGTTTTCATCAAATAAGAAGCCCAAGTAACTTTATTTTTGTTTTCACTGATACATAAAGGATGAAGTTCTGGTCGAATACCCCAATCCAACAAGTCCCAATAAGATCAGAAGTCATATTTGGTCTTCCCCATGATATTTAGAAGAATTGAAATCAACATTTCACATATATTTTTCATAATTTGAATTACATATGAAGAATGATGTAACAAAATTTTAGACCAATTTGGAAAATCAAAAAATATACTTTTCCTTTTCCAATTTTAAGTGGCTTCAGTTTCAACATTATTCCACTTTTTATATTTAATCCAAACCTTAAATAATGAAAACAGAAATCTTTAAATTCATTAAGAAAATAACTTCCTAACAAATGTTGAGGTGGCTGTTCAGTTCAATAAATATTATAAAACCTACGATGACTATTTCTATATTGATGATCCATTGGAAAGAATCATCAATGTGACATGAAACTGAAACTATGGTGATATTTAAGCCTTCTCGATTGTTTATTCTTCATAAAAATAGGATATAATATTTCTTCCTTTTTATATGACCAGGAATCATTACATAATCAGGGAAATCATTTATAGTATATATAAGGGAATCACACATCTGAAATATATTTTTTGAAGAAGCATCAAAAGTGCACACACCCATATACCGAAATATTCATCATCTCTCTTATTAAAGGTTGAAAGTAAACATCTATATCTTTTTCAGGATCAGAAGGTATAAATATTATTATAAACAAGAATGTGAAATATTTTTTCATACACAACCTCGTTGGATGATTATAAACGTGAATAAAAACATTCCGCATGTTGTGAGGAGTAAGAATCTGACCAAATGGATTAAAACCATCATAAGATAGAACCAACCTGACATTACACACCTCATCTGAAAAATCAGGATGTTTTTCATTAAATGACTACCATGATAATATATTTATAAGGAGAAATAAATCATCATTACCTTTAATTATCCCAAAATTATTCTATTATATATTGGTTGATATTTCGACAGACATGAATAGATTTTGAAGCCTGGGAACCAATGGAAGGTTCCACATGACTTTAAATGGAACACAAGATGGTGTGGAATTTACATTTTAATTCCATAAATATGAAACCACATTGTTTATAGTCAACAATGTCAAATGTTTTCTCCCAAAATAAGCTGTAAATTTTTGGACAAGAATGAATTTTATTATTAGAAAATCTGAGATGCTTAATTAAATTCAATGACTTATAATGAATCGAGGTAATATTTGCACCATGAAGAAGAAATTACTTCAAAAAGGTAAGAATATAATAATAAAAGTATTAGAAATTACATAGATGATTTTTTATGATATAACCACATTAAAAATTTAAACATTATCATATTACTATATTCTTGATATACATGAGTTTTGGCATCATCCATTAATTTTTTCACTCTATCAACATCACCATAATTAATATTTTCCTCAGGTGCATTGATATCACTTCCCTCTTTCACTGGAATACTATCTCTATTATGATGAAGCATAAATGGGAATAGATCAAATATCAAATTCTCCATACCACTTCTTTATTTCCATTCATTATCATTAGAAGATTGTCTCATATCTCTATTATGTTACCAAACATAATAGTTTATTTTAAATACAAATTTTGTTATATGTTAGCTAACTTATTCCCAGACTAACCATGGTCTTCTAATACAATTATAACATGGACATTGTATATGACCTCCATATGAAGCATTGTTAAATGAAAATTCTAATAAAATATCAAAATTATTTTGAAACTTGGTTGAAATCGTATTGGTATGATACATATATATTCTAACCATTCCATTAAAAGGAAAAGAATCATGTTCCAATCAATAATGTAAACCCTAATTAAAAAGTTAATTATAACCAATTTTAATGTGAAAGCAATCGAAGAAACTAATATTTTTAAAATAAAAAAATATATCATAATTGTAATAAAGGAGAAGGAATCTCAAAGTTGTATGATATATGAAATCCAATATAATTTTTTATCAAAAATTAATCATCTCAAATTGGAGAGGATTCATCTCAAATTTCAAATCTAATTATAATCATAAAGAGATATCATGAATGAACTAAATTCTATAACCATATTACATTAATAATAGAAATATCATGTTAAATGAAAGTAATTATATATTATTTGATGCATTTTTATAAAAAAAACCATTTGCATACTTTAAATAAAGACTCATAAATAAACATTGAAGACATTATTTAAATATAGTCAAGGGTCACAAGACTATATAACAATGAGTAGGAAAAATAATTAAAATAATTAAAATAATTTTTATTTATTATAAGATCCCATTTAAAATTTTTATTTAATATACAAAAATACCTATAAAAAGTACATAGTCTTATTTTAAAATAAAATTATTTAACTATTTATTGAATATTAGAAATAATGTGTTTTCACATGAGAGACATATTATAAAAAATGTCATATATGGAAGAGACCACCTACCAATATAATCTATTGATGAACTCCTAAAGATTTGGTAACAATAAATCAACCTCATTTAATAAATAAATCAATATTTATAACTAATTAATTCCAAATAAACAATATGCAGAAACTAATAGTAAAAAATATCAAAATGAAAACCTTGAAAATAACCTATAATAACCTCTATAGTTAAATTTTATCCAAACCCATAATTTTTCTTACCTAATAAGTGCATGATTTCAACCCATATTAAACAAATCCCTATAATAATTTTGTAAACAGATTACCTCCAAAAAAATGATGAACATTTTTAAATTATACACCTCACAAACCTTTTTCTTGAGCATAAGAAATCATCATCAACTCGACCGAATTTCACATTACCTATATAAAATTCAATCTAAATATCTATCCAAAAGGGGTATATATATTTGAGAATATTAACATACATAGTAGGAAATCTCCAAAGGAAAAATACCCATCTCAACACCGTATATTCATAATAATGAAAAATTAAAATCAGAATAATTATTACCAAAATTAAAAATAAATTCCACCAATTGGTATGAATATACTACTAATTTCTTCATGGATATAAAATGAAAAATAGAACATCACCCACAAATATAAAATAAAAGAATACTAAAGGATCATTGAAACTACAATCATTAAACTAATCTCCTAAAAAATAAAACATCACCCACAATGTACCTTATTTGAAATAATATAGAAGAATTTTAACCAATCTGTATCTTTACTAGGTTTTCATACATAGATAAAAATGAAAACAATAGTTAGTAGAATAAAAGAAGGATTTGGAACTTAGTTTCAAAGAAGATCATAATAAGTAAATCAATGAATCAAAGGAGAACACTGGAGAAGGAGAGGCATCCTCCCTCACTCGAGTGAGGGAAGAACACGTCTAGACTTGGGGGGGGAGGCTATGAGAAATGCATGAATATATATAATTAGTTCTTAAAAATCCATTGGGATAGATAAACTATACGCATGATTTACATAAACCATGGGTATAGATAAATTCCATGAAAGCTATACCCACAAATTCTGTAAACTATGGGTACAAATCCATGGTGATAACCCTATTTTCTAGTAGTTCTAAGTGTTCTTATTTTTCTATAATTGACATTAAGTTTAGTAAAAAATAAAAGTGACATACTCAAAATATATATAATGCATTCCTAGTATTTTTTATAATTTAGTACAATTATATATAAGTCATTTTTTATGTTTATTAATTATCAACACCATAATATGAAAAACGGTGTTTCCAGTATGACTGCATGCGCGTATTTTTATTTAAATTTGACAATTTTTCTTTGTAAAAAGTAAAAGTAGAATACTAAAAACCGAGAAAAACAAATTCAGATTGTTTTATACTTTAGTAAAGAAATTCATAGGTCAGTTTTAATGTGTTGGAATTATCCACACCTCAATATGATATATAGTGTGCCCAGTATGACTCAAAGTGTCATTTACACATTTAAAATTGAAATTTTAGTTTAAAACGTCTATAACTCACTAAAACCCCAAAAAAGGTGCTCATATTACCTTGATAATTTAATAAAAATTTTCATAAGTCATTTTTAGCATTTAGGAGTATGTCTCATATCAAACTAATACACGATGTGACTGATATGACTCAAATTTTATGTTTTCAGTTTAAAATGAAATTTTAATAAAAAACATAAGTGATATACTCAAAACTAATAAAACACATTTGGATTGTTTTTATAATTTAGTTAAATGATCCATATTTAATTTTTGACATGTAAGAATTTGCCTCACTTCAATCTAACACATGGTGTGACCGGTATGACTCGAAGTGTATCTTTTTATTTAAAATTAATATTACTTTTAGTAAAAATGTCAAGAGAAAAACTCAAAATTGAGAAAACACCATTGGATTATTTTAATACTTTAGATCAAATATCTAGAAATAATTTTTTTATTTTCAGAATTAGAAACACCACAATATGATACATCATGTTCCTGATATGGATCAAAGTGTTCATTATCTATTTAAAATTAATATTTTAGTTTATACATGGGTCACTCAATAAAAACCAAGAAAATGTGCTTTGATTGTCTTGATAATTTTAGAAATTGGTTAATATGTTATTCTAGATGTGTAAGAAACAATATCATATCAAACTAACACATAATGTGATGGGTAAGACTCAAAGTGTTTGTTTTTAGTTTAAAATGACATTTTAGTAAATAGAACGAAAGTGGTATACTCAGAACTGAGAAAAAAACATCATATTGTTTTTGATATTATATTACAATGATATTTAAGTCATTTTGGATATGTAATAACAAACTACACATCAATAAAACACATTGTGTGACTGGTATGAATCCACATGTGTATTTTTATTTAAAATTGACATTTTCATAAAAACCCCAAGTGACATACTCAAAACTGAGAAAAAGCATTCATATTGTCTTGATACTTTAGGATAATGTTACATAAGACATTTGTTAAGTGTGTGAATTATCTACACCTGAATCTAATCCACGATGTGCCTAGTGTGACTCAAAGTGTCTGTTATCAATCTAAAATTTATATTTTTGTAGAAAACATGTGTCACTCATTGAAATTCGAGAAAATGTGTTCAGATTGTCTAGATACTTTATAAAAATGATTCATAATTCATTTGTGATGTGTAAGAATCTTTCTCACATCAAACTGGAACAAAATGTGAATGGTATGACTCAAAGTGCATGTTTTTAGTTTAAAATTAAAATTTAGTCAAAAAGAAAAGTGACGTACTTAAAATTGAACAAAAATATTCAAATAGTTTTTATACTTTAGGAAAATGATCCCTAAGTCATTCTTGATGTGTAGGAACAAGCCCCACCTCAATCTGATGCATGGTGTGACTAGTATGACTCCAAGTGTGTCGTTTTTTTTAAATTGACATTTTATTAATCTATTGTTCCATATTTATGATTAATTTATTTCTTTATAGTATTACTAACAAAAAGATTTGTTTTATTATAAAGGTGGATTATTTTTCTCAAGTTGGGGTGGTTTTTTAGCACTGATACCATTATTGGGACATTTTGGGAGGGGGTTGTAGGTGCGAAAGATAATGAAACATTGGTGTTTTTAATTGTTTGTGACAGTAATTGAAAATGTAATTACACAAAAAAAATTATTTTAAATGTATATAATATGTTTTTTTGTATTTTTGTTGTAAATTTTATTTTAATTCCATTATGAATTGTCATACATGTGTACTTTCATACAAGTGTATTTGTTGCAGAGTGTTGTAATTTCAACAGCACACTGCTACAGTAGGGCCTTTATCAGCGATAACAAAATCACTAATATAGGGGGTCCCCTTTAACAGTGCTTAGGAAGACAAAAAAATTTAGGGTTATTAAATCCCATTTTGCGTGCTGTTAAAGGGCCTATCTGTTGTAGTGATTGTAAATTTAAAAATAAATATAAACATAATAATAAATATATTTATAAGTAATTATATTTAAATTATATATATATATATATATTTATATTTATAATTATAATATATATATGTTATTATATTTATTTATAATAGTAAATATATATTTATATAAATAAATTTTTATTTATAAACAAATAACTTCAATTATATTTATATATACATAATTAAAATTCTTTAAATATAATTATAAATATATATTAATAAATAATACATTATTTATAATAATATTTATAACTATTTATGATTTTATATAATTATAAATCTATATTTATATAGTCAAAAAAATTATTTATAAATAAATTTAAATAATAATTTATAATATCATAAATTGTAAATAATATCATTATTATTAAAAATTATATTTTATTTATTAGTAATTTAATTAAGATTTATTTTAAATTATATTATTAACTAATTTATTAGTATTATTTACACTGTTATTCATATTTATTAATCTAATTATTATAAATGTTTTAAAATATAATTAATATTTATTAATAATGTAATTAATAACATTCAATTATAATAACATAATTAATAAAAATTGAAAATAATTCAATTCATAATATAATAATTAAAACTAAATATGATTATAATTTTTTTAAATTGTAAATGTGATGGTTTAAAAAAATGTTTTTATCATGTAAATTAGTTTTTGTTTAATATTTTTTTATTTATATTTATTTTTAAATAATTTTTTATATGTTAACTTGGTGTGACAAATTTTATTTTGATAGACTTTATTCTTTATAATTTATAGGCTTTCAAACTCACCTAAATGAAACATTATAATATTACAAGTTTCTGACTTTGAAAGTCTATAAATTACTTAAATGGCTCAGTCATGGAATAGGAGAACAAACCCACGACCCCAAAATATATTGAAAAACTAAAACATACATATATATAAGTAGGGGTTTCTCCTCATGTGGTGTTGTGGTAACCTCGTCATGTTAATGTTTAGAGGACTGCCCAACATCATATGTGGTCTACAAGATGTCTATAGGTTGCCACTCCAACACGTTACATGACACCTACGACTATTGAGAATATAATAGAGGATGATAAATATAAATATATGAACGGTAATACATTAAATGAGACATAAAATTAACTCATACCTGGGTTTATATTTTGGTATAAATTATTTTTTAAGTTTTTAATTGGTTTTAATAATACTGAAGTATGTTATTTCAAGTGACCGTATATATACTTTGAGATGGAGTTGTTTTTAAGTAAAAGATGTGATTATGGGAAAAAGGTGTTTGGGAAGGTGCATGATTTTATTTTTGTTTTATTTTATTATATGTCATTTTATGTATTTGAATAATCACAAACCCTCTTTATTTTATGTGAAAATTAGTTCTAACTAGCTCTATATATTTTTACGATATCATGAGTTGTAGTGATTGGAATTTAATAATTATAGTTTTATATGAATGATCAGAAGTTTATATATATATTTTATTATACTAATTAAAATTATAAATAAATCTTTGAAATGCTTTAATTTTTTCCTGAAATTTATGTATGATTTTGGTTTTATGAATATTTTCAATTAAAACTTATTTAATGTTTTATTTCATTATTTAATTATAAAATTAGTTATATAGATTGAATTATCACACAACTTATTCCATTGGATAGACAATAGATTTATCTACATTTCATTTAACTAAATAGAAGTCTATATTTTTTGGTTAAAAATTGTAATAAAAGCCTGAATTTTATGCAACAATTATTGAATTCTGTGATTTTTAGAATTCAAAATATATTTTATTTCAATGATATCTCTTTAGATATATGTTGAAATAAAATTTCATTTGTTGAGTTGGAAATAAAATATTTTTTTTCTAAATTTCATTTAACTTCATTAATGACTAAAAGCATCATTTAAATTCCATAAAAATTGACCTAAATTTTCCAACATTTTTTACTTTTTATAGGGATCTAGTTTATATATTTCATTGTTTTTATGATATCACTTGATATACATGTAATATTGAATATTTTTTTGATCCATTGTAAATCTAATGAAAATTTTACCATTTAAGTCTTCTAGACCAACATATTATTCTGTTGTTTAGAGGGGATTAAAATTATCTAAATCTTTTGTGTCAAGATTTGAATGAAATAATAAAACATTGTTCATCATCATCTTCCAACTTAGCAGCACCAATGGTTCTACTCACCAATAACACCTTATAAACCCTGTATTTTTCAATAGAAGCAAATCCATTCACTTTGCACATACCTTCATTTATTCCGTTTCTCTATATTCTGTTTCTAGTAGTGAAAGGAATGTCAATCATAATTATAAATACACATATTATGTTTTGAAACAACAATGTTTTGTACCTTTGAAATTATTTTTCATTAAATATTTTTTTGAATTTTTTTTTCTTAATTTTTTTTTATATGTTTAGTCAATTTTTCCAATTTCATCTAGATTGTACTTATACTTTATAATTTATAGTCTTTTAACAATACAAACTTGTAACATTATTATGTTTCATTTAGATGACTTTAAAATCATATAAATTATAAAGTATACATACTATCTAAATGAAAATTTTCACATTCACTAAACATATAATCAATTATATAAAAATAAATATAAATAGAAATACATAGTAAACAAAAAAAATTTACACAAAAAAAACTTTATTGTTTAAAACAATTACATTTATGCTTAAATTTTATGGACATATTTCATATTAAGTATTATATTAAGGCTTACATTATTATTAATTATTATTAATTATGTTTTTATCATTAAATTTAATTAACTATATTATTATTAAATATTAATTATACTATAAAATATTTATAATAATTACATTAATAAATATAACTGATAATGAAAATAATAATAATGAAGTAGTTAATTATATAATTCTAAAAAATATTAATTAAATTAGTAATATTAAAAATAAAATTATTAATAATAATATTATTATTAACAATTTATTATATTTTCAAAATATTTTAAATCTAATAATTAAATATTATTTAAAACTATATAAATATAGATTTATAATTATATAATTATAAATATATTTTTAAATAGAGTTATAAATAATTTTGTATTTATAAATATATATTTATAAATTTATGTATGTAATTTTAATTATGTATTTATTAATACAATTAAAAATATATATTATAAGAATAAATTAATTTATATAAATACATATCAACATTTATAATTAAATATAATTATATATATATTAAAATTATAAATAAATATATATAATTTAAATACATTGATTTTAAAGTATATATATATTTATAAGTATAAATAAATATATATAATTTAAATATATTTATATATAAATAAATTTAAAGAATTATAATTATGTATTTATAAATATAATTATAAATAAATAAATATAAATTATATATACATATATATATAATTACAAATATATATTTATAAATATGAATTTATTTATAAGTATAAATATATAATTATATATATATATATATATAATTATATAATAGGAAATAAGGGGAGCATGGAAATGGGGGGGAAGGGTTGGGTGCCAGATCAATTGGCGGTCACCACTTTTCTAACCGACGTCACTCCATTCGGTGGTGGCCACACCCATATACCCTAACAATCTATACCTACACCCATAATATATAAAAAAATTCACCCATACTACAAATTTTTCCCACTACTTGTATGGGTCTCTTTTTCATGATAATATATTTTTTGTTAATTTCACTTTGTGTTGTTTTACTTTTTTTGACCTAGTGTGCATGCCATGAACTACCAAATTAGATGCATCTCTGGTGAAATAAAACTTGTAATCCCAAACAAATGTCAATTCTATGAAATTATCAATGCCAAAAAAATTATTAAAACAACATCACTGATCTTCTTGACAAGGGAAACCCATAATTTCACCAAGCTAAAATCATATTTAGTGACAATTTTTATGAAATTTGACCATTATTAAAACACACAACTATATATAAGAAATTTATCATGGTTAAAATTATCTTTTAATAACACTATAAAAGTTTTGATATTATAAGAATATTTAAAAACTAGATCCTTTTATAATAAATAAAAGCACAAATACAAATATTAATTTCATTAGTGCTAATAAAATGATGATAACATAGGATCTTTATTAGAATTTTATAAAAAATTATTCAAAAAATGTGGCCACACCCCCTAGGCCCACCAAAAACCATCTCTTTAACACATTAATTAATTATTTAAAGGATATATTCAAACCCCCACACACTACCTTCTCAATAATCATTAATACCACTAGGCCAGTAAATTTTACTTGTCATATATTTCATATATATATATATATATATATATATATATTCTGTATCAAATTATTTATATATTTATATTTTAATATGTATAAAATAATATATCATATTATTAACACCCAAATTTTTTTAATATAAACATTATAAATACATTTTATAAGAATATACTTGTTTATACATTATTATAAGGTAAATAAAATGGATAATTATTTTTTATTTCACATAGTTTATATATTTAAAGCATATATTTTTATTGATTATGTTTAAATGTTTATTTCTAAAATTAAATTTTTATATGTAAATATATGAAAATATTTGTATATATATAGTTATAAATAACACTATAATATGATAAATTTTAAAATATCCATGCCATAATATCCATATGAATGTCTTACCGGGAAACATTTTTACTCTCCACCAAAAAAAGACAAGAAAACCCTCTTAAATTAAGATAAAATTTTATTTAATGTTAATAAAAGTTTGGTATCAAAAATTAAAAGTTTGTTTTAAAGACCTTTCATGCCTTTTTTTGTTGAGAAAAAATAGGGATCACTTTCCTCTTTTCTATAGACGATGTAGAAATCTTTGAAAGCCTAACTTTGACTTCTTGTGGTGGTCAGACTAACACTCAAATCAAATTTTATGTATGTTTGAAGTTCAAGTCATTTTTGAGCATATTTTAAAATATTATTTAACTTATTATTTTTTATAACCAAAATTTTATTAAATATATATTACTAAATATTATCAGTGAAGTTTTAATTAATATTATTTTTTGATTATTTTATAAACTGTTTCCTACTAAATATATTACATATTAAGTGTACATACATATCCAATATTATATAGATCATAGTTAATCAAATATATTATATTTATATCGATGAAAATATAGTTATATTTTTAAAATAAATTTTTATAATATTTTTTTAATGTAGGAATCCTTCTATCTATGCTAAAAAAAGTGCTTTAGCGATGATAAATGGAACAAATTTATCATAAATGTTATCTAGATTTAATAAAAGCACCCCCATTATCAGTGTTTTTTGATTAGTAGTGATAAAATGTAAATCTTAATAAAAAAAACTTTGTTATACTGATAGTCATCCAATAATTCACATTTATTTTCAAAAATATCACATTTATAAATATATTAAAAAAATATTTTTTAGTAGATTGATTTATTCCATGGAGGTTATTAAAAATTATTTTTCAATGTTATTTTTAGAAAAATTTTATCTTATTTAGATATAATTTTTGTTAAAATATTATGAAAATTTAAATTTTATTTAAAAAAATATCTTAAATCTTTATTAAATAGCATGAGATGAATAAAAAACATAATATATTTATCAATTGTTTCAAGTACCATTTTGAAATTTGAAATTTCACAAACACAATCTAAAATTTAAAACAATTTATGAGTAGAATAATTTATTACCTATAGGTAATCAATTAAAACTATTAAAAAACATTTTTTGGGTGCATAAGAGATAAGTTTTCACTAGTGTTTCTTATAATATTTTAAAATTTTATATTTATGAAATGAAAAAAAAAATCAATTCTCTTTGGGCCTATTTTAAAATTCTCTTAAATATGAAATTTTAAGTGAAAAAATAAGAAATACTTAGGATTATAAATGTTAAGTGTCCATATTTATATGTCTATGTGTGAGTGTTTTATGTTCATATATTTCACACACATACACATGTTTTTCAATTAAAAATTGGGTAGAATTATTTTTGAATAAAATATGAATGAGTTAAAATAAAAAAATTAAAAATAATAAATGGATGACAATTAAATCTTAAAGAATTTTATTATATTCCTAAACTATTTTTTTATATTATAGGGGAAATGGTTTTCTTACCTTTTATAAGTGATGATATGCATGTATAGTTTATATCAATACCACTATCTATTCATATTCTATGAAAACACTTTTTGAAATAGCTAGTGGGTGGTTCCCCCGAACTTGAACTTGATTTTTGCATTCCCCCATTTATATCAACCATTTATTATAATGTATCAAATTTTACATTCCTTCATGTGGCATCATTATAAAATTATTTTGAAAAAATATTATAGGAGAAAAACCCTAACATTGAAAATAATTCAACCTTGTAAAGAAGACCATAAAAATTACATTGCATGAAAAATTAAAAATATTGTACTATATGCATGTGGACATGGTATTTTAGTTATCCAAATGATTTTTTTCTATTTTTGTGATTTTTAGACAATGAAATCATGTCACAAAAAAACTATTTATATTTCATTTATACATAATTTTTTCTAGCCTTGATATGGTCAATGAACTATTTTTGGTTGTCATATTTGATCATCACCAGCAGCCTATTCATATTGACATAACCTACGAGCCTTCTCACCTGAATGAACTAAAATTTTGAAGATTGGATCTACTCTATGTCCTTATGATTTTAGATTTTAGATAATATATGGATTATTATTGATTTCCTCTAGTTGGTTTTCTATGATAGATTTTTAGCTGGTTATTCCATGTCTTCATTTTGGTTTCCCTATTGTATTAGGAGCTCCAATATAACATGAAGGTTATACATTCCCCCCACTATTTTCCTATTGGTCAAATCACATGCATGGAGTTTGATAATATTTTTTTTCATGATTCTATTTTTGATTATGGGGAATCCTTCTGGGTATGTTTGTATTCACCCCTACATGAGCCTTGTGACTTTACATGTTGTGTTATTGTAGATGATGCCCAAGTTTAGAGATGGTCTTGTAAGACGTAGTGTTGTCATGGATTGATTGGAATTTATTATTGGTGATTCATAAGGGATATTGGTGGTTCATTACGTTAGTTATGTTTGTTAAAGTTATAGGGTGATTTAGGATTAAACACAGTGAGGTGGACTATTTCAAAGTTCTGTGTCATTTGAATTTTGAGACTTTTTAGGTGTATAATTTCCTTTGTATTTACCTATGCGTGATGTACTTAAATCTATTTCCACATGGATGTGTTTAATATAATTTTTAGTTATCTAAATATCTCTTATTATTCTTTTTTTCATATATTATTCTCTATATATTTGAGTTTTTATAGGTTCATATAGGCTAAAGCCTCGCATATTATGTGTTATGCCTATTTGGTGTTATTCACCAACCATTATACCATTATAGGTGGTCTTGGTGTAGAAAACTACGATTACTATTTTCTTAGGTGGGACCCTGGTGCATCGTGCCTCATAAAATTACTAGCTTTCTTTATTTCTTTTATCATTTTTGTTTTATTTTAGATATCATATATATATATATATATATATTTTTAAAATTATAGGGGTGATTAAGAAAAAAATGTTTATAGATACTATTTTATTAGAATCGTAGATTATACTAACAATATCACTAAATACAATAATGACATCATGTATTACCTGTTGGTAAGGTGTTCATAAATGTTTTCAGTTATTTATATTAACCGGATGTTGTATATATATTGATAAAGACACATTGAATCAGTTTTTTATCATAATAAATAAAAAAACATGGAACCATGATTTTACTTGGTTTAGTCATAAAAGTTAACATCCATGGAGCACATATCATTAGAGTTTTGACATGCCAATAAATTACTATTTCACTGGTATATGATTAAAACTTTTGGAAGAGATCACTACACAACCATTGTTAATGACCACATCCTCTCTTCTTTACACTTATTTCAGGAGGGATATAATGATAATGTCAACACACATGTTGATATTTCAAGATATCAATTAAATAAATCAATACCAAACAAAAAGAGTGTTCCCACTATATCCATGTTATTAAATTCTAGTTCTTTAAAAAAATGCATAACACACTCTATCTTTCAGTCCAAATCCTAGAAGTAATTCTACTTCACACACTTATCACCACAAATAAAGATATTCAATGATTCTCCCATATTTATAATATTTAATATCATATATATTTTTTTTTTGTGATATTATTTTTATTCTACACAATATATCCTCTAAAAAAAGAGGTCGTTTTAATTCCGAATTTTGAAATTCAGAAAATCACTAATTTCAAAATCCAATTTGATCAAAACCAACCAGTGGGTATTCTTATGTAAGATCTCCATCATTTAATATGAATTTTTAGTTAATTTCTATTTATATAACTACCAAACCATTAAGAGTAAGCCGCTTCATCACCATAAAATCTAGCCAACATCCATAAAAAAGTAATGATTATTATCAAAGTACCTACCTCTTACATACACACTATGAAAACATCAAGTCACTTGATTGAAACTAGTGGGTCTACAATTTTTTGGAAGGGAGATATCCCTGGAAAAATAAAATCCTTCCATTCATGAAAAAATATGTTAGGGAGTATTTTTAGAGGGATATTTAGCAGTTATTTTAGAAAGTGAATCAACACAAGTACCTTACTATTTTGTAGTTGTTTTTTTAAATTTGTATTATTTCTATTTTTTGATCTAGTGTTCATTCCATGGTTCACTCAAATTAGATTTATATTTTTTCACATAAATCATGTAACCCTAAATAAATGTAAAATATTTGAAATTATGCATACCAACACACTTTTGAACAAATATATAAGTTCTTATAAAAGTATGTTATGTAGGGAAATTTCTTATAGGAAATATACATGGGAAATCAAGTATGGAAATAGAGAATCCTAAATCATTCAATCATCTAGTTTATTCATATTTGAAATAATTTCTGAGATCATCTGGACTTGTAGAACCCACAATTTCATCATAGAGAAAAATATATTTAGTGATGATTTTTTTGATAATTCAAGACTATTTTAATGGTCCTTGAATAATTCTCATTAGATTTCAAAATTCTCATATTTATACACGCAAATGATTTATTTTTTAGTAGTTTGACTTTTTTCTATGGTGCTTATTAAAAACTTTTTGAAAATGTTATTTTTTATTTTTTGTCTTATTTAGTATAAATATTTATTCAAATATTATAAAATTTTAAATATAAAAAATTTTCTTATATTTATATGAAATACTATTTGATGAATAAAAACAAAAATGAGTTTATCAATGGTTTTTAGAATAATCTTAGAGTATGAAATTTCATTAAAAAATTAAATTTGAAAAAAATGTGAAGGGATTAATTTATTAGATGAATATTAATAATAAATGATAGTAAATGAAAAATTATAGTGTTTTAGAACTATTTTTTTTTATTTTAAAATTTTGAAATTTAAAATTTAAAAAATGACCAAAACCTCTATGAAACTGTTTTTTCCAATTTGAAAGTGATCCCAAATATGAACTTTTAAGGAAATAATTATGAAAAATTAATGATACTAAATTTGAAGTATTAATATATATATATATATATGTTTAATGTTAATGTAATGTTCACACACACAGTTTTTGAAATTACACATTGGATATAATTTTTTTAGGATAAATTTTAAAAGATTTAAAATGAAACATAATTTTAAAAAGAACAATTGGATAATAAATGAATCCTATAGAACACTATTATAACCCTTAAGTGTTTTGTATATTTTATATTATAGGGGGAAGGGTATGCATCAACTTTTATAAGTGATAATGTGCATCGATGGTTGGTATCAATACCATAATTTATTCGCATTCTATGCGAAAACTATGTGGAACAGATAGTAGGGGTCCCCCAAACTTGGAATTTTTTTAAAAATAAAATTTTAAAATCCATGATATATTATAATTTATCAAACATTTCATTTTTATAGGAATAAAATTTAACAAAATATTCGGGAAAATCCCTATAGGATAAAAACAATACCACTTTAAAAAATGCAACCACGTAAGCCGCCCATGGAATTCAAAAAACATAAAAAATAAAAAATGTTGTTATATGTGCATGTAAACATGGTTTTGTATGATTTTGAATAAAATTGATCATTTTTTTATTATTTGGTGATGCAATTAGGTCCTATCCTAACTATTTTATATTTTTGTTATACATCATTATTATATGTTCTTAATCTGCACAATGGGTTATTTTCTTTTGGTATGTTTGATCTTTACCCATGACCTATTCTTACTAACCGTTAATTTGTGGCTTTATCACCTACATGATCAATGATTATTTCCTAGAATATTCACTAAAATTAATCATCTTGATCTAAACCCATGCTACCATAATTTTTTCACTTCAAATATTAGTTTTAATATTGTTTTATCATTTGATCTAAGTCATATGATTATTGTGATGTGCCAAGGAAAGTAAGTGAGAAGGACTTAGAGGGGGATGTATTTTTTCAAGAATTTTTTTTTTCGAAAAAAACTCTTATGGAGTATATTGGGTATAATATCCAATTTATTAAGAAAAAAAATGATAACAACATATAAGAAGAGATATTTAATTACACACACAAATATAAGTGTTCTTTAATAGGTTCAAAAAATCATTTTATTGAGTGAATACATCCTTGGTTATAAATATTTGTTATCCCACATCACAAGAAACTATTTTTTTTTAACAAAAATGTATTGTGAGTGGAGAAAAAGAACAATTCTAAAGTCGATACATGTATGAAATATTCCATACCTAGGTATAAAGATCAATAACAATTGAAAAAGACCATGGATAATCATCATCTATACTTTTCAAGTTAATCAAATATATGGATGTATTTACACCTTATTCTTATCCCATAACATGAACCCTTTAGACCTTAAAAAGCATTGGAAAAGGTAATGGTGACTATCTCTATTTTTTAAAAAAAATCTTCATGTGAAACTCTAACTATTTATATTTTTTGAAGAAAAAAATGGGTAACATTATTTATTTTAGTGTAATACTTGGTCAACACAAATTAAAATAATCAAGGATTAAATTTCTTTATATACTCCATGAAATAATTAACAGAGTCCTCCAAATGAACAATAATATCAAGTACATTATAGAATAATAAATTTAATTACTACACAATTTAATTTTAGGAATCTAATCCATTGAAAACACCATAAAACCGTTATGGTGAAAAGTAAAATAACTGTGGAATGATTCCTTAAAAACCATCTCTAGTAGCTATAAAAAATTATACTACCTTAAAATTACAGTGTTCCTTTATAGACTATAGAACAACATGTGATATGGTGGTGTGAAAACATCTCAATAAAGACGAATTATTGTTTTCCCTCATATACATGAACTACATAATGAAATTGAGTTATAAAACCTACGCAATATTAATATTTAAATTATATGTATGTTTAACACCCAAATACTCATGAAATTTCTATGACACTAACAAAAAACATTACAGTGTATCTTCTATGTATATGAAGTATTCTTCCTCAAATTGGAAATTTACGTCTAATGCCGAACTTGTCACAACATTATTGTCAAAATAATGAGAACCACATTCAATTTCCAACTACAAATATCTAATAAAACTCTAATAAATCCATGTGTATGTTGAAATAATAAGTAAATACCCTAAAACATTTCAATTCTTGTGAATTAAAAACTAATACAACTAGTTCTAATACACTCATAATATTGACCTATCTGAAGATAAAATTACTATATAGAGTAATTTCTATGAGATTAATCCTAATTAAATTGTAAATAACATTAGTATATTTATGGATCCTTATGAAGGATTAATGTGTTTTTTATATTATATTTTTCCATATCTCACTATTTTATAAATTGGTGATTTAATTCCAAAAGAAGTCCATTTTTTTTAAATATTATGTAGTGAACATTTGGTTGCTAAAATAATAAATCATTATAATCTATGTTAATTAAGTGTGTGTTTTTTGTTTAAATTATATTTGATCTATTTTTAATTTTTTTATTTATTAATTTAATTTCAAATTACAATTTTAAGTGATTTAATTTATTATTGTTAATTATCTAATTTTCTCTTTTGGGTTCTGTGATTCTTCCAATTTTAATAAATGTAATTTTAATTTAATCTCAAATTTACTATATTAAATGTAAACATATTTTGTAATTTTATTATACAGTTAATTTTTTAAATTTAAATTTATATTTCCTTAATTTCTTTCAATTTGAGTTAAACAATTTTTATGTGTAAGACATCATATTTTGAAAAAAAAATTGAATCCCTTGTGTGTAGAATATGATAAATATCTGGAGAGTGAGTTGTTTTTCTAGATTTCTACATAAGAGGATTTTCTATCCCATAAGATAATTTTTTGGGGTGGCCTTAAGATAAATTGAGTAGATTTCATGTAATAAAATTTCACCACAACATGAGCATGAAATAGTCATGTAATTGACTTTGGTGAAGGGTCATGTGTAGGATAATTTCACTCCCATAAGATAATTTCAAATATCCAAAAAATAAGAATATTAAACCCTCTATATAATAGTTGCCTCGACTTGTAAGATAATTAGAGGGGGTATCTATGTTAAATAATTCTCTATTGGATAATTTATCCTATGAAATTATCACCCAAATAATAGTTTGATCTAGTATTTAGATAAAATGAACTGAAAGTAAAACACAGTAATAAGGATGATGGTAAAAGAAACCCTACGTAGAGTCTCGCTTCAAGGTGACACCAAATGGGTACTGATTTTGAACTTAGGCCAAGCCTAGAGCTTGACATTTGTAGATCTTTTATTTTTTAACAAAACTTTTTTTCCTCTTCAAACTTTGGATTATTTTAAATAATATTTTTCAAGCTAGGCGTTGAGATAGTACTAGATCCTAGAGCCGAGGGAGGACTAGTTTGGATATAATAATAATACTAAAAATTTTATATCATGCATGAAATTTTTTTTAAATAATAGAATAACTCCCTATTGGAGTATTGGATCCACAATTCGTAATCATTGTTATGTCATTAATACGGGTTTTACCTTAGTCATGACATAAACGTTGTTGGCATTGGTAATTCTATTAAAGTTCACTCAGGGGAATTAATATTACAATAAATAAATAATTAAATGAATTAAATTTTTTATTTTAATGAAGTGACCTAATACCCTCCTTATAAAAGCCTTGTTATGGAAATACCCTAGGTTTAGCCACATAACCCTACGGATTGAGAGAGGATTTTTTGGAGGATAGTTTTTAGAGGAATGATCATGGACCGTGGACTAGAAATTGGCAATCCATTTAGAGATTTTGGATCTCAATAATAGTTATGACATGCGATCATTCTTCATCACCAATCAATCCAAAACTGAGGTAGTGTGTATGTTTTTAATTAGTTTAATACTCATTTTATTATAACTTGATAAATGAAAATAAAACCCACTAGTAGATGGATTATTGGTTGGATATTGTTTTTCGGGTGTGGGTTTATCTTCATGGGATTTGGTAATTGATGTTATTTGATTTTGGTTCTTAATTTTTCATTCTAATGGTAATGAATCAAGGAGAACCTGAACAACATATGGGGATATTTCCTCTTTGTTTATTGTGGATTTCTTCCAACTTTCATCATCAGTATTTTCTTTGGTGGTTGGTTAAAAAAATACCCAATAAACGAGAATTTCACAACCATTCTTTTACGTAATAGATCAATACTATTTCTTTCAAGATAGATGGTGTGATTTAGGTTTGAAGATGAAAAAATATGATCCAAAGATGGATAGAAGGAGGAATGTTCATGGGAATGCTATTTTGGAAATGAGTTGCAATGGGGATTGAATCCCAAGTGGATTGGATGGCTAAAAATTGGCCATTGTAGATAAAAAGTATCATCCAATTATAGATCCAATTTTCATGGGAATGATTGGTGTTTTGGGAAAAGGAAATAGAGGTGTGAGTGAAGCCATGTAGAAAGGAAAACATAAAAAGGAATTCCCTATATACATGGTGTTTAGTCTGAATAACACATGCCATGTAGGACCCTAAAAATGGTGGATAGGGATTCAAGAAAATAAATTATCACTGGCTATGTGGGACCTACCATATTCCATGTGATCCATGCCTGGAATCTGAACGGGAATGCTCAGTGTACATGGGAACAAATGGAGCCACATATACGGGCATGACCAGAGTTCACGGACATGGTCTAATAGTCAGACATGGCTAGGTTCCAAGAAACATCAAGGAACACAGAATGACCAAAGTACATGGGCACGACCCGAAATACAAGGGAACATACTAGAGCACATGGTCAGACCTGGGGATGGGAAGAAAAACCATGTATTACCAACACACAATGTATAATATTTCCAAGGAGGGTTGAGGACCTTGTTCAATTCAATGTAGACTAGTTTTTTAGGTTATGTACCCTTAGTTCATCCCCATGAGGGTAGAGTGAAGCATCATGTCCTGAGCATAGAATGTGATCCCATATATGGAATTAGTTTTAGATAGTTTTTCAAGAATCCAAATGGTTATATTTGGGTGGGATTGTCTATCATATCTTCTTCCCTATGTGAGTTTTTAGGAATTAGCATGACCAACTTACCTTATAATTGATTCCTTACTTAGTGGGTTAACCCACTATGGTTTTCAGTATCTCTCATGAGCCCTGGGTGTGATTCCCTATATTTATAAAAATCTATTATAATTCCCATAATGTAATTATTTATGTAAATTCCTAAGGATTAAAACTACTCATATGAGAGCCATAATTATTATTAGGCCGATGGAGTGAGTTATCCAGGATGAGCATTACTTTGAAATCATGATTAGAATCCTAGGCTGGAAATGCAGTTGTGACATTACTTGTAACGCCCCGACCCCAGTTACCCAGAGTCGGTGCATTACTTCGTAACATTGGCATGATCACAAGAAAGATCAATTCTCGAAAGACCGATTGGTTTAGTAGCCTTGGAAACACTAGATATATTCATAAGTTTTACATTACATCATAAAATGAAAAACTACTACAATAACATAATGTCTCCATAATCCACACTCATATCCCCACATAATATCCCTGCAGGTCATTCATAATTTACTTCTTCACTTCCTGGGAAAATAAAACATAGAAAAGGGGTGAGCTCAAATGCCCAGTAAGGATAAAAATATAGCGGAACATTCAAAAATAAGCATAAACATTTAAGGCAATTAATTACTAAAACAAAAGCCTTTTAAACTTGAACTTCAACATAGTATGGCAAAAGTAAAATGAAAAAAATGCCATTTACTTGTTCACATGGATATTCTACTAATCGAATAATCACATGCAAAATCAATAACCACTTTCATAATGTTGGAATGCATAATGCCAGACTATCATAACCACATAGCCAAGGCCTCGTGCCAAGACTACAAATAAGATTTTGTCAAGGCCTTGTTCCAAGACACTAGTTTGTCTCATGAGACCTACCGATGCATCGAGGAGCTATAGCGGGCTCCACCCGTCACATATTAAGTCCAATGCATTCCCATATGAAAAGGTTTAAACATAACATAAACATTCGTATTAAAACTAGCATACGAAATGTCAATACATTCACCATAAACTATGAATGGTATAAAAATAGCACATCCACAGTCAAACATATCACAAAACCTTCAATACAATATAGAAGTTTTGTATCATAATAAATCAACTTCAAATAATCTTAAATTCCATCAAAGGATGTTGACATAGATGAAATCAAAATTCTTTTTAAAGAAATATCTCCTTTTATTTTGAAATAATTTAAGATCCATATAAAATAAAACATTTTCTTTGAAAATATTCTTATAAGCTTGTAAGGGAAGCTTTGAAGATTTTATAACGGGGGAAAATAGCCGCACCCGCCGTATAAGTTAAAAAACATTCTTACCTTAATTCTGTCGAAAAGGTTAAAAAGGACCTTGTTTTGAAAACGACCGAAAGATTCCTTTATAAACCACTTATAAAAGTCAAAAAGGGTATAAATGGCTTTAACTCATATTCTAGTAAATATTAAAAATGTTTTGAAATGCATTTTTAAGAAACATGGATGTGTATGATAAAGAGATCCCAGTAGATTATTACGTATAAACAACCTTGGATAATGAAGAGGTTGTAAAGTAAACCCTTACCTTTTACTTTTCCTTGGTTGGGGTAGGTTAACCTCCTGTATAATGGTGAAATAGTTGTTATTAAATTATACAAGAATCATATATATTAATATGATATCATATATGATCTTTTAACATTGATTTGTTAATAATATCTTAGAATTATCGTCGTTTCGGGAGTTAACTTACTCATTTTCTTTTATATGTTTTGTTACATAAGCCATGGTTGTTGTATCTTATTCATATCCAGAATGATATCTAGTCCTTAAAAATCATTTTTAAATCATCAAATGATAATTATACTTGAATGGATATGATGGAGAATGAATCTCATCGCGTTCGTGGAGACGGTAGTCCGTACGTACGCACGAGCGACAATATCATTCTTTTGATATTAAAATAATATATAAATGGATGGTATATCATATATACAGAATCATTAACATGTTATATTTATTATTTACATGAGTTACACATCATTATTATACCCATCCAAATAATATTATATTGAATAACAATTACACCACGACGTGGAGACGGTAAGTCGTACGTACGCACGTATGGTGACATGTTATTCAAAGGGTGGATAGAATACTGAATATGGTTGTACCATATTTATAATAACATCACAGTATATGTGAGATACTGGAGTTATTATTTTATAATGGTAATAACAAAGGAAGAAGAAGTGGAAGAAGAATTGAACTTGGAGAAGGGTGGTGAAATCATTACCTCTTCTTCGGGTTCTTCCTTTTGATTTGATCAAAAGGGCTCCTTAAGTTGGATTTCTGATCAAACTAAGGCCTCTAGGTTGTAGTGAGGGATGTTGGGAGAGTATTTGGGCAGAGTTTTGCCGAACCAAAAGGCTCTTAAGGTGTGAAGAAATGAGAAGTAGGAGTGCCCTTTTATAAGAGGGGTGAGGGGAACCTTTGGAAAAGCTAGAAATATTAATTTATAATAAATACATATTCGGTTTCTAATGGCTCCAAAGTTGATTATTCAAAGTTTAAGGTGGGGATAGGTCGAAAACCACTCAACCAATATAATTTAGACAGGTTTGGGTACTTATATTAACCTTATCTTTAAGTATTAACTCTAAGTTAATCAGTTTCACTTTTACAATGTCTCTTTGTATTTTTATATAATATGGTTAATAAACTTACTATATACATCCAAGAGACCCCCAAGTGGTACATTAATGATGAAACTATCATGATATAAGTCTCTTGGCCGAACCTTAGATTTTTAGGAATTTAATATCAATTAATAATATAATATTTGTTTTAAGAACTCTTTTATGTCAATTTTGACACTATTCAATAGTTGATTTTTGTGAAACTCATAACAGATTGATTACTTCAAAAAAAGTCAATTAAATCAATCCTAATATATCATATTATCCTAGAAAATTAGGTTAATTCATTAAAAGTTTCATATTATATTTATTTGGGTATTTATAATATCAATTATTTTAATTTTTCACTATTATAGTAATTACTGCATCATCATTGTGTCATAAATAAAATAAATTATTTAATGTCTAAAAATTATAAATAAAATATCATTATTTAGGAAATAGTTTTAGCTTTCTAATTAATATTTATAATCTAAAATCCAACTTATATCACCCTATGTAACAATTGTTTTTCTAAAAGATATATGCTTGTGTCATTTTTGTATTCATTTTGACTTAATTAAAATAAAGTGTCATTATCACTTACAAGTGGATCCATGGGGTCCCAAAATCGACCCAAAGATTCCCATGGTCGACCATGTATCAACCAATAGGGTTAAGACACGTTTTAGGGTAATTTAGTATTATTATAATATTATTTTTTTAACCCTTATTTACCGGATTTACCCTTAACCATGGTAAATAAAATATTTACCGCAGTAATTATTCAAAATGTCTAAAAATAAAAGTTACCTATTTACACAATTTGAACATCCTGATTCCAAATATGGAATCCATTTTCCTAAATTCTAAACACAGAAGTGGGAGAAATTAATTTAAAATTAATTCCCGCTGTCAAAACAAAAAGCGTGTTTTTAAGAGATAATAACTATCAAAAGATTGACACTTGTTTATGTTCGGTTTAATTGTAAAATTATGTCCAATGACCAACATTATATTAAATGGTAAAAATATATTCTAAATATACTTTAAAACCACTAAAATTCATAATTTATCACTATTAATTATTTTGATTAAAAAAGTTGTTTTTAATTAAAATTTAGTAATTTTCACTGTTCATCAAAATATGAAAGTTATCCAAAAATGTACCAAAATTTCACCTTAGGCTAAATTCGATATTCCGAATCCAAAGATGAAGTCCATTTTAAAATATAAAATATATATAATTTTAAAAAGTAGGTATTACTATTCATAACGGCTAGTTTGATTGGTTGTGGTGTGTGTTAAAACTCGAAGTTGCGTACAACACACGCTACTGTTTTATTCAAAGGAAAGCGTACCGTGGAAGCTTGGGATGTTTCATTTTAAATTTTTTGATGTCTCCATTTAGTCAAAAAGTTTAAAATATTGTATTTAAAAAGGTTTCACTATCAAAAGTTGATAAAATTGCAATACTGAAAATGAATCTGTTCTTGCATTATGACTAAGAAACTCATAATATGGATTCTAAAATTATAAGGATTATATAAAGTTTAAAATTTAGTTAATACTATTCATGACCTCTTTTAATGGCTTTTTTTTTGGTAAGTCATGGTGCAATTGAACTCAGTGTTTCCTGTAGTGCAAGTTATTGAATAACACACTATGAAATCTTGGGGTGTTACATTCTACCCTCCTTCAATAAATTGCGTCCTCGCAATTTGAAATTGTTCTTCAAAAATAAAAGGTTGAAAGTAGAAAATATATTTGTGGGAAAACCCACATCGGAAATTGGGTTACTAAAATTTAGTCTTAATATGAGGAAAAGAAAAATCAAAGGGTCACCACCAAATTATGATCTTGATTAGGAGAACATTGGTGGCAATTAGAGACATATAATTGGAGGAAAAACGTAAATATTTATAGGTAGTGATTGAGGTCATCAATCACAAAAAAAGTATAAAATTGAGTTCCTTAAATTCATCAATCTATGATGAATTGAAATACCATCGGTTCAACAAAACATAGGGTATTAGGATAACACATTTTTGACGTTTCAAAATATCCTAGTTGAAATCCCACATCGAAAAATGAATTAATGAGGCCTCTATTTAAAATAAAGAGTCGAAAGTATGAAGATTACCGAAAATAACACATACTAGGGTTCCATGTAGGAAAATATGGATATGGAAGAAAAATCTAACCATCAATTATCTGATGGAGAGTGGTAGAGAACATGGCTATAAAAAGGCCAACAATCCCAAAGCCATAAATTAGTGATGATTTAAGGTACCATCTAGGAAAACATTTTTGTTCAAAGTTGCTTTTCTTAATATTGAGGAATTTATTTATGAGATTGGCTAAGATCATAAGGAGATATAATTACTTTATAATTAGAGTTTTATCCATTAATAAATTTCTACCACAAACTCATCTTTCACTCTAAAAGATAATAGAATGTAAAAAAATTCTATTTACATTATTCGTATAGGGTTCCAAAATAAACGAATTTATAATTCATCTACATGATCTTTTAATAAAAACTACATTATTTAATCCAGGACATCTCATGGTCCAGTGTTAGGTGATACACCCTTGTCGCCCTTCGGTTGCGGGTTCAAGTCTCGCAGCCTTGCCGGACGCGATGGGTTGCCGCCCGACCTCCGGGTTGTCCTTTTATGGCAATCCAAAATAATCCAAACTAGAACTATCCAAAATACTTCTGTCCAAACTCACAGTCTAACATTTATAAGGAAGGTAAACATAATATAGATCCTTTTTACCCCGTAATAGCATATGAATACCTTCATCATGTATTACCATATTCCTTATTGATTACATTCATGCTCCCTTATTCCATATAGAATGATGGATATACTTCATCAATCCAAAAATGTTTTAAACCCCAACAATGATGGAATATACAAATCATTAATCAGTTCCAAGGTAGTCAAGAATATCCAATATATTTTTTCCAAAATAATCATGTATTATTCGAAAATCACTACCTCGGTATCAGAACTATATTATGGTTTATCATTCTCTCAACCATATATTTTCCAAAAATTTATCCTGCTATTGAGTCACTTTTCTTTGTTCCACACAATCTCAAGTCCTTAATGAAATAGTACTGCAGTACAATCCTTATATACTCCATAATTATTATAACAAGTACATTGTTGATACAACACTCAATTGACATAATCAACATAAGAACTCTAATCATTCCTCTTCATCTGTGGTAGTATCATAACTTGATTATTATCCAATAGCATCATTTGCGTCGTAGTCTGATGACTGGGACATAGGTTCGCGTAGTGTCCAAACTCCTTGCAAATGAAGCATTGTACATTTGAAACCATTTTCTTACCCTTGCAGTCATGTACTTTGTGCCCTTTTCCTCCACACTTATAACAAACTCCCATTCCTTTCAGGCAAGTTCCAGGGTGTTTCTTTCCACAGTTACCACATATGGGAAAATTCTTCTTTTCCCTCTTCCCTTTATCCATCTTTCTCTCTTCCATCCTTTTCTTCTCTTGCTTCCCTTCAAAGCCATAGGACTCAGTAAACTCTTTACATATCTTATCAACACATGATATTATTTCTTCATATGATGATAATACATGGGAGACTATTTCTCTTATAAATCTTAGCTTAAGACCATGAAAGATATGATCCTTCCTTCTCTTTGAATCATGTGTATTTCTGGAGTTCTCATTCCTTCTACTGGGTGCCATTTCTATACCATGGCATAAACTAGATCAGTTTATGAATCAAAACACATAATCCCATACTTATAAAACACTTAACATAAATTGAACTATTTATGGATATAATCCATAATCATAAGAATGTTTTCTTTGAGGATGTATATACTCATAATCCCTTCAAAATGATATGTAAAGAAAATGAGAGTTATCCTAAGCATATGCCCCGGGAGTGTCGTAACCAAGAGTGCAGCAAGGCCCGTTGCTGTGTACCAGTTCCCGTTCGAGTCTAGCTCAAAGCGGTGTTTTCGGGTTTTACCCCTAGGTACATCTGTGCCAGAGCCGCCTCTACCTGCTCGTATCCAGACAGGGATGTATTGCTCGGAAAACTCACAAAATCTCTACAATACCAAAATTCTAGGAAGTTCTTCTATACTAATCCTCAAAGTTCATCTTAGGTCTACGTGCTCTAATCAGAGTTTATCTAAATCTAGTTTCCAAGGTTTGTACTAAACCTCCTCTGATACCAACTGTAACGCCCCGACCCCAGTTACCCAGAGTCGGTGCATTACTTCGTAAAATTGGCATGATCACAAGAAAGATCAAATCTTGAAAGACCGATTGGTTTAGAAGCCTTGGAAACACTAGATATATTCATAAGTTTTACATTACATCATAAAATGAAAAACTACTACAATAACATAATGTCTCCATAATCCACACTCATATCCCCACATAATATCCCTGCAGTTCATTCATAATTTACTTCTTCACTTCCTGGGAAAATAAAACATAGAAAAGGGGTGAGCTCAAATGCCCAGTAAGGATAACAATATAGCGGAACATTCGAAAATAAGCATAAACATTTAAGGCAATGAATTACTAAAACAAAAGCCTTTTAAACTTGAACTTCAACATAGTATGGCAAAATTAAAATGAAAAAAATGCCATTTACTTGTTCACATGGATATTCTACTAATCGAATAATCACATGCAAAATCAATAACCACTTTCATAATGTTGGAATGCATAATGCCATAATATCATAACCACATAGCCAAGGCCTCGTGCCGATACTACAAATAATATTTTGTCAAGGCCTTGTGCCAAGACACTAGTTTGTCTCATGAGACCTACCGATGCATCGAGGAGCTATAGCGGGCTCCACCCGTCACATATTAAGTCCAATGCATTCCCATATGAAAAGGTTTAAACATAACATAAACATTCGTATTAAAACTAGCATACGAAATGTCAATACTTTCACCATAAACTATGAATGGTATAAAAATAGCACATCCACAGTCAAACATATCACAAAACCTTCAATACAATATAGAAGTTTTGTATCATAATAAATCAACTTCAAATAATCTTAAATTCCATCAAAGGATGTTGACATAGATGAAATCAAAATTCTTTTTAAAGAAATATATCCTTTTATTTTGAAATAATTTAAGATCCATATAAAAGAAAACATTTTCTTTGAAAATATTCTTATATGCTTGTAAGGGAAGCTTTGAAGATTTTATAACGGCGGAAAATAGCCGCACCCGCCGTATAAGTTAAAAAAACATTCTTACCTTAATTCTGTCGAAAAGGTTAAAAAGGACCTTGTTTTGAAAACGACCGAAAGATTCCTTTATAAACCACTTATAAAAGTCAAAAAGGGTATAAATGGCTTTAACTCATATTCTAGTAAATAGTAAAAATGTTTTGAAATGCATTTTTAAGAAACATGGATGTGGATGATAAAGAGATCCCAGTAGATTATTACGTATAAACAACCTTGGATAATGAAGAGGTTGTAAAGTAAACCCTTACCTTGTACTTTTCCTTGGTTGGGTTAGGTTAACCTCCTGTATAATGGTGAAATAGTTGTTATTAAATTATACAAGAATCATATATATTAATATGATATCATATATGATCTTTTAACATTGATTTGTTAATAATATCTTAGAATTATCGTCGTTTCGGGAGTTAACTTACTCATTTTATTTTATATGTTTTGTTACATAAGCCATGGTTGTTGTATCTTATTCATATCCAGAATGATATCTATTCCTTAAACATCATTTTTAAATCATCAAATGATAATTATACTTGAATGGATACGATGGAGAATGAATCTCATCGCGTTCGTGGAGACGGTAGTCCGTACGTACGCACGAGCGACAATATCATTCTTTTGATATTAAAATAATATATAAATGGATGGTATATCATATATACAGAATAATTAACATGTTATATTTATTATTTACATGAGTTACACATCATTATTATACCCATCCAAATAATATTATATTGAATAACAATTACACCACGACGTGGAGACGGTAAGCCGTACGTACGCACGTATGGTGACATGTTATTCAAAGGGTGGATAGAATACTGAATATTGTTGTACCATATTTATAATAACATCACAGTATATGTGAGATACTGGAGTTATTATTTTAGAATGGTAAGAACAAAGGAAGAAGAAGTGGAAGAAGAAATGAACTTGGAGAAGGGTGGTGAAATCATTACCTCTTCTTCGGGTTCTTCCTTTTGATTTGATCAAAAGGGCTCCTTAGGTTGGATTTCTGATCAAACTAAGGCCTCTAGGTTGTAGTGAGGGATGTTGGGAGAGTATTTGGGCAGAGTTTGGCCGAACCAAAAGGCTTTTAATGTGTGAAGAAATGAGAAGGAGGAGTGCCCTTTTATAAGAGGGGTGAGGGGCACCTTTGGAAAAGCTAGAAATATTAATTTATAATAAATTCATATTCGGTTTCTAATGGCTCCAAAGTTGATTATTCAAAGGTTAAGGTGGGGATAGGTCGAAAACCACTCAAAAAAATAGAATTTATACAGGTTTGGGGACTTATATTAACCTTATCTTTAATTATTAACTCTAAGTTAATCAGTTTCACTTTTACAATGTCTCTTTGTATTTTTATATAATATGGTTAATAAACTTACTATATACATCCAAGAGACCCCCAAGTGGTACATTAATGATGAACCTATCATGATATAAGTCTTTTGGCCGAACCTTATATTTTTAAGAATTTAATATCAATTAATAATATAATATTTGTTTTAAGAACTCTTTTATGTCAATTTTGACACTATTCAATAGTTGATTTTTGTGAAACTCATAACAGATTGATTACTTCGAACAAAGTCAATTAAATCAATCCTAATATATCATATTATCCTAGAAAATTATTTCAATTCATTAAAAGTTTCATATTATATTTATTTGGGTATTTATAATATCAATTATTTTAATTTTTCACTATTATTGTAATTACTGCATCATCATTGTGTCATAAATAAAATAAATTATTTAATGTATAAAAATTATAAATAAAATATCATTATGTAGGAAATATCTTTAGCTTTCTAATTAATTTTTATAATCTAAAATCCAACTTATATAACCCTATGTAACAATTGTTTTTCTAAAAGATATATGCTTGTGTCATTTTTGTATTCATTTTGACTTAATTAAAATAAAGTGTCATTATCACTTACAAGTGGATCCATGGGGTCCCAAAATCGACCCAAAGATTCCCATGGTCGACCATGTATCAACCAATAGGGTTAAGACACGTTTTAGGGTAATTTAGTATTATTATAATATTATTTTTTTCACCCTTATTTACCGGATTTACCCTTAACCATGGTAAATAAAATATTTACCGCAGTAATTATTCAAAATGTCTAAAAATAAAAGTTACCTATTTACACAATTTGAACATCCTGATTCCAAATATGGAATCCATTTTCCTAAATTCTAAACACAGAAGTGGCAGAAATTAATTTAAAATTAATTCCCGCTGTCAAAACAAAAAGCGTGTTTTTAAGAGATAACAACTATCAAAAGATTGACACTTGTTTATGTTCGGTTTAATTGTAAAATTATGTCCAATGACCAACATTATATTAAATGGTAAAAATATATTCTAAATATACTTTAAAACCACTAAAATTCATAATTTATCACTATTAATTATTTTGATTAAAAAAGTTGTTTTTAATTAAAATTTAGTAATTTTCACTATTCATCAAAATATGAAAGTTATCCGAAATGTACCAAAATTTCACCTTAGGCTAAATTCGATATTCCGAATCCAAAGATGAAGTCCATTTTAAAATATAAAATATATATAATTTTAAAAAGTAGGTATTACTATTCATAACGGCTAGTTTGATTGGTTGTGGTGTGTGTTAAAACTCGAAGTTGCGTACAACACACGCTACTGTTTTATTCAAAGGAAAGCGTACCGTGGAAGATTGGGATGTTTCATTTTAAATTTTTTGATGTCTCCATTTAGTCAAAAAGTTTAAAATATTGTATTTAAAAAGGTTTCACTATCAAAAGTTGATAAAAGTGCAATACTGAAAATGAATCTGTTCTTGCATTATGACTAAGAAACTCATAATATGGATTCTAAGATTATAAGGATTATATAAAGTTTAAAATTTAGTTAATACTATTCATGACCTCTTTTAATGGCTTTTTTTTGGTAATTCATGGTGCAATTGAACTCAGTGTTGCGTGTAGTGCAAGTTATTGAATAACACACTATGAAATCTTGGGGTGTTACATTACTTTGAGACTTAGGGTCATTAATGATTATATCTGTATTATTATTGTTATGTATCATATTCTATATAACATAAATTTATGATGATGATATGAATAATCTATTTATTAATTATGCTTTGTCATCTATGCATCGGCTCTACCCATACATGTTGTCTCTTATACAGATGGAAGACCTTTTGATAGAGTCCTGGGAGGACCAGGAGTAGGAAGATCATAGATGAGATATAAATACCATGGTTTGTACCATTTTTTTGAATTTGATAGTATTCCCCTCCTACAAGTATGTTGGACTCTTTGGGAGTTTTTAGTTTGATTTTATTTGTACCTTATGCTTCCCAGTACTTTTATCATACTATGATCTTGGGATAAAAATGTTCAAATGAAATTTTCATCATTTATAATTTAACTTCAGCATTGTATGGGTTTTTGATGATAGGTGAATGTATACAGGTACCTTAGGATATGGCCTCTGATGTGTGTGATATTCATACTCGGTGCTAGTCACCAACCCCTAGCCTAATGGAGTCAGTATTGGGGTGTCACAATCAAATTACCATTGGCTAAGAGGGCCCCAATTGGTTGAGTCATTATAAAGTGGTACCAGATGTGTTTTCATCATAGGACACAAGTTTGGAGATTTTTTTGCTGTGAGGTTTGGTTTGGGAACTTGGAAAATAATGATAAGGTGTTTTGAGATTGTCTATCTAGCCAAGAACTATAATGTTGGTGTGGCGGTTTATGTATCCATTCAATAGGACTTTGATAACCTAATTTTTGACTAAGAACATGGAGGGACTGCTTGTAGAGGAAAAAATAGGTACATGTATCATATAGGAAAGGGTTGTGCTTTTCATATACTTCTTGTGTTAGATCCCTAGATATTTCTCATTGACTATGGTATGTCATATCTCATTGCTGGATATTTTCATGGTGACAGCCGGCGAGGTTTGTACAATAGAGTCTTTAGTTTGACCCGATGGGTGATGAGTCCTCCATGAAAGGGCTTGGCCATGTGGAGGTTTTCCTTTCATGTGGATAACAGGCAATTCTTATACCCATTGATCAGTACACAGACTCACATCTTATGGTTTAGGTGGATGCGTCATTCCAATATGATCCAAGGATAGATTTGATGGTGCCAGATGATGACGCACTGAGGATGAGCATGTATCAATATATTTCAAGGAAGGGATTTCATAGGGCCTAGGGTGACTAAGACCCATTGAAAATGGGTGTATGATAGAGTTCATGACACATCAGGCTATGTCATTCACAAGGACCTTGGGTAAAACCCATTAAATCAAGGTTGAGGAGTTTTTATTCTGATGATGGATGTAGAAATATCTCATGAGATTGACCTATTAATCATGTTGTAGACCAAGAAGCAGCCGATGGACCACCTAGGAAGAGGTAGAAGCTAGAGTAGGGAGGTCTGTAGGGCGAGAAGAATTGAGGAGGAGATGCAAGATTAGTAAGCGTCAGCTAGTTATTTGATCTATTTCCACTACTACCATGACCCCCAAATGGTCCACGCTTGGATCTAGGAGATAGTGGTTATGGATGTGGTAAACTACAGTTGTTGGAGTCTGATGAACCAAAGTATCTAGGGATGATTATAGGTACAATCTACATCTTTTTTATATTTTTTGTAGTACTGATACAAAAATTCATGCACCACTCTTTTATTTTTACATCAATAGTTTGATGCCTAGTGATTTTAGTTGTGATTTTGGATCAAACCTTGCATTTGGAGACTCTTACTAGAGGGTATTCAATTATCACACACTTCAGATGATATTGTGATATAAATCTAAGAGGAAAAATATTTTCTTGGCATCTCTTTTTGAGAAATGGTGAGGATTTATGATTCCATCTTATGTATAGACTGACTATCTACATGCCATTCCTATATTGATAGTTTTAAGCAGAGGATGTTGTGTGTAAAAAGTGAAGGGATGAGGTTTTTGATCATACATGAGAAAGAAACCCAAGAATATTAGGATGGGATTATTTTCAAGAGGGTACAATCAATTTCTCATTAGTTGGATAGTATTACCCCTGGGGAAGTTGATGTTATGGGATATCACTTTCCTACTATGGTGGAAGAGTATGCATATGTATTTCCTAAAGGAATATTGGGATTAAATCCTGACTGAGAGATATAATTTTTCATATAATTTTACCATGGTATTCATCTGATATCTATTATATCATATTGTATTTCCCCCTTATATATTCAAGGGCTGAAGGTGTTGTTGATGGATTTATAGAGGTCAGTCTTTGTAAGATCTAGTTTGTCACCTTGGGAAGCCCCGATTTTGTTGGCTAAGAAGACGGATGAGGTATTGAGGTTATGTGTGTATTATAATCACCAAAATAAGGTGAATTTAAAGAATAATTATCCACTTTGAAAAAGGATTGATCTATTGAACAATTGAAACTGATGAGATGGTTCTCGAAGACTGACCTTAGATGAGGCTATCACTAGCTATAGGCACGAGATGAAGACATATCAAAGATGAAATTTTTAGGTCTCTATCAGTATTATGAGTACTTGGGGATATATTTCATTGTGAAGAAAACCCCAAAAGTGTTCATTAGAATCATGAAACATATACTTCACCCTTTCTTCAACCAGGTTTTAGTGGTCTCCATTGACCATATCCTAGTGTTTGTGTCTGAGGAGGAGAACATGAGACACATGAGGATAGTCCCAGACCTATTTGAGAGCCCCAAATTTATGGGAATATCTCTATTTTTATTTTCATTATTTGAGAGGTCCAATTCTAGGGAAATAAAATCTCAGAAGAAGGAGAAGTAGTGGATTCAGTGAGGTTTGAAGTAGTGTTGGCTTGGGATCCACCCAATTTCATGATAAAGGTACAAATATTCCTTGGGCAGAGAAGATAAAATTGGATATTCATACCCAATATCTCCTGGATTACAGAACCGTTGACTTCTTTGACCTAAAATGAGAAACCTTTCAGGTGTACAGAGAGTTTCCAAAAGGATTTTCAAGAGTTATTGTATAGGTTGATAAGAGCCCCCATATATAGACTTCCAAATATGGGTGTTGAGTACATAGTGTTCTACGATGCCTCCAAAACTAGGATTGGTTGTGTTCTAAACCATAGTTATACAATGATATTATATGGGTCCTTATAGTTGAGACCATATGAGAATAACTATATGACCCATGATATGGAGATGGTAGTGGTAGTCTTTACCAAGAAGTTGTGGAGACACTATCTCATGGGTGATCATTTTATCATGAATTTTAACTGAAATTTCTCCAGTATATCTTCTCATAGATGTATCTTAACCTGAGACAAAAGTGATGGATAAATTTCCTCCAATGATTATGAATTTAATATAGTCTATACTCTTAGTAAGAGGAACTTGGTGCAAGATTCTCTTAATAGTAGATCTTGTTTATAGTTGTTGATAGAGGCATAAAAGTTGTTGGACTCATGTAGTTATCTGTAGTGGATAAGGGTTACGAATCTTACCTCAAGTCAATGGTTGTTACCCCACCTATTCTATAACATGTTAGGGTGTTTCATTGTGGAGGTACTGATTGTGAGACATTACATACTCATATATCCACTAGAAATTCTCATGTTGTATTTTTTTGAAGGTGGGGAGTGCATCATCATTTTCAAATTGAAGGTGATGATACCTGTTAAATTTCATGAGGAGGTTCTAAGGGAGTTTCATACACCCCCATGGTGGTACATCCCAATGTATAGAAAATGTACCTGGACTTTCAACATTAGTTTTGTTATAAATGGATGATGAATTTTATATTGGAGTCTGTATCTAGAGGCCTTAATTGTCAGCAATTGAAGGAAGAGAATTAGGTTCCAATGGTTTTGGATTAACCCCTTGAGGAACCATTGTGAAAGTGTGATGGTATATTTATAGTCTTCATGAAGAGGATTCCATGATCATATAGAGGGCATAATTCCATCTGGGTGATCGTAGACTGACTCACCATATTGGCCAACTTTCTAGATAACATACAATATAGTTCAGTGTAGAGATTATGATTCCTTTATGTGTAGGATATAGTCTAGCTCCATAGAATTCAAAAATCATTTCAGAACATGATTATTGCTTCATGTCATGATTATAGATTGGATTTTAATACCCTATTGAGACTTATTTGTGTCTAAGAATAGTGTTTCACACTTCGATTGACGACTAAACAAGTTGGACCATCTAGATTTTAGAGGAAATGCTGAGGTCTTGAATGTTTGAATTTGGACATAGTTGGGAGGATCACCTAACCTTGTAAGAGTTTTTCTACAATAACAATTACCATTCCACCATCATTATGACACCATTTGGGGCCTTTTATGGGAGACCTTGCAGGTCATCACTGTGTTGCAATGATCCAGATGATTAATTAATCACGGGACCATAGTTGATGAAAGAAATTACATAGAAGGTGTAGATCATAGAGGAGTGGACGAGGACTTCCTATATCCATTAGGATCCTAATGGAGACTGAAGAAGGAGGAAATTTGAGTTCAAGGATGGAGACCATTTTTTCCAGAAGGTATCACCTCAATGTGGATTGTAGAGATTTTCCCCAAGCGATAGGCTGTATTTTAGATTCATTAGCCCTTTAGAAATACTATAAAGGGTTGTAAAGGTGTTTTACCTCTAATCTATACTACTGTAGTTAAACCAGGTACACTATATCTTCTTAGTGTCATAGATGTGTAGGGATACTAAAAAAATCACATTTTATCACATGAAATTTTGTAAAAAACCCAATATCAAGGATTAGTAGGATAAGGTACTTTTTGGTGAGTGATTCCCTTGGTGTGTGTTTGGTGGAAGCATGAGAGTCTTTAGGAGAGCACATGGGAGTGGGAGACCCAGACGTGGGCCCTGTACCCTCATCTTTTTTAGTTATATTTTTTTTTGAGTTTAAAATCCCACTGGCGGGGAGAATATAAAAACTATGTTTTTTCCATATTAAGAATTGAAATATTTTAAATAATATTTTCAGATCTTGGTGCTGAGTTATCACTTGATTCAGGGGCCTAGAGAGGCATGATTTTTATGTAATAAAAATATTAGTAATATTATATCACACGTGCATAGTTTTTATAAAATAACAAAAAATATCCTAATTGAAGTCTCAAATTGGAAATATAAAACATTCGTTAAGTATGAAATGTTTCTTTCACCCTAGGTGTGACATAACCTCTTTCAAAATCAAGAATTCTTAGAGGAATGAACATATTTTAAACCTATTATAGAAAGGCCCAATGGTTTTCTGCATAACCCTAGGGATTGATAGAGGATCCATTAGAGAATTTTTCTTAGATGAACGATGATGGATCATTTATTATAATTTTGTGTGCCAATCAGAGCTTGTGTATCTCACAAATGACTACATTGTGTGAAGTTTCTTCAACACCATTCAATCCAAAATGGAGACATGGCATTTTTGTTTCATTGGTTTAATACACATTTTTTTTATACTGTGATAAACGAAAATGAACTCCACTAACATATTGATTCATAGGTCATTCATGTTTTTTTTGGTGTAGGTTTATCTTCCTGGGATTTTAGAATTAATGTGATTTAATTTTGGTTCTTTTTTTTATTCTAATGACAAAGAATTGATACCAACTCAAAAAATAGATGAGTTTAATTCCTATTATTTTGTTTTGTGGGTTTCTTCTCATATTATTCAAATTTTCATCATCGATATTTTATTGGGATGATGGTTCAATGAATACCCAATAAACAATAATTGTGATACCATTCTTCGATGAAATATATCAATGATGTGAATTTGGGTTTGAGATCAAAGATACAATTGAAGTTTGATGATGATGAAGGATGATCTTAAGATGTATTAGAGGAGTACGGTTCATTAGAATAATTTTTTGGTAATTCATTGTGATGGTGATCAATTACCTAGTGGATTGGATGGATAAAATACTACCACAAGTGATGAAAAGGCTCAAATAATTACGGATATTGTTTTTATGGGTGTGATTGGTAGCTAGAGAGAAGGCATTGGTGGGGCGAGTGAAGATGCATATAAAACCAATGTTTCTGTAAAATATTGACGTACACGATGTTTAGTATGAAGAACACATTTCATGTGGAACCCTTTCTATGATGTCTAGGGTTTTGGGAAAATAAAATATCAGACACTTTGTGGGACCTAACACACATCAAGTGATCAGTGATTGACGAATCATCATGTACCATCAGGATACAAGGGAATAAACACATTTAGGTGCCCATGCATGACCAGAGTAATTGGGCATTGTCCAGTACTTAGTCATGATAAGGTAATTAGACAGGAATTGGTAAAAAAGGATGACCACAATACATGGTCAAGTTTAGAACTACATGAGCACAGGTCGTAGCACATAGTAATACTTAGGGTTAGAAAGACACACTTTTTACTACCAGTACACACCATGTAATTTCTCTATGGTTGTTTTAGTACATTTTAATCTTTATTATAGAAAAATTTTCTTTGGGTATGTTTCCTTGGTCTATCCCCATGAGGGTAGAGTAGGAATCACATCTTGAACATAGGATATGAACCCTTTTATAATATTAGTCTCTAATAGAATTTCATGAATCCATCTATGTGACCTAGGGTGGGACCCTCTATGATATATACTTTCCAAGGTGGGGTTAGAGGAATCATCATGAACAGAAAAACAGGGCATTGATCCTCTACCTAAAAGTTAATCTATTAAGGTTTTTGGTGTCCCCAATGAAACATCATTGTGATTTCTTATCTATATATCAACCAATTCTAAGTTCTAACACACTTTTCTTGTTAGTAAGTCTTGAGAATAATAACCTCTCAAATGAGAAACATCAGCATTATCAGGATCATGGAGTGAGTTCTCCAGGATGATCATTACTTTTAAATATAAAAAACAATCTTAACTAGGAAGTGTAGTTGTGTCCTTACATTGAGAAGTCGTTTCTATGTATATATGGATGATTATTATTATGTATCATAATCTAAATAATATGTCTTTATAATGATTAGATGACTACTCTCTTGATACTTTATGTTTAGTGATTTTGGGGTCTCATACTAGGTATTATTATACCAATAAATACATGGGATCTACCGACACATGTCATGTATTATGTAGAAAAAATTCCTTTTGATGGAGTAATAAGAGGATCAAGAGAAGGAAGATCGTAGTTGATCTAGATAGATCATGGTTCGTACTAGATTCTTCATTTGACAACAGTCACATAAAACTAGTAGGTTGGACTCTAGAATTTTTTGGTTGATTTTATTTGGACCTTATTATTTTTATAACATTTGTTGTACTCTAATTGCAGGATTTAGATGTATTCAATAATTTGATATCAATTGTAATTCACCTTTATTATTGTATTGGTTTTTAGAGATGAATTCATGTGTACAAGTTCTTTAGTTAAGGCCCCCATATGTGTTATACGACCACTTGATGCTGGTCACCAAACCATGGCCCATTATAGGTGAGACTAAAATGTCACACTGGTCTTACCACTAGCTAGGAAGGGCCTAGTGGGTTGGTTCCTAAAAGTTTCATGGGTGATCAAAGGTGACACCGAACCGGAACAGAGTGGGAATTTTGTTTTTTGAAGATGAGATTGGATGATGACAATTGAAGAAACCCTGATGGGTTTTGTGGGGAGTTGAAATAGATTGATATAATGAAACCCAGTGTAGTTGAGGATAGAGATCTGATTCCTTGCAGACCTTCATCTTGAATTACGATGAGATTTTTATCTCAAATGAATATATCTCAATAATTTTTTTATGCTTGGTTTTCTAAAATAAGTTTCGAGGATGAAGAAAGTTCACTAAATACTAAGAAATGGTGATGGCCCCCTAAATATAAGATGATTATTCCAAGGTAGATCTATGTTAAGAATCATAGAAAACCATAGGCAATCAAAGATAATGTTTTTCAAAGATCCTCACCGAACATGATTGGAAGTTTTGAGCACAACCGATTTGAGTTCGGAGTAGTATTTTGGAGAAGATGACCTGATTCGAGATCATTATATCTGGTTCAAAAATCATGAACTCACCCAGGTTTGAGGAAGTTGTCCAAGGATGATCTCTAAATGAACTAACTGAGCTCATAAGATGATGAACCTAGATAGAAAACATTACACCACCTATGTTCCATGATGAAGAAAACACAAGACAAGATTGAATCTTTTGATATGTGTAAGGTATGTGAAGAATCCAATAATAGTGGAGTCCTCAAAGAGGATTCCAAATCTAGTTCTTGATCATGATATATTAGAGAAAATTGTATTCAGACCATGGAATCTAGAAGTTATGTTCACTAATTGAGATGACTGTGACACAGTTGTGGTTAATTATATCATCAAAATCCAATAGAATTTGTTTGAATTTAGGATATCAAAATGTGATTGATATGTCAAAGTTGTGGTTTTGAGATGAATATTTATATTATTTGGGCTCTATTTTTTTCAAAAGTTTGATTCGATGAAGTTGATGAGGGATTTGTTTTTTTCATCATTTTAGTTTGGCACATGCTATATGATCATGGTAATAAATCGGTGAGTCCATTATAGTTCATGAGAAATTGTACATTCGGAGTCTGTTACTAGAGTGTTTGATAATTCTGGATGATTAATAATTTGGGTATCCTTAACCATACATTTATCAATTAGAAGAGTGAATTTTATTTTTTCATGAATCCATAGATTTAAAAAATTTAAGTATAGTGATTTCTATGAGTTGATGAAGATATTAAATTGTGTTTCTAAGAGATGAAAATTTTGATTATATTTAATTAAGGGAAGATAAATGAAGAACAATAGGTTTTCCAAGTTCATTCTAATTTTGATGTATATAACGAATTTATTTTTTGTTTCAAGTGAAATTTATCTTCACCTTGGAGTCACAAGAAGCAATGCTAAAGAGTGTTGGAGCTGTTTCCACCTATAAAAACAAGTTGTGATAAATTCCAAATGATAGATGTAATGATAATAATAATAAAAAAAAATATTGTATTGATAAAAAGGGGGATAAAATAATATTATATGAGAGTAATTGAGGATGGAATAATTTTAGGATAGACAGAGATGGATGGGATGAGCGCAAAGAGAAGATTCTAGAGGGATGGTTAAGATAAAGATGAGAACATTATTGAAGTAGAAACCAGTAGTGTTGGAGCTAAGGGAATAAGGTGATATTGAAAAAGAATATTCAATTCTCTCTCTTCTCTTACTTTTTTAGTTTTTTGAGATGTATTTTCTTGAATATATTTTCATTAGTATCTCGTTGAACATGTTATGTTAATTTTATTAGGGGAACTAGATTTAAACAGATTAATTTTCTTTAATATTTATTTCTTTTATTTTCATAGTTTAGTTAGTGAAATTTAATATACAATGAAATTCTATTCATTCATTATGGGAATTAATTTTGTTCTATTCAAAGTATTGATGGGTGATGATAGTGAGTCTTTTCACCTTTTAGCATCATTTGAAGTACCAAAAATTAGAAAAGGATGATGAATCTATTCCCCATTAATGAAAAATTATTTTCTTTAATTTTAGTTTACTGATCATATTTTGGGAGAGTTCACTATATTATGGAGACCACCTTGCAACAGTTAAGTGTTTTGACACACTTTCTTCATAGGAACTGTCATTGGTGTGTTTCAGTAATTTTAAATAGGAAATCCATTTTCAATCAATTCTAGAAATTCCAATCCCCCTAATTCCATTAATCATCAATCAATCTATCTATCTCTAAAATTTATTTTTTCTCATAGCCACCATCACAACTTCATTTTAATTTTTTTTTAGTTTTTCATTTTTTTATTTATTTTTTATGTCACGGACATCCATATAACTATCCCTATGGATTTGATACTCATACTCTTTCTATACTAGTTTATGTAGAGTATAAATAATTAAAGTTTAATATTGGATCAATGAATGTTCTTGAATAAATTTTTTTGGTATCTTTTATGGGGAATGTGATGTGTGTCCAAGCTATATATATATATATATAGTGTAAAGAAATTTAAAAACAATTAAAATTAATGAATATTATTAAGGTTTTAATCAAATAACCTATTTAACATAAGCCTTATATTGAAAAATTTGTAAGGAGTAAACATAGAAAATATCAACTTCCAATCATTTGTATAAAACCATCTTACATTAGGATTTCTCAACGGGATAGGTACTATTACCTCATGAAATCTCATTTGGATATGGTGCCATTTTTCTATGAGTAAATTATTGAGGACACAAGCTCTTTAATTAGTAAATTTTATAATACTTTTCATAAAATGACTCTTAGGTACCTGAATGAGGATGAGATTAAAATGATTTTTTTCCACACTATCTTAAGAAGAAAACTAAGAATTATTTTAATAAATTATAGGAAAACACTCTTAACACATGGGATTAACATTAAAAATATTTTTTATGAGATTATTTTCCAAGTGGTTAACAGGAGATTTAAGGAATAAAATAACTAATTTTCTTTAGAATAAAAATTAGTCATTCCATGAGGTGTGGGATATGAATCTGGGTATTCTTAGAAAATGCCTTCATTATCAAATCCCATCCCTTGTTTTGATCGAAGAAATCTATGATGGGCTTATAACTTTATCTCAATATTTAGTTGACTAAACGGATGATAGAAGTAACATAAAATAAAATACTAAAAATTTAAACAAATTTGTTATATTCTATCTTAAAATTCACAATAAAAAACATCTAAGGAAATAATAGTTACCAAAAAATTAAAAAACATTGTTTTAAGTCATGGAATAAACATAAAAATTGATTAAATTGATAAAAATGTTCAATATTTTATCAACCAAAGTGCTAAACTAGTTTCATGACTAAACCAAGTGAGGTACTGGTAAGAAATGGGGTCTATTCAGAATGCAGGGAACATAGGTACTCGACGTCTTAACATAGAAATTCATGTAGAACCTGTTGAGAATTTTTTTTGGATCATAATAAAGAGAAAATAACCAATTTTAAAAAAATTAAATTTTAGATTCAAATATCACCCATCTTTTCATGGGGAGATGACATGATACTGAAATAAAATACTACATGTAGATGAACACATATTACTATATTTTTTTGAAATGCGAGGATTAAATTTCTCATTACCTCGAGAATTTATACAGGATGTGTAAAATATAATGAATTTTCTTCTTATAATGAGTTAAAACCAATTGTAAAATTTTTAATCTATAAAATCAATTGGGGAAATTTCTTAGTGTCTTGAGAGAAAAAGGTTTTAATATTTTTTCAAACACCTCTAAGGTGAAAATTTGAGAGAATGTAAAGGGTATTAATACAATATGTGGGTTGAATGGAGAATAAAATTTTATGGAACAAACCATAAAAGTTGAATCAGAAGGTTTATTTGATTATGAATCTCAAAATTTGAAAAATAAAAAAAAACTATAAAGCTGGAAAGTAATGTTAAATATAATATAAATGAAATTTATTCACCTAAAAAGGTTAATAAAATAAGATATTAAGTGGGAAATAATTAAATTTTTTAAGAAAATGTATGAGATTGAGGATAATATACCTAACCAGCCTATTTTGAAACATTATGATCCTCCCATTATTTTTTTACAAAAGGGTTAAAAAGTTTAATGAACCTAACTATATGAAATATATTGAAAATTTTAGAGCCTTTACTATCAAAATTCCATTTTGGATGCTTTAGATAAAAACTCTTAATATTTTAAATTCCTTAAGAAATTTTTAGCTAATATAAAATATCATAAAGACATGGACAACATAAATATTAATAAATAATTTAGTGATGTTCTACCAGAGGAACTAATTTAAAAATTAATAGAACATAGTCATTTTTAATCAATTTTGAATTGGTGATAGAGGGGAACTGAATTTCTTATGTGACCTATGTGCTAATGTAATCCTTATTTTGTTCTCACTATTAAAAACACATGTTCCAAGGGACATGAAACCAACGTATGTTATCTTCAAATGGTCCACAGAACACTAAATCATCATTACATAAGGGTGGATGACTTCTTAGCTAGAGTAGGTAAGCTTATCCTACCAACATATTTTTTGACTCTTGAAATGATTATGATCCCACTCATCTAAGGTAGGCCATCATTAGATACTTTAGGGGAAACCATTTATTTTTCTAAAGAAAAAATAACCCTCCACAAAATGTATGATATTGAAGAATTTCAAGTTTTTGAGAAATGAAAAAATAGAGATAACTATGATCCAATTGATAGCACTTATGAAATTTTTAGGGTTGATTTTTAGATAAATTTTCCTCACCCTTCACCTAAGGAATAAAAATTTATTTCTACAGTTACATAAGTTTTTAATGAGTATTGGAAATTTTTTTACTTCCTCTGAATTTAATTTAAATTGAGTGATTCTATACTTTAAATGGAATCTCTCTAGTTTGTTTTCCCCACTCTCATTCATTTTTTTATGAGGCAATTTTTTCCCAAGATCCCAATTTGCAGTCGTAATCACAAAAGCTTTTTACTGAATTTTTCGATCCATCATATGAGAGTCTTAAATTTTATTTTGATTATTTGTGAGATTTTTAAAATGAACAAACTTATGGTCTATGCCTTGATGAGAAATTTGATTGTGTTCATGTAATGACCCAACCCACTGTGTTCTGACCGATGACTACCTGAATCCCACCTCCAATAGGCTAGGGGCTGGCGATCAGTGCCGAGTAGGAATATCCCACAAATGGGAGGCATTATCCTAAAGTACATATAATCACAAACACAAATATCTAATCCCACACAATGCTAAAATGTAAAAAAACCGAGAAACTGCTTGCATATACCTAATATCCCTCAATAGAGTATAATAATAATGTAATGAAAGTTGAAAAAGGGGGACAATACAATATAAAAAACTGCAAATGTCTAACATGCTACAAGGTTGAGTAATAAGTCAAATGAAATCTCTTGGTAAAACACCTTGATTTGAAAAGCTCTAGAAACACTCCACCCGCTCCCTATCATCCCCAGAAACCATTAAAAGGGTCATCATCTTCATAATACATGGCATGTGTGGGAAAATACCATATAGGGGTGAGTATAACAATACTCAGTAGGACACCAAAAAAACACTAGACACTAAGAAACAAGTATATTATGATCAATACAAAATATAATAATCAATTTATAATGAAAACACCCATAAATACTGAGGTTAGACACAAATCCACCCATAGGTCATAACCAAATGTCATCCACATGATTCTATTCAGTGTAATGCTCAATCTAGGATAATCCACCCAACGATACATGAAATCATTGGATATAATTAATGACGAGCTTTAGATCATTAAGACCCCCTAAATAAAGATCACTTTTTTAAGAAGACCATGATACATAGATGGGGGTCACACCCAGAACCGATGGAAGCCACCATAAATCCAATCTTTATCAACCCATTACATAGGGTATCTTAAGCTAAAGATAAACAACCCCTTAATGATATAGTCTTCTAGATATAGGATCTAAATCGTGATTAGGGAGGTCATGTTGATTCCACAAATTTCACCTTGGAAATAAGGATGATAGGAGATCACACTCTAGTCTCACAGAGCGACACCACCAATTCTTCTGAGACACAACCTCTAGAGGGGATCACAATCCTATGATTTGGATGTAATATAATTCCTTACACTCAAGGTAAAGGACCAAGGGAACATTCTCAACCTATACTGGCCCAAACTAAAGAAACAACGAGCTAAAAACACTTTTTAAGGGGTACATGGAATGCACCGGGGGGTACATATTGTGTAATGCTATCCCAAATATACCAATGTGGAAAAATTTCACATGGAATGTAGGTATCCATATACATGGTGTGTAGAATAATTACATGGAGTACATAGACACATGGTACCCTACCTATTTCCCTTGATCATGTTAGTGTATGACAGTCATGTCTATGTTCTATCCTATGTAAACCAAGCCATGTCTGTGTCTATGAACATAGAGTGCCACATGGCAATGTACTTTTTACCATGTCTGTGAATTAACCAAAGTTGATGTTGAGCCTCTAGAAAAGGGTCAGATTAAATGGTATAGGGGTAAAATGATGTGTGGTCCTTATCTTCATCCTAAAACCCTAGAAACCATTGAATGGGTCCACACAATGTGTAACCAAATTTTCATGTCATGTTGCTCGAGATTTTCCAAATCTGGAAATTTCTCTTCTATTATTCCTCATGCACTACTTCTACCTCAATTTCAACCTAAAATCACTCCATATATATTGAGTATAGTTTGACCAATCCCTTCCACACTTGCATACTATATTCGGCCTTCGAAACACATTGGAGAAAACACCTCCAACACATGATTTGTCATGCACCACCCAGAAAGTTGAAGAACCCCCAATGTAGTTTCATTCTCCCTTGATCTAGCCACCATTGTTGATGATCCTCAAACCAAAACTACCATCTAATTTTGTACCTATGGTTTCAATCCATTACACTGAAGAATGGTTTCACAATGTTTGGAAACCAAGTATTTTTTGAACTATTGGCCAAAATTAACACCAATGATGATCGCATTAATAAATAGGATAGAAATATATAAGCCATAAAATGTGAGGAATTAACCTCATTTTTTGTTTGTTTGTCCTTGATTAATTTTCATAGAAGGAGACAAATGAAGGGGAAATAATCAATGAACAAATAAAATAATTAAAATAATTTAATTCAACTAACAATGCACAAATCAATTATATTCATATAATTGATCCAATTTTATCTAGGATTAAAAAATGGGAAGATAATAAAAAATAAAAAAAATCCTACCTGGTGTTTGGATCAATTTTTGAAGAAGAATGGTTTATTTTCCATTGTTGATGAGACCCAGAAACTTTGTGGGAACAACGATCCATGATCAGATCATGATATGTCTTCATTATCCAAGAACACTCTCCCTTGGTTTTTGGAATCTAAACGGTTTGAGTGTCCAATACTAAGGAAAAACTATAATTACACATTTAAAGGATAAAAACAGTTTCTATGTCAAAATTAACAAAATGAATTAATTATTTAATTTATCTCATCCATTTATGCCTATGAATAATTTTTCACAGATGGCCCATGTTGAATTTTTTCGTCTCACCTAACATAAGACATATGTTTTGAACTCAACAGTGCCCTAAAGTTTCTGATTTTGGACTCCATTTTGGAGTTATTCTACTTTTCATAGGAAAATTGCACACACATTCTATTTAAAATATTTGAAACATTTATTCTGGTCACACCGGATCTTATAATCATAGGCCGTATTAGTTCTTGGTCTCAAAAATAATACATATAATATACAGAAATAATATATGGAAAATATGAGTCATTATGTTCTACCCACCTTATGTATTTTCATCCTGAATAGAGAAAAACCTACTAAAAAATATGAGGGTACTAAGATCACATATGGGTCTGCTGCTCCCAGGATCTCTACTGAAGATTCTCATAATTCCACTAGATTCAAAAAAATATAATCAAACACCCAAAAAGGATCCTCTCTTGCTGATCCCCAATCTCTAATAGGTACTCTACAAAGGTAGTTCTATCCTTGATGTCCATTTTACCCGAGTTGATAATATGAGACATTTCCTATATGTACCTCCTCAATTGTGACATGTGGAATACATCATGTACCCAACCCAAATGTGGGGGTATAGAAAAGCGGTATGCAACCTCGCCAAGTCTACGTAGTATTTGAAAGGGACAAATGAATCTCAAAGATAACATTCCACTATATCCAAATCTATTCTATTAACATTATGGTGAGACCCTCAAGAACACATGTTCTCCATCATTAAACTACATAGGTCTTCATCTTTGGTCCTCATAAGAATTCTGATGGCTCATTTTAGTCCTAATCATCTCCTAGATGATCTGCACCTTCTCTATAGTAGCTCGCACCAACTATAGGCCTTCGAGTGCCGACTTTCCTGGATCAGTCTGAAAAAAGTGGTAACATGTGGGGTCTCCCATAGAAAGACTTGATTGGTTCCATACTAATGGTGTAATGGTAGATTTTGTTTGTACATAAACTCCACCAAGGGTAGGCGATCCTCCCAACTATGGCCAAAGTCTGACATGAAAGCTCATAACATGTACTCCAGAACCTAAATGGTCTACTTTGTCTGGCTATCAGTTTGTGGGTAAAAAACTATGCTCATGTGTAACTGATTCCCAATATCCTCATGTAATCCCTTAAATAATTGAGTTGTAAAGTGAGAATAATGGTCAGAGACAATTGTCGATGTAACTCTATGGAGTCTAACTATCTCTTACATGTAGAGGCATCCAAGGTTCTCAACTGAGCTCTTCTCTTGAATAGCTTGGAAGTGGGACAAATTGGTGATTAGTTCTCTGATTATCTTGATGGAATCATGTCCCATATATTATGTGGAAAACCCATAATGAATTCCAAGGATAACCCATCCCACTTCCACTCTAGAACCTCATGGGGTTGAGCTAAACCCATTGAAACATGGTTCCCAACCATTACCTAATGATAAGTGAGGCATCAAGAGATAAAATCTATAACTCCATTATTCATGGATGGCCACCTAATATGACATCATAGGTACTAGTACATATTTTACACACCTAGATGTACCACCAAAGGGGATGTATGAAACTCCCCCAACACTCCTCCAACAACATCAAAGGTAGCACCATCCTCCCTCTGAAAAGGATAACTTACACCCGACCTTTAGAATATACGTAATAATAATTTACATTGGATATCTATGCTTGTAAGGATAATAGTCAGAATCTTTTTACTAAGAATCCATAACACAATGTAAAATAGGTGGGGTAATAACCATTGACTGAAGATATGAAGCACCATCCTTACCTATGAAGGACAATTACAATAAGGCTAACTACTTCGATGACTCAACCAACAACTATGTACAATATCTTATACTAAGAGAATATGCCAACAAATTACCCTTCCCTAGATTATATAAAATCTCAAATTCATAGTCTTGGAGGAACGCTACCCATCACCTCTTAATTTCCTTCTTTGATAAATATACTTGAGACTCTTGTGGTGAGATTAAACAACAAACTACTCTCCCATCAGGCAGTGTCACCACATCTTCTGTGCGAATAATACCACTACTAACTCTAGATCATAAGTCACATATTTATTCTCATGTGGTATCAACTGATGAGAACATAGGCATTAACCACTTTCCTCTACATCATAACACAACCAAGTCTCGTACCGGATGCATCGTTGAACACCACATACACAACACCATCCTATGGAAATATCAATATGGGAGCTCTCATCAACCACTATATTAGCTATTAAAAGCACTGTTGGTACCTTTTGATCCACATGAAATTTTATATATTTTTGGTCAAATATGTCAAGGGTGCTGCCATTCCAGATAAATTGGCTATAATCTCTGATAGTACCCTGCCAACCCAAGGAAGCTCTGCACCTCGGTAACACTCATGGGTGGATCCCAAACAATAACTGCATAGGTCTACTACTATGCCAACTTCTGGGATGACATGTCCCAGAAATTCGACCACTCAAATCCCAAACTGACACTTAGAGAGCTTCCTATAAATATGGGGCTCTCAAAGTGTTTCTAGGACCATCCTCAAGTGAATGGAATGCTCCTCATAAGATTCCAAATACACTAGGATGTCATCAATGAAGACTACCACTAACCCATTAAATAAGGGAAAGAATATCTATTTCATAAGCCTCATGAACACTATTGGGTAATTCTTCAAACATAAAAGCATAACCAAGTACTCATAGTGACTATAGTGACATCTAAATGTATTCTTTGGTGTATCCTTGTCCCATACTCATAGATGGTGTTAACATGATATGGGGTTGATCTTTGAGAACCCAAAAACCCCTCCAAAATAATAAAATAGGTCTTTGATCCTCGTTAGTGTATACTTATTATTCGTGGTTGCCAGATTTATGCACCGATTGTCCATACACAACCTCAAGCTCCCCTATGATTTATTGGAAAACAAAACTGGGGCTACCACAAGAGAAATTCTAGGTCATACAAATCCATTCTCTAACAAGTCCTCCAACTGCATGCTCAGCTTGAAATGCTTTATGGGATCCATCTGATATCCCAGAATAGATATTGGTACCATTCCATGGTGTATATCAATGAGTAACTTTATCTCACAGTGGGGAGGTGAGCCTAGAATATCCTTAGGGAAGACATCCTCATACTCCACCACCACTATAGGGAATTGAAAACTCATAAAAACCACTCCAACTAGGGTCAATCTATACAACTAATCAGTAATTGGACGCACCCTCCTAGGCATGAGTCCATCTTACACTTCATGGGTTTCCTTTTCACTCACAAAGTAAAATCTTGTTCCATCGCGGCGAACACACCACATCCTCCTCCGGAAACATTCAATTAGTGCATGAAATATAGAAAGACAGTTTATACCTATGATGAAGTCATAAGGCATCATTTCTACTTCAAAAAGATAAAATTCAAAAAAATTGACTCCAATTATCAGATCACATTATCAGCACAAGTGCGTAATCACTATGTCACCACCTGTCAAAGTCTCCAACTGCAAGGGTTGAGCCAATGGCACAACCAGAATCTCTAAGTCTCAAACCATAGAAGCAGAAAGTAAGGAATGAATTGAAATTGTGTTTATAAATACTACAGGTAACTTAAGAAAGGAAAAAATGATACCTCTTATCATCTTTGGAGTATTGGGGTCATAAGCCTTAATATATTGCGTCTGGCCTTGTCCCTATCCAACAGCTCCCTAAGCCTAGTGCAGACCACTTGGGGGTGGTGTTGGTAATAGGTTGAATGTTTGAACATCTCAAGATTCCCTATTGGACCCTATTCTATGTCAAAGTCCCTATAGACCACCCTTCTCCTGCTTCCTTCTCAATCTTGATGGTCCCTCAACCGTCTAACGATTAGCTGTATTACAGGTCAGAAAACCCCAAGACATATGTACCTGACTATTAAATGAGAAACACTGCCTATCCATTTACTGATTCGAGTAACCCTGAGATCCCTACATCATTGACCCTGTGTTTTGGGTTCACTTCTTAAATCATCTGGCATGAATGGATCCTTGTGACTATCATCGACTTATTAATAATGAGGTCTCAACTACTGGGTTCCCACTACTAGATCACACTACTAGTTCCTCTTCTACTAGAAATCATTTCAACACTAAGTATTTCTCAAACAACCCAACATAGGTGGGAATGAAAATAGATACTACTGAATCCATGTTGTCCCGAAGCAAGATTTTCTCAAAGGTATGAGCTATGAAGAACTGATACCACACCATATCCATAGAGTAACAGAAGTGATCAATAAACCTAGATAAGTACTCCCCCATAGTCACACTACTATACTAATGATGCAGAAGCTCTTGCATGCATACCGATCATAACATGGATGGATAGAACTCCTCCCTGAAGAGACTCCCAATGTTTGACCAGGAGAGAACTATCTCATCATGTGAATGAGTCACCAAGCTCCATCATCAACCAGCAGAGACATAAAGAATACTTTCCATGAGGACCTACATATGATTGATAGGTGTCCTCATGAGGCAGAAAATGTGAGTGACTTCCTCTAGCCAGTCCTCATCCACCATGGGGTTTGGATTACCCCGAAACATGGGAGGGTGTTTCCTTTAAAACTCTTACAATACAATCTTCCTATTTGAATCCTTAGCAGGTACTACCATTGACTACTGCTTCTTGATGGGTGGTGGTATAGCTAGTAAACCACCCATGGGTGTTATCTCTGGTATAATCCTCTACACCAATGCCTCGTCATTAGGCGGGTTATCATCTTGATCGTGCAATGGAATTATGGATGGCTGTTTACATGGAGGAATCCTGAAATAAAAAAAGATGTACCATAGTAAAAAGATTATACAACTAGATATGACTCAAAAAGGATATAGAAAACACAATAATTTATATATGATTCATGTACCAAAATTTTTACCTACAATCAGTGTTTACATGTATCGAGTCTAAAGGAAGGTGATCAACCTCTTGGTGTATGGATACGTCAGCCGCCGAACCAACATTGGATTCCCTAGCCTAAAATATGAACTCAAAATACTGAACACTATTTCCCAAAATCAATATCACCAAATTCAGTCCTAAGATATAACTATCTTCTATGATACCATTATCTCATGACCCGGCATGTCTAGGTCCGACCAATGACTACCCCAAGCCCACCTCCAATAGTCCCAAGGATGGCTACCGGCACTGAGTAGGAATATACCACAATTGGGATAGATTAGTCTAAAGTGCCTACACACATAAACACATTTCCATACCCAAACAATGATAAAATATAAAAGAACTAAAAAAATGCATTCATATATATAAGATCCCAAAACAGAAGATGTCTGTAATGTACTGAAATTGAAAAAAGGGGTCAGATAGATACCCAAACAAAAACTATAAACATAAAACCACCTCCATGGTCGATGAATAAGTAAAATGAAAGATCCTGGTAAAACACCTCAGTCTGAAAGATCTAGCTATCTTCCACCTTCTCCTTGTCCTCCCAAGACACCGTCAAAAGGGTCATCATCTACATAATACACAACACATGTGGGGAAATCCCATGCAAGGGCGAGTATAACAAAACTTAGTAGGATACCTCAAGAATATTAAATACAAATAACCAAGTATATTATGCTCAATACAAGATATAAAAATCAATTTATAATAGAAACTCTCAGATATACGCAGGAAAGACACCACACCACCTAACAATCATAACAAAATTACAACAATAGCATTCTTCTTGAAGAAATGCTCATTTCTAGAGAATCCATAGAATGAGACATGCTATAACCAAAGAAACTCTATAAAGATATCTAGATCATTTGGACCCACCCAAAAAATCTCTCTTGTCTAAGAAAACCCTAATACATAGATTGAGGTCACACCCATAACTACTGGGGGACACCATAAACCCACATTGAATCAACTCTTTAAGTAGGGGATCATAAGTTAACAATACCAAAAACCCTAATGATAAAATCTTCTATATGGAAGATCAATGCCCTGCTTTGGGAGGTCATACTGATTCCACGAACCCCACTAAGGAAATAAGGATGATAGATGATCATACCCCATTCTCAAGGAGGGACCCTAAAACTATATCTGAGACTCGACTTCTAGAGGGGATCACAATACTGTGATGTGGATGTAATTCCATGTTGTGACCTTGAGGGAAAGGACAAAGGGAACACACTCATCCTATACGGGTCCAAACTAAGTAAATGGAGAGCTACACACAATTTTGAAGGGGGTACATGGGGTCTCCAACAATACCAAGTCTTCCCATGGAACAAAACCTCACACAACATGTAGGTCTCTACATACATGGCGTGTTGAAGAAGTACATGGTGTGTAGAGAGACATGAAACCCTTCCCATGTCACCAAGACATTTCTGTGTATGGTGGCCATGTCTATGTTCTATACCATGCACACCAAGCCATGTCTTTGTCTAGGTACATGGTGTTCCACATGCCCGTGTACTATTTCCCATGTCCGTGTACATACCAAAGTACATGAAAACCCTCAAAGAAGTGATCACACACTGTGTGATAGGGGTCATAGTCCATGTGATTATTATATTTATCCCAAAATCATATCAACCACTGAATGTTCCCCACATGGCATGTAACCAAAATTTACATATCATGTTTCCCGTAATTTTCCAAATTTTGATGATTCTACTCTTTTCTTCCCCACATAGTAATTCCGCCGCAATTTCCACCAGAAATCACTCCATAGATCTCAGATCTAAGTTGACCAATCCCTTCTATTCTTTCTCACTATATTTCATCCTTCAAAACGCAATGGGAAAACACCTCTAATTTCCGATTTTCCATGAATCGCCTGGAAAGATCAAGAACCCAAAATCATCTCTCATTCTACATCTATTTATCCTCATTTCTCATTGATCCTCAAACCACAACCTCCATCATGTTTCATAACCACATTTTTGATCCATTGTAATGAATAATGGTCATTGAATGATCGAAAACCAGGTATTTGTTTAACTATTGGCTAAAAGAAATACCAATGATGAACAAATGATGAAATTTGGGTGAAATAAAAAATACATAAAATGTGAGGAATAAAAATCAGCCTTTTTTCATTTATACATGATATGTTGTTGTATAAAGAGAAAAAAATATGGATTAATCAATGATCAACTAAAATAATTCCATCAGTTTAATTCAACTAAAAATGGACATATCAATTCAGTTTATAGAATTGATCCACATTCATCTGGGATTAAGAAACAAAATGAAAATAAAAAAGAAAAACATCCTCCATAGAGTTTGGATCAATCATTGATGGATATCGATTGTTTTTTCATTGTTGATGAGATCCATGAACTCTATTGGCACAATGATCCATGACCTAATCCTGGCCCATCATCATTTGCCGAGAACAATCTCTAATTGTTTTCTGTATCTCCAGGGTTTGAGCAGCCAACCCTGATAAAATCATATAACCATAAATTTAAAGTAGAAAAATAGTCTATGTGTCAAATAAACAAAATAAATTTATTATTTAACTTATTTTATTCATTTATTCCCATGATGACTTTTTCATAAATAACCCACACCGATAAAGGCTATGTCACTCCACGGGTAAAACCTACATTATGAACTCAATGGTGCCCTAATATTTATGATTCATGACTCTATTTGAGAGTTATTACACGTTTTATTGAAAACCACATGGGTGTTCTATTTCATATATTTTATATATTTCAATCATTTTTTCTGGGCACAATGGGCCACAAAATCACACATCATCTCTGCACCTTATCTAAAAAATAATCTATATAATATCCAAAAACAATACGTGGAAAATACAAGTCATTATAGTTAATATTGATATTTTCTTCTTCCATGATTACATATCACATTCTATTAATGAAGTTATAGATGATGATTTCTCACTATTTCTTGAAAAAATCACTTTATTTGAGTATTTTATGGACTATAAAACAGACATTCTTATTGAAGAATTTGAAAATATTAGGATGGATAAATTTTATTTGTTATATTTACATGCTATTTTTTTAACACCCCAAGCATCCATGGTATGCTTATTTTTAAATAATTAAATACCTAACGCTATATGCAACACCATGTTGAGCACCCAATGACCTATCAAACTAGTAGTTTAAAAAGTAGTTATGAATGGTATTAACTACATTAGAAAATTTATAAATTATATTTTTCAAAATGGACTTTATTTTAGAATTTAGAATATCAAAATTATTTTATGCTGTATTTTTGGATTTTTTTTTCTAAAAAGTTTCAATTTTTGGATGAATAGTGAAAAAAACTTTATTGTTGTTAAAAAACTGACTTTTCATTTAAATAATTGTTTTACCATAAATTAATTTTAAATTAAAAATATATTAACTAATACTATATAATTCATTGGAATCCTTTTAGAATATAATTAGATATAAAAAATTATTGAACTTTTGAATGTCTCTTTTACCCTCCTTCTATCCATATCCACCAGATTTGCATTAAACATAATTTTAACGCTTCTATGAATTGAATTTTAAAAATAAAAATAAATGGTTTTAATCATAATGAAAAATGTGGTCTAATAGAATCAAAATAATATTTGGTGAGTAGTAACTTTTGGATTTTATTTACCACTTTTAATGGTAAATAATGTAATTAAAGGTAATTATAATATTATAATAATATAATATTAGCCTAACTCTTTTCCTAATTTCATTGAATATGTGTTTCTCAACAAAAATAAACCCTAGGTTTAATATATGACCATTTTAAGCCACTTGTTTAAGATTATGACATTTATTATATTTTATTAAAGAAGAGTTTAAAATTTCACATTCAAATTTTAAAAACTATATAATATTTAATATGAAGTTATATAATTGATATGGTAGACTATAAATAGTATTTAGAGAGATAAAATTTTTATCTACATAATTTTAGATTATTTATAATTTTATAAAATAAATAATTATATTAAATGGTGACACAATAGCGATGTTGTAATTGAATTATTAAAGAAAGAATAAATTAAATGATATTAATAATATTAAAATAAATATAATTTCAAATAATCGATTCCAAACATGAAATTTTAGGATGATATTGAAATTTTAGGGAAGTTTTAATGTAGTTTTTTATAAGGAATCAAGTTTTTATGACTTCAAAAAAAATCATGTATTAAATAGTGTCGAAATTGAATAAAATGAGATTTTAAAATAAATACTATATTATTAAATGATATAAAAATCATAATTATAGAATATTATTAAAAACCAATTCTATAGTGCTAAAGATTAAATAAATTACCCATATTGTGTTTGTTTTTCATTTTATAGTACCTATATTAATCTTATAGTATAAAAAGTCAAGCATACATGGTAAGATTTAAATTGTTTAACCATGGGTTATATCCAAAATATAATGTTAATTTTGTGACAAAAAATTGTCAAAAAATAAAATTTTGAGGGGATTTATACCTATAATAATATTATCCTCTAATAAATATCTTTGGAGATATTTTAAATAAAAACCATTTTATAATAATGTAATAGTTTTAGAGTTTCCAAAAGTGCCCCTCCCCTCTCTTATAAAAGGGAACCTCTCATTCTCTTTAATTAACACCTATAAATCTATTTGAATTAGAAAAAAACTACACAATTATCCTAAAAAATTCATTCACTTCATCCTATAGGACATAATTTGAGAATAAATTCAACCTGAGGAGTCATTTTGTTCAATCAAAAGGAGTTTCCCGAATACGGGGTAATTGTTTTATCAACTCTTTCAAAGTTATTTTCTTATTCTAATTCCACTTAATATATTGTTTCAAAAATAAAGTAAAAAATATAGTATCATATACATTATTAGATATTATTATAATTATTATACAGCCATATTTCTCATTTTATTCTTCTTACGAAAAACAAAATCCCCATGCCTTGGTATATACGACTAACTGTCTCCATGCCGTGGTGTAATTTGTTAATCAACACTAATTTATTTGGATGGGTATAATGATGTGTATAATGGATATAAATAATAAAAATTACATGATTATGATTCTGTATAATTAATATAAAATCCAATTCCATACCATTTAACCATCACATGAATGATATTGTTGCTCGTGCATACGTGCGGTCTACCGTCTCCACGACGTGATAAGATTCATTATCCATGTTAATCATTAATGAATGATTATTAAATTTTTATTATGTGTTAAAATAATAATTATGAACTTAATATCATTCTATATTTGAATAAAATACATCCTATTCATAACAAACATGAATTACATGACACAATATGAATGGAAAACACAGCAATTAACACCCGAAAAAAACTATAATATTGAAATATTATTAACAAATAAATATAAGAGGATCATATATGATATCATAAATATGGATATGGTTCTGGTATAATTTAATAACATACTTTAACCATTATAGAGGAGGTAAAATCACCCCATACTAAAGGAATGTACAAGCTAAGGGTGAAATTTTCAAATCCCATTAATCTCCGAGGTTATTTATACATAAGTATCTACTGGGATATCTTTATCATCCACGTACATGTTTCTTAAAATGTATTTAAAAATATAATCTAAATTTTTTTAAAGTCATTTTACCCATTTTTTACTTTTTATAAAACATTTTTAAAGGAATCATTCCGACGTTTTCCAAAAGATGTAATTTATGACCGTTTCGAAAAATTAAGGAAAGAATGTTTTTTAACTTATATGGCGCAAATGGATATTTTTATCCATTATGAAGCCCCACCATTTTAAATATTCCATTACAATCTTACGAGGTTATTTTCAAAATAAATATTTTCTTGTATAATTTTGTGGATTTTAAATGATTTTAAAGTAAAAAGGGATATTTCCCTCAAAGAGTTTTAATGAATTTATTGGATTATTTTTATCATGTCAACATACTTTGTGGCATTTTATTCTTGATTGAGATTGAAATATAATGATATCAATTACCATATTTCATTGAATGGATTATCATTAGTTTGTCTATGTATGTTCTATTTTTATACCATTTATGGTTTATGGTTAAATAATTAACATTTCATATACTAGTTTAATACGAATATTTATTTATGTTTCACCATTTTCTTATAAGGAATGCATTGGAATTTATAATTGATCTTTGGGGCTCACAATTACCCCAGGATTCGTCGATAGGTATCATGAGACAAACTAGTTTTAGTTTTTAACCTATTCGGTATGGTCTGGGCGTGAGGCCTTGATGGTATGGTTATGATGTCCGAAATTATACATTACATCATTACAAGATTAGTTACTGATATTATATGTGATTATTCGACAAATATAATATCCATGTGAGTGTTTAAATGGAATTATTTGATTTATTATTTCTATATTATACTGAATATTATGTTTAAAAGTCTTGAATTTTAGTTTTATACATTTCCTTAAAAGTTTATTCTTATATATGATAGATTCTGTTATATTTTTTTATCCTTAATGAACATCTATTATTACCCCTTTATTGGGTTTAATTTTTCCTCAGGATGTGAAGAAGTATATTATTACTGAATTGTAGGGATAATCAAAGAGATATTAGTATTTTCAAAGGATACCCTATGCTAGTTTTAATTTCAAGATGTAATGTAAAACTTATGTTTGTATCTAGTTTTTCCAAGGCTACTAAACCAATCGGTCCTTTTGGATATGATTTCTTATAATACTAAAAATGTAATAAAATAATGCACAAAATCTGGGGAAATAGGGTCACGACATTATAGTAGGTATCAAAGAAAGATTAATACAAACCTTGGAAACTAGATTTAGAAAAACCTTTAATAGGGAAGATTACCCTAAGATTGACTTTGAGGATAAGTATATAAGATCATCCTAAAATTTTTGGTAATATAGATATTGTTTTGTCATTTCTAACAATACATCCCTTTCTGGATACTATAAGTGGATGTGGTTTGGGAAAAAATGTACATTGTAGTAACAACTCCGACTAGGTGTTCTGGGCCTGACTTAGGGTAACATGGTACACGACAATGAGCCTTACTGCACACCTGGTTTTAAACTCTTGAGGGATATTATTAAGATATTTCACATTTTTTACAAATAATTATGAAGGATTTATGAGTAATATGTACCCAAAGAAAACATTTTTATTATTATGGATTATATATGCATAAATTTTCAATTTATGTTATGTATTTTACTAATTTGAAATTATTCATTATGGGTCATAACCTAATATAGTGTATGTCATTATTTAGAAATGGTTTTTAGTGGAAGGAATAGAAACCATATCAGTGAACATATTCCACGTATGTATTTTCCTCATATGCAAGATAATTATAGTGGAGTTTGTGACAAAAATAGGGATGAATAAATTATAGCCATATAAGGACCATTTACATAGGTTATGAATAATAATCTTTCATGTATTTAGCACCCTGATCCACAACATAGAGGGTAAATGTTATAACTCTCCATAAGACAAAAAAATCAAACATTAAATGGGACTAAAAATCCATTTGTATCTGAGAAATGGATAATTTCTTTAGAGAAAATATATCTTTCTTTGGGGAGTAATGAGAGGGAAAAAGTTTTAATGGAATTTTATCATCTCTCAGGAGATGCAGATCAATGGTGGTCATTAATTAAAAACACAAAGGTATTTGAATAAGTATAAAATATATAATGGAGGGAGTTTAAAGAACTTTTATTTGAAAAATACATTCCTCATGAATAACAATCTGATATGGAAAGTAAATTTATGAGTCTAAGGAAATAATAGGATTAAAATTTTGAAAAGTATGAGGATAACTTCAAAAGGTTATCAAGGTATGCTACAGAATACATACATAACCCAAGAAGTAATATTGATCGGTTCCTTGATGGGTTAAAACCAATACACTGATGGGAATTAGTCTCACAATCTTTCTAATCATATGAAGATATAGTATTATGTGGTATCATAAAATAGAATTAATTATCTTTGTATTAGGACTTTGAGGTAAAGAAAGAGAATAATAGGGTCGATGAACACTCTAGAAAAGAAAACAAGGGGAAGAAGGGAATGGTTGACTTTATACCTTTTGGTAATTTTGGGAAGAAACACCCCAATACTTGCCTAAAGGGGATGGGAGTTTGTTATAAGTGTGGAGAAAAAGGAAACAAATCACATGATTTCAAGGGGAAGATAGAATATTTCAATGTTCAATTCTACAATTATAAAAAAATGGGACATTTTGAAAATGATTGTCCTAGGTGTTAAAAACAATTTCCCTAGAAAAGTCCAAGGGAGGTAGGACAAGCTTTTACGATCACAACTACTGAGGTTGAAGTCCCCAATGATGTTGTGGCAGGTACGTTAGTCGTCTACTAAAACTTAGACAATGATTTATTTTATTTTTTATAATCATATATATTTATATCTTCCCATTTTTCTAATGAAATCAATCATTTCCCGTTTGATTTAACAAAGGATTTTTTAGTCAAAACTCTTAAGGGAAGACTAATTATAACAAATATATGTCTGTAAATTCCCTTTAAAACTCATAAACATACTTTATTTTACAACCATTTCATCATCCTTATGATTGAATTCCATATAATCCTCAATATTGATTGTCTTTTAAAATATGATTTAAAAAAATTATTGCAAGAAGAAGGAAATTTTGATCTATGGGGATGAAGAAGAATCCTTATCTTTGATATAGAAATTTTGTTACCTTATTGTTATCAAAATCAACCACTATTATATTTACTTAATGAGATTCTTAGGGTGGAAGAGAAAATAACATCAAGGGATAAAGTAGTTAATATTGAAATTGAAGATGTACCTATTGTAAAAGAATACATTGAGGTTTTTCCCTGAGATTTACACAGAAACCCCTAGAGTGTGATGTTGAGTTCTCTATTGATTTAATACTTGATTCAAGACCAATATCAAATACTCTATATAGAATGGATATTGTTGAATTAGAGGAGTTGATGAAGAAACTTCAAGATTTGGGTAAAAAAATATTTATTCACCCTTGTGTATCTCTATAGGGAGCCACTGTTCTCTTTGTTAAGAAGAAATATCGATCCATGAGACTAGGTATTAATTATAGGGAAATCAATACTATTACAAAAAAGAATAAGTATCATCTACCTTGTATCGATGATTTATTTGATCAAATTAAAGGAGATCAATTATTATAAAAGATTGAACTTTGTTCTGGATATCATCAATTACGAGTGAATAAGGAAGACATTCTGGAGAGAACTTTTTGGACAAGGTATGATCATTATGAATTTATAGAAATTCCATTTGGATTGACTAATGCACCATCAGTTTTTATAGATCTCATGAACGGAGTGTTCAAGGAATATTTTTATGATTTCTTTGTGGTATTGAGTAATGATATTTTGACATATTCTAAAAGCTATGACGATCATGTGAATCACTTTTGAATCATTCGTGAGACTATCAGAATAGAAGAATTATATAGTAAATTTTGAAAGTGTGAATTATGGCTTCAGATTTTTTTTCTTGGCCATATTATCTGTAAGGATGAAATCCCTATTGATCATATAAAGGCAAAGGCAATTAAATAATGGCCAGTACGAACGAGCATAACTGATGTACATAGTTTTACTGGTTTAGCAGGATACTATCGGTGTTTCATCCAAAATGTTTACACATTGGAAAACCCATTAATAAAGATCACATGTAAAGGGGTTAAATTCATTTGGGTAAAATACTGTGAAGAATGTTTTGAATAATTTAATAGAAGATTATTCAATTACCCTATCTTGACTTTAACATATGGGAATAATGGGTTTGTGATTTATAGTGATGTATCAAGGAAATGTCATAGTTGTGTCCTTATGCAGAATGATAGGGTTATTAAATATACACCAAGGAAGTTAAAAATTTATAAACAGAACTACCTAACTCATGCTCTTTAGTTAGTAGAAGTAATCTCTACTCTAAAGATATGGACACACTATCTCCATAGTGAATGATGTCATATATATAATGATCACAAGAGTTTGGAATATATTTTATAACATAAATAACTCAAAATGATACAAATAAGATGGATTGATCTACTCAAGGATTATGATTTCACAATACACTATCACCTAGGTAAGGAAAATAAGGTAGCAGATGATTAGAGCATAAAGGACCCTGGAGTTCTAAAATAATGAGATTAAAAAAGGATACTATATTCATGGATCTAGTAAAGATGGATATGAAAATTATCATGGAAGGTGAAACATCACTACTTTTTAAAATTTTTCCAAACCATATTTATTGGAAAGGATAAAAAGTTCTCAGACTGATGATGGGGATTTTCAAAAGAAAAATTAAACTGTGAATGATGGGATATTGATTGATATTGTATATGAATCTGAAAATTTTAAATTTGGGAAGAGGGATTGTATTCAATATATATTAGAGATAAAAAAGGGAATTATTGGATGATACACATAGCTCCAATTCCTCTATAAACCCTGCTAGCACTAATATGTATAAATATTTGAAGGAATATTTTTGGTGGGATAACAAGAAGAGGGATATTAATGATTATTTGTTGAGATGTTTAGTTTTTCAATAGGTGAAGTCTAGAAGACAACATCCTAGAAGATTCCTTCAACCTCTTCTAATACCTGTGTGGAAGTGGGATGACATTATAATGGACTTTGTCTAGGGACTACCAAATACTCCTAGAATGAATGATTCAATATGGTTTATTGTTGAGCGTCTTACCGAATCAACACATTTTCTTGCTATAAGAAAAGATTTACCACATGAATGTTTATAAAGACAATATATTAATGAATTTGTATGACTTCATGGTGTATCCCTATCCATTGTTCTCATTGAGATCCCTATTTGACATCATAATATTGGATAATTCTTTCGACGGCCCTGGATACTGAGCTTCATTTGATAATTTCTTACCACCCTCAAATGGATGGACAATCAAAACAGACTATTGAAACTTTAGAAGATAGGTTGAAATCTTTCTTAGTTGATATTCAAGGTATTTGGGATTAGTGTCTACCTATATTATATTTTTCCTCTAAAAATATCTTCTATTCAAGTATTAAGATAGAGCCATATGAAGTGTTATATGAAATGAGATTTCATACACCAACTTTCTGGGATGATGTTGGTTAAATAAAACTCATAGGCCCAGAACATGTTGAGGAAATGATGGAAAAGGTAAAGACTATTCAAACCCCTATAAAAAAACTCAAAGTAGAAAAAACAGTTATGCTAATAGCTGAAGGAAATATTTGGAATTTCATATGGGAGATTATGTTTTCTTGAAGGTATATCCATAGAAGGGTGTTATAAGATTTGGTAAGAAGGGTAAATTAAGTCATAGGAACATTGGACCTTTTGAAATTATAGAACAGATTGAAGCTATAGATTACCATTTGGTAATGCCTACATGTCTCTCCAATGTTCATGATGTGTTCCAGGTATCATTGTTAAGGTAATACATGCCAGACCCAATGAATGTACTCATAAAAAAAGAAATAGAACTGGAACCCGATCTTTCTTATTATGATGAGTGTATGAAAATTCTTGATACTATAGAATAAGTTCTGAAAATCATGCGACTTTTATGGTAAAATTTCTTTGGAGAAATAGCAAAATGAAAGAGGGGGACATGGGAAGACAAAGATCTTATGCTGAAGAACCACTTGGATCTTTTTACGAAGTGATATTATAGAAATTTTGAGGATGAAATTATCTGAGGTAGGGAAGAATGTAACACCACAAGCTTCCACAATATGCTTCTTTTTAAATAATTCAATAGCTTACGCTATATGCAACACTGAGTTCGAGTGCACAATGACCTATCAAACTAGCAATCTAAAATGTGGTTATGAATAGTACTAACACCATTAAAAAAATTGTAAATTTTATTTTTCAAAATAAACTTCTTTTTTTGAATTTGGAATATCAAAATTGGATTTTGGTTATTTTTGTATTTTTTATGAAAAGCTTAAATTTTTAATGAATAGTGAAAAATACTACATTGTTGCTAAAACACAAAATCTTTCATTTAAATAGATATGTTAATATAAATTTATTTTAAAGTCATAATAGATTAATTAATCCAATATATTTCATTGGAATTAATTTATAATATAATTATATATAAGAATTTACTGAACTTTTGAATGTCTATTTTACCCGCCTTCTAGCCACATCTACAAGATTTTGATTAAACGTAATTTTACTACTTTAGTGAATTGAATTTTAAAAAATAGAAATATGTGGTTTTAATTGATATAAAAAATGTGGTCTAATAGGATAAAAATAATTTTTGATGAATAATAACTTTTGGATTTTATTTGCCACAGTTACAGGTAAATAGAGTAATTAAAGGTAAAAATAATATTTTAATAATATAATATTACCCTAAAAATTGCAGTAATTGCATTTAATAAGAGTTTTCGACCAAAATAACCCTAATTTCTAAAATATTATCCTTTGATGCCAATTTTTTTAGATTAAGACAATTATTATATTATATTCAAATAATAGTTAAAAATATCATATTCAATTCTAATAACTATTTCATTTTTAATATGAGGTCATATATGTGATATAGATGAATATATATAATATTTATAAAGATAAAAATTTTAACTACATAAGGGAAATGTATTTAAAATTTTCGGAAATAAATAATTAAATTAAATGGTGACATAATAATGATGTAGTAATCGAATTATTAAAGGAAGAATCAATTAAATAATATTAACAATATTAAAATAAATATAATTTGAAATATTTAATTCCATAACCAATTTTATTGAATTAAATTTACATGTTAGCTATGTTTTAATGTATTATTTTAAAGTAATAAAGTTATGAATTAAAAAAATCATATATTAAATATTGTTTAAATTGAGATAAATGAGATTTTAAAATAAATTATATTTTATTAACTGATATAAAAAAAATAAAAATCTAAAATTAGGACAATTAAATTCTATTGAGTTAAATATATCAATAATTATCCAATTAGTTTTTGTTTTTCGTTTTATAGAAACTATATTAACCTTATGGGTTAATTTCAAAAGATAAGGATAATTATGTGAATTAAACTTATCTAAAAATCTTTGGATTAGAGTATTTCTACCTGTAATCATATTATACTATAAATAAATCACTTTGGTGCTATTTTAAATTGAAAATAATTTTATAATAAATTAATTGTTTTGGAGTTTTCAAAAGTTCCCTCCCCTCTCTTATAAAAGAGAAACTGTCCTTCTCTTTTATTCAAACATATAAAGATCTTTGTCTTAGACATAACATCCAAAATTATCCTCTAAACTTCCCTCAATTAATTATATATACCATAATTTGGGAATAAATCCAACCTAAGGAGTCCTTTTATTCAATCAAAAAGAGATACCCCAAAAAAGAGGTAATTGTTTTATGAACTCTTTCAAAGTTCTTTTCGTCTTATACTTCTGCTTAATATGTTGTTTCCATAATAAAGTAATAAATCTAGTGTAATCTAAACACTGATAATTTATTTTAACTTTGAGATAACCATATTCCTCCTTTTACACATCCTACTAATAACAATATCACTATGCGTGCATACGTACGCCTTACCGTCTCCACTACGTGGTGTAAATTGTTATTCAACAGTACTTTATTTGGATGGGTATAATTATGAGTTTAATGTATATAAAAAATAAATATGACATAATTATGATTATTTATAATTAATATACCATCCAATTCCATACCATTTAAATATCAAGGGAATGATACTGCCACTCGTGCATACGTATAGTCTACCGTCTCTATGACATGATAAGATTTATTCTCCACGTTAACGATTCAAGAATGATTATAAAATTTATATTATGTGTAAAAATAATAATTATTAACTTAATATCAATATTTATATGAATAAAATACATTCTATTCATAACAAACATTACTTATACGACAAAACAGGAATGGAAAACGATGCAGTTAACAACCAAAACAATGGTAATACTGAAATATTATTAACAAAAATATATAAGAGGATAATATATGATATCATAAATATGGATATGGTTCTTGTATAAGTTAATAACAAACTTTAACCATTATAAAATAGGGTAATTCACCATTTACTAAAGAAAATTATATGTTAAGAGTTAATTTTTCACAATCTCATTATTATCCGATGTTGTTTATACGTAAGTATCTTCTGAGACATATTTATCATACATGTCCATGTTTCTTAAAATATATTTCAAAATATTATCAAAAAAATTTTAATGTAATTTTTTCCCATTTTTTACATTTTATAAAACATTTTAATAGTAATATTTCTATCGTTTTCCAAACAAGGTACTTTATGACCTTTTCAACAAATTAAGGAAAGAATGTTTTTTAACTTATACGGAGCGAGCAGCTATTTTCCGCCATTATGATGCCTGACCATTATTAAGACTCCCATACAGTATTACAATGTTATATTCAAAATAACTGTTTTCTTTTATAATTTCATGATTTTTATATAATTTCAAAATAAAAAGGGATACTTCTTTCAACAAGTTTTAATCAATTTTACTAGATAATCTTCATCTATGTGAACATCCTTTGTTGGATTTTATGCCCGATTGAGATTGATCTCTTATTATATAATTTACCATATATTTTTTAATGGTTTATGATCAGTTTGATTATGGATGTTCCATTTTAATACCATTCATGTTTTATGTTTAATGTATTATCATTTCATAGAATAGTTTTAAAATTAATGTTTATGTTATGTTTCACCCTTTTTTTATGAAGAATGAATTGGACTTATTAAGTGATGAGGGGGGGCCAATAAATCCCCTTGATATATTGGAATGTCTCATGAGTCAAACTACTTTGTATCTTTACCCGTATATGTATGGTCTTGGCTTGAGGACTTGATTGTATGGTTATGATGTCCGACATTATGCATTCCCTCATTATAAGATTAGTTATTGATATTACACATGATTATTTGACTGGAAGAATATCCATGTGAGTGTTTAAATGGAATTATTTGATTTATTATTGCCATATTATGCTGAATATTTTGTTTCAAAGTCTTGTGTTTTAGTTTTATACCTTTCCTTAAATGTTTATTCTTATTTATGATAGCTTTTGATATATTGTTTACCCCTACTAAGAATCTTTTATCACACCTTTATTTTTTTTTCATTTTCCCCAGGATGCAAAGAAGTATATTATGAACGACCTGCAGGAATATTATAATAGATATGAGTGTTTTCAAAGGAGGAACTATGTTGTTTTTAATTTAAAGATATAATGTAAATCTTATGTTTGAATCTAGTTTTTGCAAGGCTAATAAACTGATATGTCATTCAGGATTTGAATTCTTGTGATCATGCTAATGTAAACAAATAATTCACTAAATTTGGGTAACTTAGGTCGGGGTATTAAAATTTCCGGATCTTTTTTTTGGAATTAGTAAGTATGTTGCAGCTGGATATACACTAATTTATGAGTTTTTTCAACCCTCTAAGTGTTGGGGTGGATTGAAGAAATTCTTGATGAATTGATGAATTTTTTTGGCTATTTTACACTATTTTTAAAGCTAAAATTAATGGTTTGGGTAGTGAAATAGAGTAAGACAGTATGGTGTTGACTTTTGATTTAGATTTTATCTTAAAAATTATATTATCTCTCATAGATGGGGAAAATTTGGAAATTTATATTTATGATTTTGTAGATTATACTGAGGTCAAAAATAGTAATAATTCATACCCCTTAAATGATCATTGTTATACAATTTAGGTAGAGAGTCCAGCTAAAGACTTATGATTTAGAACTAACTGGGTGGAAACACATGGTTTTTAATTTTATCTTTTCTAAATAAATGTCTCTAAATATATTCCAAGGCAGCTTTAGAGATTTACAAACTCCTTTATAAGAGTTCAAATAATGAAATTTTCACAATGAGTTCTATGACTGTCACTCACTTCTATAAGGAGCTATAAGTCGAACAAATCACATCAATATCCCTTAAATATTATCATTGGATATATATTTTCTTGAACATAAATTTATTGATTTGTATGTTTTATATTTCATTATTTTAGGTAATGAATTTTTTGTGGAAAGATGTATTTTTCAAAAATCAAGGAAGGGTTTCTTTTATATAAACATCAATGTGAAAGATTCTACCTACTAGGAGAGTAATTGTTTTAATTTTTTAATTATTTTTATTTACTCATATGTTTGAATTCTACTACAAGTTTTTTTCTTAGTTACTAAATTTTAATTTATAATGTCATATTCTTCATTTTATATTCAATTTTATGATAATTCTTCATTCTTATCTTTTGGTGTTTAGTGTAGTGTAATGGTGCTTGTGCATTGAATTTTCTATGTTTTTGAAAAATCATTATTGAATTAAAATTTATAAGCATGAGAAATTTATAAATATTATTATTTTTGTGTTGAAATGATTTTATATGGGCAGTGGGTCTCCTATAGTTATTATGAATTTTGATTGTATGTGATAAAATAATTTTTGAACATTATTATGAACCTATACCTGAATATTTCTCTACTAAATTTACAATCTTTTTGAACTTTAACAGTCTTAAATCTAATTCCTCCCTGAGTTCATCATAGGGGATACTTTCGGGTTTTAAGTGTGGGGTAATGTATTTAATTGAGAAAATCTATTATATAATTTTAAACACATCAATGTAACCAGTTTTTTTAAAAACAATTGGGAGTTTTTAGTCATCATTTCTTCATCTTCAGTGGGTGAACTTTTTTTCTTAAATTTTAGGGTTATTATGAAACTTTTATGAATTAAATCATCAATCCATTTTTTGATTTAATTGTATAAATCATTTTTATTTCCCTCTTGAAAAAATCTATTTCAGTATTTTTTTTGAAAAAAGTATACACTAGTCATTGACTTTAAACATTTCAATTTGAATTTAACTCATAATATATGAATCCAAATGTATTATGAAATGAAAATATTAATTTAGTTTGAATTCTTTATTATTGCTTTTTTCATACTTAATTAATTTACTATTGGTTGATTTATTTATCACACCAGTAAATTATCACTTCACCCCACCGATGATTTTTATTTATTTTTTATGAGCTATTAAATTACGTGTGTCTATTATCACAGGGATATAGATATGTTTATAATTCTAGTTGGATAAAAATTGAATATTGAAAAATTTTATTTTAAAATTATTCTCTTTAATCACTTTTGTAAAATTGTAAAATATTTTTCACTAAAGTCATGTAATTTGAGTGGAACTTCATGTTTCTACTTGAGATAATCCATAGGGAAAATCATTTCTCTGGGGAATTATTGTTTTTTTATTGATTTTTAGATTTATTATATACAAAAGAATTATATTAAAGTAACATTTGAGGACAAACAATATCTTATGTGAAGGGGAATTTTATGTGGTCTTTATTTTAATTTTTACCACATTTTTCTATTGTATAAATGATATATTTAATTCTAAATCATGTATTAATTTGATAAAATATAATGTTGTGATAATTATTGTTTTTGATATAGAATATAATTTAATTATTCATTAATTATTTGTGTTTTTATGGTTAAATTTAAGTCTATCCATTCAAAAAAATTTGTTTTATTCTTTTCAAATTTTATTTGAAATATTAAATTTAAGTGTTTTAATTTATTATAGCTAATTATTTAACTATTTCATTCATGTTATTTGTTTCTACCAATTTCTAATAAATGGGATTTTAATTTAATCATAAATTTATTTGTTTAATTGTTTAAATTTATTTATAAATTTTAATTTAAAGTTAATTAATTTTCAATTTTGGTTTATCTTATTTAAATTTATTTATTTATCTCGATTTAAATTCCTAAATTTTTATGTGTAGGATGTACAGTTTAATAAATTTATTTTAATCACCAAATTGTAACATATGATCACTATTTAGGGGAGTGATTTGTTTTTCTAGTTAGTGAAAAGATATTTTTCATAGCCTAGAAGTTAATTTTTTGGGGAGGCCATAAAATAATTTGAGAAGATGGAAGATAAGAAAATTTCCTTAAACATAAGATAATAATGTAATAGTATTTTTTGAATGGAGGTGAAAAAAATAATTTCACTTATGTAAGATAATTTCAGACATCTTATATAAGAAAATTAATGCCTTCACATAAGATAATCCTCAACCCGTAAGATAATTAATGTGGGTGGGCATGTAAAATAATTCTATGTAGGATTATTTAACTTACACATTTATTACCAGAAGGTAAGTTCGACATAGAAATCATATCAACAATATTGAAGATGAATTGATAAATAAGGATCATGTTAGAAGAAACCCTACTTTAAGGTTTTTTAAAGGAAATTACAAAAGGAGGCTGATGTGGAATCTATGATGAGGTTGGGATTGATATTTTTTGAACATCTCTTCATGGGTGATCATATGTGACACCGAACCAGAACATGATAGGAATCAAATTGATTGAATATGATCACGGATGAGAAAGATTGAAGAATCCATTCAAGGTTTTGTGGTGAGTTAAGATAAATTGATTTAATGACACCCAGTGAAGTCATGACAAGAGTTATGACAACATGATGACTAGGAACTTGAATGATGATGATAATGGGATCACCCCTGAGAAAAATTGCTCAAAGGGGTTTTTTAAATAATTTAAAGGTTGTATATTTTTTATTTGGGTGAATTACATATTATAGAGGTAACGACTTATTGAGTATAATCTAGTTCATGAGCTGCTTCACATTGTGAATCTTTTACTAATGTTTCTAAGAATTCTCGCTAATTAAGAGTTAGGGTAGATTTCACCATATACAACCAAAATAGATATGTCAATTTTCAGTTTTCATGAAGCATTAGGTTTTAAATAAATATAATTTCAATGGTCTATAAGAGTGGAGAAAGATATTTTGTTGTGTTTATTAAAGCAGTTGCATTTGAGTTTAGTGAATTAAGGTATAATGAATTAATTACAATTGGTTATACAATAACATGATATGTAGGATGCACACGATGCATTTATTTGATGTTATAAAGAAAATTGATCTTCAATGAAGTCATAAATAGTTAGATATGGGGAGTCTTGTAGATATTTCCTCCTATAAAAAACTAGTTTGGAAAATCACATATAACAAATGAAATAATAATAAAAATAATAATAATAATAATAATAATAATAATAAATTAATGGATTGGTAAAAAAATGGTTGATGATAAAATATTATCAGAAATAAATTTAGGAGGGAATAATTATATGATATATGGAGACAAATAGAATGATATTAGAGAGAAGATTCTTGAGAATTGGTTAGATCTGCAGTCGAGATTATTCTCAAAGTAGGGACCAGTAGAGTTAGAACTTGGGGAAAAGGAATCTTCAATATAGAAGATTAAATTATATTTATTCACTTATTTTATTCCTATTTTAGATGCATTTTATTTAATATATTTTTATTCCCATCTACTTTAACATGAGAACTTAATTTTCATAGTGTTGTTAGACTAGAACATATTGATTTTCTTTAATCTTTTTTACTTTTGTTTTCATAATTGTGTCAGTGGAACTTAATGTACAATTAAATTATTTTATTTCATGATGATAGTTAATTTTTAATCTTTATAAGAACCAATGTGTGATGATATATAACCTTTTAACCTTTTATCATCATCTAATGTACTAAAAATTGGAAAAGGATGATGACTCCCTTCGCCATTAACAGAATATTATTTTTTAAATATTGGTTTACTAATCATCTTTAGAAGAGTTCAATGTAAAATGGAGATCAATTAATAAAAGTTAATTTTATTAATAGAAATTATTAAATTGAATTGGCACAGTTTCATTATATGAAATTTTGTCACATACCGAGTTATAAGAAACACTATGTTCGATAGAATACATGATACGCCACACTGAGTTTAAACAAAATAAATATTATTATTTAATATGATAGTTATCTCATAGCCATTAGAATGGAGGGAATGAAAAATATTAACTAAATTATTAAAATAATATTTATACATGTTTATATAGTGATTCATTTCATACCAAATTAATTAAAAATGAAAATAAAAACAAATTTAATATAAAGGATGCGTTTTTATAAAAAAATATTTAAATGAGAATAATTGTGTTTTTAAAATAATTATATGAAGATTTTTGGATTTAATTAATGAAATATTAATTTAATATAATGTCTAAAATTCATCTTATATGTTTTCTAGACATTATATAAGAACTAATACATTTTTATGGATAAAATGAGTGTTTTTCTAAAAATGTAGTTTTACCGCCTTTTGAAGGAGAAACCATATTAAATATCATTTTTATACTTTTATAAGTTTAATTTTAAAAACATTACTTATTATTTGGAAGAGGGACATCAAAATTTAGTTGGATAATTTTTTGGTCTTTTATTGATAACTTTCTTAATTTAATGAATAGTGAAAAATACTCCATTTTAATTCAAAACTGCTTTTTTGAATAATTTATTTATATTGTTAGATTTTTATTTCCATTTTTTTATAGTGTAATTAAACTATGTTTTTATCATTCAATACAATTTATTTCATTGTAATCAATTTAAAATTGAATATAAATATAAAAACGTTTCAATTTTTTTGAATGTTTCACTTTAGAAATCCCTTTTTTAGTTTTGTCTGTGTAATTAATTTTAAATAAACATTTCCCTATTATGTAAATTTAATTTGGTAAAATGGATTCCATATTTAGAATCAGAAGTTCCAAATTAAATTTTATGTTCAATTTCATTTTTATATATTAAAATTTACCTTGGTTAAAAAACTATTTACCGTAGTAAAAATAAAATTTGAACAAGGGTTAAAATTAAAAGTTAAAAGATTAGCATAACTAAAAACTACCACATTTAAAGGGTGCATGAGGAGTGGGTCAATCCTAACCATACTATAAAAAATTAATTACAATCCATAGTTGTGTAATTTAATTCCATATCTATATGGTTAGCGTTTAATAAAAAATAATCCATAAATTAATCACTTAAACCCACCTCTCCTCAAGTATAATTAACAACCCCCACCTCCACATTTATACCCAAAAATAATTTTAGCTCATAAAATATCTTCCCCATCCTCTCATACTTACTCTATCCACATCCATGTTCTTATTTTCTCACCAAAATACAAAATCCAAGGTCCTCAATGGTTTTTCAAGGAGGGGATATTCAAGCGGTAATTTTCCCAAAGTATCTCTGTTAATTTCTTTTCCTTTTCTACTTTCTCCTCACCTATTTAATCCATAAATTCATGATAAAAAATTAATCATTTACACAAAATAGTTTTATGTTTCTAATGTAATATATCTTATCCATTTAATTTATCACCTCCTCTAATTCAAAGAAACTAAATTATTGTACAAGTTCGTCTGATTAATTGCCTCCGTGAATAATGTTTTTTTATTATATGGCCTTCATGGAAGGTATTAAAAAATTTATTATTGTTAAATAATATTTTAAAATGTATATTATAACCCATTTAACATTCTATAAATTTTATATTAAACATACATTCATGAATTCCAAATTGTGGGTATACAATAACTTTGTTTGGTGACGTGTGGACTACTGCCTCCTTAGAATGATGTGATTAATTCACACATCACATGGAATGTATTAAGGATTGTTTTACTACAAATATATGATATAAATGAAATATTAATTTTACTTTAATTATATTATATATGTTTATATATTTGAATAAATATAATTTAGTGTTCGTTCTTTTAATACGAAAGGAAAAATAAAAATAGCGTTCATGCATACATACGCCCTACTGTCTCCCTAGATAGTGTTTTTTAATGAATCATATATGAGAGAAATGAATCCATGTGGATGTTTAAGTAATAATTATCATAAAGTAAAATTCATTCAATGAAATATGTGTCAATAATATGGAAATAAACACCTAGGAAAATGTTTTTAAGGGAGGGTAAGATGTTATATATGCGATAATGGAGGTTATAAAGAAATAACCTACCATGGAAAAAGAGAGTGTTAAGTTGACTCTTGGAAATGGAAAGAAGTTATTTCCAAGTTATCAATTGAATTTTTTAAATGTAGGGAGTATGGTCATTATGAAAGTCAATTTCATATAATGATGGTTCATTAATGGGATCTGTAGGACCATAAAAACATATATTTAGCGATACCTAATGTCGTTTTAATTGATGATAAAGAAACTGCAAATGACATATGAAAGTTTTGGAATATTTATTGACTCATTTTTTTGCATTATTTAATCTTAGAAAAAGATTCATGTTATTAATAGGAATGAATTATTAAGGAATAATATGGAATATCATTGTTAAAGGATCATGAATAATTTTGAATGATCAAGATGTCTACTTATAAAGGATTCAAGAGTTATAGTAGACTTAAGGATGATTAAATGTTTATATTTACTTGTACACCTTTGGTAGTGTTAGTACTTTGTGGATACTATATTTGAGTTTGATTTATCCTTATGTTGAAAAAAAATGTTATTTGAGGAAGAATTATCTTTTGTGAACATAATTATAAAGTTATAAATAACCTTTAGGGTTTATATAATCCTTGATTTTGAAGTAATTATGGGACATTACATCTTGGGATGTAAAATTAAAGGCATTATATTAACATTGGGATTAAAATATGTTATGTTTATTTTTGATGACTTTATCATATTTTTGAATGTTATAATAATTACATAATATTATAAAAACGAGAATCCGTAGGATGGGTGAAAAGTCATTTTGTTCGGTGAGGCCCCAAGAATCAAACCCACATCTTAAGGGTGCAAAGGGTGAATAACCTACCACTAGCCTACATTAAGTACTTGTTTAGCATGAGTTCATTATTTTTAGTTAAAATATATGATGGAATAATAATAATTTGATATTTTTTACTTATGTGTTATCAGCTGGATATCCTTGTTATTGAAAAATGAATTGGTGATTAAGTGAATAATGTTATTTCTGAAGATGTTTAATATTTTTGGAACCCTATATGATCAAGTTAAATAGAATACTCTGGAATTTTATTTGAGTAATAAAGGTTTAATTATATTTTTGGATTATCTATGATGGACTTATGGTGATATGAGTTATTTATGGAAATAGTTAACGTATCTTGAAGATTATTAGGATAATAACTTTCTTAAGTCTTGAAGAGTAATTGATATTTGGAGATAAATGTTAAAATTTATCTTGGAAGACTATGTTATAAAATCATTTTAAATTTTTGGTTTCAATATTAGTTTGGATTATCTTGAGAAATTTTAAGGATAACTATTTATTGAATGGTCTATGTTAATGTTTGTGTATTTCTATTGAATCTTAGAGATTAAAAGTAGTTTTTCATCATACTTTGGTTTATTATTTTTAGGAATTGACCTCTATTGTACTTAATTTTTTGGTTTTGGTTAATATATAATATAGGAGAAGTATATATTTCATCTTTTGTGGGTTATTTTATATTTAAGATGTTGATTCTAGTGCTTTAGGTGTGACCAAGTCATCTTGAATACTCGTCATTTGAAAAAATAGATGTGTTTGTGGTGGAAATTAATTAAAGGATAAACTCTACTTATCAAGTAAGTATAATTCATTATGATCTTAGTCCTGGTAGTAATATAATTACTCAATTATATAAAAAGGATCCAAAAAACATTATCTTATTTCTTTACAAAATGGGTGATCAATGGACTTTTAACCAATCATAGATTTATGGTTTTGTGATTGTAAAATTTTTCCAGACAATGTTTTTTATCACTCTCCATAAGAACATGATGATTAGTTTTTTCTTCTATATCAATGATTTCTTACATTAAACCCTTATATTTGTTACTAATGTGGTCTTCATACTTCTCATTATTTATTTTAAAGTGGTATTTTAATTAATCCTTTTTCCGATGTGGGATTTCCATAAAGGTATTTTTAAAAGTCATACCTTAGTTACCAACCCCAAATTAAAATTGAGTGGATTAAATTTATTAATGGGGTGGGGGGGGAGGATGTAACATCTTGATTTTTAATAAGGAAACACTATATTCAATAACATACATGATACACCACATTGAGCTTAAACAAATAGCTAAAATTATTATTTAATATGGTAGTTATCTCTAAACCATTAAAATTGTGAGAATGAAAAGTATTAAATTTATTTTTAAATATATGATTTACACATGTTTATATATTGATTCATTGGTTATCAAATTAATTATAAAAGGAAATAAAAACTAATTGAATATAAAGGATGTGTTCTATGAAAAACTATTTAAATGAGAATAATTTTGTTAATAAAATTTTAATATCACTAATGTTGGATTAAATTAATGAAATATTAAATAAATATAATGTTTAATATTCATCTTAGGTGTTTTATAGATGTTATATACGAACAAAATTAATTTTATGGATAAAATGAGTGTTTTTAAAAAAATGAGTTTTTACCACCTTTGTATGGTGAACCCTTTTTAAATTTCGTTTTTGATACTTTTATAAGTTATATTTGAAAAAATGAACTTATTATTTGGAAGAGGGACATCAAAATTTAATTTGGATAAATTTTGGGTATCTTTATGCTAACTTTCATATTTTAATGAATAGTTAAAATAATACATTTTAATTCAAAACCGTTTTTCAACTAATTTATTTATATTGTTATATTGTACTTTTAATTGGTTTAATAGAGTAATTATACCATGTTTTTATCATTTAATCCAATTTAGTCAATTTTAATCAATTTAAAATTGGAAATTCAAATAAAAACATTTCAAACCTTTGAACGTTTCACATTAAAAATCCGCTTTTTAGTTATTTATGTGGAATTAATTTTAAATATATATTTCCAAATTTTTTGAATCTAATTAGGTAAAATGGAATCAATATTTATAATAATAATTTTACAATTAAATTTTAATGTTAATTTAATTTTTATATATAAAAAGTTACCATGGTAAATAAATTATTTACCACAGTAAAACTAAATTTTGACAAGGGTTAAAATTAAACGTTAAAAGCATAACATACCAAAAAAATACAACATTTAAAGGGTGTTTAGGGTGTTTATAGACCCTAAATATACTATAAAAAATAATTAAAATCTAAAGTCTTGAAATTTAATTCCATCTCTATATAGTTAGCTTTTAATATAAAATATTCAACAACTTAATCACTTTAACCCACCTCTCCTCAAGTATAAATAACAATCCTCACCTCCCTATTTCGACCCAAAGACTTGTAGCTCCCAAAATATCTGACCAAACCTATCCTCCTAACTCTCCCCACATCCATGTGCTTATGGTCTCATCTAAATACCAAATACAAGGTCCTCAAGGGTCTTTCAAGGAGGGGATATTCAAGAGGTAATTCCTTCAAAGTACCTCTCTTAACTTCTTATATTTCTCTAATTTATCCTAAAATAATTAATACATAAATTCATGATAAATCCAGAATCATTTAAATACTAGAGTTTTATGTTTCTAATATAATATCTCATATCCATTTCATTTCTCACCTCCTCTTATTCCAAGAAACAAATTTTTTGTTCAAGTTATACAAGTTAATCGCCTCCATGAATAAAATTTTTGTTTTTTACTTTACCACCTTAATGGTTGGTATTAAAGTCTTTATTATAGTAAAATAATATTTTAATATGTATATTATAACTTATTTTATATTATGTAAATTTTATATTAAACACACCTTCATGCTTTCCAAATTGTGGTTATATGATAAGTTCGTTTGGGGATGTGTGGACTACCACATCCTCACAATGATGTGATTCGTCCACACATAATGTGGATTTTATTAAGGATAGTTTTAATAAAAACATATTATATAAATTAAATATTAATTACCTTATTTTTATATTATATATGTATACATATTTACATAAATTTTATTTAATGTTTTTTCTTTCAATATTATAGGAAAAACAAAAATAACATTCATACGTAAGTTCGGACTACCGTCTCAATGAATGGTATTTTTATAATATATTAAAATATTATTATAAAAAATTATATAATGAATATATAAAAAATTTATAACATGTTTTATATTCTAGAGATGATAGAATTGTGACCATATAAACTATTGACATTATACAAAGTTTATTTTATACTCAAGAACCGAATATTGACCAAACATCTGATATGAACTTAAATAATTGTGTAATTATTATTACATGGTAATATTTTATATAAAAGGAATAATAAAAATCAAAAAAGTTTCTGAATAAAATATAAATTAACCTAATTTAATTATTTAGGAAGAACATATAACATACGAGACAAGTCAGACCCGAGGTAAGTGAATTTCTTAACCCAATTTTCATTCTTTGGGTTAAACTTATACTTCTTGATTAGGTCGTGATATGAGTATGTGATAAATAAATGTTGGATATCTTATATTGTATTTCTAAAATATTTATGGGGATTTATATTGAATATACTTTATCAATCCAGTTTTTTAACAAAATGATCTTTGTATGGGACTTCATCCCAATCTCCTTTCATTATGGCATATTTTGATGTTATATAAAACCTTTTTTTATAAGGTGTATAATCAACCCCTTTGACTATAAATCAATTTAAAGGCTTTAAAAAGGAATATTTTTATATGAATCATTTTAATTTCTATAAAAAGTGAAAAAATGAATTTTTTTAACATATGTTGCGACAACGACTTCTACGCCACTGTAATCGTTATTTGATATTTGGATTCTTTTTTAAGCCTTAATGTTTTAAAAGGAAAAGAAATCCATTATTTCATTTTTTGGATGTTACTAAATTCAAAATGGGTTTGAATGTTTATTGAATATTTAAATATCTTGAAATTATTTACTGTGATTGAAAATGAAATTTTATGAATTAAATGTTGATAATTGAAATATTTTATGTGTTATGATTATATAATGGTACTTAGAAATTTGATGGGTGGTTACATGATAAAATAAATATGGGTGGTTATGTGATGAACCAATTATGGGTGGTTCCATAATAATCCAAGGATGGTAGGTTACGTTATAAACTACACTGCATTGGGTATGGAAGTTGATCGTATGGATATTAAATTTATAAAAGTGATACGTGTGGAAGTCTACCGTATGGTTATTCTATTTGAGTATGATTGTGTACCAAGTTACCTATATATATTATTTTTAATTTTTATGTTTTTTTGGTGATATTTGTATTACAAAAAAGCCTAAAAATGAGATTATATTCAGTGAAGAGTATTTAATAATTCTTAAAGGTGAAAAGTAATACTTTGTGATAGTTATTCATAGTTTACATGTTTTTTCAAGGATAACTATTTTCCTTAATTGTCTATTACTTATTGTGATTTTTATACTCATCCAAAATTTTAATTTTTTTTTCACAAGATTTAAGGGAGGATAGAGACACAGATGGAATCAAAGTAAAAGTTGTGATGTTTAAACATGAAACGAAACCATGTTTCTTTTTAAAATGTTTTTGTTTTAAAAAAATGGATAGTGATTAGAAGTGCCTACTCCGTAATATTTAAGTTTTTATGTATGAGTTATGGCCTAATTATCAAAATCTCTAAACTAGAAAAGATACTCAATTTGAATACTTGATGTAACTCTAGATTATATAATGTTTAAGGTTGGGGCCTTATAAATTTAACTTGAAAAATCATTTTCAATAAATTTTGAGAATTCTGATATCCCAAATTTTATCAACTTCCAGTCTCTATCGCTCTCTCATTTATCTTATCTCATAACCACTATCACAACATTATTTCAATTATTATTTTTTGTTTTTTTTTGTTTTTTTTATTTTGGTCACACGCCACTATATTTACTTACCTATAGATTAAATACTCCTATTATTGCTATACTAGTTTATATAGGATATAAATAATTGAATTTGACTAGTACATAAACAACCATTCATGCATCAAGTAATTTGTAAAACTACCTTTTTATACTCATGCCATGTGATCTATTCAATATTTCAATTTTTATTGTCAGTAATAATCATATTACCTAAAGATAAATCAAGAAAACTAACATATCTACTTGTATCCATTAAGGAAACATCTCATGGAAATAATATTATCCATTTAATTTCACCTGTAATAAATTTGAATCCTCATTCTAGTATATTTTCAAAAGATTATAATGAATGATAATGGGAAAATATAAACAAAGTACCCACAAGTTCTTTTGACAGAATACATTCTAATTAAAACTTTTATGTGCTGGAATATTTCCTTAATCAATAGTTTTTAAGGATATTTAATCACACCACATTATACCATGTCACTGATAAATTTTTATTTGATGTCAATATATTTTGAACATGAATGTTGTAGCAGATTCTTGGACAAGTTTAATTATAATTAATTTCTACCCCAAGTGAAACATTTATATATATATATGTATTCCATTATCATTTCTTTAGGTTACAACATTATCCAAATCATTTTGTTTAGGGATTGTAATGTCAAAACATTGATAACATTAATTGTGATAATTGTAACTAAATTTTTCTTTCTAGATGACCAAGAAAAACATATTTCTCTAATATTGAATGTTCCTAAAGAATTAAATTTCTTTTCTAGAGAATCATCATCCTAATAAACTTATGAAGAACCAAAATATTGAATATATTTTTCTTTTACATTCTTTGAGATATCATTAGGTGTTCCTTTTAAATAGCTCAAGATTCGTTTTGCTAGTATAATATATATCTCTTTTGGGATGCTTTGTAATCATGCATAAAGGGTAATAATAAACACAATATGTTTTTTATGTCATAAATTAATGTAAAATAACCATAATCCTTTTAAACTCCTTCTAATCCACCCTCTTTATTTTATTTTTTAATGATAACTTAATATCATTAGGAATAGGAGTAGATACTTTTATTGAATCTTCCTTGAAAATTATTTTTAAAAACTCACACACATATTTTTCTTGTAAGTGAAAAGTAACATATAATGTTTTCAACACTTTTACACCCTTTATAAATTTAATTTCATCAATAATAAAGTTTTAAATTCATTTAATTATTTAGAAAACAAATTCATTACTTATTAAAACTATAAAACTTGATAATCCGCTTATTTCCATAGTTTGAAACTAAGGCAATATGGTATAATACCGTATCCATAACCTACAACCAAATTCATATAAACTGTGGATTATATACACATTGAAATTGGTTATGATCAATATCCATTGTTTAAACCATGGAAATATGTAGTTATATCCACTATTTACACTATGGAAATTGGTGGCTCTATCCATGGTTTAAACCTTGGTAATACGTGGATATAGCCACAATTTAAACTATGGAACTAGATAGATGTAGTCAAGGTTATAACCATAAAGATTGTGGAAATATCCATGGTTCAAACTGTGGAAATAGGTGGCTATGGACACAGTTTAGAACTGTGGGCTTAGGTTAATATTACCATTTTTTGAAACTATACCAATAGCCTTAAAAAATAAATTCTTCCGGTGAGGTTTGATCCTCCAACCCTTTTTATATTCTTTATAAAACTTTACCACTACGCTGATCACTAATATATGTATATATATACATATAAATTTCTAAATAATTATATAAAATTAGAATTAATAATCATTTAAAAATAAAAAAACTATTTCCAGTGTTTAAACCACAGTAATATGTGGCTATGGGAACACTTTAAACCATTTTAATATGTGGCTCTGAAGATAGTTTAAATAATGAAGATAAGTGTCTAAGACCATGGTTTACTAAATAGTGGTAGTAACCCTTTCTTTCCTGTTTCTGGTATTATTTCAGTTTTCCCACAAAACATATTGCTATGGTTTCATAGAACCACAAAAATATGTTGGCCTATAGCCATGGTTTTTAGAAAACATGGATATCGGCTGCTTACAACCACTGTTTTCTAAATTGTGGGAATATAAAGTGTGGTTATAGCATAATTCTCTAGTTGTGTATGTTTTTGAAAAAAATAATATCACCAACATACATTATCATAGTGAGTTAGTTAGTGCTTCCTTCTCTAGAAAAGATATTGGGGTCCACTTTTCCACTCTATAATTTAATGCTCTTCAAGATTCCATCTAGTAATGAATACCATTCTTGAGGATCTTATATAATCCCATAATGTGATTTCATAAATTTTCACATTCAAGATCCATGACTATTAAGATTAAATATACCTATATGTTTAATATATAACTCATAATCTAGATATCAAATCAATAATGTTGGATTTATATCAATTCATAAAGCCTTGTAATTCCTTTTGGAACAAATCAACAGAAAACATTATATCATTTTAAGCCTTGTTATAGGAGTAATATTGCCAACAATATATATCTTCAATATATGAATTTCCTTTTTAAACAAGTTGAGATTTTTTCAATACAATTTCTCACTTCTTATTGCGCATATTTTCGAAATTATGATTTCCTTATCACATTTATTTATAGAGTACTTGATAAGAAAATACATTCTCCATTTTCTAAATTTCATTTAATTCATATTCAATAGAAATTAAAAAATCCTAATATTATAGAGCTTCTTAAATAGTTTTTGGTTTTTCATCTGAAATAAGACATGTGTGGTGGGAAGTCTATAAAGTTTATCTTTTTTAAAAAGGTTATTTTTTATCTCTAATGATATTTTCATCTTCTATAAGGCATGGAAACTTAAATATAACTTGTTCTAGGAATTTTTTAGGCTGCAATATTTTTGAATTAGAATGTATACATGTGAAAATATAACATCAAATTATGTTTTAACTTTATGTTCATCATTTCCTCATTAATATTTTTTAATCACATAATAAAATAAATACGATTTTATTAATGTACCATGATCCCCCAAGATAAAAATAGTAATGGTTTTTATAATAATATTTAGATTACTTTTATAATAATTATAACTTCTTCCACAAAGTTTATAAAAAAGTTATATACCTTTATCTCCTTGATCATCAATTTCACCCTGTTGTATTAATTTGATTTATACAAGACATGGTCTATTGAACACTTTCAATATCTTCAAATTTGTATTCCTTTTGAATAATATCTTATAAACAATTGTAAATTAATTTTGTTCATGAAAACACTAATTTCAAACTTAGATCGCTACGGTTGGGTTTTCTCTCTCGTAATATAATTTTTTTATTTAATAGAATAATTATTCCCTTTTCCACTAAGATTTAGTTCTCTACTCCTCTATTTTGTTGAGGTATGTATGAATCATTATATTCATGACTTATTCCATGATTCTTAATATATTATTCAAAATATTTAATAGGAATATATTAATATGATCATTAATTTTTAGGTTAATCCTAAACTATCATTTATTAATTAATTAATTGATGATAACAGTTATTATTCATTAATAAGATATTTATCTAATAAGTCTCTTTACGATTAACTATATTACTTCCTCAATTGAGGATAACTCGGGATGATTTGATACCAAATGAAAATAGAGACCTCATGTATGATTATGTCATAAATAATGTAATGGTAGATATGAGATAATATTAATAGATATCAAGGGGTAGGTCATGAAAAAGTTTTTTGAACTGAAATGAATTATTAGATGAAAACATATTCATAGGAAACTATACTTATTTTTTAATATCACTTTAATAAACTATTCACTAATCAAGATACTATAACTTAATCACCATGAATGAAAAAATTTTCTTACAAAAAAATTTAGAAAAAAAGGTAATTGAATACTTATCTCAATTTATTTACTTTATAATCATCGATCCATATACATCTTAATGTTTCAGATTAATTGGACTCAATGGTTTTATCTCCACTAGTTTGTGACTTTTGTTTACCATATTTCTTTTCTGAGAAGTAACAAAAGTGTTTCTTCACACCCAATCATATATCATAATATTTTTCATATAATTTTATTTGAAAATCCTCCTCTAATTATTTCAATCTTGGATAAAATCTTTTCAATTATAAAGTTCATTTTCCTCATTCACATACAAGTAAATTTTATTTTATTTATTTTTAATTAATTTATAATTTTAAGATATCCTTCCACACTTATTTTGAAATCCTATAATAATATATTTATAAACCCATTTCTCTAAAGAATCGCCACATACAGACTGTGTAATTTTTTAAATACACTCATTTATTTAACACATTAATGAGTAGAATATAATTTGAGGAAATACTCTTATCAGTAAGATTCATATTTCAATTCCATTCGAATATAATGAACTATCATTTCCAAAGGACGTATCAACTCCACAATATTTATAAATTTTATTCAGTTTATCATAATTTTTAATCATGTCTGAAGAGTAACCATTATCCAAGATATATGATTTTCATATTTGATAAAATTTAAGCTCTTGTTTAAATACCATAGCATAGAAAAATTTAATGGAATTTTAGATTAATTTAAGAGGGACTTATTGTATATTTTTTGAAAAACTAAGGTTGTTAAAACATATATAACTTAATCATATATCTTTATGATCACAAAAAACCTTTTCTATTTTACTAATAAGATATATTAAAATTCGTAGAACATGTTTTGTATGTTTCTATATGTTTTTTATGATTATTCGATTATTAAATAAAAAATTTCTAAGTACAGAAGAACTCATACATAGTGAATTCAATTATATGTATCCTTTTACATGAGTTATCTGGTTATGCAGGTAATTAGCTTATGTGATGGACTCTTATGTGGGTGATCAATTTATAGGGAGTACTCTTACATGGTGATTCACATAGATGGTGGCCTCTAATGTGAAAGTTTCATTTACATGAAGAAAAATTACATAAATAATGTTTAAACAGATGATTTTATTATTTGATAAAGATTAAGATGAGTCTTACATAGTAAAAAAAATATTTAATCTGAAACATCATTCATTATAATTTTTAAGAGTAAATTTACTTGGGGAATAATTTCATTGATATTTAATAACTTTTTCATAGTTCAATGTGGAAATTGATGCCAAGGAAGACAAGACACTCCCTCGCCCGCTGGATAAAATGGACCCCTCCTATTTTAATTTTAAATATGGATAATGAGGGGTCATGTATCTCAGGTATAATAAGGAGAAAATGAATTTTTCGTGATAATAGAGGCGCATCTAACATCACTTTCTCATCTTCTTATGGGATACATGACTCTTTATAGGAAGAAGCCAATGAAATGCTTACAGGTTTGAAGTTTCTAATTTCTAAAAACATCATACATGACAATGTTGAGACCATTTACCAGTTTCTTTATAATTCCATGCATGGAAGTACCCCCATCACATGAAATAGTAGTTATCAAGTTTGTATGTTTAGAATAATTATCATGAAAATCATTGGACTTACATACACAAGGCATCAGGGAAATAAAGAGGCTGACTATTTTGCTTCTATAGCTCTTCAGAATGTCCTTTGTCTTGTTTTTATAGAATTTAATCTATTCCTATGGAAGGTATGGAAATTATTATTCATGATTTCATCAGGATTTAATATTTTCATACACTGAAATTCCTTGGTTCATTTTCATTTCCCCCCCCCCATTATTCAAACTATAATAAAATTTTAAATTTAGTCAATCAAGAAGAAGACAATTAATTAAAAATTCTGATGTTTCTTCCCTATTTTGTGAACAACTATTGTAGTCAAAAAAATTAATTTTCTATTATTTAATGACATATTCTTTCTCTAGATATTCTTCATCATCTATCAATTGTTGCATAAAACTCTTCTCTAAATAAGATTCTCTTTTGTATACTTTTTTTTGCTGTTGTAAAGTGTTCAACCATTATAATAAGAGTTAGAGGAAGGCTTTGGATAAATCCTATAAATGGAAATACTAGGAAAATATCTTGGATTATTTGTAAAAATTTTCTTGTAAATTCACTCAAATGTAAAGTCCCATGTAAAGGGACATAAATAAAAATTACCATGGTCACATAGTGCATTGGTGGAGTGGACCTGGGGAGGTTCTTATAGCCTTAGACATTTATAAAATTACAAAATTCCCTTATCTTGATTCACTTTAATATTAATATATATAACTGAAATAAAATGTAATTAAAATGTTTGAATAGAATTTAAAGGGTCTGGTTTTATTTGGTATAAATTTAATAAACTCAATTCAATACCATTTAGTTACTGTTAAACAAAACATGATCTAAAATTGTTATTAGAGTATGGAATATTGAGTTGATGACATTTAGTAGTTGATGGTTAAAGATAAATATGTAGTTTTAATAAAGGATGAAATTAGGGAAGTAATGTGTATAGTGATTGATTTTTATCTCAATGTAGAGAATTATAGATTCTGGAAATTAAAAATGGTGATCTATCTTAAGAATATTTATTTTAAGGTCATTATAAAGGTTATTAATCATTACAAGATTCAGGACAGAAAACTAGACATATGAGGTGATGATCATGAAGATAAATATGATATTAATTATATATCCATTAATTCTATAATTTGAGACTTAAGTCATGGTGAATTTAAAAGTCTCCAAATGTGCTAAAACTCATGATATGTGTGATAATATCGTTGTTGCATTTGTGGGAACATATAATGTAAGAATGCTCAGTTATAACAATCCCAAACTTAGTTTTGACACATTTTTTGTTTCTTTATGGTTAACACATCAATAAAATAAATTTAAGTCTCACATTTATTTTAAAAAGTCTTTTCTCTTTTAGAAGTGTTGTTCTTAAGCCAGATTAGGATTTAAAAGTTCATTGAGACTTTCGTTGAAAAGGGAATGTAAGTTTTATATCAATTAATTTGTCTACTCTTGGTAAGGATTTTAGAATGAAATATCTAATTGGAATGTTAACGATATAATAGGATGACATGTTGGAATATTTTATTTTCACAATATAATCAAGAAGTAATGTATTGTTCATAATGTTTCCACTTAAAAGGATGTAAATAAAGCCAATGAATCTTTTTATGACTCATCTGATGAATGGGAATCTCCTAGATCTAATTCTTATGATGAAATTACATAGTTGGTGAGGAAGTTTAATAAGTTTTATAAAAAAATAATAGTATTCTAAAATTACATTAGTGATTACAATAATTTTTAAGCGAATGTAATAAAAGAGACATGGTACAAATTTAATAATCTTGGGAATAAAAAACCTAATTTTCCAAAACATAAAGAGAATGAGAAATACGATAAATAGTTTTTGAGAAAATTTGATTTAAAAAATAAGTTTTAATGGTCTATAAAAGACACCTAAAGTGCATATGAAGAATATAGTGATATATCTTATTCTAATTTAGATAATTATATATCAAATCAAAAGAAAATATGTTTTTCCTAGATAAAATAGAGGTACAATCATTTTATTTTTCTAGTCACGAATCAGATTCAAAATTTTAAAACTATACTTATGGGGAATTGAATGAATATTTCTCTATTCTATGATAAATATGATTCCTTATATAATAATGATCATATAATTAAAAATATTATGATTCTATCACTAGTGAATAATATGTTTCATCTAAAAAAAATTCAGAATTAAAATATGATTTTGAAAATATCTTTTCAATATTAGTTACACATGAAATTAGAATTATTGATCTAATCATTGAGGTAGATTCCTTGAAATTTTCTAGAATTATTTTTACACCAGGGGATGGGGTCAATAAAATAATTGGAAAAAATAAAGATATTAGGAAAACTAGGAATAATTGGTAATATGGAAAGGCCCATAATGTATAGAAATTATTTTTTTCTGTGATTTTAAAAAATCATGTCTTCATTAAATTGTTTTCATTGTGGAATATATGGTCATTATGAAAATGACAATTCCTTTATAAAAAACAAATTTTTATGATTTAAAAATTCCCTTATTGGATTTTTTCTAAAATTAAGGATGAAAATTATAGAATGTTTATTTGGATTATGAATTGAAAATATTTTGTTGGGGACACTATTAGACCTAAGATCATATGTGTAACAAAAAATATTTTTGTTTAATTCATTTTTTTAGGGAAATTTAACAAGGATAGAAATGTATTGTGGTATATTGAAAGTGTCTATTCTAGGAATTTGAGTGATGTTTTTTCAAACATGCACTCGTTTTCAAATAATAATGGAGGCTATGTCACATTTTTTTTATAGTGAAATATAAATGATCATTGGAGTTGTATAAATTGAGTGTCAAAATAATGTCTCTATAAATAAATTTATTTAGGTTAAAGGTTTCAATAACAAACTAAATAGAGTATATTAGCTTTTTGATGATGGTTATTTAGTTGAGTTTTTAAATATTCCATGTTTTTTTTAAATATAGATTTCATAAATTCATATAACCAATAATTATAAATATATATATGATAGATATTAACTATTTGTGTAAAGAAAAATTATCTATTTTAATGTTAAAATATTTAAATTATGAATTTTACATGGAATACATGACTATTGTTTTTAGGTTTCTTATGAATCAAATAAGACTTATTAGATTCTGTAAGATAAAATAAAGATTAAATATTAGGATCTTTTATGCATGATAATATGAAACTAGTATATAAATATATAAATTTAGAACACTATAAAAAATAGTGACCCATTCACTAAATAGCCACAAAAACCTTTGATATTCATATTCATATAAATTTTATAATGATCACATTATAGAAAAGAAAATAATCCCACATCTATAGTGCATCCCCTGATTAATATAAATCGCATGTCGTATATGTGGTATTCTCCTTTCTCTCATGATGTAATAGCATCTCAACATGAAATAGAAGTTAGAGAAGAGAGACATAGTCTTTTTGGATATTTGGATATGAATTATAATAACATATGTAATTGCATTGAATAGAAGTGGGATTTAGGAATCTTTTAAGGAATTTACATGAAATTTCATGCAATAACTCACAAGTTTCAATGTAAGAGTTAATTATTTTTTCCGTATAAATTTTTTTCATATAAATGTAACTCTGCTAGCATGTTTCATATTATGGAATGGCCATAGTAATGATAGAAAAGGTGGTAAAATGGAATCCAGCACCTAAGAAATAATATACTATATGTGTATGAAAATCATAATGTTCATGTAATATATTTCTATATATATAATATATATCATATATATATAAGTATTTATAGAATATCTCCATAAATCACCCACTTTCACTGAATCCTAATAAACATTATGCCATTTCACCTTATATTGTATCATATATGATAACATGTGAAGCAATATCCAAAAATCCCCTTTGATTTATTCCAAAACACTTTTGGAAAGATTTAATTAACTCCACCTTATTTCACATCATTTTCAATACCTTGTGAATAATCAACCAAAACACTTTAGGATTAACACTAAAACACTTTTAGAGTATCTATCTGATTGGAAATTAATCCCCATTGAGACAAACATAATGTTTAATCCCACATGCCTTTATAACACTAACAACAAATATGAATCTATGGATCCATATAAATAAGAAAATATAGACCTCTTGAAAATATTCAATGCTAATAAATCCATAAAGGGACCCAACATGATATCTATCAAACACATGTATCTCTATACCTATATCCACCAATCAGTATAATATCAAAATATCCATTCTCATATTTCCCTTTTTTTTAACACATTGAGGTACATGGGATATGGAATATGCTAATACCATAAATAAAAACCATTTGTTCTCAATTATTTAATTATAGACTAAACTGATTGATGAATATACCACATGTCATTAATTCTTCTAGATAAGCACATCATGTGTCCCTTAAATATATTGGTATAATATCTATGTGCGACAACAAACTCCCATAGTATATGTCAATCAAGGTCCTTGATGTCATACTCATCATATTAGATGAAAAATAAGAACTTGGTTAAGCTATAACCAATGAAATGATCAACAGAATACCCGACCACCCCCGTTTTAGTTATGTCAATATATAGACATGCATAAGTAGTCTTTCAAATTATGAAGGTTCTTATGCTACTTTTCTATCCAACCATAGATTGTGGTGACTAAAATATGATCCATGAACCCCTATTATCCAAAAAAATTTGTATGACACTTCATGAGGTTAACATAGTTGGTTATTCATCACACACAAAGAATATCATATTCCTTATATTTTTCCTCATAAGTATATTTTGTATCTATATAAATTAATATTACTGATTCTAACCTTAAAGTTTCATCATGGAATATAATACATAATTATGTACATTGGTTAGGGATAAAATAAAATTCATTATTTGATAGTCCAATTACCATTTCACTTCAAAAAATCTATATCTATATATAAGATTATAAAACCAAGATAAAATAATGATAATATAGAGGTTTTATTTTTAATTTGATATATTTTAATATTCTTGAACATGTAATAATATTTAAAAAATATAACATAAACTTCATTTTAACATATTCTGTATGTTAAGCTGCCATATCTGCCTTATTTTTTCTAAAATTTATGCCTTTTTTAACACATTACGTCATATGTAATACCTATCACATATCTATAAGAAAAATCGATAAAAAACTCCCAGAAACTCTTTAGTGTGAAACATATAAAAAGAAATCTTGTTTGAATAATGGTGAGATTTAGGAATCATCTTCCTAACTATTCAACTTGTTGAACATATTCAAAGTTCTTAACTTATAATCATCAAATATTATGATTTCAACTTATTTAGTTTACTTATAACTCTTTATATGTACATTATCACCATCCTTGGAACCCTATTCCATTAATAGTTTTCCTAAAAATAATGTAACTACTTACATTGTTTCTTAACTAGTCCATACGTGCTCTTTTAGGATAAAGTGAAAACCAATTTTTTTATGGAAACTAATGTGACTATTAAAATTTATCTTTACCACCATAATATTAGAAATTTATGATATCTAGTATAGATCAATTTTTATTTTTTTAGTATATTTCTTCAAGAAATAGTTACTTTCATTTTCATGATACGTAAATGTAACTCTTTATATTTTTCATCAGCATCCGATTACCTAAATTTTTAAAGGATATTGAGTAAAAAATACCATAATCTTATACTTTCATAATAGTTATATCTATTTCCTAAATTGTAATTAAATTCAAAACATTACCATCATATATCCTAAACATTTTTGGATATTAAGTGGGAAACAATTTGACATTATATTTATGTTATCCTTTAGTTTTTAATTTTAAAATTCTCTATGTTCTAATGTACACTAAATAGAAACTAAGACATAATATTTGCTTCATAATATCTTACTAAGACCCACAAACTATTTTGTGTTGTGAAATAAAACTTATTTTATTCCGATAATAATATTTAACTAAACAAATATATTTTCCATATCATATATGGTATTTTATATGTTTGTAAAATTTAAAAAAAGATTAATAAAAATATACCACAAAAGAGTGGTGGGAACACATTCCCATATATTTTATCAAATACATGGATAAACGTTTCATTATGGATAAAAATAAATTATCAATATCTTCTTCAGAAAAAATGTTATAGAAATTTATGAATCAAAAACAATGTGTATACAATTAATAATATCTTGTTGTTAATAAAAAATACATGTTATTTAATATCTTTTTTTATCACATAATAAAAATGAGATGAAGATACAAATATTTTACTTATATTGATTTAAGCTAGATATAATCCTTTACATTGAAATCCTCAATGTAGTAATTAATTACTACATATCAGGAATATGAAATAAAATATATATCAATTCTTTGTTTTAATTTTATCTCATGTATACTAAAAGAAATTTTTAAAATATACGTTCTGTATCATAAAACTTTTAAAACTAACGAATTAATTTCTATAGAATTCACACTAAGAATTGAAAAACTCTTTTAGGTATTCGAGATAATCTAATCATATGGAAATATTATTCCTCCATCCTAACATCTATATGTGTTAAAAAATTGATTGGATTCTTGAGGAAACATTTTTTTTACCTTTTTAAATAATTTTTCCTTCTTCTAGTTTAAAATTATACCCACTTATACAATAAATAGAGTACCCGAATCGAAACATAAAATACCTAATTCATCCATTTTCAACACTTTGAGAGTATCAAGTAAATGTTTACTAAGTCCAGTAATATTGTTATAACAATTCTATAGATTAAAGTAGGAAAAATTACCTAACCAGAACAAGATAATTTTTAATCAATCCTTGAATTAATCAATATATGCTTCCAAAAGTTTCTAGAATCAATTGTTTAAAAATTTTAACACTTGGTTATCGACGAAGGAGTATTTATGACATAGGAAAATGTTCTTATGAACTATTATTAGATAACCAATCTTTCTTAATAACATTTATTAAAATATAAGTCTATAAATTTATTTACATTAAATTCACCGTTTTCAAGGATAAAATAAAAAGTTTCTTTTGATGATGATGATGATATTATATAAAACAAAACATTTTTTTAGATGAGTATCATATTATTTATTAAACATTTAATAAGGACTTTATTAAATGGGCTCCCACTAGAATGATAACCCCTTTAGTATACCAAATATATTAGTAGGAGAAGATCCATATTTCATTAGGTAATTATTCCACTTGGGAATTCCTCTCATCACTTAATTATTTAGATAGGGAATCATCAAAACAATATCATATATATTTATTAGATAAATGATAAGATTTCCTTTTATCTAGTCCATTATATAGATAAAATAAACTCTATTCCTTTGATATATATATTAACACAATATAACTTAGGGGAACCCTACTTTAGAAAACATTACCTAAGTATGATCCATTGGAACACATTAAATGATTGCTCTATAGAAGATAATTCAATGGAACCCTACTTTTAAACAGCCTACCAATTTGAATGATTGAATACTAGACACATGACCATATGGAAGGAATATCAAACTTAGTATTTTAATGGGATTCTATTCTCACCATAATATCTAATATTATTACCTTTTATGTGCGCATTCTTCAAGTAATTTAGTTTTAAATCCTATTCCCTACAACATATCAATATTTTCAGACAATATTGATGTGTAAATATTTGCACAACCCAACAATTTGTTTTACATACCAAAAAATTGAAGTCAAATATATTCAGACATATCCATATGCATCATATGCATAATTTAAATGAACACTTCATATAAGGTTTTAGAATCATATGAGTTTGAAAATTTTCACATGAGTATGTCCAGAGTGATAAACCCATTCACTTTACTAGATAATGAATAAGCCTCTAGGTAAGTATGTAGTATAACCTAGTGTCCCTCTACCCGAGGATACATTACTTAATAGAAAATAAAATTCATCATAAGACTTATGCCTAACATGAACAAACAATATTCAATAACTAAAGTTAATATAATAACATCAATTACTTATTGAGGTCAAGTTAGATGAAAAAAATCAACATCATACCTAGCATGTATTTATAGGATCTATATTATAAATATTTTATCATTTTAAACCAAATAATACACAATATTAATTTTTTTCAAACAATTTACTAAACATGAACATATAAGGGAATAACCTTTAAAATAAATGAACTATTCAAATATTAAACATGATATACATATTTATGAACTATTCATAAATAATATATTACTATAAACACTTTTATAATTTTGAGTTTTAACTTTAGGGACATTCCATAATTTTGAATGTAAACATTTTATATTACTTTTAATACGAACTATTTCATATTTATCATTATATTTCAATTCTATTTGAAATAAATGATATTATTGGAATTACAAACAATTTGTAATTAAATTTCTACTATGAAAACATTTTTCAAAATCTAAATATCATATAGTAAATAATTATTTAAATCAGGATCATATCAATCACTAAAAGACATTATAACGTGGCTTAACTAATATCCAAATAAGGCTTCTTTTTTATTTTAAATAATTCAAAATTATTAATTATGAAAAATTTATAATATGAATATAAATGTTTTATATTTACACCTTGTTTCATAATTTTAAACGCTTTATATATTATTTTATTATGATTTATTTATAAACACCATTATTTCAATATAATAATAAATTTCATTTAATTTATGAAAGGGTACTTCAAATACGAACATTTAATATTTGGGAATAAAATATTTTATAAACAATTTATTAGTTATATATATTTTTTAAAAAATTTATTTATAAACATTTTATAACTTAAAAAATATAAAAATACCATTAAAATCATTTAATAATTTAAAACCCGTTTTTTAATTTTTATTTTATTTTCCCTTATATAGGAACCCAGTCACATGTAATGGTAATCTTGCTCTGCCCTTACGCATGAAATCCATGTAACGATTAACTGATTCTAGGTCCCTTTTGTAAAGGAAAGTTATTTATTTTCTTTACACAGCATAAAATTAAGTGTTTTTAAGGGAATTATGTTTACATATCTATAATTTCATAATGGTACATCATGTCTTACCTTTATGTAATCATGCTTCGCATTTGGGTAAGTGGTTGGTCACCCTTACGTGGCTCTGAGAAAAACTAGGATACCCTCATTTAATACGTTTATATAAGATCCCACATATAGGTAACATAGTTTATAAATTTACGAAACCACCATTTTCCCTTTCACATGATTTTAAAACCCTATACTACCTTTACACATGAGGGTAATTACCTTTACGCAAACCATTTCTATAAGGGTAAGCCTCAGAATTTTTTTCTTGTGTAAGGGTAATTCCTAGTTACCCTTATGCATATATGTTGTGTAAGTGTATGGGATTTTATACCTTTATGCAACCCATATATGTAAGAGAAATCATTGGGTTACCTTGATATATCCCAGTGTGTAAGGGTAAACCCTATGGATAACCAAAATACGAGAAAATGAAACGAAGCTATGTTTTCCATTTTTATCATGATTTTTATGCAGGATTGGATAAATCATAATCATAACCTACTATAATAACAATTTTAAGTTTCTTATAAATCTAATAAAACTTATTAGATTTAGTAGAATGACTTAGAAACCAAATATATGTATCTTTTATACATGATATTATGAAAAATGCATATAAAAAATAGAAATGAAGAACACTGTAAAAGTGAGAATACCATTCACTGAGGATCTATTATCACCATTGATCTTTGTATTCATATGTGTGTGATAAATATCACACAGTAAAAAACAAAATCATGCCACCTCTATATTGTATCTGTGTGATAATCTTAATCACATTTCATACATGAAGGGTTCTCTTTTCTGACAAGATGTGCAAGAATCTTGGCATGAAAAAGAAGATGGAGAAAGTAGTTATGGGGCTTTGGTGTTTTTTTCAATGTATAAGAATAATAGTCATACTGCCAATATATGGAATTGGGATTTATAAATTCCTAGTTTAAGCTCCTAAAAGTGCATGCATTAGCTCCTTTTTTTAATTCATGAGTTAACCCTTCAGCTAGTATAAACATTAATCATCTGAATTCAACTCCACTTACACATTTTATATTATGAAATGAACCTATTAATGATATCCAAAGTGATAAAATGTGTTTAGTGTACACCACACATTAAATAATATATCTTATGTGTATGAGAACCAAAATTTTAAGGTAGTATATATATAAAATATATATTAAAAAGAATTTAGGGTATATATTCATCAATTTTAATGTTTATTATTTAAGGAAATTATAAAATAAAAATATTATTTCTAGGTTTCATCAACTTAATATTGATAAAAATATTCTATTTGATTCATGTAAAATGGGAAAGACACAAAAATATTATTTTAATCCTTTCAATTAAGATTCTAATTTTTGTCTATTGGAACTCATTCACATGGTTTTTTGGACAATATATAACAGTAATCCATGTTAGAAAGTACATTATTTTTATATTTGTTAATAATTTATTTTGATTTAAAATGGATTACTTTTTATGGGTTCAGATTAAATGTTTTTCTTGTATTTTTATAATTTTTTGTGAGCTTGTATAGAATGAAAAAGATTCCAAAATTATTTCTTTATGATGTAACCATGGGGGGGGGGGGGGATTGAAATCATTAATTTAATTAATATTTTTGAAAACATGGTTTAAACATACATTCTTTTCTTGTAGGGAACCTCAATAGAATAGTATTTTTAAAAATAGTAATAATAATTTATAAGAAATTTCTAGAAAAATTTTATGTAAAATTAATATTCCAAGTAATTTTTTGAGATAAAGATATTAACACAACATAATAAATTATAAAAAAAAGTTTTAATAAGTACTAGATTGAAGAAAACAACCTATGAGTTAGGGAATATTATAAAACCAAAAGTTAGATAGTTTAAATTGTTTGGATAAAAATTTTATAACATTAACAACAAAGATAATATAGGAATGTTTCATCCAAAGGTAGATAAAGGAAGCATTCTCAGATATTTATCAAATTCAAAATCATATAGAGCTTTTCACAAAAGACCAATGATAGTTAAAGAATAAAATCATTTAATATTTGATTAATTTAATCCATTTGATCAAAAGGAAACAAAAATTGACAGTTTATAGGATTTTTTTATAAAACTGGATACTTTATCCTCTTCTTAACTATAAAATGCAATATTATATGAAAATTGTTAAGAGAAAACTATTACTAAAAGATATAAAAATATTAAAACTAAAATTGAGTTGCCTATAATAGATAAAGACTTAAAAAATGATAAATTAGAAAATGTTATAGGAATTTTTTTTGAGGATGTTAAGATTAAATGAATTACTGGAAACCATGATGAATGTTTTTACTTATCATCTTAATACAAACCAAAAACTATAAAAGAATATTTGAGTGATGATATTTGGGTATTAGAGATGGAAGATGAACTAATATAGTTAAAAGGACTAATGTTTAGGAATTAATTGATAGGCCTTCATATTACACTATTATATGAATTAAATTGTACTTTTTTAATAATCAAGATGATCATCGGTTGATAGTCTGAAAAAATGGTGTATTGTTAGAAAAATTTATAACTATGAAGAAGGTATTTATTTTTTGGAAAATTTTTATCCAATTGTAAAATTATAATCTATTGGGATCCATCTATTTTATTCATCATATATGAATTTCAGAATTTTCAAAATGGTTATAAAATCAAAATTTTCAAATGGTTGTAAATCATATTTTCCCATTTGTTTTCTTATTGTGATTTTTTATGTTGAACAACGTACTGGTTTTCAAAATCCGTACTTTCTAATTTATTTTTATGAAAAAATAAAATCTATTAATGGTCTTAAAAACACACATAGATCTAGGAAGTAAAGTTAAAAATATTTTTTATTATCAATGTTTTTTATAGGCTTTTCATATCCAACATTATTTTAGAAAACTTCATCTTATGATAATCTACTGATTCAAATTTTTGTTAATGATGTTATTTTTGATTCACCTAACCAAAAAATGTGTAAAAAATTTTCAAAATTCATGAGAAGGGAAATTTAAATTATCATGATGGGTGATGTCGTTCATGGTTTTCCAATATTAAAAAAATAATTTGGGAATGAGATAAATCAATGTAAATATATACATACTATGGTTAAGAATTTTGGAATTGAAAATTGTAGGATTTATACAACTCCTATGAGTTTTAATATAAAACGTAATAAAAATAAAAAAAAAAGAAAAACATTGAATAACCAGTTATATAGTGAAAAAATTAGGATTCTATTGTATCAAAATGATAATTGAAGAAATATTTTGTTAGTTTTACTTTCATGTACTATTTTTTAGGAAAATCCCTTAGATTATCATTTAAAACATCCAAAATAATATTAAGATACTTAAAATGTATTGTTTCTATTTATCTAATTTTTATAAAAATATTATATTTTATTTAATTTCATATTCTAATGCTGAATTTGGAGGGTGCATGCAAGATATATAGATTATATTTGGAACCTTCCATATTCTATATAAATCATTTTTTTCTTATTCGAGTAAAAAATAACATTCTGTTTCATTGTATAATACTGAAACTGGATATACTATAGATGGTAGTTTATGATCATATGTGTTTTTGATAAAACTAACCATAATGGATTTTGGATTCAATTTTAATAACGTGCCTCTCAAATTTCATAACAAAAGTGTTTTAAACATTTCTAAAAATTCAATATGCCATTTAAGAAAGATGAATATTTATATTAAGAATCACTTATCAAGAGATCAGAAGAATAGATTGTTATTTAAATGGAATTAGTTAATTTTTAAAATCAATTAATGGATATATTTATTAAACCCTTTAAACAGGAAGGATTTGATTTCATTAAATGTGAATTAATTTTTTTAATTTAAGTGAGACTGTATTTTTTATATTAAGTATTATAATTTATTCTGTGTTCTTTTTAATTATACATATGTGTTTTATTTAGTATTTTGTAATTACTATTGCATGAGTGTTATATTTATTTATTTTCTCATTTATTTACCTCATTGGAAACATTAATACATGTTATTCATAGTATTACTTGTTAAGAGGTTTTTGATCTCTTAATCTCTATAACCTCTATATAGAGTAAAATATCGATATCTAATATAATATTTAATCCTTGATCCTTTAAGATTCATCCTTTTTCCTCTTATTGGAAAAGAAAAGTGATATGATCATGAAAACTCTTGATGTTCGAAGAAGGAAAAGTTGATCAGTGGAGAAAGAATAAGATTACTAGGAAGGTTGTTGAATTTGTTTTGAAAAGTGGAAAAAACCAAGTATTTAGGATTATTTTACTTATTCAAAAATGGGATTATTATTTTGATGCAAAAAATACTTGAATTTTTTTGAGAAGGTTGATTTGGAATTATATAGGAATTTTTAGTCCATCTTTTCCAAGAATAAAGATATGATTTCATCAAAGGAAAATGGAAAGTATATTACCATTTCGATAGTCTAATGAATATGGTTTTTTTCATTCAATTGTTAGTTGGGGATAATGATGGAAGGCCTACTAAAATTATGAATTCTCATTTGGGGTCTACAATCATAGATAATAAATTTATAAAAGATATAAATCCGATATGTTATCTAAGTCATATTTTGATACTATAAAAACTCAAATGAATTATAAATATAATTTAGAAGACATAAAATCATAGATTATTTCTAAGGTTTATTTTGATATGATAAAAAATATGACGATTACTCAATTTGAGTTTTTTAAAGAGTCTCCCGATACTTAACCAGTTCACACAGATGTTTTAAATTATTATTTTAAAGAAACCAAATATCTGAGAGATGAAATCAAAAATAGTTTCTTATATTTAGAGTATGATTAATGAAAACTTTCAATCTCTAATATTTGATTTAGTATCTATAGATAATTTTAGTGATTCAAAAATATATTTATCTTTAGAAATTAAGGATGAAGAATCTGAGATAAATAATTCTTTTAGGAGTTGAGAAAAACTCATCTCATTTATAGAGGTCTCCTTTACTCGATTAAAGGAAGGCCTTGTATAAAATATTGGAGAATATAATAATATTAAATAGTAGTTAAATGATTTTTAAATCCATTGGAATGGTAACTTCAGGTGTTCAAATAATAATAAAATAATTTTCTAAAATGGATTTATAATATGACCCTACTATCATACTCATCTCCTAGAGAGTTTGCGAGTAAAAAATCTAAGAATTAAAGATACTTGTGTGAAAGAAAAGAAATTATTTTTGTATATAGAAACAAGACGAATCTATTTATACAACCACTACGTCTATCTCTGAATTCTAATTAGAATTTATAATGTATTTATTAGAAGACTATGTGAAACAATAATATCTAGATTAACGATATGACTTTTTTGTTCATATCATCGGTAGGGTATCATGTTTTTTCTTGATTTATTGAAGAATTAAATTTTATATATATATATAGAGTTTTTGGGAAATTATTTTTTCAATTTGGGGGAAAACCAATTACTCAAAACCATTCATCTATATATGTTGATGTAAGAGGGATATTGAGATATATTTTTACACCACCAAGATCTATCCATGAGCACACTGTGAATGATATTACTGCTTCCTGAAGGGAAGTCTCCAATGGTTCCAGATCATCTTCATATATAGACGTCCAGTTACCATTCTCAAAAATTGAAAATTTTAAAAACTCTAAAGCTATGTTATTATAATTAGATGGTGTTTCTATACCAAACTGATTTACCTTTGAAAACAAAACACTTAGATATTTTAAAGTTGAACCACATCCTTCACTACAGAGACCTCTAGTAATTAAATGTGGACCTATTCCTCCGCTTGTTTCTCCTCCTTCAACCAGTCCTCTTACTTAATACATTAGAATATATTAACCTTGACATTTAAGAAAACCAAACAATAGTCCTATAAAATGATGTATTTTTGTTTCAGGTATATTTTACTTAGTTAAAACTATTTTTTGGTTCTTGATATAATTGTTTTGTTATTTATTTAACATAAGTTAATTACCTAAATCCTTATTCATTTTATCTATATATTCTTATAGAATAATTATTTTAGTTTGACAAATGAATTTTATACCCAACATTTTATAAATTATTTTGATATAAAAAGGGGGATAAATTAAGAAACAATAAAATTCCATCAAATATTAATTATTTATTTCAATATGAAGTATAATATATAAAATAATTACATAAAATATACTTTTTTATGATTTATCATTGAAATTATGAGAAAAATTATTCTATAAAATTCAATATACATAATTAATCTCTAATATCCTTAAAATTTTATCTCTAATGTTTATGGGGTTTTTATTATAAAAAAATGGGGGATTATTATACACATTAATATTATTCCAAGATATCCAATTTAATCATATTTTCTTTTGATCATAATAAAAACAATTTTCTGTTTTACTGATGAGTTCTCTTGATGTTTTAAAAACATGTTTCTTTAGTTTCTAAATGATTGTTCGTTTGTGTTTCATTCTATTTTTGATAAAAAAATCTAATTATTGTTGAAATATTATGTAAAGAATTCACTTATGTGAATTCAATAACATACATTATCTACTTATGTGAATTTAATTATATGAGTAATCTACTAAAATTATGTAATATTATGTATGTGACTTGTTTACACGGTTGACATATATGTAGTGATTTATATATATAGTTTCCTCTTATATAGATGTTTCACTTACATGAAGAATGCTTATATGAATAATGTTTACATGGATAATTTCATTTTTTTATAAAATTGAAGATGAATCTTACATTGTAAAATCTTAAGAATTTTTCTGAAAACTACACTCTTATAGTTTTTAATAAAAAATTAATCAAGGATTAATTCCAATAACATTAAATAAATTTTTTCTTATTTAACTATTTTTTCTAATTATAAGGAAGAATGACTACTCTAACATTCAAATATTTCTAAAACTTTTGAGGAGAATATCATAGAGAGATTAGAAAAAATATATTTTTATGAGTATTACATATATCATAATTGGTATTTATGATAAAAAAAATTCCCCATTATCTCTTTATGAACAGAACAATTTTTTTTAAAATTTTTCTTCATAACAATAAGAGTTTGGGAGATCTAAATATCTATCAATTTTGAATTGACTTCTTCTTTAATAATTATTTCTAAAGATATATATGTTCTTATCATATATGTATAAGAAAAAAATAAATGAAAAATATTCGACTACTGATTTTTTATATGAATATATATTTCATTAGAATTTTTTTCATAGGTATCTATTAAATAAATATTAATTCTCTAAATGTTCTTCATCATCTCTCAGTTTCTACTTGAAATTATGCACTAAACCAGATTCCCTTTTGTATTCATTTTATTATTGTTTTAAAGTGTTAAATACTTGTTATTATTATTGTTTTAGGATTTTGGTTAATTCTAGTAAAGGGAGATCCTATTAAAAGCTCGTGGATAATTTATAACAAGTCTTAGTGACTTGAACTCACCTGTAATGTCCTTGGTAGAAAATGGATTGAATAAAAATCACCAATCTCACATCGAGTATTGGTAGAGTGGACAAGGGGAGACTCTTTGATCCCCAAAATAATATAAAAACCATATGTGTCCTACTCACTATTCACTTATATATTCCACTACATAAACAATTTATATGGAAAAGTATATATTTGAACATATTGTAATTGTAAATTTTTTATTTAGAAAGAGTTTGAAAAAATAAACCCCCTTCTTGAGTTATTGTGAAGTAAAAGTAGAAAAAATGTTTTAGTGTGGTCTAAATTTATTCCCCAGGATAACATAAATATGCATATTTACGGTGTTGAAATTTTACCATTTTTGAAATTGTATTCTTATTTATAAATTAAAATATATATACATATTTTTATTTTTTTATATTAGAAATATTTTATTTTCTAAATTTTTTTAATCATACTTACATTGAACTATATTTTAAAATATATATAAATTATTAAAATGAAAATAAATTATCCAATTTCTTTTAAAATAAATACATATCTATTTTACCATTATTATAAAAATTTATTAATATATATGTGTGTGTGTGTGTGTGAGTGCATGCGTGTGTGTTTCTATATATATATATTAATAAACATATATTTATTTATATATACTTTATAATATATGTATATATATATATATCGATGTGTGTTTTAAAATAATTAAATACTGTTATATATATATATTTGTGTGTTTGTGTAAAAAGAAAAATTGACTGGTATTATAGTAAGGGTTCTTATTAAGACTATGTTAGATGTGGGATTTATCAGGAACCAATTCCTCCGGCCCATCACTTCTATTCCCAACACATAAGCCCTTAAATTTGTGATAGGAGGACCATCCCATCAAAACTTATATGTCTTCAACCATTACTTATGGTATCTTATGTGAGATTGGATTTTCACTAAAAAATATTCCCATAAAAATATAACCACTCAGTCATTCTTCCCATTCAAGAATAACCCATGAAATCCAAAATATTACTTGTCTATTTTCTCATCACCAGGACTCACCACCCCTATGCTACTATCAAGAAGGAATTCGATACAAGTCACAATGGATCCAAATTATTTAATTATGACCCCATTATAATTTTAAAACTCATTTTGGGATATTCCACCCACATCACACCTGTGAAACACCATGGCTCTTATTCCACTTTTCAGGAACAAATTTCTATATCCCCACCCTACTAAGTTTAATAAATAATCCCTTCTAGGTTTCCATCCTAAATCAAATTATTGATAGGATTATTTTCCCTTCCAATCATAAATTTCATCCACCATTCCTCAAATAAATTGATATGGGAATGGGTTTTCACCCAATCAGATTGAATCCGACCACCTTCAAATTAATTTATTATTTATGAGTCATCGTATCATCTATTTTTTTCATGAGGGGATGGTGTCCAAGAACTATTTTATATCATTATCAAAACATAAATAAACATTTCAATCACTTTTATGAGTACTAATAAAATCACTAATAAATGAAGAATTTTATCAATATTTAAAAAAAATCTAATTAAAGTAAACATTTATCAATTATTTTTAATATCGATGATAAAATTAGTCTATTATTACAGCTAGATCCTAGTGATAATAAAACTTATCAATCCTTTATCAGTAATGGAATTATTATTTCATTATTTAGTATAGATAAATTGTATTTTGAGGGATGATAAAGCCTGAATTTATAGTGTTGTTTTTATAATTAAATGTTTTTATCCTTTAATAATAACATTATAACATTAATGATGTTTTTATGATATACTTATTAAATTGATTAATGTGTAATATTTCATATTTTGGTTTGAATGAATTGATACAGACATTAATTTATGATTTCGATATGTTTAATGACATGAATAAATAATTAATTATGTATTATTTTTCTATCAATTTTTCTTTGAAATTTTGAGTTCATTATTTTTATTTTTTTTAGACTTTCTATCATATTAATAAAAAAACAGTGAATTGTGAATCAATGAAGTAATGAATGAAGAATGTGAAGAATATAAAAAATAACCCTCCTACAATCATTAAATTATGAATTCCAATATGGAGGGTCGAAATGATATATTCAATGAAAATATGTGACTCATTATTCAGATCTATTTAATAGTGAAAAAATATATTTAAAATATATTTTTGGGGGGTTTTAACATATTTTTTGTGGTTAATTTTTAGTAAAAAATGTAGTAAATATATTTTTAATGTTAGTTTTTGTAACTAGGATTAAAATTTATGATGACATTGGTTATTTTGGATAATAATATAGAATACAACTTTATAAAACTTTTCACATCGATTATTTGATTAAAAAATATTAAAAATAACCCATGAAAGAGGAAATTTTTAATGTCGGTTTCTTAAATAACCAATGAACAATTTTTTTTTGCAATTTTTTTTAATAGAACCTAGAAACATAAAAAATTATTTTAGAGAATCAATGAAAAAATTATCACTTGAAAAAAATACTAGTTTCCATGTAAAATTTGAGATTGAGATGATAAAAAAAGTATTTTACAATCATAGAAATAATGGAAAAGTGTAATCATTCAAAAAATTATAATTATAATCTAAGATATTATAAATAATGAAGTAAATAAAATACCAAATTTGAATAATGATATAATTCATTGGATTTTATGTATATACAAAATCATTGATGTCCAACACTTCTTTCATCACTTATAATGCCCTGAGATTTTAAAAGAGAAAAATCGTATTCAATAGCATATATATCAAACAAAAAAACAATCAATGATATTGTAACACCCTAAGACTTTATGATATATTTATTTTTAAAAACATTCTATCTCATTGATATCCTTTAATGTACACAATATTGGGTTGACCAAAACACGATACTCTATTGAAATATCGTTTTTTAATCATGACCATTATCACGAACCAACACGGGTCGACCCTGAACTAGTCACTCGAGCCAGACCATGGCATGGCCCAAGGGGAATTTCCGATCCCCACCAGCTGGAAAATAGTGTCGGGCATCAAATATTTAACTGTTGGGAATGATTTGGCCCATTAAAAAAGATAACCAAACAAATAAAGACTGACAATAGGAGAATAAGGCTACCAGCAGAATGAAAATAAAACTAACCAAACTCAGGGTTTGAACCAACTCTGTGTGACCCCACAGTTCACTCTCCGACTCAACGATCAAGCATCGCCCAAGCAGATCACACTCAAGTTATATCCCACACAAACACTAAAAACAGAAAAGAACTATAGGCGTGAGTATTAAAACTAAGTTGGCTAGCCCTTTATCTATTCCCAATACACTACCTTTAAAATAAAAGAAACATTATTTCATGTTTGAACTATAATTTATAAAAGTATGATTTTCTAAGTATTTTACTAAAAAGAAAATTACTAACCATTTCTTTTAAATATTTTCAAATATTAGTTCATTTGATTTGTATTGGTGGAATTTTTAAAAAGAGAAAGTGATGTTTATATTTTCAAATTTGTACAAAGAGGAATAAACTCTTTCATTTGAAAACCATTTTTTAGAAACCATGTCAAAACCAATTTATCACTTTCCAGGGAATACGATTTACAAAAATACACAAAAGTAAGTACACAATAAGGGCATTGTAAAAAAATACATACAAGTACCAAATCATCACTACAAGTAACTGAAAGTCAATAGACATGGGTGAATCTAGGAGATCAAGAATAAACCAGAAGACACCAATACCTGAGATATCATCCCTCTTTACATGTCACGCATGATGAGATCAAAATTCTAAAAATGCTCGACCATCCTTTCTCAGGAATGTTGATGGAAAATACTATAGTAATAAACCCAATATATCCACCTACTAGGGCCACTAGTCAGTACCATAACCTACAAGTTGGGCACTCATTCTTAGAATATTCTATCAATATTCCAGATTCCTATGTCTCAAGTGTATGGATAGGGGGCGATCCAACCAATGCCAACCGAGCATCCACACACACACACACACACACACACATATATATATATATATATCACAACATGCATCACCCCTGGACACTCCATGGGACAACCTATTGCCTTTAAACTACTCAAGCACTCGTGAGCCTCTAAGCATGACCTCCCACCAATCAATCGCAACCAAGGAAAGAGAGTTATCCTAGGAGGGTTTTCATCAAAACATTTTCAACATTTTCCATGAAGTGCCAAACAGTAATTGAACACATTTCACAATCCCCACTTTAAAAAAAATTAAAATTCTTGTTCACGCTTCTGAATTAACCATTTATCATTAAAACCATAACTATACTTGAAATTCAGTGAATTATTTTTAAATGAACAATGTGCAGTCTTTCACTATTGTGCGTTCGCTCAACAAGAAAATATTTCAAGTGTCGTGTATAAAATAAGTATAACTTTTTACATTAAGTAATTATTTAAAAATTAATTATCTAATACTATTAAATATTTATTAAAATTAATAAAATATTTAATTCAACAATTGGTGTGCGAAAACACAACAAAACGACACCAATTTTTACACCAAAAAGAATTGAATTATAAATTTGCAAAATAAATGAATTAATCTTAAGTTGCACAATAATATTTAGCACACATATACATATAGGGTGCAAACAGAGTGAAATAATGTAACTTAAATTTTTAAAATCAGTTCAATGGGAACCTACCTCAACTCGCTGATCAGTTACGACGATGACACGACATGTCTCAAACTCACACACAAGTACACGCAAGCCAATGATTGCGGTAACGCGGGGTTACCCTGCTAACCCGATACAACAAAAGTAAAATAATATAAAACACAGAAACACTAGCCACAAGTAACCCGAAAATTAAACATCACAAAGGTAACTACAAAAAAACATAAACATTAATTTAAAATAATCAAAACAAGAGACAGTGCACACCTCACCCGAACCCTAGTGCAGGCGAAACAATGCAAACCCAAACCGCTCGAATTCGGTGGAAGATGTCAGAAAGATCCAGAACAAGACCCAAGGAGGTCTTCACCTACTCAAAAATGAGTCTCAAACTAAAGAGGGAATTGGAGGGGTCGCACGCATTGGAGAGGTCGCCAGCGAGGTAGGTCACAGTTCCAGCTGGTGCGCGCCGGAAATGGCGGAAGGCACGGAGCGACAATCCGCGGGTGGCTGGAGGCCGGAGCGGTGGTCGGAAGCCGACCAGACTGGGGAGGCCATGATGGACCAGGAGGGGGTCATGCCAGAGAAATGCGGTGCCAGAAGGTGGGTGTTGTGGGAAGGCGGCTTGATGGAGCCAGGCACTACTGGAGCGTAGCACAACGGGAGGCAGGTGCTGCCGGAGGGCAGGACGGTGAAAGGCAAGGTGCAGCACCAGAGGTAGGAGATAGACACAGAGGGTAGTAGGAGGAGAACATTGTAGGAGGAAATCCAACACGTCGGGTTGCTGCAGGGCTTGAGGGTGGCCGATGTAGGGGCTCGAGGGTGAGCGCTAGGTGAGGTCGGGGACGCAGGGTGCTGCAGTGGCTGCTGGATCACGACAAGGAGGCGCTGCAGAAGTGTGGAGGGCAGGGGTCAGACTAAGAGGGGAGCATGGGGAGCTGGATGGTAGAGGGGATGGTGCGACCTCGCTGGATCGGGGAAGAGAAGGAGGCCACCAAAAGGGTCTGGCGGCGCAAAGAGTAGAACAGGGAGGGGGGTAGCCCGTGATGGGAAACAATGAATTGGGGGGGGGGGTAGAATAGGGTTTTGGCTATTTTTTGTTTTTATTTTATTATATTGATAATAATAGTAGTAAAAATTATAATAAAAATAACAATAATAAAAAATAATAATAATAATAACAGAATAATAACAATAATAATAAGAATATTAATAATAGTAGTAGTAATAATACTAATGAAAATTTGAAAAAAAATAATACCAATAGAAATTTAAAAAGAATAATATTAAAATAAATTTAATTATAATATTATAATTATAATATTCCAAAATTATATTAACATGACGATGTAAACATTTATAAAAATTAGTTATCTTAAGTATCGATAAACTATGCGTTTGCCAGGGCCGAACGCACGGGCACCGTTAACAACGCGGTTACCTCGCACTGGCCCGAGACCCACCGAAAATATCAATGTTTCAAAAACTAAAACTTGGACCCAAAACCACTCTATCTAAAAGACATGGGACCTATAAAATAATAAAATAAAATAATATATATTGGATTTTGAGATCTGGGTGTGATAATTCTCCCCACCACAAACACTTTCTGCCCCCATAAAGTCATCAAGCCAAAAGTTGACAAAATTAGAGTCTATGCCCCCGGCCAACTAGAAGGATCCAAGAGGCTCGGGGTGACCATTACCCACACACATCACACCCGACCAACTCAAGAACAATCACTTCCCGAGGTTGAGGGGAGAACATGAGATGGTTCTTCCCACTATAAGAATTTACTAATTTAGAAACCCTTGAAACCGGAACAAACCACCCTCACTAGGGGGGCGAATGAGGGAACATCCAAACAAAACTTATTCATTTTCCCAACATGGAACAAATAACACACTTGAGCATTTTTCAGAAAACATGCTACGAAACAACCCAACAAATTAAGGATAAATAATTAACTCAACACCTCCCATCAATTTCACAAAACAAAAATCCCCCTAACAAAAATAGTTGAGACCAACACAAAATCAAAACAGGTCTATTCATTCACGGCCGACACCATTTAAAGTGACCGAGCAATTTAAAAACCACGCTGAGAGAAGATAAGACCGCTTGGATTGTGTTGGAAGGGACTCATCACACCACTACAACAAGGATGTGTTTATGATAGCGACAAGAATAGGACAAGGAAATTTCAGATATTTCTATCCCAAAACTGAAAACATTAATCGGACCGAGGTTCCACACACACTCGACAACTCTTGACTGTGCGCGAGATTCACTCGGAAACCTGTGGTAGGGGCCCTAATGGCTGAAGCATATCCCACCTCTCAGTTAGACATTTGCATCCTCGGATTCCTAACACCTTCCTCCCAATTGAAGCTTCTTTCAGAACTCTCCCTGGTGGCCCGAATAGTTTCACGGTAGCAAGACTTCGGAGGGATGCGACAAGGAGACTTAGAATTCCTGAACCGGCCACACTAGTGGCATGTGAGAGAAGGGTCCAACAAACTGGGAATCAGTACAAACAAATATCCTTGCCAGATGGGGAACCTTCACAGGATCCGACCCCCACCAACTACACCCCAGATGCTAACCACTATGAGACATCCCACCTTTACTAGTCCAAAACTGAACAATAAAATAACTCTAGGTCGGTACAAACCTTAAATACCCTAGGAGTTACCAACAACCCGAAGACACACTATCTTTCCGAACTAGACAACTTCCTCTAATAGACATCAATTACCTCAATAAGAAATAAATACACAAAAAGAACTGGGAACTAGGCATTACACATTAACAACTTCTGGAGGCTTTCTGGGTGGCATACTCATAACAACACGGAAAACAACATCGAAACTAGAATCAAGACAAAACTCAATCAATAAAACAACACAAGCCCATGGAAATATGTCCATAATCCAAACATATACAAACACAAGCATAAATCACTTTTCAAAAACCATTATTTCTTTAAAATTTTAAAACCCACCTATGGAACCTTATGAACCGTCACATGTTCGTTCATTCAATCTCGCTCACATCATCTACAAAAAATTTCCCCTACACACTCTCTGTACATACGCACGCACGTGTGACCCTACATAAGGAGTTCCAAGGTTCAAACACTCTTTTCCTTACCAAATCCAAACACATACCATGTTGTTCTAAACCGATATACTTGGCCTTTAAAAACCCACTTCACCAGTTTCAGAACAATTTAAAAGAAGCCCTTCTAAATTTCAAAATCAGTTTCACTTTTAATGCACACTCACATAAACCGAGATTAAAACGAAACACCACCAACAAAAACCCACTGGAATGGAGAATTAGTGCATACATCTGACCCAGCGACATGGTGGTGAGCCATGCCCCATGTAAGGCATAACACTAAGAGGACCTAGAGTTGGCACTTGGACTTCACATGGGTCACCACACCATGCGAGGCCACAATGTGAACCGATTGGCCTCCATTTTCATCTCTCAAACCAAAACCATCAAATACAAAAGACTCAAATCCCAGACTACCCCTTGTAACTCAGGTCTCATTGCGAGCGGTGGTGATCAGGCACTGACCCGTAACCTACCTTCTGATCCCCGAGAGTCCTAATCTCCTTGTACCAGACACCCTAAGTAATAATAACCTCCCTATGATACCATTTTGTCATGATCTAACCTAGTTCGACCCTGATCTAGTCAGCTGAGCTGGCCCGTGGCATGGCCCAAGGGGCGTTCTCGATCCCCACGGGCTGGCAACTAGTGTCGGGCATCAAAAATCTAACCGTTGGGAACAATTTGGCCCCTGAAAAAAAGATAACCAAACAAATAAAGACTAAAGATAAGAGAATAATACTAGAATTGAAAAGAAAATAAAACTAACCAAACTCTAAGTTCAAACCAACTCTGTGTGACCCCGTGGGTCACTCTCTGACTCAACGATAAAGCATCACCCAAGGCGAGCACAGTAAATCTATAGCCTTTACAAACACTAAAAACAGAAAAGAACTATTGGCGTGAGTGTTAAAACTAATTTAGCTAGCCCCTTATCTATTCCCAATGCAATACATTTAATATAAAAGAAACATTATTTCATATTTGAACTATAATATATAAAATTATGATTTTCTAAGTATTTTACTCAAATGCAAAGTACTAACCATTTCCCATAACCATTTTCAAATCTGGGTTTATTTCATTTGTATAAGTGGAATTTTTAAAAAGGGAAAGTGATGTTTATATTATTAATTTTTTACAAATAGGATTAAATTATTTCATTTGAAAACCATTTTTTAGAAACAACGTCAAAACCAATTTATCACTTTCCAAGGAAAACTATATACAAATATTCACACAAGTAAGTACACAAAAACGACAATGTAAAAAAATGCATACAAGTACCAAATCACCAGAGCAAGTAACTGAAAGTCAATAGACATGGGTGAACCTTGGAGATCATGAATAAACCAGAAGAAACCAATACATGAGATATCATCCCAATTGACATGTCACACATGATGAGATCAAAACACTCAATACGCTCGACCATCCTTTCTCAAGCATGTCGAGGGAAAATCCCATAGTAATAAACCCAATATATCCACCTACGATGGAACACTGGTTAGTACCATATCCTACCAGTGCGACACTAATTCTTAGAAAATTAACTCAATATTCTAGATTCCTATGTATCAAGTGTTGGGAAAGGGGGGGATCCAACTGATACCAACTGAGCATCCAATCACACACACACACACACAGAGATACATATAAAGCACAACATGCATCACCCCGAGCCACTACATGGGACAACCTCTTTCCTTTGAACTAATTGAGCACCCGTGAGCCTCTAAGCATGGCCTCCCATCAGTTTGTCGCAACCAAGGCAGGAGAGTTATCCTAGGAGGGTTTTCATCAAAACATTTTCATCATTTTCCATAAAGTTCCAAATGGGCATTGAACACATTTCACAATCACCACTTTAAAAGGAATTAAAATACTTGTTCCCAATTCCGAAGAAATCATTTATCATTAAAACCAGAACAATACTTTAAATTTCATGAATTATGTTTAAAAGAAAACTGTGCATTCTTTCACTATTGTGCGTCAACTAATGAAGAAAATATTTCAAGTGTCATGTATAAAATAAACCACACTTTTTACATTAAGTAATTATTTAAAAATTAATTATCTAATATTATAAAATATTTATTAAAATTAATAAAATATTTAATTGAACAATTGGAATTCTCAAACACAAAAAACTACACCATTTTACACGAAAAGAATTGAATTATAAATTTGCATAATAAATGAATTAATATTAAGTTGCACAATAATATTTAGCACACATATACATATAGGGTGAAAAAAGCATGAAATAATGTAACTTAAAATTTTAAAATTAGTGCAATGGGAACCTACCTCGACTCGCCGCTCGGTTACGACGATGACGTGACACATCTAAAACTCATGCACAAGTATGCGCAAGACAATGTTTGCGGTAATGCGGGGTTACCCTGCCAACGCACTGCAACAAATGTAAAATAATCCAAAACACATAAAAACTGACTAGAAGTAACCCGAAAATTAAACATTGCAAAGATAACTACAAACAAACATAATCATTAATTTAAAATAATCAAAACAAGAGACAGTGCGTACCTCACCTGAACCCCAGTGTAGGCGAAACGATGGGAACCCAAAACACTTGCCTTTGGCAGCGGACGTCGAAAAAATCTAGAACAAGACCGAAGGAGGTATTATCCTACTCAAAAATGAGTCATGTGATGAAGAGGGAATTGGCGGGGTCACGTGCATCAGAGAGGTCGCCAGTGAGGGTGGTTATAGTTCCGACAGGTGTGCGCTGGAAAGGGCAGAAGGCACGGAGCGGTAATCCACGGGTGGTCGGAGGCTGGAGCGGTGTTCAGAAGCTGACCAGACTGGGGAGGCCATGCTAGACCAAGAGCGGGTCACTCTGGAAAAATGTGGCGCCGGAAGGCGGCACGACGGAGACAGGCGCTGCCATAGTGTAGCACAGCGGGAGGCAGGCGCTGCCGGAGTGCAGCACGGAGGAAAGCAGGGTGCAGCACCGGAGGCAGGATATGGACAGGGAGGGTAGTAGGAGGCGAACTCCGTGGGAGGAAATCCGACATGTCGGGTCCCTGTAGGGCTATAGGGTAGCCGGTGTAGGGGCTCGAGGGCGAGCGCTGGGCGAGGTCGGGGATGTGGGGTGCTGTAGCGGCTGTTGGATCACAACAGGGAGGTGCTGCAGAAGTGAGGCGGCAGGGGTCAGACAAGGAGGGGAGCACGGAGAGCTGGACGACATAGGGGAGGGTGCGACCTCAATGTATCAGGGAAGAGGAGGAGGCCACCAGGAGGGGATGGTTGCGCAAAGAGACGAACAGGGTAGGGGGTAGCCCGCGACACGAAACATGGAATTGGGGGGGGGTTAGATTAGGGTTTGGGCTATTTTTTTTTCTTTTCATTTTATGATATTGATAATAATAGTATAAATAATAATAATAATAATAATAATAATACTAGAATAATAACAATAATAATATTAATATTAATAATAGTAGTAAATATAATATTTATGAAAATTTGATAAAAAAATAATACCAATATAAATTTAATAAGAGTAATATTAAAATAAATTTAATGATAATGTTATTATTATCATCTGCCAAAATTATATTAACATGGTGATTTAAACATTTATAAAAACCAGTTATCTTACGTATTTAGAAACCGCAAGTTCGCCAGGGCTAAATGCATGGGCACCATTTACGATGTGGTGACCGCACACTGGCCTGAGACCCACCGATAATATCAATGTTTCAAAAACTCAAACCTGGACCCAAACCCGCTCTGTCCAAAAGACATGGGACTGAGAAAAGAAAAAAATAAAATAAAATAAACAGGATTTTGAGATCGGGGTGTGACAATTATCCCAACAAGAGACACTTTCTGCCCTCATAAAGTCATCAATCCAACAGTTGACACAACTAGAGTCTATGCCCCGACCAACCAGAAGGATACAAGAGGCTCAGGGTGACCATTACCCACACACATCACACCCGACCAACTCAAGAACAATCACTGCCTGAGGTTGAGGGGAGAACATGAGAGGGTTCTCCCCACTACAATAATTTACTAATACAAAAACCCTTGAAACCGGAACAAACCACCCCTACCAGGGAGCCAACACGAGAACTCCCAAACCAAACTCATTCATTTTCCCAACATGGAGCAAATAACACACCTGAGCCTTTTTCAGAAAACTTGCTACAAAACAACCCAACAACTTAAGGATGAAAAATTAACTCAAAACCTCCCATCAATTTCACGAAACGAACATCCCCCTAACAAACACAGCTGAGACAAACAAAAAATCAGAATAGGTCTATTAATTCACGGCCAAAACCATTTAAAGAGACCGAACAATTTAAAAACCATGCAAAGAATAGATAAGACCGCTTGAATTGTGGTGGAAATGGACTCATCACTCCACCACAACAATGATGTGTTTATGACAGCGACAAGAATAGACCAAGGAAATTTCATATATTTCCATCCCAAAACTGAAAACATTAACCGGACCGAGATTCCACACACCCTCGGAAGTTCCTGACTGTGCGCAAGCTTTATCCCAAAACCAGTTGTAGGGGGCCTAATGGCCGAAGCACCTCCTGCCTCTTAGTTAGACATTTGCATCCTCTGATTCCTAACTCCTTCCTCCCAAATGATGCTTCTTTCATAAATCTCCCTGGCGGTCCAGACAGTTGCACGGTAGAAAGACTTCAGAGGGATGAGACAAGGTGACTTAGTATGCCTAAACCGGCCACCGTAGTGGCATGTGAGAGAACAATACAACAAACTGGGAAACGGTACAGACAAATTATAAGGCCCCAGCCTTAAACCTTACTTAATCTTGAGTTATTACAAGATTACACATTGAGGATCTTTTCAGGTTTAGAGATTTAGAGAATTAGATCTTGAAACTTTCATTACACTCCACCTTTAAACAAAGTGGTTACATAAAAGATGGGATTCATTCTTCTAAACAACGGAAACATATTTAAAATAAAACTTGGATTCTTTCTTGACACATCCTTGACTCTATCATCTTATCATGTACCTTTCCCGTGACCTGTGAAAAACATTTCAAAAACTTGGGATGAGCATAAAAATCTCAGTAAGGGATACACAAAGAATGAAAACTGTTAGTTTTTCAAACATCAAGTAAACCATGTATACTCTATCAAAGTAATACCTTCACCTTCATGAAGTAGTAAAAACTCTTCACTGAATAAAGTATCATTACTTACCTTTTTTGTAACCAAAGGATTACCATAAAACCTATATAAAGAACACATAACACATATAAAGGTAACTTGGGACATAAACATACTTAAGTGGAATAACCATACGGTCGACTTCCACACATATCACTTAATGGAATAGCCATACGGCCAATTTCCATACATACTTAATGGAATAGCCATACGGCCGACTTCCATACCCAATGCATTGGAGGTTATAACGTAACCACCCGTCCTGGTATTCACGGCACCACCCGTCATAATGTCCAAGTACCATTATTACACATAAAATATGGAAAATATAAACATTTCAATAACAATATTTCATTTGAAATCACAATAAATAATTCCCAGATATTGAATTAATCAATCCATTTTCAAAAGCCATTTAAAAGAGATTTTTGAATCAAAGTGTCCCATACCACTTTGAAGCTTTTAATGGAATTATAATTTTAAAACATTAATGTCCATATAAATAAATACTGGAAACCATTTTGAAATCATGGACATTAAAGATAAAGATTTAGAATAATAAATCTTTAAAACATTTAAAATGATATTTTTGTTAAAGATTTTTTAACAAAATGAGAGACTCTTGAATACAAATAATAGCGGAATAACATTTAATCCGAACTTTATAATATCATGAGAATAAAAGGATTCATGATATAATATGTCAAAGGATAGTATACACACCATATAAGAGTGAATTGGTGCATAACAACAATGAAGTCTCAAAAGAAATGTAAAATGAGATGAAATCCATTATAAAGAAGGTATCCTTAAATTAAGGATAAATCAATCTCACAATTATGTGTGAAAAATATAAATACACCCAATATAAGTGTATATTAAGTGTAAAACAATCAAAGGTTATTCACACATATTCAAAGGATGACATATTCAATAACTACATGTTGAACACAAAGAAATCGAAATTGGGTTAAGAAGTTCTCTTGGTAAAATTCGACAGCCTAACGGCGTCACATAAAATTTTACATAAAGGGTTGATGAGAGAGATAAAGGGTATCTCATAACTTGGACATAAAATTTACATAAATAAGGATATATAAGAACATATCCCAACATTATAGTATGTGAATTAAAAGACATAACAAAAGAAGTCTTTTAAAAAGAGGAGGGTGAAAGGTTCCCTTACCGACTTGGGTATCTTTCAAAACATACACCCCATGAAAGAAGGACAATAGATCATTGATGTAAATACTCATAAATGAAAGTATATTACACAAAGAGTAGAATAATGGGCAGTACATACACCACTCAATGTAATTTGTGGCAAATGTAGCATAAATCTCACGGGAATAAAAGTGAGATGAAAAATCCCTTACGAAAACTCGGCAGCCTAACGACGCCACATAAAACTTCCGAATATGGATTGATGAGATAAAATAGGGTATCTCATCACATTAAAATAAAATGTACAGCAAGAGGAATATAAAATAACATCCCCCAACATTACAAAGAGGATCTTAAAAGAAGTGACATAAAGGAGAGTACTTAAAAAGAAAGAGAGAGGTTAGATCTCTTACGAAAGTTCGGCAGCCTAACGGCGCCACTCAAAACTTCCAAAATGGATTGATGAGAGAGAATAGGGTCTCTCATCACATTAACATAAAAATTACAGTAAGTTTAATATAAAATATCATCCCAATAACAAGAAATATGAGCTTTAAAAGGAATGACATAAAAGTGTGTACTTAAAAAGAAAGAGAGGAGTAGGATCCCTTACCTCGTATCCGACTTGACCCGACCGTTCTTTAATCTCCTGAATAATAAACTTGAGTTTATTTCTACTTCCTTAAGAACCTTTTTCAAGTTCATTATTCCTTTTATATCACTTATTACCATGTCATAAACATTATGTAATCATTTAAGTTAATAATATTTGTTTTGCCGATATTTGGTTCTTAAGTCGAAAGTGGACTTCTTACAATTACATGTTGTTCGTGTGGCCAAATGTATATTATATAAAGAATTGTATTCATTATGTAGATATCATATATGTCATATATATCCAGTACATTCGTGCATTTATAACATTACATAATCATTTAGAGGTAAGAAATGAAATGCACCGTTCATGGAGACGGTAAGCCGTACGTACGCATGAATGCTACTTTCATTTCTATTTCGTATTTTATAGAATGGAATCATAATGATATAAAGGTATATTATAACTCCAGTATATAATATCATATATAATATCATAGTTCCATCCTTTATACATCCCACATATGGTATTTAACGAATCAAATCACTTTGAGGGGGCGGTAGTCCGCACTTCCTTAAATAAAGATATCGCGTTTACCCATAATAGAAACCATAAAGGTAAGCCCAAAATGAAAAAAACAGAAGATTAAGGAAAACATAAACATATTATATATCATATATAAAAATAGTGACATCATAATGGCCACCTTTGAAGGTGTTAAATGAGTATTGAACAATCATCGTTTCGGGAGGCAGAATTTCGCCATCCACGGAAACCGTATGTTCTTTAACCATTTGATGTAGTTTTGTGAAAGTGTAGCTCGAATAAATCTTGTAACAACATCCTAGTATATTGAAGATACTGGTGTTGTTACAAAAGAAGTAAATAAAAAGAGTTTAGGGGGTTGGAGAAGCAAAATAAAACAAATGAACATGAGAGAATGAATTACCTTTAAAAGTGTAACTCCTTTTGATTTGAGCCTAAAGGCTTCCTTTGAAAGGATTCTTCCCAAAGGTAATCCTCTAGGATGAGGAGAGGGATGTGGAGAGAGTAAATGGGCAGGGGTTGGCCGAGCCAAAGGCTTGAGGAGTGTGTGAAATGAGGTAGAGGTGGGGGCCTTTTATAAGAGGAGAGGAGGGGCACTTTTGGAAAGTAAGAAATATTACTTTATTTGAAAATGTTTTTCGGTTTTAAAAGGTCCCACATTGATATAATTCGTGTATAAGGTGATACGGGTTCGACATACACCCATCCAATAAGTTTTGGACATTTGTAGGTCATAGAGTGTACATTATCTTCTCATTTTATTTAAATCGTCAGATAATGATGTCATCGCTGCATCATTATGATGTCATAAATAATTTAATTTATTTAATAACTAAAAATTATAAACAAATTACTATGATGTAGGAAATCTTTTTATCTTTCCAATGACTATTTATAATAAAATATCTGACTTTTATAACCCCACTTAAAATTTCTTTTAGTAAAACATATCATGTTTGTGTCATTTTTAATTTTAACATTAAATAAATATATATTAATGTCATTTTCCAACCAAAGTGGCTCCATGGGGTCCCCAAGTTGACCCATGGGTTGTCTTGGTCGGCCATGACTCATCCAATAGGAGTAGGACAAGTGTCATGGTGTTTTCATATTTTTATAATATCATTTTTACCTTAAATTACACTAATTACCTCTAATCGCGATTAAAAACTTAATAAGTTACTATTCACCAAAAAATTATTTTTATCCCATTGAACCACATTTTACTTCTTAATGAAAACCATGTATGTCGGATTTTTGAAATTCAAAACACAAAGATGGCAAAATTTCATTTAAACGGAAAAATCGGTTTTTATAAGTACCACTTAGTGGTGTCACTATTCATCAAAAATTGATGTTTTTCAGAAAAATCCCAAAAAATCACCCTAAGCTATATTTGATATTCCGAATTCAAAAATAAAGTCTATTTTACAAAATTAAAAACATATAAGTCACACTAATTAATTTAATAATTAATTCCCGCTGTCAGAGCAAATAGCGTGTTTTTGTGAAACAATAAGTATCAAAAGATTGACACTGGTTTAAGTCTGATTTCAAAGTGAAATTAATTCCAACGACCACTATTGGATTTAATGGTAAAAATATATTCTAATTTCACTTTAAAACCAATTCAAAAGATAATCTAATCATATAAATAAATTATATTAAAAAGAGTTTTTGAATTAAAATACAACATTTTACACTATTCATTAAAAAATGAACTTTATCGGAAAGATACCAAAAATTTACACAAAGTAAAATTTGATGTCCCGATTCTAAAGAAGAGTTTTATTTAGTCCAAAATAATGTATAAGAGTGATCAAAACTATATTTAATGACAGTTCTCCATCAAAAGGCGATAAGTGAACCTTTAGTGAAAATTAGGGTATAAAAGCCTAAAATTGAATTCTTTCTGTATTTTAAGCCTTTATCTTTTATTGGATAAATGTAAAAACATTTAAAAAACATATATAATCATATTTTAGTTATTTCAATCCATTCCCGCCAATACAATGGCTACATTTTAACTACCATTTAAAATAATATTATTTTATTATTAGAGTGCAACGTAAGATTCCCAAGAAACTTGTTGTTGCGTGTTGGGTACGCCATTGAGCATAGCGTCCCCTTTAAATTCATATTAATATTTCATTCACAAATATGGATAAAAATAAAAATGTCAAATTCTTTATTTACCTGGGGTGTTACATCCTTCCCCCCTTTTGGGAATTGCATCCTCGCAATTTTTAAAATTGAGCTTGGAAACATCCTTGAAAGTCCCACATCGGAACAAGAGTCGGTAAAACAATCACTTTAAAATAAAGAAAGATAAGTACAAAGGTCACCCAAGATAACCCATACTAGTATTCCAAGTATGAAAATATGGACACAGAGGAAAAAACAAAGGGTCATGTTCTGATGGAGAGTGATAGAAAACATGTTTAGGAGAAAGTTAACAATAAGAAAATCACAAACTTGTGATGGGTTAAACGGTATTTGATTCCCTAGTAGGAAAAGTTAATAGACAAAAATTTTGTTTTAAGTTACTTTTTGTTGAGGAATTTATTCATAAGGAAACATAATCACTTATCATGTTGACTTTCAACTTTTACTAGATTCCTTAGTCAAACTCATATTTTTTCCAAAAGGCGAGTATTTAGGGAGACTTGTTCGCATTAAGAGTACTATAATCAACTTCTAGAGAATCACCTAATCCACAAAAGAGAACTATATACTTTCCATATCTTTAGACCTTAACCATAACCAAAACCAAAAAGGTTAGTACAAGGTCAGATAATCCAGAAAAGGATAACCCTTTATAAAAAAAATCTATTCTTAATCTCCAAAATTTGTCAAACAAAACCCAAAGTTCAACAAGGATCATACGATAAACAATTTGTCCATAAAATTCTTCAAAGTAAACCAATCTAAGATTTAAACCCAAATGTTTGAAGGATTTAGTCACATATTCTTCCAAGTTAAATCGTAACATTTATCTTCAAACAACATCTGTTGCTCCTAAAGTCTCGTATTGAAAAGTAATTAACCTAATCACATATCCTCCATGTTAGGTTAATCTTTTTCATAAATAACCCAAAATCAACTTACTCTTAATTCATAAAATCATATAACTATAAAGAATCAGTCAAACTAACCAGGGACTTCACGTAGTCCAGTGGTAGGCGATAAATACCAGTCGCACTTTGGTTGTGGGTTCGATTCCCGCATCTTTGTCCGACGTGACGGGTAGTCACACGGTCTGCATGTTGTCCTATTTCCAAAACTATATAATTCTCAAATCATTCCCCAAAAAGGGATAAAATCATCAAAAATATTCATTACATATTTTAACCTCAAGTTTATCTCATGCCTTTCATTTTCCAGCATATCATATAATAACCCATAACTACCTCAAAACTAAGGATCATATAAACTCTAATGGTTACCTTTATAATTATTACCTGAACATCCACATCGACTGGTCATCTCGTAAAATGATGCATTACAGAACATACCAAGGTGTGGTTGATCATGACTCCTTGATATTTGGTTTAGGACAACCACGAGTTTCCTCATTGAATCCTCCATTTTATCTAGTATCTTAATCAGAGAACCACCACAGTTTCCTTCAAACTTGTTGTCTCTTTGGTGCCTGCTAGATCCATCCATTCACTTAAAACAGAAATGTCAGTGTGAGTATATCAACAAAACCATCATGTACTAATGAGTAAGATAAACACTAAGATATACTTACTTATTCACTTTATCTAAAACTAGGGCTCTTTCTGAAATCCTAACCATTATGGTAATGTCACTTATGCTTAAAGAAAACCCTAACCTCTAAAGTTATCTAAACCAACCTTTGATACCAACTATAAGGCCCCAGCCTTAAACCTTACTTAATCTTGAGTTATTACAAGATTACACATTTAGGATCTTTTCAGGTTTAGAGATTTAGAGAATTAGATCTTGAAACTTGCATTACACTCCACCTTTAAACAAAGTGGTTACATAAAAGACAGGATTCATTCTTCCCAACAACGGAAACATATTTAAAATAAAACTTGGATTCTTTCTTGACACATCCTTGACTCTATCATCTTATCATGTACCTTTCCCGTGACCTGTGAAAAAAATTTCAAAAACTTGGGATGAGCATAAAAATCTCAGTAAGGGATACACAAAGAATGAAAACTGTTAGTTTTTAAAACATCAAGTAAACCATGTATACTCTATCAAAGTAATACCTTCACCTTCATCAAGTAGTAAAAACTCTTCACTGAATAAAGTATCATTACTTACCTTTTTTGTAACCAAAGGATTACCGTAAAACCCATATAAAGAACACATAACATATATAAAGGTAACTTGGGACATAAACATACTTAAGTGGAATAACCATACGGTCGACTTCCACACATATCACTTAATGGAATAGCCATACGGCCAATTTCCATACATACTTAATGGAATAGCCATACGGCCGACTTCCATACTCAATGCATTGGAGGTTATAACATAACCACCCGTCCTGGTATTCACGGAACCACCCGTCATAATGTCCAAGTACCATTATTACACATAAAATATGGAATATATAAACATTTCAATAACAATATTTCATTTGAAATCACAATAAATAATTCCCAGATATTGAATTAATCAATCCATTTTCAAAAACCATTTAAAAGAGATTTTTGAATCAAAGTGTCACATACCACTTTGAAGCTTTTAATGGAATTATAATTTTTAAACATTAATGTCCATATAAATAAATACTCAAAACAATTTTGAAAACATGGACATTAAAGATAAAGATTTAGAATAATAAATCTTTAAAACATTTAAAATGATATTTTTGTTAAAGAGTTTTTAACAAAATGAGAGACTCTTGAATACAAATAATAGCGGAATAACATTTAATCCGAACTTTATAATATCATGAGAATAAAAGGATTCATGATATAATATGTCAAAGGACAGTATGCACACCATATAAGAGTGAATTGGTGCATAACAACAATGAAGTCTCAAAAGAAATGTAAAATGAGATGAAATCCATTATAAAGAAGGTATCCTTAAATTAAGGATAAATCAATCTCATAATTATGTGTGAAAAATATAAATACACCCAATATAAGTGGATATTAAGTGTAAAACAATCAAAGGTTATTCACACATATTCAAAGGATGACATATTCAATAACTACATGTTGAACCCAAAGAAATCGAAATTGGGTTAAGAAGTTCCCTTGGTAAAATTCGACAGACTAACGGCGTCACATAAAATTTTACATAAAGGGTTTATGAGAGAGATAAAGGGTATCTCATAACTTGGACATAAAATTTACATAAATAAGGATATATAAGAACATATCCCAACATAACAGTATGTTAATTAAAAGACATAACAAAAGAAGTCTTTTAAAAAGAGGAGGGTGAAAGGTTCCCTTACCGACTTGGGTATCTTTCAAAACATACACCCCATGAAAGAAGGACAATAGATCATTGATGTAAATACTCATAAACGAAATTATATTACACAAAGAGTAGAATAATGGGCAGTACATACACCACTCAATGGAATTTGTGGCAAATGTAGCATAAATCTCACGGGAATAAAAGTGAGATGAAAAATCCCTTACGAAAACTCGGCAGCCTAACGACGCCACATAAAACTTCCGAATATGGATTGATGAGATCAAATAGGGTATCTCATCAAATTACAATAAAATGTACAGTAAGAGGAATATAAAAGAACATCCCCCAACATTACAAAGAGGAGCTTAAAAGAAGTGACATAAAGGAGAGTACTTAAAAATAAAGAGAGAGGTTAGATCTCTTACGAAAGTTCGGCAGCCTAACGGCTCCACTCAAAACTTCCAAAATGGATTGATGAGAGAGAATAGGGTCTCTCATCACATGAACATAAATATTACAGTAAGTTTAATATAAAATATCATCCCAATAACAAGAAATATGAGCTTTAAAAGGAATGACATAAAAGTGTGTACTTAAAAAGAAAGAGAGGAGTAGGATCCCTTACCTCGTATCCGACTTGACCCGACCGTTCTTTAATCTCCTGAATAATAAAATTGAGTTTATTTCTACTTCCTTAAGAACCTTTTTCAAGTTCATTATTCCTTTTATATCACTTATTACCATGTCATAAACATTATGTAATCATTTAAGTTAATAATATTTGTTTTGCCGATATTTGGTTCTTAAGTCGAAAGTGGACTTCTTACAATTACATGTTGTTCGTGTGGCCAAATTTTTATTATATACAGAATTGTATTCATGATGTAGATATCATATATGTCATATATATCCAGTACATTCGTGCATTTATAACATTACATAATCATTTAGAGGTAAGAAATGAAATGCACCGTTCATGGAGACGGTAAGCCATACGTACGCATGAACGCTACTTTCATTTCTATTTCGTATTTTATAGAATGGAATCATAATGATATAAAGGTATATTAAAACTCCAGTATATAATATCATATATAATATCATAGTTCCATCCTTTATACGTCCCACATATGGTATTTAATGAATCAAATCACTTTGAGGGGGCGGTAGTCCGCACTTCCTTAAATGAAGATATCGCGTTTACCCATAATAGAAACCATAAAGGTAGACCCAAAATGAAAAAAAATAGAAGCTTAAGGAAAACATAAACATATTATATATCATATATAAAAATAGTGACATCCTAATGGCCACCTTTGAAGGTGTTAAATGAGTATTGAACAACCATCGTTTCGGGAGGCAGAATTTTTCCATCCACGGAAACCGTATGTTCTTTAACCATTTGATGTAGTTGTGTGAAAGTGTAGCTCGAATAAATCCTGTAACAACATCCTAGTATATTGAAGATACTGGTGTTGTTACAAAAGAAGTAAATAAAAAGAGTTTAGTGGGTTGGAGAAGCAAAATAAAACAAATGAACATGAGAGAATGAATTACCTTTAAAAGTGTAACTCCTTTTGATTTGAGCCTGAAGGCTTCCTTTGAAAGGATTATGCCCAAAGGTAATCCTCTAGGATGAGGAGAGGGACGTGGAGAGAGTAAATGGGTAGGGGTTGGCCGAGCCAAAGGCTTGAGGAGTGTGTGAAATGAGGTAGAGGTGGGGGCCTTTTATAAGAGGAGAGGAGGGGCACTTTTAGAAAGTAAGAAATATTACTTTATTTGAAAATGTTTTTCGGTTTTAAAAGGTCCCACATTGATATAATTCGTGTATAAGGTGATACGGGTTCGAAATCCACCCATCCAATAAGTTTTGGACATGTGTAGGTCATAGAGTGTACATTATCTTCTCATTTTATTTAAATCGCCAGATAATGATGTCATCGCTGCATCATTATGATGTCATAAATAATTTAATTTATTTAATGTCTAAAAATTATAAACAAATTATTATGATTTAGTAAATCTTTTTAGATTTCCAATGACTATTTATAATAAAATATCTGACTTGTATAACCCCACTTAAAAATTGTTTTAGTAAAACATATCATGTTTGTGTCATTTTTAATTTTAACATTAAATAAATATATATTAATGTCATTTTCCAACCAAAGTGGCTCCATGGGGTCCCCAAGTTGACCCATGGGTTGTCCTGGTCGGCCATGACTCATCGAATAGGAGTAGGACAAGTGTCATGGTGTTTTCATATTGTTATAATATCATTTTTACCTTAAATTATACTAATTACCTCTAATCGCGATTAAAAACTTAATAAGTTACTATTCACCAAAGAATTATTTTTATCTCATTGAACCACATTTTACTTCTTAATGAAAACCATGTATGTCGGATTTTTGAAATTCAAAACACAAAGATGGCAAAATTTGATTTAAACGGAAAAATCAGTTTTTATAAGTACCACTTAGTGGTGTCACTATTCATCAAAAATTGATGTTTTTCAGAAAAATCCCAAAAATTCACCCTAAGCTATATTTGATATTCCCAATTCAAAAATGAAGTCTATTTTACAAAATTAAAAATATATAAGTCACATTAATTAATTTAATAATTAATTCCCGCTGTCAGAGCAAATAGCGTGTTTTTATGAAACAATAAGAATCAAAAGATTGACACTGGTTTAAGTCTGATTTCAAAGTGAAATTAATTCCAACGACCACTATTGGATTTAATGGTAAAAATATATTCTAATTTCACTTTAAAACCAATTCAAAAGATAATCTAATCATATAAATAGATTAGATTAAAAAGAGGTTTTGAATTAAAATACAACATTTTACACTATTCATTAAAAAAATGAACTTTATCGGAAAGATACCAAAAATTTATACAAAGTAAAATTTGATGTCCCGATTCTAAAGAAGAGTTTTATTTGGTCCAAAATAATGTATAAGAGTGATCAAAACTATATTTAATGACAGTTCTCCATCAAAAGGCGATAAGTGAACCTTTAGTGAAAATTAGTGTATAAAAGCCTAAAATTGAATTCTTTCCGTATTTTAAGCCTTTATCTTTTATTGGATAAATGTAAAAACATTTAAAAAACATATATAATCATATTTTAGTTATTTCAATCCATTCCCGCCAATACAACAGCTACATGTTAACTACCATTTAAAATAATATTATTTTATTATTAGAGTGCAACGTAAGATTCCCAAGAAACTCGTTGTTGCGTGTTAGGTACGCCATTGAGCATAGTGTCCCCTTTAAAGTCATATTAATATTTCATTCACAAATATGGATAAAAATAAAAATGTCAAATTCTTTATTTACCTGGGATGTTACACAAATATCCTTGAAAGATGGGGAACCTTCACAAGATTCGACCCCCACCAACTACACCCCAGACGCTAACGACAATGAGACATCCCACCTTTACCAGTCCAAAACTGAACCCTAAAATAACTCTAGGTCGGTACAAACCTCAAATACCCTAGGAGTTCCCAACAACCTGAAGACACACTATCTTTCCGAACTACACAACTGCCTCTAACAGACTTAGACTACCTCGATAAGAAAGAAACACTCAAAAAGAACTAGGAACTGGGCATAACTCATTAACAACTTCTGGGGGCTTTTTGGGTGGCATACTCATAACAACATGGAAAACAACATCAAAACTGGCTTCAAGCCAATACTCAATCAAGAAAAAAACACAAGCCCATGGAAATAGGTCCATAAGCCAAACACATACAAACAAAAGCATAAATATATTTTCAAAAACCATTATTTCATTAAAAAATTAAAACCCACCTATGGAACCTTATAAACCGTCACATGTGCATTCATTCAATCTCACTCGCATCATCTGCGAAAAAGTGCCCCTACGCAGTCTCTATACATACCCACGCACATGTGACCCTCCATAAGGAGTGCCAAGGTTCAAACACTTATTTCCTTACCAAATCCAAACACATACCATGTTGTTCTAAACCGATATACTTGGCCTTTAAAAACCCACTTCACCAGCTTCAAAACAATTTAAAAGAATCACTTTTCAATTTCAAAATCAGTGTCAATTTTAATGTACACTCGCATAAACTGAGATTAAGATGAAACAACACCAACAAAAACCCATTGGAATGGAAAACTAGTGCATACATCTGACCCGACGACATGGTGGTGAGTCATGCCCCAAGTAAGGCATAACACTAAGAGGGCCTAGAGTTGGCACTTGGACTTCACATGGGTCACCACACCATGCGAGGCCACAACGTGAACCAACTGGCCTCCACTATCATCTCTTAATCCAAAACAACCAAAGGCAAAAAATTCAAATCCGGGACTACCCCTTGTAACTCAGGTCTCATTGCGAGCGGTGGTGATTAGGCACCGCCCCGTAACTAACCTTCTAAGCCCCAATAGTTCTAATATCTGTGTACGAGACACCCCAAATAACAAGAACCTCCCTCTGATACCATTTTGTCAAAAACCAACCTGGGTCGACCCTGAACCGGTCACCTGAGCCGGCCAGCGGCATGACCTGAGGGGCGTTCCAGATCCCCACGGGCTGGAAACTTGTGCCGGGGATCAAAAATCTAACCTCTGGGAACGATTTGGCCCATGAAAAAAAGATAACCAAACAAATAATGACTGACGATAAGAGAATAATACTAGCAGCAGAAAGAAAATAAAACCAATGAAACTCGAGGTTCGAACCAACTCCGTTTGACCCCACGGGTCACTCTCTGACTCAACGATCAAGCATCGCCCAAGGCGAGCACACTCAAGCTGTAGCCTGCAAAAACACTAAAAATAGAAAAGGACTATAGGCGTGAGTATTAAAACTCAGTAGACTAGCACGATATTTATGCCCCATGCACTACCTTCAAAATAAAAGAAACACTATTTCATGTTTGAACTACAATTTATAAAAGTAAGACTTTCTAAGTATTTTACTTTAAAGAAAAGTAAAAACCATTTCCCTTAACCATTTTAAAATATGGGTTCATTTCATTTGTATCAGTTGAATTTTTAAAAATGGAATGTGATGTTTATATTATCAAATTTGTACAAAGTGGATTAAAAACTTTCATTTGAAAAACATTTTTCAGAAACCAATTCAAAACTAATTTATCACTTTCCATGGAAATCTATATACAAAAATGCACAAAACTAAGTACAAAATAAGGGCATTGAAAAAAACATACAAGTACCAAATCATCACTTCATGTAACTAAAATTTAATAGACATGTGTGAACCTAGGAGATCATGAATAAACCAGAAGACACCAATACATGAGATATCATACCCATTGACATGTCACACATGATGAGATCAAAACGCTCAATACGCTCGACTATCCTTTATCCGGAAGGTCGAGGGAAAATCCCATAGTAATAAACCCAATATATCCACCTACTATGGGCTACTGGTCTGTACCATAACCTACCAGTGTGACACTCATTCTTAGAATATTCTCTCAATATTCCATATTACCATGTCTCAAGTGTTTGGAAAGGGGGTGAGCCAACCGATGCCAACCGAGAATCCAATCACACACACACACACACACACACACATATATATAAAAAGCAGAACAAGCATCACCTCAGGCCCCTTCATGGGACAACCTCTTGCCTTTAAACTAATGGATCACCCGAGATCCTCTAAGCATGACCTCCCATCAATCTGTCGCAACCAAGGTATGAGAGTTATCCCAGGAGGGTATTCATCAAAACATTGCCATCATTTTTCATAAATTTCCAAACGAGCATTGAACACATTTCACAATAACCACTTTAAAAAGAACTAAAATGCTTGTTCACACTTCCGAAGAAATCATTTATCATTAAAACCAGAACTATACATGAAATTTTAGGAATTATGTTTAAAATCCAAAAGGGCATTCTTTCACTATTGTGCGTCCGCTCATCAAGAAAATATTTCAAGTGTCTTGTATAAAATAAACAAAACTTTTTACATGAAAGTAATTTTTTAAAAATTAATTATCTAATAATATTAAATATTTATTAAAATTAATAAATTATTTAATTTAACAATTGGCATGCACAAACACAACAAAACGACACAATTTCTACACCACAAGAATTGAATAAAAAATTTTCATAATAAATGAATAAATCTTAAGTTGCATAATAATATTTAGCACACATATATATATAGGGCGCAAACACCATGAAATAATGTAACTTAAAATTTTAAAATTAGTGCAATGGGAACCTACCTCGACTCGCATCTTGGTTATGATGATGACACGGCTCATCTCAATCTCATGCAAAAGTACACACAAGCTTGTGATTGCGGTAACGCGAGGTTACCCTGCCAATGCGCTGCAACAAAAGTAAAATAATCTAAAACCAAGAAACACCGATCAGAAGTAACCCGACAATTAAACATCACAATGATAACTACAAACAAACATAAACATTAATTTAAAATATTAAAAACATGAGACAATGCATATCTCACCAGAACCCCAGTGCAGGCAAAACGTCGCGAACCCAACCGCTGGCCTTCAGCGGTGGACGTCGGAAAAAGCGAGAACAAGACCCAAGGAGGTATTTGCCTACTAAAAAATGAGACGTGCGCCCAAGAGGGCATTGGCGGGGTCATGCGCGTCAGAGAGGGCGCCACCGAGGGAGGTCAAGGTTCCGACAGGTGCGGCCCGGCAAGGGCGGAAGGTGCTGAACGACAGTCCACGGGTGACTGGAGGCCGGAGAGGCGGTCAAAAGCCGACCGGATGGGGGAGGCCATGCCGGACCAGTAGTGGGTCATGCCGAACAAGGGCGACACCAGAATGTAGGCACTTCAGGAAGGCCGCGTGAAGGAGCCAGGCGCTGCCGGAGCGCGGAACAGTGGGAGGCAGGCACTGCCGGAGTGTGGCACGGCGGAAGGCAGGGTGCATCGTGGGACCCAGGAGCCGGACAGGGAGGGTTGCAGGTGGAGAAGACCGCAGGAAGGAAGCCGACGCGTCGAGTCGCTGCAGGACTGGAGGGCGGTAGGGAGGTGCTACAGGAGCGCGACGGGCAGGGGTCGGACAAGGAGGGGAGCGTGGGGAGCTGGACGATAGAGGGGAGGGTGCGGAATTGCTAGATCGTTGAAGAGGAGGAGACCACCGGGTGGGGCTGGCAGTGAAAAGAGAAGAACAGGGAATGGGGTAGTCCGCGACGGGAAATACGGAATGGGGGGGGGGGGGTAGATTCGAGTTTTGGTAATTTTGTTTTACTTTCATTTTATTATATTTATAATAATAGTAGTACTAATAATAATAATAAAAAAATAATAATAAAAATAATACCATAATAATAACAATAATAATATGAATATTAATAATTGTAGTAATAATAATATTAATGAAAATTTGAAAAAAAAATAATATCAATGGAAATTTAATAAGAATAATATTAAAATAAATTTAATGATAATATTATTATTATCATCTGCTAAAATTATATTAACATGGTGATTTAAACATTTATAAAAATTAGTTATTTTAAGTACCGAGCAACCGTGCATTTTCCAGGGCCGAACACACGGGTACCGTTAACGACGCTTTGACCGAGTACCGGCCTGAGACCCACCAAAAATATCAATGTTTCAAAAATTCAAACCTGGACCCAAACCCACTTTGTCCAAAAGACGCGGGAGTGAGAAAAGAATAAAACAAAATAAAATAAATAGGCTTTCGAGATCGGGGTGTGACAAGAATTTTAACATAGCTTTTAAGTTAGAAGAAATATATAATAAAAACTAAATTATGAAAATTAAATGGTTTAAACATGTAAAAAATAAGTTCAATGGTTATCTATTAATTATAAATAAAATAATAACTATTTTAAGGATACAGAAAATTTTATAAAAAACAATATTTTTATGAAAGGCAGATTAGTCATGCATTGAGAAAAAAATTTAAAATTAATTTATACCACTTTTAAGAATTATATTTGATTAAATTTAATTTAATTTTAATTTACAATTTAAAAATTATGTTTTCATGAATTTTTGACAGTTTTCTTAATTTATTTAATGAATAGTGAAAAATAACAGTTTGTATTGGAAAATGTCTTCTAATTTAAATTATTTTAAAACATATATATTATTTTAATTATATTTTGAAAGTGAAATTATTTATAATATATTAGATATATAATAATTTGGGTTATTTTAATCAATTTAATATGGAATTATGATATTAAAACATTTCATAGTTTTGAAAATTTTCTTCAGAAAACATGGTTTTTCGATGCGCCTGATGGTTTAATTTTAAATTGAATTCCTCCACTTATTTGGGATGAATTTGATAAAATAGATTCCATATTTTTATTTAGAATAATATTTATTATCTAATAAGTTCAAATTATTTTTTACCATAATGAATAGTGAAAATTGTAAAAATTAATTACCACTGTTAATGTAAAAATGAGTTTACCTGGGGTTAAGGTAATAAGATAAAGGTTAAATTGTCTTATAAAATGTACAAAATCTTTTGTATGGAAACATTTTGACCTTAAAAACTATAATGTTCAATAATTACCCATTTTTTAGGACTTTTTTCATGAGAAAAAGTGGGTATCACTTTATCTTTTAAAAAATACCACATGTATTCTCTCCCACACTAATAAAAGGTCACCCACTCTCCTCTCCCCTTTAAACTTAAATACCATTTGGTTTTTCCAATACCTATCGAAATTCATTAATTAATACTCTTAAAACATACTAGATTGTTTTTTATTATAAATCCAACCTAGAATGGATTTAGGTATAAACCTAAAAGTTTTTTTCAAGTGGAGGTAAAACTCTTAACATGCGTATTTGTTTTATTTATTTGTCCATATACATAAAATATTATTCAATAATGATAATATAATAACAAAAATATCTAAAATATTTTAAAATTTTGTTATGTTATTGAAATAAACTATATACATCTCTACTTCTGTGAAATGGAAAACAAAATTGTCGATCGTGTGTACGACATACCATCGCCTTGAGAACCGATGTAATTTGTTTTCCATAACCACCTTTCAAGGATGGAAATAATTTGTATTTAACTTATATATATAATTATATGATATTTATGACATTATTATACTTTTGGAATTGTGATATCACATATACCTTTTTACTTTCCATTCCGTGGGGGATGTGATAATGCCGCTGATGTATACATGAGAATACCGCATCACGAAGCGATGCGATTCGTTTTTCACTGACACTTTACATGCAAGATAGTATGGTTAAAATTAATGATTTTTTGATACTTATGATATAAAAATACTTATATATTTATAACATCACATAATACTTCTTACCTTCCAATCCATTGGAAAACAATAATGTTTCTTGTGCATATGTGTGGACAACCACCTCCACATAATGATGTGAAATTATTTTCAATTTATTTTTACAAGTATGATAATAATGTTAGATTTGATTAAAATAAATTCAATATATATCATAATAATTTTTTTAAAAAAAATTAATTAAATTTTATTTTCTTTTCATTCCATCTGTTGAGAAAAATGGAAACAATGTTCATGCATATGTACGACTTATCATCTCCATGAATGAGGTAATCCATTTTATATCTCTAACTTTTATAGATTATTATAATTACATATATAATGAAAATATATCATATTTAAATCACGTTTATCATTATAGATATCATGGAACCATGATCAAAATAAAAGGAATAAAATTACTGAACCAAAACATACATGAAAAATGAAGCAATTATCACATGAAAAAATGATTTCAACCACAAAATTTCAATAAACGAATGATAAAATAATGTAAGTAATATACAGTTTGAAATATACGATTATGTATATATAATATATTTATAATAAAAATATATTTATGAAACTAGATGTTTCAACATGTTCAAAAGAAATTAGTTGACGTAAGGTTTCTCAACCCACTTTTACTTTCGTGAATCTTATTCCATATTCACCAATTATTCTTTTGTGTGGTGTATATAATGACACTTTTGATATGTCATATCATACATAAATTTATCTTCATGGAATTTAAATTTTCATTTGATATCATTATATTAATGTTGCTTATGATTCAAACATTACCAAAATGGTATGCGTGTATTTCACAATCTCATCACTATTCAGAATTGTTTATGTTTAAGTCCTTCTTGGGGGAATTATATGATATTTATTAAACTAAAATTATTTTTTATATTATATATATTCATGAAATTTATCATGTAATAGTACTATTTTTCCCTCTTTGGTTATTAAAATGAATGATAAAATGTTTTTAATAAAATCTAACTTTTTTTCTCTCGTCGGTCGAAAACATTTTTTTCTTCAAAAACTATGTATTCTAAAAATGTTTTCAATTTTTTTAACATTATTTAAATGTTTATAAGAAATATTTACCCATTTTTTACTTAATATTTTTTTCATATGAAGATTCATGTCATTTTCCAAAAATTATTATTTGGATTTAACCGAAACTATTAAAATAATATTTGGTTTAATGTTTACGAAATTTATGAAATTTACTCTATCATAACCACCCAATGTTTTAAATAATACTTCATTAGATTAAAATGTTATTTTAAATGAAAAATATTTTCAAAATATTTTTTGAAGATTTAATTTTAAGAATATTTTCATTGTGAAAAGGTTATTTTTCTCAAGAAAGTTTTTAATCGAATTATTATGGTATTTCTCTTCATCAATCAAATCAACACTTAATTTTACTTATAATCCACTGAGGATATGTTTTATTGATACCTTATTTATTATTTATTGATATTATTTACAATTATTCTGACTGTGGATGTACAATTTTATTACCATTCATCATACTACTCCAGATGGTTTATGATTATGTTTTTTTATTAGGGTAAGTGTTAAAATTTCATATGTTAGTTTTTCAATATGAATATTTATATCGGTTATGTTTCACCCATTTTATATGATTAATTCATTGGAAATAATAATTGATGGTTGGAGACTAGAATTATATAGCCCCTACATTAATCGATAGGTCTCATGAGAAAAATACAATAGTCAAATTTGAGGGGTTTTTACCCACATATTTAAACTACCTTGTTAACAAACATGATAGTATATTTTTAGATGTTCGACATTATGAATTCCTTCATTATGAGATTATTTGTTGATGTTCCATATGGTTATTCTATTAATTTGAATATCTATTGGTAATTTCCAAGATCATTTTATCATTTATATGTAATTATTTGATTATAATTTATTCCTTGCATATCATGCTCAAGTAACTGTTTGAATGGAATGAGTTTTAGTAATTTACCTTTCAATGTTGATTATGATTATTTATTCATGATATCTTCTGCTATACATAGACTCTTACTATGAATTTTATCTCACACTTTTCTTATGTTTCTTTCCCTATGGTTCCATGATGTGTATTAGGATTAATATGCAGGGTTGTGTTGGAGGAAATAATGATTAAATCAAAGAAAAAGCTAAATTGTATTTTATGTTTATAATTGTAATGTCAGATTCAAGAATGTATCTAGTTTACCAATAAAACTAAACTATATTATCATTTGGAATGATATTCATTTTATACTATGAAAAAGTAATAAAGTAACTACCAACTACATGCTACTAGGATTTGGGTCTTTACAGTTGGTATTAGAGGAAGTTTAGTATTAAATTTTAGAACAAGATTTTGTAAAACATAGATCAGGAAAAATTAAACTATGATATACATTGATTATATTTATATAATAAAATCCTAATGTTTTGGTATGGTAGATATTATGTGGATTACCTGGAAATGCATCCATGTCTGGATATATCAAGTGGACATGATTCTGGAATAGATGTACCTACAAGTAATAACTATAAAAAGGCGTATTGAGTATGACTCAAGCGTTATGTGATACTTCACAATAGGCCTTCTAGAACTCCTGGTTTGACACTCCTAGATGATATGCTTGGTTTATTTTAATTTTATTTAGAAAAAATTAAAAAGGATTTGAAAATATTTTATTATTGGGAAACCTTCCCAAAATAACCATGTTTATGATAATGAAGTTATCCATGCATAAATTTCTCAATTTATGTACAATGTTTCACTTGTTTTTATATTGTAAATTATGATACATAATGTTATGATCTAATTAATGTATTATATTTTTTATAAATGGAACCAATAAGAAGGAATTGTAACTGAATCCAATCATGTAATCCAAAGATTATGAACAATCATTTCCTAGAAGAGATAAATACAATCTTTAAAAGGAAACTACTCTATTAACGTTCTCATCAATCGAGTTAGTAGTATTATGTTATATCAAGACTAATAAATAATTCTATAAGTATACTGAATATAAGGCCCCGCCTTAAACATTACTTAATCTTGAGATATTTCAAGAATACACCTTGAGGATCTTTTTAGGTTTAGAGTTTTAGAGAATTAGATCATAAAACTTGCATTACATCCCACATTTAAACAAAGTGGTAACAATAAAAGATAGTATTAATTTTTTCCCATCAACGGAAACATATTTAAAATAAAACATGGATTCTTTCTTGACACTTACTTGACACTATCATCACATCATGTACCCTTCCCTTGACCTATGAAAAACATTTCAAAAACATGGGATGAGCATAAAAAGCTCAGTAAGGGATATAAAAATATGGAAAGGAAACATGACTACATGTATACATAAGAATAAATGAAATCATACTCTACTCATAAAACATAAGAACTTTAACATACCTCATCAAATCATGAATAAATCATAGAAATCATAAGACATAAAGGTAACTTGAGGCATTCATAACATTCTTACGTAGGGAGTAACCCTCTTGGTTACGTTTGGAATACCCATCACAGTATATTCCCTAAATCTCTTCAGAGAAACCTTAACGTTTAACTCCTTCGCATTACCCAATGCATTGGAGAGCTATATCGGGCTCACCCGCCCTTAGTTTATCACAGAACCACCCGTCTTCATAACAATTCCCAAGAACCATAACATAATCCTATCATATAAAACATGCATAAAGGAAACATAGAATTTTCACATTTCAATCACAAGATATCAATACAAAACATTGATATAATAAAAACTTTATGAAAACCATTTTTAATACCAAAATAAAAGAAAAGTAATACATGGTATTTATTTTTTCATTTTTTTTAAAAAGTTATGGCTTGTAGAGGAAGCCGAAACTCAAATAATGGTCACAACGGTGGAGAAGTTGTTGTCGCCGCATACGTACGACAAAAAAACATTCCCTTTTGTTGTTTAGTAAACGCTTCATATAAAAAAGATTCCTTTTGAATAAATGTAAAAGTCAAAGGGGTTCATACATCGTATAAAAGAAAGTTGTGTATAAAACAAAATATGCCTCAATGAAAGGAGATTGAGACGAAGTCCCTTACCTCATGTCCGACTTGAATCGATCGTTCTTTAATGTTTTGAATAATAAACTTGAGTTAATTTCTACGTACTTAAGAACCTTTTGCAAGTTCATTATTCCTTTTATATCATTTATTACCATGTCATGAACACTATGTAATTTTTTAAGTTAATAACGGTCGTTTTAACGATCATTGGTACTTGAGTCAAAAATAAGCTCTTTATAATTACAAGTTGTTCATCTATCCATTATATAAAGAGTTATACTAATGATGTAGATATCATATATATCATATATATCCTGTATATACATGCATTTATAATATTACATAACATTTAGAGGTAAGAAATGAAATGCACCGTTCATGGAGACGGTAAGCCGTACGTACGCATGAACGCTACTTTCATTTCTATTTCGTATTTTATGGAATGGAATAATAATGATATAAAGGTATATTATATTTCCAGTATAATATCATATATAATATCATTAATTACATCCTTTATATGTCCCACATATGACACTAACGAATCAAATCACTTTGAGGGGGTGGTAGTCCGCACTTCCTAAAATGAAGATATCGCATTTACCCATAATGGAAACCATAAAGGTATGCCATAAATGAAAAATACAGAAGAATAAGTAAAACATAAACATATTATATATCATATATAAATATAGTTTCATCTTAATGGCCACCTTTTAAGGTGTTAAAAGAATATTGAACAATCACCGTTTCCTGAGGCAGAAATTCACCATCCACAGAAACAGTATGTTCTTTAACCATTAGATGTAGGTGTCTATAAGTTTAGCTAAAATCCTTCTTATAAAAACATCCTAGTATATGGAATATACTGGTTTTGTTACAAAATAAATGAATAAAAAGAGTTTAGGGGGTTGTAGAAGCAAAATAAAACATAAGAACACAAGAGAAAACACTACCTTTAAATCGGGTAACTCTTTTTGATTTGAGATCAAAGGATTCCTTGGGAAGACTTCTTCCCAAAGTGAGGCTTCTAAAAGTTATAGAGGGATGTGGAGAGACAAAATGGTCAGGGGTTGGCCAAGCCAAAGGCTTTGGAGGTATGGGTAAGGTGGTAGAGGTGTGGGCCTTTTATAAGAGGAGATGAGGGGCACTCTTGGAAAGTTAAGAAAAGATACTTTGTTATAAAATTATTTTAGGATAAAAAAGGTCACAAAATTATAAATTTCGAGGATAAGGTGAAAAGGGTTTTAAATCCACCCATCCAATAGGTTTTTGACCAGTGTAGGTCTTATATTTTACATTATATTTTCATTTTATTTAAATCGTTAAATAATGAGGTAATCGCTGCATCATCATGGTGTCATAAATAATTAAATTTATTTAATGACTAAAAATTATAATAAAAATATCATGATGTACTAAATATTTTTATATTTCTAATTAATATTTATAGTCCAAAATATGACTTGTATAACCCCATGTAAAAATTGTTTTAGTAAAACAACTCATGTTTCTGACATTTTCATTTTAACATTAAATAAAAAGATATTAATGTTATTTCCCCACCATAGTGGCTCCATGGGGTCCCCAAGTTGACCCATGGATTTTATGGGTCGGAAATGACACAAAAAATAAGGGTAGGACATGTGTCTAGGTATTTTCATTTTATTATAATATCATTTTTGCCTTAAATTGCACTAATTACCTCTAATCGCGATTAAAAACTTAAAAGTTACTATTCACCAGAAAATTATTTTAATCCCATTGAACCACATTTTAATTATTAATGAAACCATGTATGTCAGATTTTTGAAATTAAAAATACAGAGGTGGTAAATGAAATTTTAGTTTTTTAAGTACCACTTAGTGGTTTCACTATTCATCAAAAATTGAAGGTTTTCAGAAAAATACCAAAACTTCACTCTAAGCTATATTAGATATTCCGAATTCAAAAATGATGTATATTTCAAAAAATTCAAAACATATAAGTTACATTAATTAATTTAATAATTAATTTCCGCTTTTAGAGCAAATAGCGTGTTTTTAGGAAATAATAAGTATCAAAAGATTGACACTAGTTTAAGTCCAATTTCAAAGTGAAATTAATTCCAACGAACACAATTGGATTAAATTGTAAAAATATATTCTAATTTAACTTTAAAACCAATTCAAAACATAATCTAATCATATAAATAAATTATATTAAAAAGAGGTTTTAAATTAAAATACAACATTTTTCACTATTAATTAAAAAATGAACTTTATCAGAAAAATACCAAAAATTTACCCAATGTAAATTTCAATGTCCCAATCATAAATAATAAGTTTATTTTGACAAATAGAGCTTATAAAATTGTCAAAATTTTGATTTAAAAATGGTTTTCCATCAAAAGGTCGTGAAACAATCTTTTAAAAATATTAGTGTATTCCATGCTTAAGATTGGATTTATTCTCATTTTAAGCCTCTAAAACACTATCTAATTCATTAATAGACATAGATAAAAATATCTATTTTTCATTACTTACTTGGGATGTTACATCCTTTCCCCATTTAGAAAATTGTGTCCCCGCAATTTATTTACTTATCGAATAAGTGGTGGTATTTAGCCCTCATTGAATTTTCAGATTCCCATGTTGTCTTTTCAATCATGTGGTTTTTCCACAAAACCTTTACCTTGTGAATTACCTTATTCCGCAACACTTGCTCTATACGGTCATGAATCTGGACTGGTTGTTCTTCATAAGAGAGATTCTCTTCCAACCGAACTACCTCTGGGCTCAAAACATGAGATGGATCTGGCATGTACTTCCTTAACATTGAAACATGAAAAACATTGTGTACCTAAGATAGACTTGGAGGTAAAGCCACTCGGTAAGCAACTGATCCAACTTTCTCCATAATTTCATATGGTCCAATGAACCTTGGACTCAGCTTTACTTTCTTACCAAATCGAATCACACTTTTCCACGGTGAAACTTTGAGAAAAACATGATCACCTACCTCGAAAGATAGATCCTTCCTCCGGTTATCTGCATAACTCTTCTGCCTGCTCTGAGCTGTTCTCATGTGTTTCTAAATCAACTGAACTTTTTCTTCCTTCTCTTCTACCAATTCTGGTCCCATCAGCTTCCTTTCACCCACTTCATCCCAAAAAAGCTCGAGTTCGACACCGCTTCCCATATAATGCCTCAAATAGTGCCATCTATATACTGGAATGAAAACTGTTATTTTAAGAAAACTCAACCAAATAATTATGTTGGTCCCAACTTCCTTGATAATCCATCAAACAAGCACGTATAATATCTTCCAAAGTGTGAATCGTTCATTCTGACTGCCCATCTGATTGAGGATAAAAATTTGTACTAAAATTTAATTCAGTACCCAACGACTTCTAAAGGCCTTTCCAAAAGTTATAAGTAAACCTGGGATCACAATCAGATACAATGGAGAGAGGAACTCCATGTAACTTGACTATCTCTTTATGATACAAATAGGAAAGTTGGTCTATGGAAAATGTATCTCGTATAACAAGGAAATGAGTAGATTTAGTCAAGAAATCAATAATAACCCAGATTGAATTATTACCTCGAGGTGTCTTTGGCAATCCCACAACGAAGTCCATGGATATATTCTCCCATTTCCATTCTGGTACTGGTAAAGGCTGAAGCATCCCTTTTGGTAACTGCCACTCTGATTTAACCTATTGACATGTCAAACACTTCACAGTAAAATTATCAATTTCCCTTTTCATTCTGTCCCACCAGTAATACTCCCGAAGATCTCTATACATCCTAGTACTGCCTAGAAGAACTGAAAACAGAGAACTATGAGCTTCACATAACAACTCTCTCTTCAACTGTGAATCACAAGTCACACACAATCTCTTCCCAAAACTCAAAAAAAAAAATCATTATCAATGTTGTATTCAGGAAACTTACCCTTCTGAACCAGATCTACCTTTTTCTACAACTCACTGTCTTGCTTCTGTGCTTGCTTGATTCTATTTGATAGAGAATATTTCACTAATAACTGAAACAAAAAATAAGGATATCCTGCACCAACAACTTTTATTCCAAAGTTCATCAAATGCTTAACCAAAGGATCTCGTTCCAAACGTAGCATGGTTAATGAGGCATTACTTTTTCGACTCAAAGCATTGGCCACATTATTTTCTTTTCCTGGATGGTAATGAATTGTACAATCATAATCCTTGATTAATTCCAGACATCTACTCTGTCTCATGTTCAATTCTTTCTGAGTGAATATATACTTTAAACTTTTGTGATCAGTATATATTTCACAGTTTACTCCATACAAATGATGCTTCCAAATTTTTAGAGCAAAAACAACAGCAGCTAATTCCAAGTCATGTGTAGGGTAATTTACCTCCTGAGTTTTCAATTGACATGAAGCATATGCAATTACCTAATCATTCTGCATAAGGACACAACCAAGTCCTTTCAATGAATCACCACTATAGATAACAAACTCACCATTCTTGGAAGGTAGTGCCAAAACTGGAGCATTCACCAATCTTCTTTTCCATTCTAGAAAACTATCATCACATTCTTTTGTCCAGATAAACTTAACACCCTTCCGAGTTAGCTTAGTCATTGGACTAGATAACTGTGAAAAATTTCTAGCAAACCTTCGGTTTTATCCTGCCAAACCAAGGAAGCTACAAATCTCAGTTACATTTGTGGGTCTTGGACATTATTCAACAACTTTTGTTTTAGTAGGATCAACATTTATCCCATCTTTAGAAACAATGTGACCAAGGAAAGAAATTTGTTGCAACCAAAACTCACACTTGATGAATTTTCCATACAATTTCTTTTCTTTTATGGTTTGAAAAATAACCCTTAAATGTATTTCATGATCCTATTTACTTATAGAAAACAACAAAATATCATCAATAAACACAACCAACATTTTTCACCTGATTCAACTGAGCCATCACTGAAACGAACTGTTTATTTCTGATTCTGACCATCTCAGGATACTGATTTCAAAGGTCATTTCCCTCTTTATACCTTCCCAGAAAATCTGTTCTGTTCCCTCTATGAAAAACCATTCTTAACACAGAAATATCTTAAGAGAAGCAACATGGAAATCTTCAAATGCTATGTCATTTCAATCATACCATAAATTAATTTATAATTTAACAATTTTATAACTTCTAAAGTTGTCTAAACCGACCTCTGATACCAAATATAATGCCCCAGACTTAAACATTACTTAATCTTGAGTTATTACAAGAATACACCTTGAGGATCTTTTTAGGTTTAGAGTTTTAGTGAATTAGATCATAAAAAATTCATTACATCAGACATTTAAACAAAGTGGTTACAATAAAAGATAGTATTCATTTCTCCCCATCAACGGAAACATATTTAAAATAAAACATGGATTCTTTCTTGACACTTCCTTGACACTATCATCATATCAATTTCCCTTCCCTTGACCTGTGAAAAACATTTCAAAAACATAGGATGAGCATAAAAAGCTCAGTAAGGGATATAAAAATATGGAAAGGAAACATGAGTACATGTATAAATAAGAATCAATGAAATCATACTATACTCATAAAACATAAGAAATTTAACATACCTCATGAAATCATGAATAAATCATAGAAATCATAAGACATAAAGGTAACTTGAGGCATTCATAACATTCTTACGTAGGGAGTAACCCTCTTGGTTACGTTTGGAATACCCATCACAGTATATTCCCTAAATCACTTCGGAGAAACCTTAAACTTTAACTCCTTCGTGTTACCCAATGCATTGGAGAGCTATATCAGGCTCACCTACCCTTAGTTTATCACAGAACCACCTGTCTTCATAACAATTCCCAAGAACCATAACATAATCGTATCACATAAAACATGCATAAAGGAAACATAGAATTTCCACATTTCAATCACAAGATATCAATACAACACATTACTATAATAAAAACTTTATGAAAACCATTTTCAATACCAAAATAAAAGAAAAGTAATACATGGTATTTATTTTTTCATTTTTAAAAAAATGTTATGGCTTGTAGAGGAAGTTGAAACTCAAATAATGGTCAGGACGGTGGAGAAGTCATTGTCGCTGCATACGTACGATAAAAAAAATTCCCTTTTTTCGTTCAGTAAACGCTTCATATAAAAAATATTCCTTTTGAATATACGTAAAATTCAAAGGGGTGTATACACCGTATAAAAGAAAGTTGTGTATAAAACAAAATATGCCTCAATGAAAGGAGATTGGGACAAAGTCCCTTACCTCAGGTCCGACTTGACTCGATCGTTCTTTAATGTCCTGAATAATAAACTTGAGTTAATTTCTACATGCTTAAGAACCTTTTTCAAGTTTATTATTTATTTTTATATCACTTATTACCATGTCATGAACACTATGTAATTATTTAAGTTAATAATAGTCATTTTAACAATCATTGGTACTTGAGTAAAAAATAAGCTCTTTATAATTACAATTTGTTCATGTATCCATTATATCCAGAGTTATACTCATGATATATATATCATCTATATCATATATATCTAGTATATACATGCATTTATAATATTACATAACATTTAGAGGTAAGAAATGAAATGCACCGTTCATGGAGACGGTAAGCCGTACGTACGCATTAACGCTACTTTCATTTCTATTTCGTATTTTATAGAATGGAATCATAATTATATAAAGGTATATTAAAATTCCAATATAATATAATATATAATATCATTAATTACATCCTTTATACATCCCACATATGACACTAACGAATCAAATCACTTTGAGGGGGTGGTAGTCCACACTTCCAAAAATAAAGATATCGCGTTTTACCAATAATGGAAACCATAAAGGTATGCCATAAATGAAAAATACAGAAGCTTAAGTAAAATATAAACATATTATATATCATATATAAATATAGTGTCATCTTAATGGCCACCTTTGAAAGTGTTAAAAGAATATTGTACAATCATCATTTCGTGAGGCAGAAATTCGCCATTCACAGAAACAGTATGTTCTTTAACCATTAGATGTAGGTGTGTGTAAGTGTTGCTCGAATCCATATTATAACAAAATCCTAGTATATGGAATATATTGGTGTTGTTACAAAAGAAATTAATAAAAAGAGTTAATGGGTTGGAGAAGCAAAATAAAACATAAGAACCCAAGAAAAGACACTACCTTTAAATCAGGTAACTCTTTGATTTGAGCTCAAAGGCTTCCTTGGGAAGACTTCTGCCCAAAGTGAGGAATCTAAGAGTTATATAGGGATTTGGAGAGACAAAATTTTCAGTGTTTGGCCGAGCCTAAGGCTTTGGAAGTGTGGGTAAGGTGGTAGAGGTGGGGGCCTTTTATAAGAGGAGAGGAGGGGCACTCTTGGAAAGTTAAGAAACGATACTTTGTTATAAAATGATTTTCGTATAAAAAAGTACCCAGAATTATAAATTTGAAGGATAAGGTGATAAGGGTTCTAAATCGACCCATCCAATAGGTTTTTGACAAGTGTAGGTCTTGGATTTTACATTATATTTTCATTTTATTTAAATCGTTAAATAATGAGGTAATCGCTGCAACATCATGGTGTCATAAATAATTTAATTTATTTAATGTTTAAAAATTATAAACAAATATCATGATTTAGTAAATATTTTTATCTTTATATTGACTATTTATAGTAAAAAATCGAACTTGTATAACCCCATGTAAAAATTGTTTTAGTAAAACAACTCATGTTTGTGACATTTTCATTTTAACATTAAATAAAAAGTTATTAATGTTATTTTCCCACCAAAGTGGCTCTATGGGGTCCCCAAGTTGACCCATGGATTTTTTTAGTCGTCCATGCGATATCCAATAAGGGTAGGATATGTGTCTAGGTATTTTCATTTTATTATAATATCATTTTTTCCTTAAATTGCACTAATTACCTCTAATCGCGATTAAAAACTTAAAAGTTACTATTCACCAAAAAATTATTTTAATCCCATTGAACAAAATTTTTATTCTTAATGACAACCATGTATGTCAGATTTTTGAAATTCAAAACACAATGGTGGTAAACGAAAAATCCGTTTTTTAAGTACCACTTAGTGGTTTCACTATTCATCAAAAAATTGAAGTTTTTCAGAAAAATACAAAACCTTCACCCTAAGCTATATTTAATATTCCAAATTAAAAAATGATTTCTATTTCAAAAAATTAAAAACATATAAGTTACATTAATTAATTTAATAATTAATTCCCGTTTTCAGAGCAAATAGCATGTTTTTATGAAAGAATAAGTATCAAAAGATTGACACTAGTTTAAGTCCAATTTCAAAGTGATATTAATTTCGACGACCACTACTAGATTAAACGGTAAAAATATATTCTAATTTAACTTTAAAACCAATTCAAAAGATAATCTAATCATATAAATAAATTAGATTAAAAAGAGGTTTTGAATTAAAATACAACATTTTTCACTATTCATTAAAAAATGAACTTTATTGGAAAAATACCAAAAATTTACCCAAAGTAAATTTAAATGTCCCAATAATAAAGAATAAGTTTATTTTGAAAAATATACCTTATAAAATTGTCAAAAGTTTTATTTAAAAATTGTTTTCCATCAAAAGGTAGTAAAACAATCTTTTAAAAATATTAGTGTATTCCATGCTTAAGATTAGATTTATTCTCATTTTAATCCTCTAAAACACTATATAATTCATTAATAGACATAGACAAAAACATTTATTATTCATTACATACTTGGGATGTTACACTGAATTTTAAGGGAAACAATATAATAAGAGGATGAATGAGAAAAAATGTATAATGGGATGATGGAAAATAGGGGTTTTCCACATTTGATAATTGTAGAAGGAAACAACTTGATACTTGATTGAAGGGAATATGAGTTTTACATAAGTTTTGAGAGAAAGGAAACCATACTTGTAATTATAGGGGTAAGAAAGAAATATTTTAGGTTATGTTTTTCAACTGTAAGTATACCAGGTACTATGCAAATTAATTCTCCAATCATCAAGGGAATATACATCAGAAGAAGCTAAGATAACTAAGTCCAGCTTATGTTAAAACTACAGATGAAGTGGAATGATTAATGTGACTATGTTTGGATTCAATAATTATGTATTTAGATTACTTTATCAATCATATTATGGATATAAGAATCATTAAATTCATAATTATTTTACTACAATTCATTATCATTAAGAATTAAAAATCATATGATGAATAATATTGATAACCATGAAAAGAGATTCTATATAAAGTAGATCTTTTTGGAAAACACATTATTGAGGTAATATGAACCCTAATATGTGGTGTATGTTGATATATTAATAATAAATAGATATTTATTATATTGAATTTGATACCTTGAAAATTTTTAGTGATTTTATGGTTTATTTCATCTTTTCTGGAGTTTACACCATATTTTGATTTATGGGATACATTTGAAAACCAAATATTTTTTTGGAAGAATGTACATTTTCATTAAGGTTTTATAGTGATCAAGTTATTCACATATTTGGAATGTGATATTAAGATCTACTTTATTTTTTCTGGGTAATAGAATGATGATTTATTAACCTTCTTTCAAAAATTTTGGACTTTGAATTTGGTCCAACATATTTTAGATGATTCTTAAGGTAAACTATTTATAAAATGGATTAAGTTGGATTTTGGTAGTCAATATTGAATTACTATAAATTAAGGTATTATATTTGATAATTATTGTTAACCATTTTTGTTATGGAAAATATATAGATATAGGAGGAATGACTTCTAATTCTTTTATTTAGCTAATAATCTGTTAAAATATAATTTTATTCTTTCTTACCTAAAATTAGTATTTAATAATAATTTATTTGAGTAATAAATGAAGTTGGAAGTGATCAAACCTCATATATAGATAAAATATTTCCGATAATATAGAAATATATCAAGTAACAATACTTTTTATTCCCTCAATCTAGATGGAAAGATAATTCATCATTTCATGGAAAAGGATCTAGAATTGTTTTTATCCAAGTACATTATTTTTTAATGAATCAAATGAAATTATAACTTATCATATATTTATATATTTTTGGTCACTAAATTTTCTAGATCATTAAATTTATTTCGATCAATTATCTCTATCACTCTCTATTAATCCTTGTGTGTTAGTATTTTCTTTCATGTACATATCTTCACATTCAACCAATGTTCTCCTATTTGGAAACATAGTATGTGTTCTCTAGATGACCATAATAATTAATTTCCTCTCTTATAAAGTAGATGTTTTATTAACCACTTTTATGATAACAGGTTTCGATATGGTTATTTTCAAATTCCAAACCATTGATTACCGAGATAAAGATTAAATTATAAGGATGAAATTTATTTAAGGCAGTAGAATGTAACACCATAAGATTGTAAGAGGAAAATAATATTTGATATAATATATGACATTAAATACCAAGATTAGAAGAGAATGTAACACCCCAAAACATTAAGATATATTTATTTTTTAAATAAATTTAATCTATTTGATATCTTGAAATGAACGTAACACCAGGTCGAACAAAACATGATACTATAATAAAATATTATTATCTAAACACGACCATTATAACCAAGCTCTTAATTTGGTAGGAATGAATAGTAAAAAATAAATTATTAAATTTATAAGGTTTACACTTTTATAAAATAAATTATATGGTTATATATTAATTGGAAACAAAATAATAACCATTTGAAGGAGAAATAAATGTATTCTGAAAAAAAATTAATTTTCTAAATGGTAGATTTTTATTGAAGAGGGTAGTTCCTTGGTCAAAGACCAAAACACAGTTTATTGAAAATAAAAATCTTAAAAGTTACAGGAGTCGAATGGAAGGAAGTTTTTTACAATATTTTTCAAAAAGCTGAAATAAATCAGAAGGAAGGTCATTCAGGCAAGTCAAATCCTGGTGAACACCTTTCCTGGCAAGGGAATCAGAAATAGTGTTCGCTTCCCGAAAGGCATGAGTGGTAATGTCATTAATCTCCCGCGGTGAATCCAGACACTTCATCCAAAGGGTGGTAGGAGGCCAGGCTAGATGGATCACACCATTCCAGATTTCCTGAACAATGGTAGTCAAATCACTTTCGATCCAGAGCTTCCTCCAAACTTTTTGAAGGAAAAATTTGACGACATGAATTACACCCATAATTTTAGCTTCCAGTGAGGAAACCATACCACATCTTCCAAAGAAGCAACCGTGACACTAGCCAGAAGAATATCTAAAAATCGTACAACAACTGGCAGGACCTGGATTGCCCTTTGAGGTACCATCAATGTTCCCTTTGATCCATCCTGGAATCAGAGTATGCCAAAAAACATCAATGGTATGTTTGGGTTGTCGATATAGTCCATCAACCCAAAGTTTGCGCAGAATCTCAAAATCACAAACAATGTTATTTTAGTGGGCCTTTTGAATCGAAGCAGCCTCTAGGACCGCAATGAGAATCTGGGATTTTTCTGGATTAAGATTTTATGAGAATTTATTATAGAGAATATCATTTATGTCATACCAGATTACATGCTGGATCTCAGCAATGACAGCAAGGAAAACATTTTTAATTTTCTGAGAATCCTCATGATCAACACATTTCGTTAAAAGAGAGAAAATCGAGGAAGGAAAAAACTATATGCAGTAAAAGATGTATAAAATTTAATTCCATAGAGTAGAAGCTATAGAACAGGATATGGAAAGATGGTTAGTATCTTCCCTATGTTGGTTATATAGGGGAAATTTAGAACAGAGTTGGATACCAAGATTTTGAACACAAACCTGAGTGGGAAATCTATTGTGAGCAATATGCCAAATGAGAGTGAGTCTTGTAGGCTTGATCCAAGCCTTGTTAAAATAACTCAGCCATTGAAATTTAGATTCCGTGAAAATGAAATTATGTTTATATAATTTTTTTGAGTCAAGGATTCCATTTGAAGCCGGATCCCAGACAAGAAAGTCAACAGATCTATAGAATGGATAATTATCAATGATCTGCACAATGTTATAAGGGGTCTCTTTCCTGTGAGAGTGAAGAACATCTTTAATAGTGTAATTTTTAATCTCAGGAGGAGAGATATAAGGTAGCATGGAAATTAAAGGATTACCAGTCCAATTTTCATCCCAGAAATTCATGTTGGAGTCAGCGTTAACCATCCATCAACAATTTTCCATAATATGATTGAAATAATTCCTAATGGAGGGAAAGATCAAGGAAGTAATATAATTGAAGTTCCCTTTCTTAAGCTTGGTGAGAAATCAATGTTTGAGGAAGTCAATATAATTAGAGTTACTGTTAATTAATATCCAAGTAAGTCTATCATAAAGATAATCATTAAAGAGTTTTAAGTTTTTGATACCAATACCCTCCTTATCTAAAGGTTTTCAATAGGTCTTCTAGGGAATGGTGACAAGTTTCCTTTTGAGAATACTTCTCGTCCAGATGAAGTTCTTAATTTAGGTGTTAATTTTTTAAGAGTGCTGAGAGACCACTTATAAGTCATAAGAGAATAGACTAATTTCGAGACAATGGTCAATTTGACAAGACATATTCTACTAGCCATGGAGAGGGACTTACCTTTCCAAGTAGAAATCTGGTTAATAATTTGTTAAACAGTGTTGGAAAAGTAGTTGGATTTGGGTCTTCCCCAAAAAATAGGAACCCCCCGGTATGTGAAGGGGAATATACCTTCTTTAATTCCAAGATAGCTGGTGATAAAGTCTTTCCTCTGTGAGGAGAAATTTTTCCCCAAGAAAATATGTGACTTGTTCCAAGAAATAGCATGGCAAGAGACCTCTTCATAATTATCTAAGGAATTTTTAAGGATTTGAATATTCTTTTGATCACCTTGAAGAGACCAAATGATATCATCAGCATATAGAATATGGGTAGGGACATTGCGATTTCTGGTAGCCTAGATGGGATTATGTTTATTTTGATTGACAAGGTGTCTGAGGAATATTCTAAGGTAATCTTAATCAATGAAAAAGAGGATGGCTGAGAGAGGGTCTCCTTGTCTAACTACTTTGGTGCATTTAAAATAGCCCATAGGGGATCCATTAACCAGAAATGAAATAAATGCAGATTTAAATAAGGTTTTTATTCTCATAACAAAGGTATCAACAAATCCAATTCTTTTCAAAACATTGAAGATTAAACTACAATCTATAATATCGAAATATTATCTAATATCACGTTTGATAGAAATATTACCACCCCTAGAAGTTTTTTAGACATTAGTGAATTCTGAGGCAAGGAAAATACAGTCTTGAATAGACGTACCTTTTATAAAACTAAATTGATTTCAAGAAACAATTTTATTGAAAATTTTAGTAAGTCTATTAGTATGAATATTGGTTATGATTTTGTTGAGAGTGTTTATCAGGGAAATAAGACGAAATTTTTGGATCTCATAGGAATTATCTAATTTGGGAATTAAAGTAAGGAGTTGTGCATCAAGCCCTTGAGGGAGAAAACCATTTGAAAAGAAGGTCCTAACAAGATTGCAGAAATCCTGGTGAATAACATCCCAGTGATGTTGAAAGAAACTATTATTAAATCCATCAAGACCGGGGGCACTATCAGGCTTTAGAATGAAAACAGTGTCTCTAATTTCATGATCCAAAAGGATGTTTAAGAGAAAAGTATTGTCAATCTCATCAACCATCGATAGGATGATATTAGGATAAAGGTCAATATTAACACCCGGACCATTAGAAATGTTATGAATGTAAGATACAACATGATTTGAAATGGCTTCCTCTGAGTTAAAAAGAAAATAATCATGTAATATCTTAGTAAGAGGACGGGTGGCTTTTCTAACTCTTTGAAGCGAATTATAGAATTTAGTGTTCCTGTCACCATTGGAGAGCCATTTTTTTTGAAAATTTGTTTCAGAATGTTGTTTTTGAGAGTGAGGAGAGAGTTTAGTTTCAAGGAAATATTTATTTCAGGTTGAGGATCAAAGTTAAAATCAGAAATGGTATTATGATTTTGCAAATGAACCACATCTTTTTCCAGAGAGGAAATGTCTATGTCAAGGTATGTACTTTTAGTTCTACACCAGACATTAAGGGTCTGTTATAAAGTTTTAAGCTTGAGGACACAGGCAAAAGAATCATGTTGATGATTCATAGTTTCTCAAATATCTATGATAAATGAAACACAGTCTGGGTCCGTAGACCAAGTATTGTTAAACCTAAAGGGAAAAATGGGTTTTTGGTTCTTAATGAGATGATTGACCAGAATAGGATGATGATCTAAGTTTAAACTCGGGAGGGTGATGCTAGAGATGGTGTCCTATTTATCAAGAGTCTTTATATTAGAAACATCTCTATCCAGTTTACTAGAAATATCTTTTTTATAATGTATTCAGTACCAGGTGTATTTCACACCAGTGAGGTTAACTTCCACTATATTGCAGTCTTCAGTAGAAGATCAAAAATATCTTAAAGATATTGATAAGTTTGAGGGTCCAATTTTTTCACTAGAGGCGAGAATGTCATTAAGGTCTCCTATCACTACCCATGGGTCATGGATGTCATTGGACAAAACAGAAAGATCATTCCAGAGGGTTCTTCTTTCTTGGTATCTATTTTTTTCATATATCATCGTGCAAAAAGTGTATTGACCTTCCCAGAAGTAATCACAAGTAAACTTTTGTTCAGTGCTTCTGATGATATTAATATTCTCGATAGATGTGTGATAAAAAATCCACATAGATTCAATCGAGGAGACTTCCTTACAAAAACCCAGAAAATTATTATTGAGATAGCAGAGGTTCATAAATTTAGAAGTGAAATTAAATTTAGGCTCTGAAATAACAAATAATCTAGGCTTATGAATTGTACAAAACCTTTTAAGAACAATCAAAGTGTCCGAGTTTTCAATACCCTAACAATTCCAAAAGAGCAGATTCATTTTGACTTGTGTTTTGGGTTAAAACTATCTTTTTTTAGTTTTTCCTGAACCTTTCATCCTCTCTGATCTTATGACATCTTGAGAGGATTTTGGTTTGTTTTTTGTCTTGGAGATTAATAATAGAGTTAGGAGCAGTAGACATTGCACTAACTGAATTCTGCACAGGTGAAGGAGAATTATTAGATGATGTATATATTTTAAGTCTGTTCACTGTGTGTTCAGGTGAATTGGTAGCATAATTTAGCCTAGATGTCACTAAGTCCTAGTATAAAACCGAGTTAGTAGTAGCTGCCAAGATAACAGAGTCAGCTTTAGTAGCTGCACCTTGGTTAGAAATAGGAGGGTCCGAAACAGCAGAAGTTTCCATTAGACCAGGTTCAATTATGTTAGGTGTTTCGTGTATAATAACCATAGAAATAGTGGATAATTTGTAATCAGAAATATGAAATTCTGAAACCAAACAATTATACAAATAATTTGATGCAGTTTTATAAGAATTATCTTGCAAAAAAATAGCAGTATTTGAGCATTGAGAGTTATCAAATGCAAGAGGAGGGAGACAACAAGTACATGCTACAACACTAATGCACTTTTGGTGATTTTTTGAATTTTTTTTTTATGAATAGTGAAAAATATTGGTTTTAAGGTGAAATGAGGTAAATTATATTAAAAATTAAACTATTTATTTCATTGGGATTAATTTGATTTTGAATTCTGATATCAGAAAATTTTAAACTTTTGAATGTTTTCTTTGGAAAACCTATTTTTAGACATGCTTGCAGGTTTTATTTTAAATTGAATTATACCACTTTTGTGAATTGAATTTGGAAAAATGGATTCAATATTCATAATCATAATAATTTATATTATATAATAAGATCAACATTAAATTTTACCATAATGAATATTGAAACCAATAAAAATTAATTACCATGGTCAAGGTAAAAATGGTTTTATCAGAGGGTTAAACTAAGAAAATAAGGGTAAAAAATGATCTAAATCTTTTAAAAAACCAATTTTATTGAAATATTAATACATTATAACATCTAAAATTCTATAATTACCCATTTTAGGGGGTTTTTTACATGACAAAAACATGGGTATAATTTTATTATTTCAAAAATAGCTAGTGTGTCCTCTCTCGCACATATAAAACTACACCCCCTATCCTCTCCTATTTACAATTAAAAAACCATTTGGTATGAAAAATACCTCAAAAAAATATTCCTTAATCATATCCCAACATAAAAGTGTTCTTGTTTCGATAATAAATCTCAAACCGTAATACTTTAGGTACAAACCTAAAAGAGTTCTTCAAAGAAGAGGTAAAATTATTAATGTGCATATCAGTTTTATTTATTCTTACACTGAATTTAAATCTTATCAGATCCTGAAAATATAATAAAAAATATCAGTCATATAATTATATGTTTTGACGTTAATGTAATAACCTATAACTATCTCACTTTACATCAAATGGAAAATGAAATTGTCGATCGTGTGTACGGTTAACTACCACATCATGAACCGATGTAATTAATTTTCCATCACCAACATTAAAGGATAGATATAATGATGTATTTAACTTATTTATATTATATATATGAAATTATTATACTTATGGAATTATTATATCACATTTAACTTCTTAATTTATATTCCATGGGGTGATACAATAATGTTGCTCGTGTGTACAGTGAACTATCGCCTCACAAAGCGATGTGATTAATTTTTCACTTACACTATACAAGTAAGGTATTAAAGATAAAATTAATTAATATATGAGATATTTATGAACCAAAAATACTTTTTTTAAATATAATATCACTTATAACTTCTTATATTCCAATCCTTTGGGAAACAATAATTTTTCTCGTGAGTATGTGTGGACTACCGCCGCCACATAGTAATGTGAAATGTTTTTCATTTAATTTTTACATAGAATATAATAATAATGAAGTTAATTAATATAAATTATATATATAAAATAAAAATAATTCAATATCTTTAAATTAAAATTTATTTTCATTTCATTCCATTTTTCAAAAAAACAAAAACAATGTTCATGCATATGTACGAAATACTATCTTTTTAAATAGTGTATTCCATTCTCAATATCTAACATTTATTGTACAATATAATTATATATATAATGAATATATATTATATTTATATATTGTTTAATATTTTAGTGATTATGTATCCATGACAAAATTAAATGGACAAAAATTACTTAACCAAATCAGGCCTATAAAATGGAGCAATTATCACCTAAAAGAGTGTTTTTTACGAATAAATATTAATAAACTTGTGGTAAAATAATATGGGAAAATTATATATTTTATAAAATATATATGTATTTTTATATAATATATTTATAATAAACTTATATTTATTATACAATATTTTAAAACATGTATGAAGGAGATCAGACTTAAGGTAAGGGTTTCTCGTTTCATTTTTACTTTCCTAAGACATATGGAATATTCACAACTTATTTCTTTATGTGGTGTTTATAATGCACATTTTGATATGTTATAACATTAATAAATTTCTCTTCATGGTATTCAAAGTTTAATTTTATGTTATTCCTTTTATGGGGATTATAATTCAAAATTTACCAAAATAGTATGGGTTTATTTCACAATCACATCATTTTTTGGGATTGTTAATGTTTAAGATTTACTTGGTCAAATTATTTGATATTTCTTAGAATCAATATATTTTATTATACTCTAGTTATTCATTAATTTTACCATTTTATATCTATTTGGTAATTAAAATGACTAAGAAAATGTTTTTAAGAAAATATGATTTTATTTCTCACTTTAGACAAAAATCCTTTTTTCTTCCATCTAAATGTTTTCTAAAAATGTATTTAAATATATTTTTAACATTATAAAAATTATTTATTAAAGAAATTTTTACCCATGATTGAATTATTAAAAATAGTTTTGGAATTAATCTTCATGTCATTTTTCAAAGAAGGCCCGTTTGGATTTTACCAAAACTGTGAATGAAATATTTTTTTAATGTGTAAAAAATATATGGAATTTCCACCATCCTGACTACTAAATTATTTATGGGTTTATTTATAAGTTTAAAATGTATTTTCAAATAAATTTATTTTTATAATATTTTCTGAACCATTATATTTAAAAAAATTCAACGTGAAATGGATATTTTCTTCATGAAACTTTTTAATGGAATTTTTATGGTGTTTTTATTCATCAAAGACATAAAACCTTTTTTTAATTATGATATACTGAGGATATTTTTTATTTATAACATCATTATTATTTCTATTAATGGTTTATAATCAATTTTACTAGGGATGTACAATTCCACTACCATTCACTTTTCTACTGTGGAGGGTTTATTATTATATTAATTGATTAGGTAATTATTAAAATTTCATATGTTAGTTTTTCAATATGAATGTTTAATTTTATTATGTTTAAAACCTTTAATATGAGTAATTAATTGGACTTAATAAGTGATGGTTTGGGCATATAATTACATATCCCCTTACTGTATTGGTAGGTCTCGTGAGACAAATCATTTGGCAATATTAGACTGGTTTTTACCAATATATTTAAACTATCTTGTGAAAGGTCATGATGGTATGTTTTAGATGTAAATTGTTATGAATTAACTCATCATAGTATTAATTAGTGATGTTCCATGTGATTATTCTATTACTTATAATATCGATTGTTAAGATTCAAGATTTTTGATTATTTATATGGAATTATTTGAAAATAATTTATTCTTACCACATCATGATCAAGTAATTAATTGAATGGAATGTGTTACAATTATTTACCCTTATATATTTATTAGTCATATTTATTATTGATATATTAAGTTATACACATACCCTTATTGATCATTTTAACTCCCCTATTTCTTATTTTTCTTTCCTTAAGATACCAAGATGTGTATTATGATTTATACGTACAGTTATACTAGTGTAAATAATGATGCACTTAAAGAAAATAATTTTTCATATTTTGTGTTCCCAATTCTAATATGAGATTCAAGTTTGTATCAAGTTTACCAATACTAAAAAACTCTATGAACATTCAGGATGTGATTCTATGTATCTTATTCCAATTCAAAAAAGTAACCATCGACCTTAGGCTACAAGGGTCTGGGTTTTTACATCCCAAATGAAACTCACTCTCTAATGATGTATTTAATCTTGATAAATATATGTAATGGATATCCAATATGGATTAAAAATCTATTAACTACGAATACGATAAATTAAACATATGATAAATAACATATGATCATGATAGATAGAAATATGGGGGATAAAATGAATGATCTTGATGGAAATGTTAAAAAGAGGCCAAGAATTATTGATTTATAGGATAAATAAAATAAAGTATCAGAACAATAAAAAAATATAAAATATTTATATCCTATGCAATAAATTTATTTTAAATAAAATAGAATTTCTTGGGTAGAATGTGAAAAAATTTCATGTTCATATTTTGAGCAATGATTATTGAAAAAAATAAATTTAAAAATATAAATGTGAAAGGTTTTTAATGTCATTTATTAAAAAAATTGAAATTAAAAATATTTTTTATCTATAGTTTTAAAATCAATAAGGCTTATAGCTAACCTAAAAACCCTATACTTCTAGGCTTTTAATGTTGGTTATTAAAATAACCAATGTGAAAACCCTTTAAGTGAAGGGTTTTTGTTTAGGTTATTTAAATAACCAACATTAAAACCATGTACATTTGGGTTTTAGCATCATTTTTTGAGATAAATGATATTAAAAATATTACTTGAAGGGTTTTTATATAGTTTATTGAAATGATCGATGTTAAAACATTTTTAATGCTTCTTATCATATAATTTATGTTAAAACCATGATGTGAAATCTATTTTTATACTAATTATCCTCTTACAACCATTTCAATGTCAAACTGATTTTTTCATACCCAATAATGACTGATAACTTATTTTAACAAAATATTAATAGTAAATTAGTTTATAAAAATCCATTGGGGTTGATTCAGTCTTAAAAATTACATATAGCCACCACCAATCCTCTAGTTGTGTGAGATATAGAAGAAAAACTCTAGTTGTAATGGTATAAAAATAAATTGGTTATATAAACAAAAATTTTATCACCATGTCCACATGACCATTGGTGTGCCTATCATTTTAAGGGAGGGAGTTCTCTATATTTATAACTAAAACCTTAAAATTCATGTAAAATTATATATAGGTTTCGCTTTTATAGATTTACTTAGATTTTATTCCTTCAGGTGGATTAACAATAATCTTCTACTGATTTGGTAGATTTATCAATTCATATAGACACAGGATGAGTCAAGTTTTTATTATGTAATTATTATTTTTATTGTTTATTAATTTCAATTTCTATTTTACCACTTTTATTTTTCCACCATGCATGCCATAAAACCACTAAATTAGATTCATATTTGGTAAAATAAAACATTGATGACCAAAAAAATAAATCAACCATTTATAGCTCCACTTAGAAATTAAATTTTATGAAAATAAATATTTTTATAATATATGCATGTGAACATGGTATTATAGGAATCCAAAAAAATTATTATTTTTTGATTGTTAATCCATGCAATTATATCCCATGAAAACTGAGTTACATTTTAATTATACATCATTAATATATGGGATTTAGCTGCTGAGTTTGTCATTTTATATAATCATGTTTTATCTTTACCTGTTGACTATCGATACCAACCATTACATACAAGACTACTTGACTTCATGATTAGTAATTATTTACCATTATATTTCTTAGATTTCATCATATTTATCTTACAACCTTCGAGATATCTAATTTTCCCACATGGTTTTTTTTCTATTTATTTTTACTTTAATTTACATCACATTCTTGGTATGAAGTATTAGTTGGACTGTCTATCTTGGGGGGGGGGGTGAATTAAGTACCCAATAAAATATCTATTAAAAATGGATTTAAATAATATCCCACAATTTTAAAAAAATAGTTAGTTTACCAAAATATTAGTTTGATTTAAGTTTTAATCTTTTAGAAGGTTTCTCAAAATATTGAATATGTTTCAGGTAAAACAATATAAAAAATTATTTTATGCTCTGAAATAAAATTACTTGATCAAAATAGTATATTAACACTAATTATGATAAACCATAGAATAAATGTTTTTATTTCTAGTTTAAAATACACTCAGTTTTAAAACAATGAAATATAGTAAAAAACAAAAAAAACATAGAAGAATTCTAATACAAGAGGTTCAGTCTCAAGATGAGACTTAGTCATCTCTACTTGGAAATGACCTACTGTCAAGAAGTTTATATAAAATAATCATTTTATCCACAACCTAGATAGGGTATTACAATAGTATAAAAACTGTCCAAACCACACATAGCTTCTTCCGTAATTTTTGTTGGAGTGAATAATAAATAACAGGTCAAAACTGAGCCTATACCAGAACATGTAGGAAAAAATAATAAAATGTTTTGTGAATATATCTACATATCTTCTGGTTTAAAAATTGATACGATTTGGGTTAAAATAAAACAGAGTAAGACACACTTCTCGTAAAGTAAATATAAATAAAAAAATAGAGAAAATAATGATATAACAGGTATGCACTTTCGATTCTTATAGTAATATATAGATCACCTCAGGTATGTATCTCCCTAAGTGTATTTCCACATCTCTTTGTATGATGGAGTCTTATTCCTCTTCTAATAGTAGCATCCACAATAGAGATAATCATCTATGTCCTCTATTATCCTCATACTAGAAGTATGAGACATATATTAATGCATTCTGTCAAGAAATTAAGGAACTATCACTAAAATAACGAGTTTCATTAAATTTGATAATGTGTTTGTTAGAAACATTTAATTGAATATAAATAAGTAAATAAAAAATGATGGTGTGTATTTAGAATAGTGAAAATGGTGGTGTATAACTCTAGTGGTGACTTATATTCTAGCGGTGATTTATTGTCTGGTGGTGAGACATTGCCAGTGTGTGCTGGGAATGGTAACACATTCTTGGTGGTATGTCAGGCTGGTGGTGTGTCATCCTAGAATTGGAAATTTTTCATTATCATGGTATACAATCATTTACGGTGTCTCATGGTGATGGTGAGACACTATCTAGAGGTGTTTCATACATTTTCAAATTTCCATCTCTGTGGTGACTCATTGCTGGAAAAGACTAATACTTGGATGTGAGTATTTTTTGTTAGTGTCTCATACTTAGGAAAAGTTTATCCATTCAGTTTCAAATGTTAAAATTCCAAAACAATACATGAAAATCATTATGTTTTCACAACAATTATGACTTTATGATCTAAAAAAGGAGGTCAACAATCTCACCCTTTTTAATGATCACAAATCATTTAATTTTATATTCATGGCATCAAAGGTAAATTATGATTTTTTAGAAAGATGGAATCAATGAAATCAAAACATAGTGTATCAAAGGAAAATGTGTTTATATAATGTAGTATGGTATAAATGGAAAAAAAAGAAGAAAATAAAAGAACTATAAAGGTAAATTACATAGATCTTCTCTCCCTTCTGGTATTATGAAAAAGTAATTAATAAAATAGAAATAGTAATAGAATAATAATAAAATAGAAAATACAAGTGAAAGAGATCAAGAATAGCATTAAAATTATCATGAATAAAGTCAATTAAGATAAAAAACAAAGAGTGTTCAAAAAAAAGTTATATAAAAACAATATAATCAAAGACACTAAGTCCAATCAATGATCATTGGTTTTAGCTGATGCATCTAAAATTTCATTTCCCTTGTCCTTAGATAAGATAGAAGCAAAATGATAGAGGGTTCAATAGGAACATTATTTGGAGCTGAAGTAGGTTGAGGTAGGGTTTTAGGAACACCAAGAACTGAACAATCATATCTGAAAAATATAGATTGAAAGTGCCAAAAAACATTTCTCAGTGGTACAGAAAAAGGTTGAATTCTGGCTGGAAATGATGCATTCAGGTCTCTGGTGACCCCTGGATGAAGGGAGTATCCCATAAGAGGTGTCATATTGGATTTCACTGGAATGGATTCATGAGCGACAATTATAGTAAAATACACATGTATAAAATGATTCATAAGGCTGATGAAGTCTATTATTATTTTTCCACCATGCACCATTGAACTAAAAAATTATTTCTTCTATTTCATAAATATCTGCAGCATTGGATTTAGAAATCTCAGCTTCTTTACTTATTACATAAAGGATGGGGTCATAGGAGGAATCATCAATTCTTCAGCCAAAAACATGAAATTGGAATCCATGTCATGATTAATATATATGTTCGAGAGATAATACTTGATGTATTTGGTATAGTATCTCATTATGACTTCATATTGTTCATGTATTAACGAATCAGCCCATGATAATAATCATAGTCATGCTCAACCTTTCTCAAAGTTTCATCAGGTATGGAACGTGAATCACCTAAAGAACTACTTGGGATACCACTGAGATCTTCTCACATAATATATCTAAGAAACTCATCATTAAAAACAGAAGGTGGGGGATTAGTAAAACTAGAATCCACTAAGGTAATATTTTCAACTCTAATAAGCAAGGCATCCATACTTGCTGCTAAAGTAGACTGCATGCATTCCACAATAGATCTCAAAGACTCCAACTCACTAAGAAGTTTTTTATTCTCAATTTCCACTTCATGGATATAGTCCATCATCTCTTATTGAATGTGTTGAATCCCCAAATCAAAAATATATCTATAATACTTTTGACTTATCTTAGTAAGAAGGGGTTCCATATTCCTTAAATATTTACAAAAATATGAAATGATATTTTCTATGAACTCATATAAGTCACACTTGGGGAATACATCAAATAGAACTGGATAGACATTAGGTGGGGGTTATCTCATAGAATAAATCTTTTCTAACAAACCACAACATCAATTTGAGCGACTATCGATCCTTCAGGATCTCTATGTTCTTGAATGGAATGTTCACCATTCTTTGGTGAACTGCCAACCTTAATAGAAAAAAATCTCATTCCTATGACATTGGATCAATCCATCTGTTATAAGTATTTATAAGGGGTTTAACCTTATATGAAACAAATATAGATACTATTATAGTATATACACAAAAAGAAGTCTAAAGAATTCTATATTAAACATATGGTGCAACAACCATGTGCTCATCAACTGAAGGTTTATCCGAAGAAACCACATCTCTTAATTGAGTATCAACAGTCTGATCTACATGATAAAATTCCATCTATTCATCCAAATTCTTCTCAACAGTAGAAATAATTATCATATTCTCAAAAATATCCTAATTTTAGTTTGTTTAATCACCAAAAATAGATAAATTACCAACAGAAGCAACAATTTTATCAATTGGGAATTTCTCCCCCTCAACAGATGCATCTCATTCTCTTCTTGTAGAAATATCTACTTCACCAAAAAAACTAGTCCTTTCCTTTGATATGGAAATAGAACCTTCAATAAAAGTAAGAAAATCTTGAGGAGTCTCAATATCCCCTATTTTAATTTTCCCACTAGAACCATTAGGATCAGAATCTCCATCATCATCATCATTTGAATATTCATTTATATTCCAATTTTAATCACCACCACCTTTACCATTATCATATTTATTATCCTATTCATCTTCACCACCATCATAATCACTATTTTCATCATCTTATTTATAAATTATTTTAAACAACTATTCTCCAGAGACTTTGATATTTTCTTCATCTCTTTTTACAAACTACTCTCTTTTAGGGAGAGTCCTAGGTGATAGGTCAGGGTCACTACCATCATCCAATATGTATAAATCATATTATTTTCCATCAACTTTAGCTTATTACTTCTCATTATAATTATCAAAAATATCATCAGGTTCTAAACTAGGGTTAATAAAATCTCTTAGTCTTGAAGGAAGGCCCACAAGGTTAAACTCATCATATAAATTTCCACCCTCAATTACCCACTGCTTCTTCAATGGGTTCTAACTAATATTTATCCTTCTACATATTTTCCTAGTAATAGAAAATATAGCACAATCTATAATATATTCTTCATATTCATCAACGAAACATTCACCTTTAATCATATAAGAAATCATAGTGGTATAGATTAATGAATTTGATCTCAAATTTGGCTTGATAATTTATGATATATGATGCATATGACATTTTCAAAGTTTTATCTTCTATAAAATTTTCACAATAAAAAGAAAATAGACATAATAATACCCTAGAGTTGTAATGTTACCCTTACTTGGGAACACCAATTGACTGATGGATTTGAAACTCAAACTGAAATATCCAACTAACAATGAGAAAACAATATTTATCAAAATTAAATCTCTAGTTCACTCATCAAGGGATTATTAATAAATAAAATTATCACCATCATCTAGGATGGTTCCTTAATAATAATTAAAAATACCCTCATGTGGTTGTTTTAGATACTCAGTCCACTGCTTTGAATAAAAGACAGTTAGATGAACAATAACTCATCTTCTTACCGAGTATTATTATTCTTATTAAAAACCAAACATAACATACTGGTATAACTCATACACCAACCTAGGATGAAAAGAAAAATTATTTGAAGATAAAAAATATATCGATATCTGGTTTTGTAAAAATTTATACACTAAATATCAGCTTGAATTTATCCATTCTACTTTAACATAATTTTTGGGTGATATATCCAATTATGCTAGCTCGAGATTCACTGGCTCAACAATAGCTTGATGGATAGATTCTCCTTTCTGTTTCTTTTAGGAATCTAACTTTTCTATTGATCATTCAGAGGGACATTTCACTATGCCCATAGAGGTTAAATCAGTTGTCTTAGTCAAAGTAAAAGGGAAGGTTGAATGGTTATAAGATCCAGATCACACAAGGCTCAAAAGAATAAAGTCATGGGGAGGTAGGTGCATTGAAACTAAAATAAGTTCAATATTTATCATTTAGTATTTTTTTAAGGATCCAAAAAATAAAAAATTATAATTAGGATAAATTATAATAGAGAAATAAAACAAACCATAACTGAAATAAAAACCAATAGTTCAAGACTAAGAGTTGAAAACAGAATCCCACATTCTGACGATGAGAAATACCTGATGGTGAGAAGTCTAATGGTGAGAAGTCCAATATTATCAATTCAAAAGGTGATATATTCACAATTTCGAGACATTAATAATGGTGATACATTCAAAAAATTAAAATTAACTTAAACTTATCATACCAAATTAATGTTTGATACAATTCATTCTCTATGAATTCAAAGGATTAGTGAATATATCAGTAAGATGATGTTCTGTACCAATGTATTCAATAAAGATATCCCCCTTTTTAAAATTATATCTCAAAAAGTGATATCTTACATCAATATGATTTTTATATAATGTTCTACAAGATTCTTAGAAATATTTATTGAACTTGTCTTATCAATGTTTATAGGGATGTGTTGGAATTGAAACCAATAGTCTAGTAATGTGTGTTTCATCCACAAAATTTGTGCACAATAGCTACATGAAACAATGTATTCAGAATTATCATTATAAAAAGAAATATAATTTTTATTCTTACTACACCATGAAGCTAGGGACTTGCCTAAAATGTGATATGTTTCAGAGGTTCTTTTCCTATTGAACTTACATCTACCAAAATCAGCATAAAAATAAATAACTAAAACAAATGCTTTTTCAATTGTGTAAAATGATCCTAAACTGGTACCATAATTGAGGTATTTGAAAATAATTTTTACAACAACCAAATGTTACTCTTTTTTATTTTATCAAAAATGGTAACACATACAAACACTGAAAATAATATCATGTTGGATTCTAGCAAGACAGAGAAGACTTAAAATTATACACATGTAACTTGTTTGATCCACTGGTTTCCCAACTTCATCTAGGTACAATTTACAGGTGGTATTCCTAGGATTATCACTGCTCTTATTTTAATCCAAGTTAAATCATTTGAAAAGATCCTTAGTATACTTACATTCATTTTAAATGATTCCTTTTTTATTTTAAAAAATATGAAAACCAAGAAATAATTTCTGTTCACCCATTAAATTGACTTCAAATTCATTTTGCATCATTTTTTAAAACTCTCTATATAAATAATTTTTTGACAATCCAAACATAAAATTATCAAAAGAAATATGGAAATCTAAAACATATTTTAAAATTCTTTTTATAAAAAGGTTAGGATAAGCTATAACTTTTGAAAATCATTTTGAATTAAGAAAAGAGTTGTTCCTATCATACCAATCTCTTGGATATTTTTTCAAACCATATAAATCTTCAGTTAACTTAAAAAATGATTTTGAAAATGTGGCTTTTCAAAACTAGGGTGTTGTTATATAAAAAAATCCTCAACTATTTACCCATTTAGAAATTCACTATTGATATTCATTTGATAAATCTTAATATCTAGATAAGCTATATAGGATAGTAGTATTCTAATGAATTCTAGTCTAGAAACTAGTGCAACGTATCTACATAGTCTATTACTTATTCATGATTATAAAATTGTGCAACTAGTATTTCTTTGTTCCATTATATCATGTTGGATTCATATACATTATTTATAAACACACATTCAGTGCCTATAGTTAAGGTGTACATGGGTCTATCAAAATATTCCAATGAATTTTTTTTTATTTCAATTTGAATTAAATCTTATTTCGTATCCATTACCCAAAATTCATCATTAATTGCATCATAGATTATCTTTGGTTCTAGCTGAGATATGAATTCTTGATATTTAACCTAATTTCATAAAGTATCTATAGTATGTGTACCTATATCTAGGTCTCTAGATATAGAATCTAAAGGATGGTATATAAGGATCCTAACAACTCTAGATAATGTCAGACTATTCACTTAAGGTTCTTATACAGGTTCAGGTTCTAGATGTTTTGGAAAATAATCATAACTAGATGATTTTTAATGGTTTCACAACAGAATAAGCAGGTTATGAAGTTAATTTAAATGAATATAAATCACCCTCAAGGTTTTATAATGAGGTTTGAGGCTCATGTGGATATGTCTCATCAAACATGATGTGAATAGACCCTTCCATAGTCTTGGTTCTTTTATTGAAAGCTCTAAATTATTTACTGGAAATTGAATATCACAGGAAATTTTCTTTATCACACTTGGCAATTTTTTTTGATGATTATCCTTAGTGTTTAGAATAAAGACTTTGTAACCAAAAATTATAAAGTAATTAACCATAAGCATTTTACTATTCTAAAGGTCATAAGGATTCATCTTCAAGATGGGTGTAATTAAAGCTCAATTGATAATGTAATTAGTTATATTTACAATATCTTCCCAAAAGTAAATAGGTAATTCATATTAATTTAGCATGGTTCAGGAAATCTCTTGCAGATTTATATTCTTTCTTTCAACAACTAAATTCGGTTAAGGGGTCTTAGGTGCATAGAAGTTATGACAATATCCATTTTCTGAGAAAAAAAGATTAAAAGTCATGGTTTCAAAACTCACAACCACGTGCACTTATTAATGACTTAATTTTTAGTCCACTTATGTTTTCTACAAAAATATCATAATTAGTGAAATTATCATATAATTTATTTTTTTGAGCTAAAAAGAACACCCAATAATACCTAGAAAAGTCATATAATAATACATAAACATAGTACTTCCCATTTATACAAGAAACACTAGAAGGTCTAAATAAATCCATACAAACCAACTCAATAGGTTGATAAGTTGAAAATTATTTATTTAATTTAAAATAAACTATGGGTTGTTTCTCTTTTTGATAGGGGTTACTGACTTTATTGTTTTGGAAATCTAGTTTTGGTAGATCATTGACTAATACATTACAATTAATCCTCATAAGTGAGTGAATATTACAATGACCTAGTATCTTATTACAAAGCCAAAAATCATTGTGAAAGGCACTCAAGCATGAAATATTTTGAGAAATTAATGAATTATGATCAACGACATAAACATTTTCATTCCTTAAATAAATACAAACTAAAATGTTCTAAGAATAAAAAAATTTACAGATTCAAAAAATTTACCTGAAAACCATCATCACATAGTTATGATATTTTAATCAAGTTGTACTTCAAACCATCAACAAACAATACTATAGAAATTAAAACTAAATTGGTGTTACGAAACATTCTAAGGTTGATGATTTTCCCTTTACCATTATCTAGAATAGTGATATGACCACCATAAACATTTATTAGGATATGCAAGCAAGAATAATATCCTATCATATTCTATGATCATCCACTATCCATGGACCATATATGTTTTAAGAGGTCTTCAAGCAGTTTCACTACAATACAAAATTTACATAAGAAATGATTTTGGTACCTAGATTTTCATGGGTTAAAAAGTGTTAGTAATCAGGGATTTATGGACACATATTTTTATAATAGGTATCTTGTGAAAAGATTTCAATAATTTTAAAATAAAAACATTGTTCAATCATTTAGAAAAACCACTAAAATTATGTCCTCTAGAACTATTCTTAGAGAAAAAGTTCGCTTAACTATCCTCCTTTGTCTAGGTTGGTATCATAGATTGTAACATATTTTGGAGAAAATTATTTACCTAGAATATACGTAATATTTTATCTTGTATTTGAAAAAATTTATAAATTCATTTTAAAAATTTAATTTTAAAACGTATGTTCTATATTATCATTTTTTAACTGACTATTCTTCTATTTTCAATAGATAAATCATAATTTGTATTGGAAGATAAAGCATATTGTCTTTTATAAACATTATACATAACTTAAAGATCATTAAAAGTGCCTTCTAGAATTTTTCAATTTTTAAACATCTCTTGATGAGACATTTCATAATAATTATGTTCATTTTTAGAACTATCATATATAATCATAGGTAAAACATTAGAGACAACCGGTACCTTAGAGACATTTTCATGATGAATATGTTGGATCTTTCATAATTTTGTTCAGGATTAGAGTCTGAATCACTGGTGCTTTCCTCATAGAAACTCTATATTTATTTCATAGATTTATTAAACATTTGGTCCTTAACATCATATCTTTTTTTATTTAAATTTTGAAAATCCTTCCTTGACATGTCATTTTTTTCATTCATAATAGGTAATTTCAATATCATCTATCTTCTAATCATTTTTACAGTTTCCTTTAGTGTCATACATTCCATTAGAACTAGGATTTTTGAAAAACATATTATTTATATAAAACATATTTAATATCCTCATGATATGGGAAATCTATTCATCACTATCAGATGGTGACTCACTATCACTTGAACATTCATATTTTATCTTATCTTTTCCTTTTATTTTTCTCTCTATTTGGATGAAATAGACTTGAAATTTACCGAATTTATTTTTGGATCATCACCATACTCTCAGTTAACATTCATTTTTCTATATACATCATCAATTTACCAATATGATCCTTGATGGATAGTTTACTAATCTCACATGACTATCTAATTGATATAGATGTACCTCTCTATCCCTCTAGAAGGAATATTAGCAAACACATAATCTTGTCATTGTCACACACTGTATTTCCTAACATTCTCATGGTGGTCAGAATTTAATTAAACCTGATATATATTATAAATTAATTTATCCAACTTCATTTTGAATGTATCATACTTAATAGTATATGTATTCAGTTTCATTTCTTTAACATTAGTGGTTCCTTCATGTGAAACAATTAGTGTATCCCAAATTTAAAATCCAGTTTTAGAAGAATAAATTCTCTTGGATTAATGCTCTTTTAAAGAATAGTAAATGGAATTAATAGATTTACAATTTTTGTCATAAATAGTTTTGGTAGCCTTATCCCACATAAATAAAGCAGTTGAAGGCAATTAATATTTATCTTATTTGGTAGTCCAGATTCCAAAAACTAATATTATCTATATAAATTTTCATTTTGATCTTCCATTGAGTAGAATTATTTCCATTAAAAATAGAGGGTTTTTATTAAAATAAACATATTTTATTTAATCGATTTAATGAACTAAATTTATAACTAATCAAAATTTATGAGCTTTAAAGAAAAACTAATATCAGAGTTAAAAAGTTTTGAAAAATATGATACCAAATATTAATCCTTTGATACCAAATGTTTGTCAGAGTGAGTGTCTCAAGATGTGGGGGTGGTGAATTGAGTACCCAATAAAATTCTCATTAAAAATGGATTTAAATAAAATACACCAATTTAATTAAAACATCCCAATTTACTAAATTAGTATTTTTACGTAAGTTTTAATTTTTTGATGGTTTCTCAAAAGATTGATTATATCTTTGGTAAAAAAATATACACTATTATTTTATCCTCTGAAATGAACTTGATAAAAATATTATATTAACTCTAATTAAGATGTACTGTCAAAGTAATTATTTCTTTTCTAGTTTAAAACAAACTCTATTTTAAAGAAAATAAATATATTAAAACAAAATACACAAAAATATTTGAATACAAAAGGTTCAGTATCAAGATGAGACTTTGTCCTCTACACTTGAAAATTATCTGCTTCCTAGCAGTTTATATAAAATAAAATTTTAATCTACAACATGGATTGGGTTTTACAATAGTATACCAACTATCCAGACCACACAAGGCCTCTTCCACAATTTTCATGGGAGTACAAAATAGATAACAGGTTACAATTGGACCTCTAACACAATATGTGGGAGACAAGTATAAAATGTTTTTTTTGAAGATATCTATGTATCATATAATTTAAATCAGATTATATTTTGGGTTAAAATAAAACAGGGTTAGGCACACTATTTGTAATTTAAATATAAAGAAATTGACAGATCTAATAAAGATGTAAGGGAATAATGTTTCTATATCTGTTAGGCTTTGTATTTTGTGATTTATTGAAAGTGATTTGAACTGATTCTCCAGTAAGATTTTAAAAATATTATATATAATAGAGAGTCCTAAACTATTTGTTCTTAACTACAGGATGTAACTTGATGTAATATGATCTTTAGATTCCCTAGTTGACTGTAAATAGTATGTAGATGGTATGGAATTCTAGTTCCTACAAAAATATCTAGCTCACTCCACATGTGAAGTTATCTAAGTTTATTTCCACATCTCTTTGCACGAGAGAGTCTTCTTCTTCTTTTAACAGCAGCACTAACAACATAGAGAATCATCCGTATCCTCTATGCTCTTTGTACCAGAAGTATAACACATCCTTCAATGAAATCTATCAATAAATTACGAAATAATCATTAAAATAATCAACAACATTAAATTAAATAATGTATATATTAGAAACATTTAATTAAAAATAAATAATAAAAGGAACAACAAAATTGCGTCTTTAGAATGGTGACATGTGCGGTGTCTAACTCTAGTAGTGACTCAGAGTCTGGTGGTGAGACATTGTTAGTGTGTCCCTGTAATGGTGATACTTTCTTGGAGGTATGTCAGGATGTAGTTGAGTCATGAAGACATTGAAATTTTTTCATTAGGACTGTATGAATTCTTGGATAGTGTATGAAGGTGATGGTGAGAATTTTTGATATTGATATATTGTATGGTGGTGTCTCATACTAGGTCAAATTTCCATCTCATAAATGACTCATCGCTGATAGTGACACATCCTTGGTGGTGAGTCTTTTTTTTGTGATGTCTCATACTTAGGAAATTGTTTTTCAATCTATTTCAAATGATAAAAGTCTAACAGAAAATATGAAAATCATTAATTATCACAATAATCGTTATTTGATGGCCATGAAAACAAGGAGGTCAACATGAAGTTCTCTGTAACTCCCTGACTCTAGTTACCCAGAGTCGGTGCATTATTACATAACATTGGCATGATCACAAGAAGGATCAAATCTCGAAAGACCAATTGGTTTAGTAGCCTTGGAAACACTAGATATGTTCATAAGATTTACATTACATCATAAAGTGAAAAACTACTACAACAACATAATGTCTCCATAGTCCACACTATTATCTCCTCATAATATCCCTGCAGGTCATTCATAACATACTTCTTCACATCCTGGGAAAAATAAAACATAGAAAAGGGGTGAGCTCAAATGCCCAGTAAGGATAACAATATAGCAGAACATTCAAAAATAAGCATAAACATTTAAGGCAATGCATTACTAAAACAAAAGCCTTTTAAACTTGAACTTCAACATAGTATGGCAAAAGTAAAATAAAATAATTCCATTTACTTATTCACATGGATATTATACTAATCGAATAATCACATGCAATATCAATAACCACTTTCATAATGTTGGAATGCATAATTCTGAACTTTAATTTCTTTGTCAAGGCCTCGTCCCAAGACCTAGGGGCTAACTATAACCGGAACCCAACCCGGAGTGCCTCTAATAACCGGACACCAACCCGGAGTGCCTCTAATAACCGAAGACCAAACCGGAGTTCCTCTAATAACCAGAGACCAAACCAGAGGGCTTACTTTTACTGGTCCCCGACCCGGAACATACTTGTCTTACACATTCATCTGAATGAAAGGTTGAAATATAACATAAACATTCGGATTAAAAATAACTTATGAAATGTCAATACTTTAAACAAAAACCATGAGTGACATAATAATAACTTATCCACAGTCATAAATATCACAAAACCTTCAATAAAATATGGATGTTTTGTATCATAATAAGCCAACTTCAAATAAGCTTAAAAGCCATCAAAGGATGTTGACATAGATGAAATCAATACTATTTTAGAGAAATATCTCTTTTTTTTAAATAATTTTAAAAGTAAAATAATTATAAAATAATACATTTAATTTGAAAATATTCTTATAATCTTGTAAGGGAATCTTTGACAATTTTATAATGGCGGTAAATAGCCGCACCCGCCGTATAAGTTAAAAAAAACATTCTTACCTTAAATTTGTCAAGAAGGTTAAAAGTGCCTTGTTTGGAAAACGATAGAAAGATTCCTTTCGAAACACATAAGGGTATAAATGAATTTAACTCATATTCTAGTAAATAGAAAAAATTTTTTGAAATACATTTTTAAGAAACATGGATGTGGATGATAAAGAGATCCTAGTAGATTATTACGTATAAACAACCTCGGATAATGAAGAGATTGTGAAATAACCCTTACCAATTTGGTAACTTATGAAACATACAACCCATGAAAGAGGTATCATACAATGAATATGTAAATACACATAAATTAAAGTGTATTACACAAATAATATAATTATGGGTAGTACATACACCACACAAAATGTAATGGTGGCAATATGGCATGAATCTCACGGGAATAAGGAGTGAGATGAAAACCCCTTACCTTGTACTTTTCCTTGGTTGGGGTAGGTTAACCTCCTTTATAATGGTAAAATAATTGTTATTAAATTATACAAGAATCATATACATTAATATGATATCATATATGATCTTTTAATATTGATTTGATAATAATATCTTAGTATTATCGTTGTTTCGGGTGTTAACTTACTTGTTTTATTTTATATGTTTTGTTACGAAAGCCATGTTTGTAATGGATAGGTTGTATATTATTCATATCTATAATGATATCAAGTCCTTAAACATCATTTTTAAATCATCAAATGATAAATATACTTGAATGGATATGATGGAGAATGAATCTCATCGTGTTTGTGGAGACGGTAGTCCGTACGTACGCACGAGCGATAATATCATTCTTTTGATATTAAAATAATATATAAATGGTTGTTATATCATATATATAGAATTGTTAACATGTTATATTTATTATTTACATGAGTAAAATATCATTATTATACCCATCCAAATAATAATATATTGAATAACAATTACACCACGACGTGGAGACGGTAAGCCGTACGTACGTACGTATGGTGAAATGTTATTCAAAGGGTGGATAGAATACTGAATATGGTTGTACCATATTTATAATAACATAAAAGTATATATATGATAATGGAGTTATTATTTTAGAATGGTAATAAAAAAGGAAGAAGAAGTGGAAGAAGAAAGGAACTTGGAAAAGTGTGGTGAAATCATTACCTCTTCTTCGGGTTCTTCCTTTTGATTTGATCAAAAGGGATCCTTAGGTTGGCTTTCTGATCCAAATAATGTCTCTAGGTTGTAGTGAGGAAAGTTGGGAGAGTATTTGGGCAGAGTTTTGCTGAACCAAAAGGTTTTGAAGGTGTGATGAAATGAGAAGGAGGAGTGCCCTTTTATAAGAGGGGCGAGGGGCACCTTTGGAAAAGCTAGAAATATTAGTTTATAATAAATTCATATTCGGTTTCTAATGGCTCCAAAGTTTATTATTTAAATTTTAAGGTGGGGATGGGTCGAAAAAAACTCAAAAAATATAATTTAGACATGTTTGGGTACTTATATTAACCTTATCTCTAAGTATTAACTCTAAGTTAATTAGTTTCACTTTTACAATGTCTCTTTGTATTTTTATATAATATGGTTAATAAACTTACTATATACATACAAGAGACCCCCAAGTGGTCCATTAATGATGAAAATATCATGATATAAGTCTCTTGGCCGAACCTTAGATTTTTCGGAATTTAATATGAATTAATAATATAATATTTGTTTTAAGAACTCTTTTATGTCAATTTTGACACTATTCAATAGTTGATTTTTGTGAAACTCATAACAGATTGATTACTTCGAAAAAAGTGAATTAAATCAATCCTAATATATCATATTATCCTATAAAATTAGTTTAATTCATTAAAAGTTTCATATTATATTTATTTGGGTATTTATAATATCAATTATTTTAATTTTTCACTATTATAGTAATTAATTCAACATCATTGTGTCATAAATAAATTAAATTATTTAATGTCTAAAAATTATAAATAAAATATCATTATGTAGGAAAGATTTATATCTTTCTAATGAATATTTATAATCTAAACTCCAACATATATAACCCTATGTAAATTTTTTTTTTCTAAAAGATATATGCTTGTGTCATTTTTGTATTCATTTTAACTTAATTAAAATAAAGTGTCCCTATCACCTACAAGTGGCACCATGGGGTCCCAAAATCGACCCAAAGATGCCTATGGTCGAACATGTATCAACCAATATGGCTAGGAAACGTTTTAGGGTAATTTAGTATTATTATAATATTATTATTTTTAACCCTTATTTACAGGATTTACCCTTAACCATGGTAAATAAAATATTTACCGCAATAATTATTCAAAATGTCTAAAAATAAAAGTTAACTATTTACACAATTTGAACATCCTGATTCCAAATATGGAATCCATTTTTCTAAATTCAAAACACAGAAGTGGTATAAATTAATTTAAAATTAATTCCCGTTGTCAAAACAAAAAGCGTGTTTTTAAGAGATAATAACTATCAAAAGATTGACACTTGTTTATGTTCGGTTTAATTGTAAAATTATGTCCAATGACCAACATTATATTAAATGGTAAAAATATATTTTAAATATAATTTAAAACCACTCAAATTCATAATTTATCACTATTAATTATTTTGATTAAAAAAGTTGTTTTTAATTAAAATTTAGTAATTTTCACTATTCATCAAAATATGAAAGTTATCCGAAAAGTACCAAAATTTCACCTTAGGCTAAATTCGATATTACGAATCCAAAAATTAAGTCCATTTTGAAATATAAAATATATATAATTTCAAAAAGTAGGTATTACTATTTATAACGGCTAGTTTGATTGGTTGTGGTGTGTGTTAGAACTCGAAGTTGCGTACAACACACGCTACTGTATTATTCAAAGGAAAGAGTACCGTGGAAGCTTGGTATGTTTCATTTTAAATTTTTTTGATATCCCCATTTAGTCAAAAAGTTTAAAATATTGTATTTAAAAAGGGTTCACTATTAAAAGTTGGTAAAAGTGAAATACTAAAAATGAATTGTTTCTTACATTATGTCTAAGAAACTCATAATATGGATTGTAAAATTATAAGGATTATATAAAGTTTAAAATTTAGTTAATACTATTCATAACCTCTTTTGAACGGCTTGGTTGGTAAGTCATGGTGTGCTTGAACTCGGTGTTGCGTGTAGTGCATGTTATTGAATTATTTTGAAGAAATAACACACTATGAAGTCTTGGGGTGTTACATTCTCCCCTCCTTCAATAAATTGCGTCCTCGCAATTTGAAATTGTTCTTCGAAAATAAAAGATTGAAAATAAAAAATATCTTTGTGGGAAAACCCACATCTGAAATTGGGTTACTAAAATTTAGTCTTAATATGAGGAAAAGAGAAATGAAAGGGTCACCAACAAATTATGATCTCGATTATGAGAACATTGGTGGAAATTAGAGACATATAATTGGAGGAAAAACGTAAATATTTATAGGTAGTGATTGAGGTCATCAATCACAAACAAGTTTAAAATTGAGGTCCTTAAATTCATCAATCTATGATGATTTAAAATACCATCGATTCAACAAAACATAAGGTATTAGGATAACACATTTTTGACGTTTCAAAATATCTTAGTTGAAATCCCACATCAAAAGATGAATTAATGAGGCCTCTATTTAAAATAAAGAGTGGAAAGTTTGAAGATTACCGAAAATAACACATACTAGGGTTCCATGTAGGAAAATATGGACATGGAAGAGAAATATAACCATCAATTATCTAATGGAGAGTGGTAGAGAACATGGCTATGAAAAGGCCAACAATCCCAAAGCCATAAATTAGTGATGATTTAAGGTACCATCTAGGAAAAAAATTTTGTTCTAAGTTCCTTTTCTTAATGTTGAGGAATTTATTTATGAGATTGTCTAAGATCATAAGGAGATATACTTACTTTATAATTGGAGTTTTATCCATTAATAAATTTCTACCACAAACTCATCTTTCACTCGTAAAAAAAATTCTATTTATACTATTCGTACAGGGTTCCAAAATAAACGAATTTATAATTCATCTACCAGATCTTTTAAAAAAAACTACATTATTTAATCCAGGACATCTCGTGGGCCAGTGGTAGGTGATACACCTTTGTCTCCCTTCGGTTGCAGGTTCAATTCTCGAGGCCTTGCCGGTCGCGACGGGTTGCCGCCCGACCTCTGGGTTGTCCTTTTATGGCAATCAAAAATTAATCTCAAACTAGAATTTATCCAAAATACTTCTGTCCAAACTCACAGTCCAATATTTATAAGGAAGGTAAACTTAATGTAGATCCTTTTTACCCCGTAATAGAATATGAATACCTTCATCATGTATTCTTTTAAAACACTGAAACATCCTGAATTACCATAATACTTATTGATTACATTCATGCTCCCTTATTCCATATAGAATGCTGGATATACTTCATCAATCAAAAAATGTTTTAAACCCCAATAATGATGTAATATACAAATCATTAATCAGCTTCATGGTAGTCAAGAATATCCAATATAATTTATCCAAATCATTCATGTATTATTCTAAAATCACTACCTCGGTATCAGAACCATATTATGGTTTCTCTTTCTCTCAACCATATATTTTCCAAAAATTTAACCTGCTATTGAGTCACTTTTCTTTGTTCCACACAATCTCAAGTCCTTAATGAAATAGTACTGCAGTACAATCCTTATATACTCCATAATTATTATAACAAGTACATTGTTGATACAACACTCAAATGACATAATCAACATAAGAACTCTAATCATTCCTCTTCATCTATGGTAGTATCATAACTTGATTATTATCTAATAACATCATTTGTGGCATAGTCTGATGACTGGGACATAGGTTCGCGTAGTGTCCAAACTCCTTGCAAATGAAGCGTTGTACATTTGAAACCATTTTCTTACCCTTGTAGTCACGTACTTTGTGCCCTTTTCCTCCACACTTATAACAAACTCCCATTCCTTTCAGACAAGTTCCAGGGTGTTTCTTCCCAAAGTTATCACATATGGGAAAATTCTTATTTTCCCTCTTCCCTTTATCCATCGTTCTCTCTTCCATCATTTTCTTCTCTTGCTTCCCTTCAAAGCCATAGGACTCAGTAAAATCTTTACTTATCTTATCAACACATGATATTATTTCTTCATATGATGATAATACATGGGAGACTATTTCTCTTATAAATTCTGGCTTAAGACCATGAAATATATGATCCTTCATTCTCTTTGGATCATGTGCATTGCTGGAGTTCTCATTCCTTCTACTGGGCGCCATTTCTAAACAATGGCATACACTAGATTAGTTTATGAATAACAATACCTAATCCCAAACTTGTAAGACACATAACATAAATTAAATAGTTTATGGATATAATCCATAATCCTAAAAATTTCTCCTTTGAGGAAGTAAATCCACATAAACCCTTCATAATGGTTTGTAAAGAAAATGAGAATTATCCTAAGCATATCCCACGGGAGTGTCGTAACCAAGAGTGCAGTAAGGCCTGTTGTCATGCACCGGTTCTCGTTCGAGTCTAGCTCAAAGCGGTGTTTTCGGGTTTTACCCCTAGGTACATCTGTGCCAGAGCCGCCTCTACCTGCTCGTATCTAGATATGGATGTATTGCTCAGAAAACTCACAAAATCTCTACTATACCAAAATTCTAGGAAGTTCTTCTATACTAATCCTCAAAGTCCATCTTAAATCTATGTGATCTAATCAGAGTTTATCTAAATCTAGATTCTAAGGTTTGTACTAAACTTCCTCTGATACCAACTGTAACGCCCCGACCCTAGTTACCCAGAGTCGGTGCATTATTACATAACATTGGAATGATCACAAGAAAGATCAAATCTCGAAAGACAGATTGGTTTAGTAGCATTGGAAACACTAGATATATTCATAAGATTTACATTACATCATAAAGTGAAAAACTACTAAAACAACATAATGTCTATATATTCCACACTATTATCCCCTCATAATATCCCTGCAGGTCATTCATAACTTACTTCTTCACATCCTGGGAAAAATAAAACATAGAAAAGGGGTGAGCTCAAATGCCCAGTAAGGATAACAATATAGCGGAACATTCAAAAATAAGCATAAACATTTAAGGCAATGAATTACTAAAACAAAACCATTTTAAACTTGAACTTCAACATAGAAGGGAAAAAGTAAAATAAAATAATGCCATTTATTTATTCACATGGATATTCTACTAATCGAATAATCACATGCAATATCAATAACCACTTTCATAATGTTGGAATGCATAATGCTGAACTTTAATTTCTTTGTTAAGGCCTCGTCCCAAGACCTAGGGGCTAACTGTAACCAGAACCCAACCCGGAGTGCCTCTAATAACCGGACACCAACCCGGAGTGCCTCTAATAACTGGAGACCAAACCGGAGTTCCTCTACTAACCGGAGACCAAACCAGAGGGCTTACTTTTACCGGTCCCCAACCTGGAACATACTTGTCTAACACATTCATCTGAATGAAAGGTTGAAATATAACATAAACATTCGGATTAAAAATAACTTATGAAATGTCAATACTTTAAACAAAAACCATGAGTGACATAAGAATAACTTATCCACAGTCAAAAATATCACAAAACCTTCAATAAAATATGGATGTTTTGTATCATAATAAATCAACTTCAAATAAGTTTAAAAGCCATCAAAGGATGTTGACATAGATGAAATCAAAACTATTTTAGAGAAATATATCTTTTTTTTAAATCATTTTAAAAGTAACATAATTATAAAATAATACATTCAATTTGAAAATATTCTTATAAGCTTGTAAGGGAAGCTTTGACGATTTTATAATGGCGGTAAATAGCCGCACCCGCTGTATAAGTTAAAAAAAACATTCTAACCTTAAATTTGTCGAAAATGTTAAAAGTGCCTTGTTTGGAAAATGACGGAAAGATTCCTTTCGAAACACATAAGGGTATAAATGACTTTAACTCATATTCTAGTAAATAGTAAAAATGTTTTGAAATACATTTTTAAGAAACATGGATGTGGATGATAGAGAGATCCCAGTAGATTATTACGTATAAACAAACTCGGATAATGAAGAGATTGTGAAATAACCCTTACCAATTTGGTAACTTATGAAACATACAACCCATGAAAGAGGTATCATACAATGAATATGTAAATACACATAAATTAAAGTGTATTAAACAATGAATATAATTATGTGCAGTACATACACCACACAAAAGGTAATGGTGGCAATATGGCATGAATCTCAAGGGAATAAGGAGTGAGATGAAAACCCCTTACCTTGTACTTTTTCTTGGTTGGGGTAGGTTAACCTCCTGTATAATGGTGAAATAATTGTTATTAAGTTATACAAGAATCATATACATTAATATGATATCATATATGATCTTTTAATATTGATTTGATAATAATATCTTAGTATTATCATTGTTTCGGGTGTTAACTTACTTGTTTTCTTTTATATGTTTTGTTACGTAAGCCATGTTTGCAATGGATAGGTTGTATATTATTCATATCCAGAATGATATCAAGTCGTTAAACATCATTTTTAAATCATCAAATGATAATTATACTTGAATGGATACGATGGAGAATGAATCTCATCGCGTTCGTGGAGACGGTAGTCCGTACGTACGCACGAGCGACAATATCATTCTTTTGATATTAAAATAATATATAAATGGTTGTTATATCATATATAAAGAATCATTAACATGTTATATTTATTATTTACATGAGTTATATATCATTATTATACCCATCCAAATAATAATATATTGAATAACAATTACACCACGACGTGGAGACGGTAAGTCGTACGTACGCACGTATGGTGACATGTTATTCAAAGGGTCGATAGAATACTGAATATGGTTGTACCATATTTATAATAACATCACAATATATATATGATACTGGAGTTATTATTTTAGAATGGTAATAACAAAGTAAGAAGAAGTGGAAGAAGAAAGAAACTTGGAAAAGGGTGGTGAAATCATTACCTCTTCTTCGGGTTCATCCTTTTGATTTGATCAAAAGGGCACCTTAGGTTGGCTTTCTGATTAAACTAAGGCCTCTAGGTTGTAGTTAGGGAAGTTGGGAGAGTATTTGGGCAGAGTTTTTTCGAACCAAAAGGTTTTGAAGGTGTGAAGAAATGAGAAGGAGGAGTGCCCTTTTATAAGAGGGGTGAGGGGGACCTTTGGTAAAGATAGAAATATTAGTTTATAATAAATTCATATTCGGTTTCTAATGGCTCCAAAGTTGATTATTTAAATTTTAAGGTGGGGATGGGTCTAAAACAACTCAACTAATAGAATTTAGACAGGTTTGGGTACTTATATTAACCTTATCTTTAATTATTAACTCTAAGTTAATTAGTTTCACTTTTACAATGTCTCTTTGTATTTTTGTATAATATGGTTAATAAACTTACTATATACATCCAATCGACTCCAAAGTTGTCCATTAATGATGAAACTATCATGATATAAGTCTCTTGCCCGAACCTTAGAGTTTTAGGAATTTAATATCAATTAATAATATAATATTTGTTTTAAGAACTCTTTTATTTCAATTTTGACACTATTCAATAGTTGATTATTGTGAAACTCATAAAAGATTGATTACTTCGAAAAAAGTCAATTAAACTAATCCTAATATATCATATTATCCTATAAAATTAGTTTAATCCATTAAAAGTTTCATATTATATTTATTTGGGTATTTATAATATCAATTATTTTAATTTTTCACTATTATAGTAATTAATTCATCATCATTGTGTCATAAATAAATTAAATTATTTAATGTATAAAAATTATAAATAAAATATCATTATGTAGGAAATATTTTTATCTTTTTAATGAATATTTATAATCTAAAATTCAACATATATAACCCTATGGAAATTTTTTTTTTCTAAAAGATATATGCTTGTGTCATTTTTGTATTCATTTTAACTTAATTAAAATAAAGTGTCCCTATCACCTACAAGTGGCACCATGGGGTCCCAAAATCGACCCAAAGATGCCTATGGTCGAACATGTATCATCCAATAAGGCTAGGACACGTTTTTGGGTAATTTAGTATTATTATAATATTATTTGTTTAACCCTTATTTACTAGATTTACCCTTAACCATGGTAAATAAAATATTTACCGCAGTAATTATTCAAAATGTCTAAAAATAAAAGTTACATATTTACACAATTTGAACATCCTGATTCCAAATATGGAATCCATTTTTCTAAATTCAAGACACAGAAGTGGAAGAAATTAATTTAAAATTAATTCCCGTTGTCAAAACAAAAAGCGTGTTTTTAAGAGATAATAACTATCAAAAGATTGACACTTGTTTATGTTCGGTTTAATTGTAAAATTATTTCCAATGACCAACATTATATTAAATGGTAAAAATATATTCTAAATATACTTTAAAACCACTCAAATTCATAATTTATCACTATTAATTATTTTGATTAAAAAAGTTGTTTTTAATTAAAATTTAGTAATTTTCACTATTCATCAAAATATGAAAGTTATCCGAAAAGTACCAAAATTTCACCTTAGGCTAAATTAGATATTCCGAATCCAAAAATTAAGTCCATTTTGAAATATATATTATATATAATTTCAAAAAGTAGTTATTACTATTTATAACGGCTAGTTTGATTGGTTGTGGTGTGTGTTAAAACTCGAAGTTGCGTACAACACACGCTACTGTATTATTCAAAGGAAAGCGTACCGTGGAAGCTTGGTATGTTTCATTTTAAATTTTTTTGATGTCCCCATTTAGTCAAAAAGTTTAAAATATTGTATTTAAAAAGGGTTCACTATTAAAAGTTGGTAAAAGTTCAATACTGAAAATGAATTGTTTCTTACATTATGTCTAAGAAACTCATAATATGGGTTCTAAAATTATAAGGATTATATAAAGTTTAAAATTTAGTTAATACTATTCATAACCTCTTTTGAATGGCTTTTTTGGTAAGTCATGGTGTCCTTGAACTCGGTGTTGCGTGTAGTGCAAGTTATTGTATTATTTTGAAGAAATAACACACTATGAAATCTTGGGGTGTTACATTCTCAATAAACAAAATGAAAAGAACTGATAGGGGGTTGAATTTATGAAAAAAAAAATTCCCACAAAACATTTATTATTATCATCCCTTTTAGTGGGTATAATATTTAATTCATCAAAAAAAATAATGACATCAAGAGATAGTGAGGGTGATAAAATGAGACAGAAATATAAGATATTTTTATGTGGATCACCAACTACTTTTATATAGCGGCTATAATCTTATTGAATTATGGTTATTATGCCACATCACATGTTACTATTTTTTTATAAAAAAAGAATAGTAAATGAATCCTAAAGATGGTTTTAATGTCCATTAATGTATTAAAGGTGAAATAGAAGTGTGGAAATATCAATAATGAGTGAAAAAAACATGAATATTAATATTATATACTTCCAAAGATGATCTAATCAAGGGATGTTGTGTATACTTTTTTTCTTTACAAAACATGACCCTTTAACACCCTTAAAATCTTGTGAAGAATTATTCATGACTATCTCTATTTTTTTTCAAAATTCTCCATGTGAAAGTTTATATATTTATAGTGTCTGAAAAAAGGCATGAGATTTTTCATTATGGTGTAATCCTTAGTAATAATAAAATTCATAAATCATGGACAAAATATACTGTCATAATTCATAAAATAAAAAACCAAATCCTAAAAATTGAAACAAATCCCAAGCACATTATATCATGATGAATTAAATCATAATTAAATTTTATTCAATGAATTAAGTCAATATAAAACACTAAAAAACTATTATGGTGTAGTTCAGAATAACTATTCCATGATTCCTTAAGCCCCATCTCTAGTATCCATAAAATATTAATTGACCTAAAAAGCAATGTTTACTTTGATGGACTATGATGTAACATGTGATATTAAGGTGTGAAATATTATTGATAACATACACTTATGATTGATTCTCATCTAAACAAACCATTGAATGAAATTACATTATAACACAATCTTAATGTGAAGTCATAAATTACATATAGGTAAAATATAGAAATACCCATGAAATAATCATGAAATAACTGAAAAAACATGGAGTGATTTCTACATATATGGAATTTTTTAAACAATTTAAACATTGGGGATTAATATTGACCATGACACAACATGATTTTCAAAAATAATGTGATCTTTATTACTTTTCTTCTTTCACTTATCCTATCAAATTCTAGGTAATCCATGAGTATGTTGAAAAAAATATCACATAAACAACTCCATTTATTTGAATCATAAGCTCATGAAATTCAACATAATAGGATCACAATATAAGAGATATGTAGATACAAATATACTATATAGATTAATGTTTGTGAGGATACTCTGAATATCTCTATAAGGAAAATTTATATATTGATCGAGTCTCATGAAGGGCTTCACCAAACCCACCTTTTTCTACACATTTCAGGTGGTATTTTCAATGCATCCCTTAATATTTATTGGTAACATGCATACTACCTGAAAGTAAATCAAATAAACCAACATATCATCATTTCTCATATAATAATAATTACTCATGAAACACTTTTTCATCATTTCTCAACAACTATAATGACTGTGTATCCTCCCCCTTTTATATAAAACTACCTACATATTCTCCCCTATTATCAAAAAATGAAAAATGAATTAAAGTGGTAATATATTAGCTGTGTAGTTATTAGGATTCTTGGAGATAATTCAAACCTATCAACAATCTCAAGTTTCATATGGAATCCTTCATCAAAACCTTTTTCAAGATATTTTAGAATAATATATACTACAATCTCTTTGATAAATTGGTATTTATTATTAAAATATATCAAACATGAATGTTGGACCAAATTATTTGACAAGTTTGATGATATTTTATTTACACACTTAATGAAAAATGGATACATGACTACCATTATCATGTATTTATACTCAAAATTTACCCAAATTCTGTTGATTTAGATGTCACAACATTTTAATCTTTCATTATGAAAATTATAACCAAAATTTTAATCATATAGTTCCAATAAAAACATATTAGTCTATTAAAATATTTTTTTAACTATACTTCTGGTATTTAACATCCCATCCAAATTAGAAAATGAAAAACAATAAACCAAAATAGATTATTATTATTAATGACTCATGAGATACTCAATAGTTCTTGTTACATAGTTTAATTTAAATTTTATTCCATAAAATGCATGTATTTCGGTAACTATAAAATCAGGCATAAATTGTCACACGAAACACGATATGTAGTTAAGACATCATCAATTAATTTAAAATTCGAATCATCAATAAAAAATATTTTTGATCCACACTATTTCATTCAACTTCATTTGATAACTTAATCTTAATAGCAATTGGAATTTATTCTTTTATGGATTCATCCATGTTGATGCCTTTTAGAAAGTCTGAAGATTATTTTTCTTATCTTGGAAAGATAAAATATATTGTATTGAACACATTTCAATCGACAAATTTTTTTATTTCCCTACTTAAAAAACATTAAATGTCTTTAATTATTTGGGAAACAATGTATTCACTAGTTCACACTATGTTTATTGAAATATTTATGTCTCAACAAACTTTTTGACCACAAGTGAGTTAGTGTTTACATCTTGACATAAATATTGTTTTACAATTTTCCACTTATGAATTTATATCTGTTAATGATGAAATCCAATTTTAAATACAATTAGTATAGGTGATTTCTTGAGTTTATAAAGTGATTTAATCACTTTATAAACTTGGTATCTGTTACCATCAAGATTAAATCAGCCTAATTGTATGATATATACCTCATCATCAAGATCTAAAATCAAGAATGATGTCTTGATATATATCTAGAATAGATTATATTTCCGTTAATAATAAATCAAAATTCAACAACATATCATTTAATTCCTTTTTTCAAGATTATAATTCTCATCAAAATAAATACCATCAATTTAAGAATGTATTTGTAAATAAGATGATACTTTTTCTTTTCCATTTCTCATTTTTCATCAACATTATTTTGTAAAATCCATTTATCATTTAGAATATTTTTCTAAACTAGGAATTATACTAACTTAAAAGATTCATTATTATTAATTGGATTTTATTAAACATCATTAGAAATTATCCAATCATTATTTTATAGATATATTTAAAGAATTATTTGTTTCACATGTGAAATTAAAATTATATGGAATGAATTATACAATGTTCATCACTTTTTAAAATATTTTTTTCTATCACCAATGATATTTTTAGCTTCTAAATGGTGTGAAAATATAGATACAATTTGTTCTGAGCCATTTTCATTACATAAATATTTGGAATTAGACTGTACATCAAGTGAACATATGAAATCCACTGATGGTATACCATACTGAAAATTATTTCTTCCTTCATCTTCTTTAATATCACTAAACAATGAAAATGATTTTTTTAAAGTACCATGATATACCATTAAAAAATATTATATTTTTTAAAATTTCTTCAAATTCATTTTATCACGGTGATAAATTTTTCCACTGAGTGTATAAAAATGAAATATAAATTCCTTTTATTCTTATTTAAATTCAACCAAATGTATTTTTTTTGTTTTTAATAATAAATGGATAATTGAACAATATCAATCTATTCAAATTTGGATTCCTTCTAAATAACATTTCAAAAGGTGCATTCACTAAATTTGGTTGATGAAAACACATATTAATAATTTATACATCCATTGTTGGGGCTTCTATAGAATAATATCATTATGCCTCATTTATTGATAGAATGGTTATTCTCATTCAAATGGAGATTTAGTTCTCTACTACTCTATTTTTTGAGGCATTATGGATCACTATATTTACACCTTAATCCATGATTCTCAAGTTATTATTCCAAATATCTTTCGGGTATTTCTTCCTTTTCTCTTGAATTTAGAGTTTACTTAGAAAATAATTATCATTTATTGATTCTTTGATGACATTAGTTATTAGTAATTAATGATAAATGGTTTTGTTAAATCTATTTATGATTATCTATCTTACTTAATTCAGTGTACATAATTATGTATGGTTTGATACAAAATAGTTTTAGAGACATAAATTATGAGTATGTCATTAATAATACCAATGTATTAATGAGATAAGATATTTATAACCTAAGGGTAAGGTTATGATAATGTGTCTCATACTCAAATTCATTATTAGATTAAAATATATTTATAGGATGCCATGTTTATTTGAAAACATATCTTTAATACATTGGGAAATTATCATGATTTTGGTCCTTACTTTCCATTAATGATAAATATTCCATATGTGTAAATTAAATAACGAAATACACTATATAATTGTCTCTATTATTTTATTTAAGACTCAACAAGCCATATACATTTGGATTATTGAGTTTAATTAACCTCAATGTTAGTATTTTCATTCATTTGTAACTTTATTACACATCTTCCCTTTGTGAAATATATCATTTGATTTTATTATTTCTAGGTAATTCATTATAATATTTCTCATAGAATTATATCTAAAAATAAAACTCTCATTCTATTAGCCCAAGTATCCAAGTATTTGATGATATAAATCATTATCCTATTTCATATAAATCAATTTTTTTTATTTTTTATTTACAATAGATTTCCACTTTTGATAGGTTTTCCATGATAATTTGTTTCCTATAAATATCTATTATCACAACCATTTTAATGAAGATTTTGAGCATTATGAGATTGCTTCTTGTAAAGTTATCAGTTGGGATAAATCCTCTGTGTTTTTTGGGGAAGGGGTTATTGTATCAAAGCAAAACAGAGTTCCCAGAAAGCTTGGGGTTAAAAGAGGGTATTTAAATTTTAACTATCTTGGGGTTCCCCTTTTCCGGGGTACTGTTAAAAGGTGTAACTTGGAAAATATATATCTCAGAAATCTCAATCAAATGGCTACCTGGAAAGATAAATCTATATCTCAGGCAGAGCGTGTCTTTCTTGTTAATTCTGTGATCACTTCCATGTGTGTCTATGTTTTTTCCTTATACAGATGCCCTAAAACCCTTCCTAGTGATTTATAAAGGCTGATCTCGAATTTTATTTGGACTGGTTCAATTCATGAGAGGAAGCTTGTTATAGTTTCCTGGATTGATTGCATTAGGCCTACTAACATAGATGGCATCGAGATTAAGGATCTTAAGAGCTTTAATGAATCTCTCATTAAAAATTTTACCTGGTCACTTTTGACTTCCAATGATTTTCCTCTGGAGTTTCTATGTAATAGATTTGGATACAAGATATTAAATGGGTATTATCTTTACGTCCCATCCTCAATATGGCAATCAATTTAGCATGATTATTTCATCCTCTCACAATCCTCTAAATGGGTGGTTTGTTGAAACTCCTCTTTGAAATGCTGGAAGACTGTTTGGTTATCATGTTCCATTACTGAGGATACTGATATTCCTTATACATTAAAGGATATTTATATTGCGTAATTTCACAACAATATCATGGCTTACAGATTTCTTTCTCATCCTCTAAAAATGTAGTTGGGACATTATAATTACTCTGCGATGGATACTTTGATTTGGTTTCCCAATCTTACTAGAACCTTCAACACTAAGGAGGATTATAGATTCATGTGTGCTGAGCCTTTTATAGTTATTTACTGGCTACTTATGTTCCATTCTACTTTTATTCCACCGGCTCAATATTTTCTTATGTGAAGGATTTGGAAGGGTAGACATCCTTTGCAATGGATGATACAACAAGCTGGTTTTTATCTTGCACCTGTTTTCTTTCGTTGTATTGCTGCAGATGAAACTGTTGATAATTTATTTATATCATGTTTCTCTTCATCTGGTTTATGGGATTATTGGTAGGGTGTATTTGGAAGCCATCTGAATTTGGAGAGTTTTGGACTGCTTATGGATTCAATTTACTGAGCTGATTGCAGCTCTCAGGTGAAACCACTACTCCTCCCTACAGTCTCATCATTGGTTTCTTTTATCTAGAGAGCCTGAAATGATCTTGTCTTTGAGAACAGAATTACACCAATTTCTATTGGTGTTCTTGCTACTGCGCGAGCTCGAATTGGATTCATGTGGAATGATGTTTTAGATTTGGTTATATTGCGAACTTTGGGTGTTTTTGGTAGATGTAAGAAGCTAATTATGATGATGCATATCTGGTAGATCCCTCCAATCTCTTGGTGTCTGAACATTAATGTGGATAGAGAAGCTTCAAGTGCAATGGGGCCTTCGGGCTGTGGTGGTGTTTTTTGCACTTATAAGGGCATTGTTAAAGGCTTTTTCTACCACTTTTTAGGAAATGGCTTGGCGATTGAGGCGGAATTATGGGCTATGATTAAGGATGTCCTGTATGATTTTTTTCAGGGTTGGATGACCTTATGGATGGAGTCTGACACAACTTTGGCGGTTTATATTCTTAGAAATCATTCAAGAAATGTTCCTTGGAGGATACTTTCTTCCTAGAATGAATGTCTCAAACTTGTAGAGCAGACTTGTTTGGTAGTCACCCATGTTTATAGAGAGACATTTCCCGTTGCTAATGATTTATCCAAGCATGTGATAGAGGAGGTTTTATCATTATGGTCCTTCATTACACTAATATTTGGTTGTGTTTTGGTTGATGATGATGCACGTGGTGATGTGTACATGCGTCTTTGTTGACCCCATGTTTCTCCTCTTTTGATGTCTTTAGTTTTTTATTAATAATTTTTTTGGGAGTGGTCTTTCCTGTTCCCGAGTCTTCTAATTATGAGATACAATAAAAATATTTTAATTCAACCCACCATTGAAGAGAAAATATTTTTAGGCCATCCGTTTCTTACTCATATACCTACATGAAATGAAAATCACATTTAATAAAATATATTTCCTAAAGGATATAGACACTCTATCATATTTGTAGTTTTACTTGAAATGAAATTTTTTCCTATCATTTTCCACGGGTTTCCACTGTCTATGAACTATGGTTTTTCAATCATTGATCCACTATATCAAACTTTAATATCTATTTCATGCTTTTTACCACTCCCCTTTGTTGTGTTATTTTTAGTTTCCTCCTTATTTATTCTACTAAGATAAAAATTTTAGATAACTAATAGTGATATGTTCTTATTAATCGCTCATATCAAAATTTTCCTTATGTAAATCAGAACTATATTTAAAATTATTTTTTCATGAGGTTTTTTAATGGTTTTTTCTTAATTATTTCATATTTTCCCCCAATAAAATAATTTAATCACTTTGATTATCGGAAATACATTTTATACCAATAATTTTATTCATTTTATCCATGAAATATATATCACCCATATATTCTTTTGAATCTATATGTTCTATATGATTATGATTATTATTGATCAAAATTAAGATATTTCATTTTCTTCAAATGTATAATTTTATTATTTTCATCAACATTATCAAAAAATTTTGATCTTCCATTCACTATGGATTTTTTATTAGGCTTAGAATAAAAATCAATTTCCTACAATGCACCATTTTTTTGTGATCTTTAGAATAACAATTTATGGTATAATATTATGTATAACATTTTCATGGAAAATGTAGAACTTTTTCCCTTTATTTCATTGAAAAATTTTCATTCATTACATATTTTTTGTCTACTTTTTGGAACAATAATATATATTTTAATGGAATTTACCACTTTCTAAATTGGTTTTTATAGTTCACTAATAAATTTTATAAAAATTTCCAACCGAAATTGAGTTATCAATATTTTTTTCCATTAAATCGACATGGATTCATGAGTATGAATGAGTTGTTTCATTAAAATACAATGATTTATTATAATAGAAATAATATTTTATTCTTTTAATTAGTAGTGAATTTGGATAAAAAATTATTCAAAATTATTCAACATCTTTTTCAACATCAATATTAAGAGTAGATTTGTCTTTGGATATATTTAATGGTAGAATATTTGTCTCAAGTTTTATTTTCTCCTTGATACAAACCATAAAATATGTTTTCAAAAAAAATTTCTTTACTATCCCTTATTAATGAATATCCTCTTTAATAATTCCATCATCAAAAAAGTATTAATTATAGTCCTTGGATTTTTCCATACAAGATTAACGACACTTATCTTTTTAAATATTCCTTTTCAAATTATTCATCACATGACGAATCTTCAAGGTTTGATGTAAAATTACTATTCATTGATGAATTTTACATTACATTGAATTTAGTAAAATTTATTTCTCTATGAAAAATTTCAATCTATTAGGGTCAGGTTTGAAAATCATTTTTAGTCCATGTCATTAAAACCAATGGATGATGAAACTCTAAGTGGTCTAATTTAAAATCATCTGATGGAGATAGTGGAGTGAAATATTAGAAGATAAGAATACCTAATTATTCCTAATAGACAATATATATTAGATTATTTACAAAAATTATGTTATCGGATGGTGCTGCTAAATTATATAGGAGGACGATATAGTTTAATGGAGGAATGTATAAGGGAAAAGAGTTTCAATCAAAAGTCTTTCTACAAGGTGAAGGAGTTGAGTGAGTGGAATTCTTTGACTAAATAGTGGGTTATTATATGGGGAAAAAGTAAGGGGGACTTCACCTTATGATGAATGTACGGTAGAAACTATCCATAATTTTATCTTGATAATATAAAAAATATTTTATTTGATCAACTATAATCTTTGTACTTATAAATTGAAATCATATACTAATTATATTGAATTGATGTAATGAAAAAACCCCAAGGACTAGGATGCAATATTAAACCATGTAAATATTTAATTTTCCCATGATTTTTTAGTTTTTTTTCTTGATAATTTCTTATGATTGCTTTTTCTTATACATGTGGTTTTTTTGTTACAATTTAGTTCATTAGGTTTCCTTGCCTTCTGTATTATGGTAATTGTAGTGGCGGTTCAAATTTTTTAGAGTTGTTTCTCTATGGTATGTTTTGGTGGAATTATATCCAGTGGTTTTACCAAATAGTGACCGTAGATCCAAAAAGTTTCATCATAGCTTAACGGTGGAGTGTTTCTATATGGACATGCCTTGCATATGGGATTATAGGCCTTAGTTTATTACCATTTTCTCTTCCCTCAGCCTTGTGGGAGAATATCAATAATAATTTATTGAACACTCAATCAACATTTTGTATATGTAGTGGGATTTCATTTAGGTGTGGGCATGGAATAATATGGGAATAATTTTTAGTGGGAGATGTTTTTTGGAATGTATTTTTTTATTTAGAAGATGTAGATAGTGGATTTAGTTACTTATAAGGACATTGATCTTTCATTGGATGGATCCAAGTTGGATATTATGAAATTAAAATAATGCATGAGGCCTAGAAAGAAACCAATAAGCCTTTATCGGAAGTCACACTCTCCAAATATAGTGTTTAGTAGCTATGAGTGGAAAATAATATCAACAATGATAAATAATTCATTGATGTATAGGAGAAGCCCCTAATAATGAACAATGTGATATTACCAAGGAGATAGTTTTCCATGAGTATTTCTAAAATAAATTCAGAGCCCAATCATATAAATGAATTCTAAAAAGATCTGGGTTTAGTTGGATTTAGGAAAGGTAAAAATTGTGGATATAGAATGGGCATTATTGTTACTCTCCTCACTACCTAAATCATTGGATTTGATAGTGAATTCTATGAGTATTTCTTGTAGAAAGGTTTAATTGAAGTTTAAAGACATCCATGACCTGATAATTAAAAAATATCTTCATCAAAATGGGATTCCAACATCTTTTTATAATCTATAGAATTTGAATATAAGAGGATATGTTGATAAGCATAAAATTTTATGAATTGGTAATGGAATGATAATCTTGATTAGAAGTAGATCAATAGATGTTACTTCCTTCAGTTTGAAAATAATGAAAAAAAAGAAACTTGAAAAATATTATATTGAACAATGGTATAATTCCATAAAGTATGCTTTTGAAATTTGGTCAATGATACCTATGTCTGGATATATGAGAGGATATCTCCCATGTACTACTAGTTCAATAGGGAATAAGGTGATAGACTCTTGTGATTCATTCCATTCTAAATTAAAGAGAGGAATAAAATAAAATTATACCTATTTATGTTTTTCCATGGTAAATATTGTAGATGAAAAGGATCTCATGATACTATGTAAATTATATGTTTGCATCTAAAAATGGAATTAAAGGATGCTAGAGTTGAATAATTTGAAACACATACAAAGGTTGATCAAAAAATTATTCTATATGAGATAACATGATGAAATGTATTTTAATACTATATTCATTAATGGTGAATAAGAAATTTTAATTGGACCGATGGTTGTTTAAAATGGAGTACAATATGAGACCTTGTACCTCATCGGAATATTGGAATGTGAAAATAATTCTAGTTAAATGAATTTCTCTATGTTATAGAATGATGTTCTAATATTTATTAGTGAGAAATGAATGAAAATCCTCATTGAGAAAGGAATATTAAAGATAAATGACATAAAAAATCATATATGTGAAAATTGTGTCATTGGATGGTAGTGTGAGTTGAATTTTTGGATAGAATAATTGGTTTTAAGGAATTAGAACTTAGAATTAGTTCACAATTATTTCTGGGGCACATATTTGATGTATTTTCATGGAAGATATATCTTATATGTGACCCTCATCCATGATTACACATGTAATCTGTGGGTGTACATCAAAAAACACATATCCAAGACCATTAAAATATTCTAATAGTTTAGGTAAATGGTGGAGAAATTGGATGGTTTCAAGTTAATGTGCTTATGGTTAGACAATTATGGGGATTATGAAAGAAAAGGGTTTGTGGAATTATATTAGAATAATAGAACTTTGTTTGAAAACACCATTCCAATGACTCAAAACAAAATAGATTTTCAGAGAGGATGAATAAGATACAGGTGGAGAAGGATAAGAGGATTAGGATTTACATGGGGTTCCATAAGGTTTTTTGATAGAAGTAGTGAATTGTGAAACTTACATAATCAATTAGATTCCTTCATCTCTGAATAGAAAGAAAGAACTAGAATCCATTTTTTTTAAAGTAAGTTCAACATAAACAATCTAAAAATCTTTGGTTATATCATATATGATCATGTTGATGTTAATGATAAAGAAAAGTTTGCAGCTAAGTCCCAAGCATGTTACATTATTTCCTTTGATGATGAAGTGTTTGGATTTAGGCTCAGACATTGGGAATATAAAAAGTCTTTAGAGGTTAAAATTTAATCTTTAATGAAGATATATTGTGTAAGGATCCCAATATGGTGGAATGTTATGATTAATTAAAATTATCCTTATAATTTGAGGTTCACCTCGATGGATGCCTTGAGAATGAAGTTGTTCAAGATAATTCATGAAGAACAACAGTTCAAGAAAACTCCATCCATCAAGAGGATATCTCATAATAGATTCATGTTATGATTATTTTTCATAGTAAATATGTACTATATAGTTCAATTATTTACAAGGATCAAGAAAAAATCTATATAAGATAGAGTTCCAGATGTTATTGTACCTGAAGGAGTTTAGTTGGAGGGATGACTACAGATAACTACCATAGTTATGAATACAATGAAAAGGTATGAATTTAATTTGAATCAATTAATTCCAAAAGATGATGGAGAGCCTCATTAATTGAATAAGATAATGAGTTTTTAAGGATTACAGTAATTGGATTTTTTCATATGGGATGAGATTGATTCCTTCTAGGTATCTGTAACATGGGAGCTGATAGAGAGGCCCACTACGAATAATGTCTTAAAAAATACTTTTATTGAATAGAGGATAAATTATATTTTATATAAAAGATCAAGTGTAGGTTAGTTTTGTATAGTTTTTAATATAAATAATGAGTGGATTTATCATAGCTATTTTCTCTAGAAATTAACTAAATGACTATTTGAATAGTGTTAAAGATAATTACTTCTGAGAGATTACATCGGGAGAAGATAAACATGATGGGAAAATGTCAACAAAGAGACCATAAGGCTTAAATTATTATGGAATTCTAGTATGGTTTTGAGGTTTGTAAAAACTAGAACCTTGTGTAAAATCTATAATGTAAACCGTATGGTTTGAAACAATCTCTAAGGAATTGTAATTGGTAGTTTAATGACTCTTTCAATGAATTGAAGATTTTATAGAGTTATGCATATCATTACAACAATCAGAATGGTTTTTATTATGGGAATATCATAACTCTTATTCTCTATATTTATGATATACCTATTTTAGGTCTAGTAATGGGAACAATTAGTGATATTAAATCTGAGTTGTTCAAAATCTTCAAGATGAAGGATCTCAATATAGAAAGAAAATTTTTGGGGATGCAGATAGTGAGTGACATAAGTTTTTTTACTTTGTATCTAATCTATAAAGATTACATCTTTAAGGAAGTGGATTAAAATTAACATGGGTGAGGAGAAACCAATAAAAAAAATCTGTGGCTATACATTTTGAAAATAACAAAGATAAGGAAACTTAATATAAGAAAATTTTGAGTACATGGTGATGGGTTATATGTGTCACCTATTAAAAGTTTAATGTATTTCTTGATTTTTACTCATAAAAACATTTCAAAAGAAAGAGGGTAGTTAGTAAATTCTTATTAAGCCTCAGAAGTGAACACTGAGAGGATTTTAAATGGATTATTTAATACATGAAGGGCTATGAAAACACAAGATATTTATATAGAATAGATGATCTATTGAAATGATTTACAGACATGAAATTTGGTCAAGATTTAGAAAAATATCACTTATATACACATGTTTACATTTAGTGTAATAAAAATAGGTTATATATTGAATCTAAAACCCATATTTTTTCTCTCAATAAATGAATAATATCCCGTTAAATTTTTAAAAGTGGGGAAGTAAAGGTGTTACTGGTGGATCATGAAAGAAAGAAAGTAGTTAGAGTGTCATTTTTGGATTCTTATAGTGAAATCCACTAGGCCCAAAAATCATTTCTTTATTCTTTGAGGAATAACTTTAAGTTGAAGTACCACTTAATTTGAAAGTTATTATACTATTGAGTGTTTGATTTATAAAATATTTAAGCATCTAAAAATCTTGACGGCTTGTTAACAAAAGATATAGCTCTATAATTTCTTAGTTAATAGTAAGAATTATTAGGATTGGGTTTAAAATAAGGATATTATGATGGATCCATATAGTTAAAATAGATATTTAGAGAGTGGATAGATCTCTTCTAAAGGATATAAGATAACTTATCATTGAATCATGGAAATGAATATCAAGTGGTTGATTGTAATGACTCGATTTTTACCAATTTTATTTTCTTTAAAAAAAATAACTCAGAAAATTACACGACCAGGCGCTGAGATGGTATCTGATTCTGAGGCCCAGTGTTCTTAGAATGGTCCATAAAAAATCGTAGGTTTTTAAATAGCACGCGTGAGTAATTTTCCGAAAGTAGTAGAATAAATCTTAAATGGGTCGCCAGATCAGAAATCTGAGGATGACTTTTTATTCAGGATGGGGGTTTACCCTTGGCAAGACTTAACTTTAGTCGTAACAGGACTGTAGTGAGAAAACCTGAAAATGATACAACCATATATAAAATAATCAAATAAAATTATTTTATTTTTTAAAATCCTTATAACTCCTGAATGGTGACTCATAATGAAAATATGAGACTACAGTTGAGCTCGTGTGGGCGTTCTTTTCTTAGGTGAATCCTAACATTGGATAGTGTGGGCCAACTGTGGAAAGTATATTTTGGGACATGAGCATAAATAAAATTATTAAATAAATATTATTTTATTTTCATATACTATAAACCATTAATGGTAACTCAGATTGGAAATCTGAGGGTATCGTTGAGCTAATGAGGGTGTTCTTTCTTTAGTTGGGGCCTAATCTCGACTGATGCAGGTAGAGGGTAAAATTTAATTTTTAGGCCTTTTAATGAAAAATAAAATAAACTTATGAAATTTTATTTTATTCAAAAAAAATTTCCTGCAACACAACTTTGAGGAAAAATTTTCATTTCATAAAAGAAATAGCGTAACGACGCTACAACTGAGGAAAAACAGAAACACAATTTCATTTCATAAATGAAACATTGTAATGATGTAATGACTTAGTGTAATAGAAACACTGAAACACATTTCCTCCATTAAGTTGATTAACAGAGATACAAGATCAGGGGAGGATCCTAGTGTTTTCTCTAAATCCTTAGAGGAAAGTTTTTGGCGAATAATGAGCGATTACAGATGACGAACGATGACGGGTCAAAAAACAGATTCAAATTAGACGTTGGAGGATTGAAGAAAGTAGAATGAATGATTCACCCTTAATCAACGATCAATAAAAATCCAGGTAGTGGTTTATTTCTTAGTGTTTACCTTTCCATCATTATTCCTTTATAAAAGACGAAAAAATGTTAATTCACTAAAAAATTAACCCGTGGATCGATCGTTCTTGCAGGAATGGGATTTTTGACCTGCATGGATTTAATAGGGGACTATATCATGGTAATTATTTAAAATTCCCCCCTATATTTTATAATGAAATGAATGAAGGCCAAATGAACAAGGCCAAGGTTTGTTTCATTGGGTTTTCATTGTGACCTCCCTTCCTCCTTGCGTTCTTCGCCGACAAACCCTCATGGTCACGTTAGATTCTTTCCAGAAGGTTATGAACGTGGTCAGACCCCCAGATCGATGGAAATATGGCTTAGAGAAAACAAAATTGAAGGCGGTGACCCAAGGATCATAGCGGGAATTTTGGATCAGAAAATTAACCACTTGAATGAGTCCAGTGGCCCATGGAAGCACACGCCAACGCATCAGTGCCAACGAAGAAGGATATCTGCGGCATCTGCTGCATGCGGTTACTAGAGGCCACCAGAAGGCGGCTGGTGGAGGTGTCAGTGGACACAAAAGTCACACCTCATCATGCAACTGGAGGGCCGCAGTCCAGCTGGACCACTGCGCAGACCCTGTGGCGACCCATAGGGTGGTTCAGAGACGCGACGCCCACAGCGTCTCAGGCAGAACAGACCTGCCCATTCCAGCAGGCCGGGTTGGACAGACGGACCGACCTCTAGTCAGGACCAGTGCCACTATCCAATTCACTTCAGCGGGCTGGGCCAGCATAGAAGACTAGGAAATTTCAGACCCGTGTTGGGCTAGTGGACCCGGTTCAGGTTGGACTAGACACTAACCCAACCGACCCATTTTTACTAAAAGGCTAATAACTTCCAAATCCTACCTCCGATTGACGATCCATTTGTGGTTTTGGGACCCTCGTGATGAGGAGGTCCTTTTGATATAATCTAAGTGGGTTTTATTGGAAGTTAAGATATGACCGGTGGCTTGAGGATTTGATTCCCCTAAAATCAAGGGCGCTATGAGGAGGAATCCTCCGGATGGCTCTGAGGAGAAGATTGTGACAAGCGGGTCTAGGTTCCCCAATAAGAATACATGATGGGAAGGTCTAGGATCCCCAATATGACTAAGTGATGAGTGGGTCTATCTCTCCTAGTAGTCTTTAGTGACGATCGGGTCTAGGTGCCCCAGTAGGACTAAGTGGCTCATCGGTGATGAGTGTCTCAAAAGTACAAGGTGTTAAACGTTTACGAATGGTAGTATTACTCTTTATAATTTAGATTTATAACTTTGTGATCCTACTCTAATGACTTGATGAACGCCTATCGTAGGGAATGAAAAAACAATTATTTCCTATTTTAAAATGTAGTAAAGTGGTTGACCTAGGATGTCTACCGAAGAGGAGTGCACACAAAACGAGTTGTCACTTAAAAACGAGGGTAAAAAATGTTGTGTTTTTGAAATGAAATTTGAAATTAAAATGATTGAAAAAACTATGATATTAAATAGGGTGATTAGTTCGGGGTCGGTTTTCAAATTGTAATGCTATCCTTATTCAATTTAATTCAAACCTCTTCTTCTTTTTTGATTAAAATGAGTTTCTACAATCGTTTCCTCTCACTTCCTTGGTGAAATTATTATTGTGAGAGAAAACCATACCAAGATCTTGGTTTGGTCAACTATCCTTCCATGTGTAAAATAGTTGTATTGAATATACTTAATTGAAATGGGAAATACCCGATCGGGTTTTGTTTATCCCAAACAATCATGAACATTCACTATACCTTTTCCACGTACTGACGATCGTCGAGTACTTCACCACTAATTCATGGTTTATTCCATCGTATATAAACTAGAAATTAGTGGAGGGAGATATTGATTATTTTACCAAGGAAAAAATAAATAAGGGAATTAATATTCAAGAATGATCGAACTTGATAATAAAATCCGCTACAATAAATTGAAAACAACTTTTAAGAAGAAATAAATTTATTCAATTGTGTCCAAGAACTCAAGCATTACAATGTAGAAAACCAACCCTTCCCCAATCACTCCAAATGTTTACCCCACCATGGTATGGGTAATCGAGATGAATGGGGAATAATAAGGCATTATAAAAATATGAAAAAGAAAATAAATAAAAAAATTAAGCTGAAAATATCTTTTTCTTGGTGCCCCGGAAGGAATGGGATGGATAATGGATGGTTTGAGAGGGTGGAGCTCTCCTCGTTTTATAGCCAGAATTTACCCCTGGATGTTGACGCGTTTTATACCAATTAAATGACACCTCCACGCGTTTTTCACTTCTTGAATGTTGTTCATAATTCCCTTTTGCATGTCCCCTCAAAATCTCAGCGGATTTGGACATGTATTCCATGAGTTGTGTCCGTTTTACTCTGAGCATTTATTCTGTCCAGTCAGACTCTCTAAAACGAAATCCTCCGGATTAGGGTGATTTAATGACCAAATAAACGACCAATTCACTCATTTCTTCCTTCATAAAAGATTCTCCAAAACTTCTTGTGCGTCCACCCACCGAATGTCACAATCTTTGGGCCAACCATAAATGATTTATGGATCCCACACCAAAACTAGGCAGAACTGAAAACAATTTTCTTTTTCCGACTTGTGAGCTTATTTTGAGCTTCCATATGGCCGATTCAGCTTTTAGTCCAAAAATAGTAAATTCAGCCCTGGATGTGTAGAATCTGGAAAAGAAATAATTTTTCAATTTGGATGAGTTTAGATAATGTTATGTCCAAACTACATAAATAATTTAAAACTGTTAAAAATACAAAATGGCCAATGTTTACTATTCAGCTCAAAATAACACCATTATCATAAAAATGACACATTTAATCTTAGAGGAACACTTTTGTGGGATTAAAACAATTATATTCAATATAAATTAATTGAAAATATTTTCTCTATCAATTATCCCACACATAGAACTTGGACTCCTGGACAAGTAAAAATCAAATCAAATCAAATCCAAAACACATATCATTGAGATATATCAAATCAATTTCAAGAAACAAAAAGGTATCATGACTCATCAAAAACAATTATTTCAAGTTCTCCATTTAAGATTTTAATATATTTCCACTTCATTTCTTATCCCATGCACACAAAATACCTACCTCACATGAATTTTCTCTCATCTCACAAATGTAAATGTTGAACAAGGCTTTTCTTATCCAAACTCACACAAGAGTCACCATAGGCTTGATAAATTCCTACTTCTCCACCCGATGTGAGTCAAGGAGATGTGTTTATCATGAGGACTTTTCAGGGTTGTTCTGTGGCTTTGGGTTGTTAGGATTTAGATGTGAAACATCCTGAGGCCGAAAAAGAAGGGATTGGCTCTTTTTGAAGCAAAATTGCAAGATTCTAATTTTTACTCAAGTATGATCTCCTTCACTTCCCCTTTGTAGAAAATAAGATCCATCAAATTTCAATCAGATCAACAGAAAAAATTTCAATCCTTCAAACATGATTTTTCTTGAAAGCTCCAGATAGGCACAACTTTCTTTTTTTACATTGGAAGCTCTAGAAAGGCACAACTTCTCTTGTCATAAAAGCTCCAGAAAAGGCACAGCTTTCAACAGTATAATTTTTCAGCATCACACACATCTCATCCACAATTTATTTTCCACCCAAATTATAACCAAATGATGTATTACACCACAAGACATCTTCCCCCACACTTAAGTTCAACTAGATCATGCAATTTCTCTTCAAGAGCAGGTAGGATAGGGAAAATTGGCTTGTAATGTGGCTAACCTAACAAGAAATTCATGGCTACTAGGGGATACAATGAAGGATAAATGTAAAGGTAGGACAAAATAAAAAGGATTATTTTTAAAAGGGGTCTTCAAACCAAATAAATGCCTCAATCATTTAAAACACACGTACCCCAAATCCTCAAGTTTTGAAAGGAATAAATCAAATTCTGGTTAAAGAAATCATGGTATGGTTCTCTCAAGAAATGAGGTGAATGAAAATAATATGACAAAAATGGTTCAGAAGACTCAAAAGAAAGTGATTTCAAATATATAGACAGTGAAATATGGCATGGGTTTCAAAAATCAGTGTACTTTTCATTAAATTATAAAAGATTTGAACATGAAATGAAGTCATTTCAGCATTCATTTAAGCTAGTTTTCATGAAATAGATTGGTTCACTCATTAACATGGGTTTTAAAAATGGTATTTATAATCATTTCATCTCAAATGTTTCAGAAACGCACCAAAAATTGAAAAATAAACACACAAAAATTTGAAAACACACAATTTTTTATTTTTTTGTTTTTTTGAAAACAAACATCAAATGAAAATCCTATACTACAAAGGTTCCCTCCCCCACACTTAACTGATGTAGTGTCCTTGATGCATTCAAGTGGATTTAACATGTAAGTAGATTTCGGATTGAATCACAATAGAAAGAAAATGTGAAGGAGAGGTACAACCTGATGGATCTTATTGATAAATAGGTTGGAGGAGCGTGATCTCCTCCACTGGCTCTGATGGCAGGGTCCCAGGGAATTTCTTCAACCTATGTCTATTCATAGTGAATGGATCCTGCTCTCCATCCTTCATAATCTGCAAACCACCAAAAGGATATAAGTGAGTAACTATAAATGGACCTTCCCATCTGGAACAAAGTTTACCTAGCATCAGCTTGAGTGTTGAGTTGAAGAATAACACTTTGTCTCAAGGAGAGAAGTCTTTTGGTCGGATCAGCTTATCATGGGACACCCTTGTTCTTTCTTTGTAAATCCTTTAATTTTCAAATGCTTCCCTTCTTATTTCCTCCAGCTCTTGAAACTTCAATTCTCTCTCCTTCCAAGCACTTTCAAGGTCCAAATTCATTTTCCTCACAGCCCAATACGCCTTATGCTCCAATTCCATAGGTAGGTGGCAGCTTTTCCCATAAATCAGACTATATGGACTCATTCCAATCGGGGTTTTGTAGGCTGTCTTGTAATCCCATAAGGTATCATCCAAACTTTGGCTCCAATCCTTCCTGTTTGGATTAACGGTTTTTTCAAAAATTCCCTTGATTTCCCTGTTTGAAACTTCAGCTTGCTCATTAGTCTGTGGATGATAGGGAGTTGATGTTTTATGATGCACCCCATACTTCTTCAGCAAATTCTCCATTCTAAAATTGAAGAAGTGAGTCCCTTGATCACTGATGATTTCTCTAGGCACTCCAAACCTACAAAATATGTTAGACTTGACAAAATCACAAACAACTTTAGCATCATCAGTTCTAGTTGCTTTTGCTTCCACCCATTTGGAAACATAATCAACTGCAAGCAAGATATAAGAATTTCCAAATGACATCAAGAAAGGTCCCATAAAATCTATCCCCCAAACTTCATAAATTTCACAAAAATTCAATGGCTTTTGTGGCATTTATTTTCTCTTTGAAATATTTCTTGAAAACTGACATTTTTCACACATTTTGCAAAATTCATGACCTCTTTAAAAATGATGGGCCAATAAATTCTAGATTCTAAAACCTTCCTTGCTGTCCTCTGAGGTCCAAAGTGGCCTCCATAGGCTAATGTGTGAAAAAAATAAAAGACAGATTTAACTTCACTTTCAGGTAAACATCTTCTTATTACTTGATCATTGCAAATCTTCCAAAGGAATGGATCATCCCAAAAGTAATATCTAGATTCAGCTTTTAGTTTTTGAATTTGGTGAGAATTGAAATGAGATGGGACCTAAGATGTTACCAGAAAATTGACTATGTCAGCATACTGAGACACTTATCCTTCAATCAAGTACAACTGCTCTTCTGGAATTTGATCATTCAGTAGGTCTCTTTCTGGAACTTCAATTTCAGCAGTGTTTGGAAGTCTACTTAAGTGATCAGCCACTTGGTTCTCAGATCCCTTTTTATCGTTGATTTCTATATTGAATTCCTGCAGTAGTATCATCCATCTTAGTAACCTTGGTTTAGCATCATCTTTTTTTATCTAGTACCTCAAAGCTGCATGATTAGAAAACACAGTGATTCTAGTTCCAAGAAGATATGAACTAAATATTTCTAAAGAAAAAAACAACTACAAAGAAATCTTTTTCCGTGGTTGTATAATTGAATTGAGCCACATCTAAAGTTCTCGAGGCATATGAAATGACTTGTGGTCTGCCCTCAATTTGTTGAGAAAGGACTCCTCCAACTGCTTGGTTGGAGGCATCAAAAAGTAGTTCAAATGGTTCTTCCCAATTTGGAGGCTGCATCGCGGGTGGTGAAATCAATCTCTTCTTCAACTCATCAAAGGATTACCTACATGGAACATTGAAATCAAAATCAGCATATTTCAAAATTAATCTAGAGAGAGGGAGAGAAATCTTACTGAAATCTTTGATAAACCTCCTCTAGAATCCTACTTGTCCTAAAAATGATCTAACATGTTTCACACAAGTAGGGTAAGGCAATGAATTTATCACTTCAATTTTTGATTTATCCACTTCAATTCCATTTTGGGAAATGACATGACCAAGAAAAATTCTTCATTGAACCATGAAATGACACTTTTCAAAATTTAAAACATGATTTTTTTCAATGCAGGTTTTCAAAACTTTTTCCAGATTTTTCAAAAAATGATCAAAAGAATCTCCAAAAAATGTGAAATAATTTAAGAAAAATTACAATCAATTTTCAATGTGATCAGAAAATATACTCACCATGCACCTCTGGAATGTACCTGTAGCATTACATAATCCAAATGGTATTCTTCTATTTCCAAAGTACCAAAAGGGCATGTAAATGTCATCTTTTCTTGATCCTCGGGAGCAATGGGTACCTGGAAGTAACCTGAAAATCCATCCAAAAAAAAAATAATGAGTTCTCCCTTCCAATCATTATAACATATGGTCAATAAAGGGGATGGGGAAATGATCTTTTCAAGTGACCTGGTTCAATTTCCTAAAATCAATGCACTCTCCAGCTATTTTGAATTCTCATAGGGATTAACTCATTCTTTTCATTCCACACAGGGGTTAGGCCAGATTTTTTTGGAACGACATGAATAGGGCAGACCCACTGTGAATCTGAAATGGGATAGATGATCCCAGCTTCCAAGAGCTTCTCGGTCTCCTTCTTCACAACCTCCATCAAGGTGGGATTCAGTCTCCTTTGGGGCTGTCTAACAGGTTTGGAATCTCCCTCAACAAAAATTCTATGTGAACATATTTTTGGGTTAATTACTGGGATATCACCTAAGGTCCATCCTATTGCCTGGACATTCTCTCTCAAAAGCTGAATCAATGATTTTTCTTGGGTTTTAGAATGATTATTAGCAATTATCACTGGTAGTTTCTCTCCCTCCCTAAGATATACATATTTCAAATTAGTGGGGAGTGGTTTGAGTTTCAGATTAGGGGGATGCTGAAGGGATGAGACTAAATTGACGTTTTCCACTTCCAAATTTTGGACCTCCTACACACATGAAACCATATCATCTTCCTCATTATTTAACAAATCTTCAATGAAATCAGATTTTACCTCTTCCTCCCACATGAAGTCATAATCTCCAACATATTCAGCATCCACATGTTCAATGGTATTTGTAAGGTAAGAAGTCTCTCCTAAGTCAAAGAATTCATAGAGAATACCTGATTCTTCAATTGGTTCTGCACCAACTTCATGGGAATGCGAAAAGAGGGAGTGATCATCTGATGGATGCCTCAAGGATTCAAAAATATTGAAGTGGACCGTGCTCTCTCCAAACTCCATGGTGAGTGTCCCCTCATGGACATTGATGATGGGTTTGGCTGTCTTCAAGAAAGGTCTCCTCAAAATGATGGGTGAATGTGACGGGCTCCTATATTCTTCCATATTGAGCATGTAGAAGTCAGCTGGGAATAAGAGATCTTTGACTTTCACAAGGACATCCTCCAAAACTCCTGCAGGAAAAACTATGAATCTATTTGCAAGCTGGACCACCACTCTTGTGGGCTTCAATTCTCCCATCTGCAAAGAAGTGTATACCGAGTGAGGCAATACATTAATTGAAGCACAAAAATCACACAAATAATTAGTGAAATTTAATTAACCAATGGTGCATGGAATGGAAAATGTCCCTGGATCTTGACATTTGGTTGGAATATGCGGCGTGATAAGGGTTGAGACACTTCTTCCCAAGTTGATTCTTTCATTCCCATGAAGCCTTCTCTTTTTAGTGCAAAGATCTTTCAAAAAATTTTCATACCTTGGAATTTGGTTAACATCTTTAAGTAGGGGGATATTGATTTCCACTTTCTGGAAGGTGTCCAAAATTTATTTTTGAAGTGCTTCTTCATGCAATTTCTTTGATTCGATCATCTTTGTTGGAAATGGTGGGGGTAATTCTTTCTTCTCCCTTTGTTTTCGTTGCATTGGTGATTCTTGTTTCTTATTCTGTGGCCTATCCTTCTCCTCATCCTCTTCCTTTTCATATTCTTGGTGGATTCTCACAAGACATTTTGAATCATTCTCCCTCAGAATAGGTGGTATTATTTCAGGTTCAGGGTTGGATGAAGGTGGGATTTATTTTCCACTTCTTGTTATGATTGCACTAACATTCTCTTTAGGATTTGGCACTATTTGGGATGGAAGCTTCCCGGGATTCTTGGAAATTATTTCAACAAGACTTCCCACTATGTCTACTATATTTTCAACCTTATCTTCCAGGCCATCATACTTGGATTGTAGCTGTTCCACAGAAGGTTGTGTGTTGGTGGATGGTTGTTCATATATCTTTCTTTGGAATGGTGGTGCCTAAAAAGATTGTTGTTGTTGGAAGGGATATTTATAATATTTTTGGAAGGGAGGGGGGTTCTGGTATTGCTGGTGGTGGTAAGGAGGTTGACTGGGGTGATGGTTAAATGGTTTAATCTGGTATTGTTGGTTCCCATATCCTTGTTGGGCTTACAGTTGATTTTCTTGGAATTGTCTTGGTTGAAAGGCCGCAGCACAGTATTCTGTCCCCTGTATCTCAGGGCACTAGTCAGTATAATGAGTGGATGAATAACATAAACCACATACATGAGCTGAAGCTTGTTGTCCATTTGCTTGTGTTACAACCATTTGAAGGACTATGCTTTCAAGGTTATCAACTTTAGTTTCAATCAATGTAGATGAATCAGATGTTTTTATCTCATGTATCCCCCTGGTTACCATTCCTCTTAGTCCAAATTGTTGTGAGTTTTTAGCAATCTTCTCAATTAGTATTCTGATATCTTCAGGAGACTTGTCAATCAAGGACCCCCCCTGATGAGTCATCTAAAAGATTTCGATCATTATCTATAAGTCATTGGTAGAAGAACATAAGTAATTGGTGTTCCTACATTTCTTGATGTGGGCAGCTAGAACATAGCTTCTTGAAGCGCTCCCAGTACTCATAGAGGGTTTCTCTAGTTGATTGTCGTATGATGTAAATCTCCTTCTTTATGGCATTGATCCTCGATGTGGGAAAGAATCTTTGCATGAAACGTCTTTTTAGGTCTTCTCAATCACTTTTCTCCCCTGGTTGCAGGTTGTACAACCATTCTTTAGCTGTTCCTTTAAGTGAGAAGGGGAATACCCTCCACTGAAATTGGTCTTCGGGTGCTCCTCTTGGACTGAAGCTTGAGAAAGTGTATATGAATTCTTGCATGTGCCGATTTGGATCTTCTCCTACAAGACCATGAAACTTTGGAAGCACAGGAATCATATTGACACATAATTCAAAATCATTTGGTTCAGTGGGTGCAATTAGTTGGTTATTTTGAATGGAAAATTGTGGGGCACATAGATCACACAGGGTTTGGTTGGGATTTCTAGCCACGATTTCAGGTTCAGAGTGAACACTAAGAGTTTCACATGAAACTGAGAGATATATTTCTTCAATTATTTCTGGTATATTTCTTTTTCTTAGTTGGGTTAATGTTCTTTCAATTTCTGGATCAAATTCAATTAATGGTCCTTTTGAGGTGTGGGTCATTCAATTTTGTTTTTTTGTTGTTGCACTGCCTCCCCAGAAAACGACGCCAAGTTTTATGCATGCCTATCATATGGAATGGCAAAACAATTATTTCCTAAGTTAAAATGTAGTAAATTGGTTGACCTAGGATGTCTCTCTAAGAGGAGTGAACACAAAACGAGTTGTCACTTTAAAACAAGGGTAAAAAATGTTGTGTTTTTGAAATGAAATTTGAAATTAAAATGATTGAAAAAAATATGATATTAAAATGGGTGATTAGGTTGGGGTTGGTTTTATAATTTTAATGCAATCCTTGTTCATTCTAATTCAAACATCTTCTTCTTTGTTGATTAAAGTGAGTTTCCACAATTGTTTTCTCTCACTTCCTTGGTGAAATTATTATTGTGAGAGAAAACCTTACCAAGATCTTGGTTTGGTCAACTCTCCTTCCATGTGTAAAATAGTTGTATTGAATATCCTTAATTGAAATGGGCAATACCCGATCGGGTTTTGTTTATCCCAAAAAATCAAGAACATTCACTACACCTTTTACACGTACTGACGATCGTCGAGTACTTTACCACTAATTCCTGGTTTATTCCATCGTATATAAACCAGAAATTAGTGGAGGGAGATATTGATTATTTTACCAAGGAAAAAATAAATAACGGAATTAATATTCAAGAATGATCAAACTGGATAATAAAATCCACTATAAGAAATTGAAATCAACTTTGAAGAAGAAAGAAATTTATTCAATTGCGTCCAAGAACTAAAGCATTACAATGTAGAAAACCAACCCTTCCCCAATCACTCCAAAAGTTTACCCCACCATGGTAAGGGTAATCGATATGAATGAGGAAGAAGAAGGAATTATAAAACTATGAAAAAGAAAATAAATAAAAATATAAAGCTGAAAAGATCGTCTTCTTGGTGTCCCGGAAGGAATGGGATGGAGAATGGATGGTTTGAGAGGGTGGAGCTCTCCTCCTTTTATAGCCAGAATTTTCCCCCTGGATGTTGACGCGTTTTAGTCCCTTTAAATGACATCTTCATGTGTTGATACCTTCTTAAATGTTGTTCATAATTCCCTTGGCCGTATCCTCTAAACATATCAGCGGATTCGGACATGTATTCCATGAGTTATGGCCGTTTTACTCTGATCATTTATTCTATCCAGTCAGACTCTCCAAAACGAAATCCTCCGGATTAGGGTGATTTAATGACCCCATAAACGGAACATTAACTCAGTTCTTCTTTCATAAAAGATGCTCCAAAACTCCTTGTGCGTCCAAGCACAGAATTTCACAAGCTTTGGGCCCACCATGGATGATTTATGGATCCCACACAAAAACTAGGCAGAACTAAAAATAGTTTTCTTTCTCCGACTTGTGAGCTTATTTTGAGCTTCCATATGGCCGATTCAGCTTTTAGTCCAAAAATAGTAAATGAAACCCTGGATGTGTAGAATCTGGAAAAGATAGAATTTTTCAATTTGTATCAGTGTAAATAATGTTATGGCCAAACTAAGAAAATAATTTAAAACTGGTAAAAATCCAAAATGGCCAATTTTTACTATTCAGCTCAAAATAACACCATTATCATAAAAATGAAACAATTAATCTTAGAAGAAAACTTTTGTGGGTAAAAAAAATGATATTAAATATAAATTAATTGAAAATATTTTCTCTATCATGACTCTCTTTACTGTACTTCTTATATTATACACTTCATGTACCTATTTTCCAGTGTTCTTTGTGTATTTCTTTGTGGTACACGTTTGTGGTTTGGGGTCCCTACTGAGAAAAGTTTTACTCACCCCTGCATGTTCATCACCCACACATGTCTAGTCTTGTGCAAACAATCAACACTTTCATGGATTCCTTGGTATACCAGGGCCATGTGGTGCTTAGTGTGACTCAACAGACGAGATGTGATTCTATTACTTGAGACAACTATTTCGTTACCTACCCTTCAGGTAGGGTTTTCTACGGAGGAGTTCTAGAGACTTTTACTTTTACTTTTCTGTTTTAGTTGGACTTGTATTCGGCCCCCTTACCATGAGTTTCCTACTGTTGTACACTATTTTGGTTCACTTAGCGTTTTCACCTTCCAACATCTATGGCTTGGAGTTGTGTGCGTGTGTATATGTACTTAAGCAAATGAATCTCATTTTTTGGGATATACCAACTCGGTTCTAGTCAGCAACCCCTGGCCTATGAGAGGAAGGCTTGGCATAGTCATGGAACATGCCTTGGGGATGTGTTATGATAGAGTGGTATTAGAGGAGGTCAATTCTACCTTATGAACCCACAGTTTATGAGTTTTGTTTGTATACATAAGGTTATGTGTTTCGAGTTTACCTTTTAGGCTAGGGAATCCAGTGTTTGTGTGGTGGCTGATGAATCCACACACCAAGATCCTGAATTCTTATTTTCGACTCTGTACACGAAAACAATAGTTGTGGGAGAAAATGATGGTACATGCATCGTATTGGAATGGGTTGATTATTCCTTGTCCCTCTTGAGTTATCTCACCAGGTATAATCTATTGAACATGATACAACTTATTTTCATTCAAGATGCTTCCACATAGACAGGCATCTTGGATTCCACCATGTGATAATGAGGATGATCCGCGGGGTGAATAGATGGGTATAAGGGGTTTGTACAAGTGACAACACCTTTTGGGGGTGTACCAGCTATAACACCACCTGTGGAGTAGCACGTGGTACTCGTATTAATAGAAAATGAGATGCGCATATTGAGCGCACATCACAAGTTCCAGTGACCGAGACCCCAGAATTTCTGAGGTTAGCCTAACTAATAGGTGGATAAGGACTATCTTGAGATGGTGACTGAGTTTTCCATCTGGCCAGGACTTCATTAAATCAGATGGTGGCCCTAGCAAGGAGCCTTATACATGGCTCAACAGGGTGATGGCGGGGTTTAGATTACCCGATCTTGCGATGAGGTAACTCTTCCATGGATAGAGTTTGAGAACTTCTCTCAGAGAAGGGGATATCACCATGAAATCTATTTTCTATACATGCCCAAGAGTTTCTACTAATTTGGTAGGATGTGAAATCTATAGCTGAGTATTCATCGAGGCATACCAACCTTTATAGGTAGTCAATGAATACAATACGACTAGTGATTCAAGGCTCGGACCACCGAGCAAGGTTTGTTTAGGGACATCTAAGACAACACTATTTCTCTGTGCATTTCTATAAATTTTAGGGTGCTAGAGAGATACTTTGTGGTTGAATGTCATTTATATGGGAAGATACAACCATTGGAAGTCAGTAGTGGGAAATCAGGAAGTCGAGTTCAGTCTTAGAGACTTGGAAGTGTGAGACGTTTTGGGAAGAGGTCCCAGGATTGGGGATTTATAGCTCATGGATCATATAGAGAGTCAAGTCAGCCTAGAAAGAGGCAATGATTTTCAAAATATGGTATGAGACATCTCACTAAAGATTGTTCAACCCGTTGTGCTGACAGTGAAGTGGTGGATGGGCCACCGGGGCAGACACAGTGACAGGAACAAATGAATCTACAACGTGGGAGATGTGGAAGAGGAGTTGGGAGAGTAGTAAGAGGTGGTATACAATTCAACATGTTACCACTACCACCCCACGTGGTCCACACAAGGATCATGGATCTGTATGATAGGGGAAGGGGCAGATGCATGAATTCAAGGCATATAACCCAAGGGTTCTAGGAATAATTTGATCTATGGTCTGTGTCTATTCATAGCTATCTTATTAATAGAAATATGTTCTAATCATTCTTCCTTGTCACGAATCTTCTTTGAGGCCTATAATTTCAGGTTAAACCATTGAGTTGGCCCTTATGTCCGGAGATACCGATTGGAGGACACTCGATAATCAGAGTTATGCCGATAGTTTGATCTGACCCTTGAGTGAGGGTTATGGTTAGAACCTCTTAGGGGAAGTGTCGAGGCCTTATGACATAATTCTTGGTATGGATTGGTTATCGACAATCCATTCCCAGATTTACTATTTTAGGAAAAAGGGTGTGGTATTCCCACAGTAATAGAATTGGGTTTTTCTTTATTAGTGAGATGTGGAACCCAGGTAGCACAAGATATACTCAGGATAGGAGGGTGAAACCAATCAATCTTCAATTGGATATAATTACCCTCTATTCAATGGATGAGATGAGTCCTCAGTTTCCTACAGTGGTGGATGAGTACGAGGACATATTTCTGGAAGATGTTCTAGGGCTACCTCCTCACTGGGAGGTAGACTTTTTCAATACCATGTACCCTAGGATGACACTGATATCTACACTAGTATATCATATGGCTCCCACAGAGCTTTGTGAATTGAGGGTATAGTTGGAAGACTTATAGAGGAAAGGATTCATGAAACTCAGTGTTTTAGGATGGTAATCCCTAAAATTATTTTCTAAGAAGGAATACGAGAGGTTTAGTTTATGTGTGGACTTTTGACGTCTGAATTAGGTGACCATGAAGAATAAGTATCCACTACCAAGGATCGAGGATCTCTTTGATCAACTAAATGTAGTGATATGGTTATCAACATTTGAGACCCCATTAGCAGAACTATGTGACCCCTGACCATGAGTTGGCAGTGATAGTATTTGTATTGAAGATGTTGTGACAATACCTTATGGGAGAATGGATAATTGTCTACCCTAACCACAAGGGTCTCAAGTATATCTTCTCTTAGAAGGATTTATACATGAGATAAAGACAATGTTTGGAGTTCCTTCAGGACTATGACGTCAAAATTGTATGTACTCCTTGTAAGGGAAACACGGTAGAGGATGCTCTCAGTAGGAGATCCAGTTTTTAGTGGATGAATGAGAAAACATAGCAGTTTGTGTAGTTATAGTTATCCGTCATGGATATGGAGGATAAATATTACCTACCATCGATGTTTATTACCCTTCCACTCTTAAAGTGAGTCAAAGAGGCACAACTTGATGATACCGACTATGATTCCTTGTGTGATCAGTTGTCCACATAGAATACTTTGATGGATATTTGAATGGTGGGGAGAATTTAGTTCCTTTCAGAGGATGTATAGTAGTAGAAGTGGACACTTAGAGTGACAAGATTCATTGGGATATGCATTTGGTTGTCTTGGAAGACACCATGGATGATGGAACATGTTGAAGCTAGGTTTACCTATAGATATAAAAGTTGAGCGCTTGTTTAATCAGTTTCGTGGTTTGTCAACACACCGTGTCGAGTCCCTGTACTAGGATGAGGTTTCTACTTTATTCATTGGTATGACAATAATGGAGTGAGAAAGGATATAAATGAACTTCATGATGGGTTTATCACGTATGTCCAGGGGACACGATACCATCTGGGTGATCATTGACCAACTCACCATGTCAGTTAATTCATAGATTTTCAGAAACAGAGTCATGTAGAGGGATTGAGACACCTCTATATACAAGAGATAGTTCAACTCCAGAGAGTCCCATCGATGATAGTATCATATTGAGATGCCTGTTTTACATCCTAGCTGTAGAAGGGATTGCAAGAGGCATTTGGGACTTAGCTACGCTTGAGCACATATTTCCTCCTACAGAAAGATGACCAGATGGAGCAGACCATTCAGGTCCTAGAGGACATGATAAATGCTTTCATCCTCGATTTATGCCATATATGGGAGGATCTTTTAGCTCTAGTGTAGTTTTCATAAAACAAAAGATACCACTCCACCATCAGTATAACAACATTTGAGGCCTTGTTTAGGTGGCCCTACTGGTCAAAAATTTGATGGACTGACCCCAGAGAGTCAAAAATAATGGGCTTAGAGTTTGTGCATGCTACTATAGAGAAGATTCGTGTAATACTTGAGTGGATGAAGACTATAAAGAGCTGTCAGAAGTCTTATGCTAATAGGAGAATGATACCCTTGGAGTTCGAGAAGGGAGACCATGTTTTCCATTAGGTCTCTCCTTGATGTGAGATACAATGATTTGGATGAGGCAGCAAGTTATCTATGAGGTTCATCAGACCTTTTTTAATACCGAGTAGAGTGGGAGTGGGGGAACACCCCTTGGATCTACCTCTATAGTTAGAGTGGGTTCATGACGTCTTCCTCATATCTTAGATGAGGAGATATCTACACGATCCATTCCACATCATTGACTGGAGCGAGCCAAACCTTTATGACAGGGTGAATTTTGTATAGTTTCTGGTAGAGATCAAGGATTGATAGGAGAAGACCTTTTGTGGGTGATTGGTTCCTCCAGTGTGCATTCAATTGGAGCAGAGGAATATCCAGGGGATCATGTTGGATCATGAGTATCAATTTCATGTTCATACCCTTATATGTTTGGGAATCCATTGGTTTGGCTCTCGGGGATGTAAAGACTTACGGTGGAGAGACTGTAATGACTGAAATTTTCCCTGTTTTATTTTTCGAAAAACAATTTTGTGAAATTTCTAAGACCAAGCACTGAGATGACATGCGATTCTTTGTCCTGGTGTTCCCTAATTGGTCCGTCAAAAATTGTTATGTTTTTAAATAGTCCATGTAAGTGGTTTTCTCTGATGTGGGGTAATAACTATTAAACAAGTTCCTGAATCAGAAATATAAGGAAACCATGGCTATCAAGATGGTGGGTTTAACCTAGGCGCGACTTAACTTTTGTCGGAACGTGCCTCCACTGAGAAAACCCAAAAATGAAGTATCTATAAATAAAATAATTATATAAAAGTAATTTATTTTTCAAATCCTTATTTCTCATGAATGGTGACTCCGATTGAAAATATGAGACCGACGTTGAGCTCATGAGGGTGTGATTTCTTTAGGCTGAGCCTAACATTTGATGACACAGACCAACTATGGAAAGTAGATTTTGGGACGTGAATGTAAATAAAATAATTAATGAAATATTATTTTATTTTCAAATTTTATAACTCATAAATGGTAACTCAGATTGGAAATCAAAGATCACTATTGAGCCGGTGAGGGTGTGGTTCCAAGAGGTAGGGCCAAACCTCGACCATCAAAGGTTGATGGTAAAAGTTAATTTTTTTTGGAATTTTAAAGAGAAATAAAATAATATTAAGAAATTTTATTTTATTCAGGAATGTTTCATTGCAATTCAGCATCGAACCAACTGTTTCTTTTCATAAATGTAATAGCATAACGACGTTGTAACTCAAGTGTTACAAAAATACTGTTTAATTTCATAAATGAAATAACGTAACGACACATCGAATCAACATTCCATTAATTTGATTAATAGAGATACAAGATCCGGGGAGAATCCTGGAGTTTTCTCTGAATCCTAAGAGGAAATTCGTCAGAGAAAGATGAGTAGCGATGAATGACGAATGACGATGGGGAAACGAACAGATTCAAATCAAACGTTAGAAGATTTAAAAACAAAGAACTCAGGATTCACCCTTCATCAGTGATCTATCCACACTTAGGTAGGGGTTTATTTTTAATTTTTTACCTTTCCCCCATTTTCCTTTATAAAAGACGAATGTGGTTCAATTCATTAACAAATTGACACGCAGATCGATCGTCCTTGCGAGAATGGGATTTTTGACATGCAAGGATTCAAGAGGGAATTATAACATGGAAATTATTTTAAAATATCTTCTTTATTTTCTAACATAACAAATGAAGGCCAAGAAAACAAGGATGAAATTCATTACCTTGGGTGTTCCTTGTGATCTATCTTTCTCATCACATTCTTTGCCGACATACCCCTGTGGTTGCTTCAGATTATTTCAGGGAGGTTTTAAATGTAGTTGAACACTCAGATTGATAGAAAGATGTCTTGAGCCACATAGTAGTGAAGGAAACAACCCGAGGATCGTAGCAGGACTTCCAGATCAGGAAACAGACCACATGGGTGAGTTTGGCAGCCCACAGAATCACCCATAGGGGCTTCGGCGTCGGCGGCCGTGTGTGGGAGGCGGGGCAACATAGCGGAGAATGAAGCCTGCATCATCTATCATAAGTAGTGATCAGAGGACATTGGTAGGTGGCCAATGGCAGTGTGGTAGGAAACGACAACCACTCCATGTCACGTGTTTGGAGGGCCGATGTCTAGCTTGATTGCGGCGACAGACCCTACGGTGACCCAGAGGGTGGTTTGGAGACTTGATGCCCATTTTGTCTTGGGTAGAATAAACTCGCCCACTCGAGCTGGCTAGGTCGGACAGGATGGTCAGCCTTGGCTCTGGACTTGCACATTGGGTGGGGTCGGACATGGGTTGGATGAGATCCGAACCCAACCAGACCCTTTTTACCAAAAGGCTCATAATATCAAAACAGTACGCCCAATTTATTAACCGTTTGTGGTAATGGGACCCTAGAGAAAAGGAGGTACTTTTGATGTTCTCTATGTGGGTTTTATTGGAAGTTGAAATATGACCAATGGATTGAGGAGTAGATTCCCCTATAATCAAGAATGCTATGAGCAGGAATCCTGCGGTTGGTTGTGATGAGAAGACTGTGATAGGATGGTAGAGGTGCCCTAGAAGGCTTAAGTGATTAGAAGGTCTAGGTGCCTTGAAATTCCTAAGTGATGAGAAGGTCTAGGTTCCCCAAGAGTCCTATGTGATGATTGGGTTTAGGTTCCCCAACAGTCCTAAGTGACTCATTGGGGATGAGGGTCACAATAGTACAAGCTATACAACGTTTACGACAGACACTACTGTTTTTCATAGTTAAGATTTATAACTATGTGATATGAATCTAGTAACTATTTTGAATATACTTATCAGAGGATAAAAATCATGTACCTATTTGGTGGTATGATTTTTTTATTTCATTTTGGTATTACTTTGTTGTTTGGGGTCCATACTGAGTAATTTTTTACTCACCCATGCATGGGATTTTCCCACATGTGTCAGGTCTTATGCAGATGATCAATGCTTTGACAGATTCGTTGGTTGACTGGGGCCAGGTGGTTCTTAGAGTGACATTATAGAAGAGATGTGCTTCTTTGACTTCAGAAAACTATTTTTTTACCTACCCTTTAGGTGGGGTTTCCTGCGGAGGAGTTCCAGAGACTTGTAATTTTACTTTTTTGTATCAGTTAGGATAGTATTCTAGCCATGTTTACCATCTGTTTCCTAATGTTGTACCTTGTTTTGGTTTACTTAGTTCTTTCACCTTCTAGAATATGTGTCTTAGAGTTGTGTGTGTGTACATGTACTTAGAAAAATGCCTCCCATTTGTTTGGTATATGCCTACTTGGTGCTAGTTTCCCGCCCTTAGCCCAAGAGAGGTGGGATTGGGGTATTCATGGGATGTTCCTTGGGGGATGGGCTGTGACAACGATGGTTAGGTTTCACTATGAAATTAATGTTGTGGATAAGACATTATAACTAATGGATAGAGAAAATCTAGGTGGTATAATGTCTTATGATTATATTGATATGGTGGTGTGGAATTAGTTAATTAAATATGCCCTTATTATATAGACTAGAGTACACAGATTTAAAAAATTAATCAGATGATGTTATTTGGTGGTGCAGTTTGATGATACAAAGTAGAAAGTATAGCAGGAAAGAGAAATTGTGGAGGAAAATGGATAATCATGGGTAAATAATTCTATAGTTCATTGGAATATAACTATATTTACTAGATGAATTAGTTTAGTTGGTTCAAGTCTTTGACCAATCATAGTGTAACGACCCAAAATTTATGAATAATATTTTTTCTGAAAATTTGTGTTATAGAATTCTTACACAAAAAAAACTATATCCCCTTAAATAAGGTGAGTATAATTTAAAATGTAACCATAATGTTTCGGAAAATATATGAATGTTGGTTAATTATGTCTGTTGGTCAATAAGACCGTTGAAAACTATACTCTCAGTAGTAATTTTAACATTATAATTATTGTTTATAAATAGAATTAACAAAGGAAAATTAATGCATAAAGAAGAGTGGATAACCTCAACGAGTAGAACCATGCCTTAAAAAGCCCATTTTTCAGAACTTGGTAGGGGGTAACATCTTTGGGATTCACTCTAAATTCATCCCAAGTTGATCTTCAACATGTGAATCATGAAATAAATAACCATCAGGAGAAGTTGAAGTTGGTGGAAATTACCACTCAGGTGATGTTATTTTAGCCACCCATTGATTCTGTCACCATCGTGCACCTTACCCTTAGTTCGTACATGGGTGTTATAAGGGGTTATGTGTTAATGACTTAGTTACATAATGTAAAATCCATTTATGTAAAAAAAATTGTTATTCCATCTTTCCTGTTTCAAGAATAGGTTTTCTTAATAAAAAGAAATTTTATAAAATGGTAGTTTTCCGCAGAATTTGTACAATCTAAAAAAGATATAAATGTTTATAATAAACTATGACATTATGAACAATGATTATTATACTAAAATAGTATTATTAAAACACTCATTTTAATTAAAAATGATAAAATAATTTCATTTTTTCATAAATTTTACTATGCATTTACTATGCTATTTATATCTGCTATTATTTTTAATAAATTATTATTTTTATAATTAATAGATAAATTTATAATATTTATAAATTTATTTTGATAAAATAAATTTCCTTCTTGAACTCATAACTTTGATATTAGTTTACGGTGAATTTATGATATTTTTGTAAAATGCTTTGTTTTTTCTTGAATAATAAAAATACAGTTTTCAATTTCAGTGTTTTTAATGACATCATTGATGATTTAATAATGATGAAATAATTCTGATAGAATCTTGAGGAATAAAATATTTTATAAGGTTTCCTATGTGGTCAATACCATGGGCAAGCCCATGGTATTTCAAATACCACTAATGAAATGTCCCTTGGAAATTAATAAAATATTCCTTCACTTTTTCTATAAACACCAACCCATTACTTCATTTCCTTCATTTTAAATTTCTGCCCAAAAACGCTCAAATCTTATTACCTCCCAAGGATTCCTCTCAAGGTGACCTCAATACCCCAAGGTCCTGATCTTTGAGTTTTATACGTTACTCTTCAAGGTAAGGGGACCTTTCACCATCCTGTTTTAGTTAAGACTTCCTTTACGTTATATCACTTAATTTATATTTTATTATGTTGGGGTGTGTTATTATATATCCTTATTGATATAAATTTTATTTAAAAATTATTATTGACCCTTTTCATACTCATTGACTTATTTTTATGAATTTCTATGTGACGCCGTTAGGCTGCTGAATTTTCATAACAGAATTCTCAACTTCTCTTTTCCATTCAAGTTCACTTTTATGTGGTATATATTTAAGGTTTCTATACGATGTTATTATTCCTATTTTATTCTTTCCATCTACTATATTAGGAGTCTTTTATTAATGGGTGACCCATGTCCCCTCTCTTTTTAATGTTTTCTAAAACAATATTGTATAGTTGTTATGCTGTAGAATTATCGTCTCAAAATCTCTCGATTTTTATTAAGAAATTATTTTATTTTCATAATGTGAATACCCAAAACTATTTCATTTAAATGGTTATTCATCATGACATAAAATTGATATATTTTATTCTTTAATTGACATACATAAAACCCTCATTCCCTTTTTGTGGGTTTTAAATGACATAATGATCATGTTTTAATCACTTTTTAAAACATCACGGTTTTGATATGAAACCCAGTTCTTTTATTCTATTTGGGATATTAATGAAATGTTTAATTATGATCTATGTAGATCAGATGAAAATAAATACATATTAATGGTTCACCATGATAGAGATCCAATGCATTGGGTAATGAAATTAATCTCTAGAGATGACATGTTTTATGAATCTTTGGTGAATAACCTTGGTAAAATTTAAGACACCTTGGGGATGGACCTTGGTGATATGATTATGAATTTATAAATTAAATATTGAAACCAAATTTTCAATTAATGTTTCATGTTATTATTATTATGATATGCCTCTTTATCATGAATTTAAAATATTCCCCATGTTCTTATTGAGATTTTTCAATTTGACATGTAAACTATTTCACTTGTTTTCTTCATTGGGCCTTTTGATCACCCTTTCCTTTGATGAATTTTTTCAGGTTATGAGATGCAGTAATTGTACATAGAATTAACTTTTCAATAATCCTTTCAAGTGGATTAAGATAATGTTATATGTTTTCATGTATTATGTAACTTATTTCCAAGACAATAGATATTAAAGATCCTCTCTTTCTAAAATATAATGAAAAGTTATATAATAAAATGGCGAGATGAAATAGTTTGTATCAGAAGATAAATTAGTTATTTATGGAAATTAGAATTCAAAAACTTTAGGAATAACACTATATGAAAGTTTAAATATAGTAAATGTTCCTCATAGTTTTGTGAAATATTAAGTAAGTGGTTTCGGAACAAATAAATCCATGTCTGGATTCGAACAAGTGAATGTGGATCTGGAATAGATTTATCTAGGGGTAAAACCCAAAAACACCACTTTTTTTGGAGTCAAACGGGGACTGGTATAGAAAATGGGCCTTACTATGCTCCTCGTTTGACAATCCCGGGGGATATTTTTGGTTAATCACACGGTTTTTATTAATTATTACGAAGGATTTATAGAAATCTTAAATTGTTTTTAATAAATAATGTGTTTAATCATGATGTTTTAAGACATAAAAATCCTTTAGAGTAATAATATTCTTAATGAAATAAGTTTCTCACTAAATTTTTTCTTATTTTAGAAAATGAAGGTTAATAGGGGGAACTATGCAAATGGTGACCGCAATGGACCATGTGCTGAAGGAACTCTGATGGAAGCTGGAATAGAAAAATTCATGAGAATGATGAATCAACTAATTCTTGTTTTAATAAATAACTTGAATAAAGATGCTAGACTAATTTCACCAAGGAAGAAAAAACATTATATTGAGTCCTTTGTGCATCAACGACCACCAACATTCAATGGATCTACTAACCCATTTATTGTAGAACAGTGGATAAGCTCTATAAAAAATATATTTTTTTGTACTACGTAGCTCTAAACAGGATAAAGTTATCCAGACTATTTACCACTTAGAGGGAGAAGCTAGTTAGTTGTGGGAGTTGATTAAAAACACGAGACCAAGAAGGGAGATTGAAGCATTGGAGTGGGAAGAGTTTAGGGGAATCTTCTTCAATAAGTATTTCCCTCATTCAATGAGATAAAAAATGGAGAAGGAATTTCACTATCTAAATTAGAAGGAGAATGAACTTGTGGGAAGCTATGATATGAACTTCACAAGGCTTTCACATTACACGTTTATATTTTTCATGGTTCGAAATGGGAATGTTGATAGATTCTTTCATAGATTAAGTCTTCATCTATGGAAAATCTAGCCAACCAGGACTATAATAGCTATGGGGAGATTTTATGGAGTGTAATAAAGGTTGAAATGGATTTGGTAAGACGCAATAGTATCAAAAATCCAAGGAAAAGAAGAGATCAATGAAGTGAATATTGGGGAGGATCTCTGATCAGGGAAGAGGTGGAAATCAAGTGCAACATCTCACATTCAATAAATGTGGGAATAAGTATTCGATGAACTACGTACTCGGGAGAGTGAATTGTTACAAGTGTGGTAGAGATGTTCGTATCACTTGGAATTTTCATAGTGAGGTGAAGTCTCAACTTCCAAACACTAACAACAGAGGGATGATGGTGCAGGCCCTACCTAAAGTCCAATGTTTCATGTGTGGACAATTTGGGCACATTTCCAATCACTATCTGAATTCGAGGGTAGTGGAGGGGAATCGCCATCAGCCTCTGCATAGGCCAAGGGACAAGGTCGTGATTTTTCCATCACGAAGACAGAAGTTGAAGCCTAAAATGATATGGTGGCATGTACTCTTATTGTTCTCTCAAATCTAGAAAGTAATTTGTTTAATTTTGGTTCTATGCATTCCCTTATTTCCTCCATGTTTGCAAAGAATATAGAACCAACCCCTCAACTGCTAAACGTAGAGTTATCAGTCAAGACTCATAGTGGGATTATCGAAGCATTAATATTGTTTATAAACTCTAGTATTAACTTTAGAGATAAAAAATCATATCCCAAATATAGTATTCATTCCCATGTTAGAATATGAAATTATACTAGGGATAGATTGACTCTCAATTTATAATGATATTATCAAATGAAGAAGCAAGGAAATCATAGTAGTCTTGAATGGAAAACCCAGAGTTATCTTCCATGGAGAGATATCTTGACCTGATATTTGTCTTTAAGCACCTCATATCACCTTTTTTATGGAGTTTATCAGTGATGATGAATATTGAGATGACAGTTCACAAATAGAGGATATACTCATCATTCATGAATACATTAACATATTTCCTGAGGAGTTACCCAGAGCTCCCCCAAAAAGAGAGGTAGAGTTCTCTATTGAACGCATACCTTGATCTCATCTGATATAAAAGACCCCATATATTATGGAAAATGTGAAGCTGGAGGAATTAAATATAAAAGTCCAAGAACTTATAGAGAATGGGTTTATCCGACCAAGTGTGTCTCCTTGTGGAGCACTAGTTCTCCTTTTGAAGAACAATTATGGATCAATGGAGCTATACATTGATTATGGAGAACTAAACGAGATCACAGTGAATAAAAAAAATACCCTCTTCCAAGAGTTGATGACTTATTTGACCAGATTCATGGGAACCAATTCTTCTCTATGATTGATCTTCGATCTGGTTATCATAAATTGTGAGTGAAGAAATAAGATATTCCAAAACCTGCCTTTCTATCAAGATATGAGCATTAGGAGTTTTTTGTTATTCCCTTTGGCTTGAATAGTTATCCTATTATTTTTATGTATTTGATGAATATAGTCTTGAAGGAATACCTCGATAACATTGTGTTAGTCTTTATTGATGATATTATAATACATTCCAAAAGTCACATGGAGCATGAGGATAATCTAAGGGTTATTTGTCAAACTCTATTTGAAAGATAAGCCTTTTGGAAAGTTTAGTAAATGTGAATTTTGGTTAAAATAAGTTTCTTTCTTGGGGTATATTATAACCAATGAAGGAATCATAAATAACGGTGCAAAGACAATGGTTGTAGATGAGTGTCCTCAAACTTCAACAATTATTGAGATTCATAGTTTCCATGGATTGTTAGGATATTATATGAGGTTTTCGAAAAACTTTTCATGAATTTATAATCCATTAAAAATATAACCCAAAAGGGGTTATGTTCTTCTAGAGAATGGAGTTTGAGGAATGTTTCCAATAGATGAAGAAGTGATTGGTTACATCACCCATGTTAACTCTACTATGAAGAAAAGAAGGATTCATTATTTTTAGTGATGCATCTATGAAAGGTCATGGGTGCATTTTCATGAAAAATGAAAATGTGGTTGCCTATGAATCTCAAAAGTTGAAGAATCATGATCTAAATTATCATATGAATGATCTTTATCTTGCAAGATTTGTTTTTTCTCTAAAGATATGGAGGCACTATCTGTATGAGGAGAAATGTGATGTATACCCAGACCAAAAAAGTTTGAAGTATATTTTAACATAAATGGAATTGAATATGAGACATAGGAATGTTTGAAACTTCTTAAAAACTATGATCTTTCAATTCATTATCATCTCAAAAGAGAAAATAACATCACTAATGCATTAAGTAGGGATGATCCTATTGTTCTAGAAATGATAGGGATTTAAAGATATCCCTTGATCAAAGACCTAGTGAAACTAGACATGGGAATTGTAAGAGAGGGTACATCATACAACCTATCCCAAATGATTGATCAACCGTTATTACTAAAGAAGATAAATAAATCACAGAAATAAGATCATTTTTTACAGAATAATTTTGAGATTTTGAAGTATAGGAAGTTTTCTATGTTCAGTAATTATTAATGAGGTGTACTGAAATTTCACACAAAACTATGAGTTCTATCTATTCCAAAAATCAAGATGGAGATGATAGATGAATCTCATATCTCTACATTCTCTATACATCCTGGAAGAAAAAAATTCGTAGAGATTGTGATGATCACTATTGGGGGATAAAATGGAAAGAGAGATTGCCGACTATACTACAAGGTGTCGGGTGTGTCAGCCAGTGGAGGCAGAGTGATAAATTCTTAAAGGGGTGCCACATCCACTACCCACACTATCATGGAAGAGGGATAATATCACTATGGACCTTTTTACTCGTTCCCAAGAACTTCTAAAGGAAATAATGTGATATTGGTTATAGTGGACCGTCTCACAAAGACTTCCCATTTTATCTCTAATCATGAAGATTACTCTTTTGATCAACTTTCCAGGATTTATTTGAACTTAGTGGTAAGGCTGCATGGGGAACCACTTTATATATTTTTTTGATCAGGATCCAAGGTTCACATCATCATTCTAGAGAAGTATTCAACATGATCTAAATACTGAATTGAGTTTCAGTACGGCCTATCATCCTCAAACATATGGACAATCCAGAAGTACTATTTAGGAACTTGAGAACATGATGAGAATGTGATCAATTGAATTTTAAGGTGGATTGTATCAACATCTCAAATTAGTTGAGTTCTCTAAAAACAATAGATTCCCTTCGAGCATTCAAATGGAACCCTATGCAGCTCTATATGAAAAGAAATATATAACTCATACATGTTGGGATTGAGTTGGTTATAGAAATCTTCTTGGGCCTGATCTAGTGCAAGAGATGATAGAAAAGGTTCACACTATCCAACAACACATTAAGGCTGAAAAAAGTCATAAGAAGAGATATGTTGAAAACCATCAAAGGGACTTGGAATTTGATTTTGGTGATAAATTATTCCTTCAAATTTCTCCATAGAGGAGAGTAATTTAGTTTGGAATGAAAGGGAAGCTCATCCCTAGGTATATTGGTGTATATGAAATCATTGGTTGCGTAGGATCAGTGTCCTATAGTGTTTCACTTCCTCCAAATCTAGCTCATTTTCATGATGTTTTCCACATATCCCTATTAAGATAGTACATACCTAGCCATTAACATGTACTAAATACAAAGGTGTTATGACTAGAACATGACCTCTCTTATGAGTGGTATCCGGTCGAGATCTTGGATTTTAGAGACAAGGTTGCACACAACAAGACTACCCGGCTCGTTAAAGTGTTATGGAGGAAACAAAAATATAAGGAAGCAACATGGGAACCTGAGGAAACATTGATGTAGAAGTACTGACACCATTTCGACTAAGTTTTAAAGTTGACATTTGTAGGAAAAAATTTCTTAAGGGGGGAAGAATTTAACAACTCGAACTTTCTAAATAATATTTGTGTCCTGAAAATATGTGTTATATAATTATTACACAACAAAACTATATCCCCTTAAATGAGGTGAGTATAATTTAAGATGTAACCATCAGGCTTTGACCATTATATGATCGTTGGTTAATTATGATTATTGTTTAACAAGAACATTGGTCAATAAGATCATTGGAAACTATACTCTCGGTAAAATGTTAACATTATAATTATTGTTTATAAATAGAAATGAAAAAGGAAAACTAATACAGAAAGAAGAGATGATGGCCTCCACCTATAGAGTCGTGCCTTGTGAAGACCATTTTTCAGAACTTGGGGGGGGGGGCAGGTAGAATCATTTGGGTTATCTCTGGAATGAGACCAAACCAATCTTAAACATGTGAAGTTTGAAAGAAATCACCTTTGGGAGAAGTTCAAGCTGGTAGAAATTACCACTTGGGAAAAGTTATATGATCCACCCATTGATTCTGTCTCCATAGCACACATTACCCTTAGGTTTTACATAGGTGTTATAAGGGTTTATGTGTCAATTCCTTAGTTAAATAATGTATAATCCCTTTATGTAAATAAAAATTATCATTCCAGATTTTCTTTTTTAAGAATAGTCTTAATAAAATGAAATTTTATAAATCAATTGTTTTTGAAATTTTTTTTATAAAATCTAAAAATATATAAATGTATATAATAAACTATGAAAATATGAATAACAATTATTATAATTAAAAAGTTTTATAAAAATACACATTTTTAATTAAAAACTGTAAAATAATTTTTTTTTCTAGAAATTTTACTATGCATTATCTTTGAATTTTATGCCCACTATTATTTTCAATAAACGATTATTTTTATTGTTAAAAGATAAATTTATCATTTTTATAGATTTATTATGATAAAAGAAATATTTTTTTGATCTCATAACATTTATATTAGGTTATGGTGAATTTATGAAATTTTTATAAAATGTTTTGTTTTTCGGTGAATAATAAAAATACAGTTTTGAGTTTCAGTGTGTTAAATGACACAAATAATTATGTAATAATTCATTTATTCTATTGAGTAATAAAATATGTTAGGATTTTTCCCAAGTGTTCAATACCATGGGAAAATACCATGGGCAAGCCCATGGTTTTGAAAATACCACTAATGAGGTGTTCCTTGGAAATTAATAAAATATTCCCTCACTTTTTCTATAAATACAAACCCATTCCTTCATTACTTTAATTAAAAATTTCCCATAAACAAATATCTATTATTTTTTCTCCCAATTAGTGCTCCAAAGGATTCCTCCCAAGGTTCCCTCAAGCTTCCAAGATCTCGATCTTCATGTTTTAGAAGTTACTCTTCAATGTATGATAACCTTTCATCCTCCTCTTTTAGTCCAGACTTCTTTTATGTTATGTATTTTAATTTAAATTTTCTTATGTTGGGGAATGTTGTTATATATATATATATATATTTCTATTTTATGTCCAAATTATGAGGGACCCTTTTTGCTTGCATTAAATTATTTTTTTTTCTGAATTTTTAAGTGATGTAGTTAGGTTGCCTAATTTTTGTTAGGGAATTATCAACATCTCTTTTCCATTCAAGTTCTATTTTATATGGTATGTCTTTGAAGTTTCCATAACATGTTCTTATTTCAATTTTATTATTTATCTATATCATATTATTATTCTTTTATGAATGGTTGACCCATGTCCGCTCTATTTTTAATGTTTTCTAAAACCATGCTGCATAGCCGTTATACTGTAGAATTTTCACCTCAAAATCACTATCTTTTTCATAAGAAATTATTTTATTTTATTTTTTTGAATACCCAAACATAGTTAATTTCTAGGGGTATTCATCCAGATATAAAAGTTATATATTTTATTTTTGAATTAATATACAAAAAACCCTCATTCCCTTTCTGTGGGTCATAGATGACAAAATGATCATGTTTTTAAGAACTTTTTAAAATGTCACGATTTTGATGTGAAACCCATTTCTTTTATTCTATTAGGGATATTTATGAAATTTTTTATTATGATCTATTTGGATCACATGAAAATATATACATATTAAGGGTGCTCCTTGATAGATCTCTAATGTATTGGGCAAAGAAGTCAATATCTTGAGATGAAAAGTTTTATGATACCGTGGTGAATAACCATGGTAATTTTTAAGACACCTTGGGGTTGGACCTTGGTGATATTATTTTGAATGTATAAATTAAATTTTGAAGCCATATTTTCATGTTATGTTTCAATTAATTATTATTATGGCATGCCTATTTGTCATGCCTTTAAAATATTCCCCATTTTTTTATTGATATCTCTGAATTTCACATGTAAACTATTTCACTAGTTTTACTTACATGGACTTATGCTCACCCTTTACTTTGATGTATGTATCCAGGTTATGATATGTAGTAATTTTACTTTGGATGATATTTTCAAGAAGCCTTTCATTTGGATTAAGATAATGTTATGTGTTTTCATGTATTATGCACCTTATTTACGAGACACTAAACTTTAAATATCCTATGTAAAATTTAATGAAATGTTACGTAATAAAAAGGCTGGATTCTATATAGAGGGTTTGTCCATGGAGTACAGTAAAGGTGGAATTTATCTCATGAATATTTGATTTTCAGGACTAGTATACATCGTGTATGTATCGAAATAAAAATAGTGGTGTGGATCCCCAATGCATGGTTTAAAATAAACATTTTAATAATCCATAAAATCCCTTGACAAATATACAAAAACATTTCCCCATAGATTGGGATGAATTTCTGAACCAAATAAATCAATGATGTTCTAGTTACTTTAGAGTTTCTTTCTATATTATTTATTAAAATATGTATTATTTGATTCATTTGGAAGATTTGTGTTGTGGTGTGGTGGATTTTGGTTAGCATTTCATTATTTTTCTAAGCATCATAACATTGTTTCTCAATTTAAAACATTTTTCTGAGTGTTATGTTTTGGTCAAATTTCATTCGTTTGTTTTAACTGAATGTGAATGTGAACCCCACACCATATTTTTTTCATTTTTGGTGATCTTTTAGGATGAAAATCATCATCATCATCTGGATTTTTTGGTAAATTATAGAAAATTATAAAATATTTCTATAATAGAAATGTTGAAATGGATGTTTTACATTGTACATACCTTTGATTCTTTAAAACACTTTATATAAAAATGAAATAAACTCATTTAAATTCATGCTATCACTATGATTTTAACTTCTTATTCATGAAACCTCATGGATTAATTTTTTTTAATCCCTTAGAAACCTTAAATATGGTATCCTTTAGTAGTTTCTATTTTTTATTTAAATAATTACCACTTCTCCTTTTACAAAAAATAATGATTTTAATAAGTGTATTTAATCAAAACACATCCATGTATTGATCCAAAATGAAATTCATATTGGAACTAAATATTTATTATAATATTCTCACAAACATTATTACAATTTTTGATTCTTCATGAAATTATACATAGTTCTGAATCAAGAAAGCAATTATATACACCCATATAATTAATTCATCCACCCATTCATACTCAACCATTCATATATCATTAAATTTAGTAATATATTTTTAAAATTTATGAATCTATTACATTCATCTACCATTCAATAATATATTTTACTATTTTATATGGAATTTATTAATTTATAGCCCATAACTCCCACCAATTCCTTCTTATAGTGGTAGGAGAGAAACATATTGCAAGTTCTTACTTCGACATCAATATTATTTTGATCTTGTAGTGACATATAATTTTCCCTTGTCATGAATCAACTCCGTTTTATGTTTTTCATAATTGAGACCTCTATGGGAGAAATAGAAAATTTAACCATGAAAGATAACATGAAATAACTATATGTTGGTACCATTTATTTTGGTGTATGGTGTTTACCCTTTGGATGAGCCAATATAAGATTTTTGGTACAGAAGAGCCTTACTAAAAATAAATTAAGTATAATTTTTTTACTCATTAATCTTATAATTAATAGTAAGTTATTATATCTACTTACCAGAGTGAAAAATTTTAAATCTGAAAAGGTTATTATATATGGAATATGAGATTTATCACAGGAGAGGTTTAAAAATTGTTCAAGTTGGGTTATGATTTTCAGTACATTTAGAGTAAAATTATTATATTAAAATAGTTTAATTAATTCATAAATTATGATTGAACACTAATATGTCCATTTAATTACTTCATAAACCCATTTAGAAAGTTTTAGAAAACAAAACTCTAGTTGGAGAGAGACTTTTAGAGGATACTATTAGGAAACCAAAAACCAATAAGATCATGGAAGGAAATTACTCATTGATATTTTTGAACTACCAACAACATAAACATGAGTGTGACCTTAACCAATTAATGATCCATAATCGATATAGGGAATTTTGATTTCCTTTTCCAATGTTCATTGGGATTATTATGTCTTAGTTAATGGAATTAATTCCTCTTATATTTTTCATGATTGAATAGAGATGTTAATGGGTTTAATTCAATTTATACCCAAATTCACATTTTGAACCCATAAAAATATTCCATGGATTTTCTATAAGGGATGGAATTAAATTTTTAATTTTTGGTCATTTTCGATGTTTGGTCTTTTTGGAGAGATGATGAATAATGAGCATGGAATTATCATATCCTTATCTTTCTCTCTCTAATCAACCCTCTCTATCTTTCCTAACATTCTCTTCTCACATGATCTTCTGGAGTCCATAATCCCTGGAGGTTATCCAATGATGATGATGTGGATAGACCACTCTTGGATCAATTGTTAAATGATGACATAGATATGGGTTTTTTTGTTTGTGTGTGTGTGTGGGGGGGTGGTGAAACATGTGTGACATAATATATAGGGTCACATTTGACATGGTATATAGGGTATAACACTCTCTACTCACTGGTTAGATGATGAGACATAGAGTGTATGGGAGGATGGATTCGAACATGTGCAACATGATAGACAGGGGTATGCAACACATGGTAGAGCGAGTAAACCAATATTATATTAGTGTTAAAATGAGGGGTTGGGGAATTAGAGAATTTTTAACAGGATATATAGGGAAATTTGTGACATAATATTTAGGGTATACCACTCTCATCTCAGTGGTTAGATAATGATACATGGAGGGGTGGGGGCGGGGGGATTGACACATGTGTAACATGATAGAGATGGGAATACACGACACACTAAATAGGATATAACACTCTCATCATAATTGATTGACGATGATAAAAATAGGGATTTTGGGGGATTGGTGAATAAGTGATAGAAAAAATAGGGGCTTGGTGGCAAGATAACCTAAGTAGTGGTTTGGTGGTTCGAGTGAGATGACCTCAACAAGAAGAAGTGGAGGTTGGTTGGGCATCATGGTATTCGGTTAAGGCCTTTAGCATGTGATTATAGAAGGATGAAATGGGGGGGGGGGGTTAGAATTGAGGTGGTAGTCATCAGGTCTTCTATGTTGCCGGTTGAATAAAGGGGTGTGTGATTTTAGGGTTTATCCCCATTGATCAAAATTTTTTATTTAGAAAATAAAAAAATAAATAAGTAGGAAATATTAGGGGTGACATGGGATTTACTCCAACCATTTCTATATAAGGATGTTTCATAACAATAATAATAATAATAATAATGATATTATTATTATTATTATTTACATTTTTTTTATTTTCAACTTCTTATTGTTACATCATATTGAATATATGACTATGAAATCAAGAATAAGTCATTATGAACAATATTTCAAGACAAATATTGATTCATAATTACAACACATGACACATGATTAGAGTCCAGTAAAAAACATCTATCATGTTTTTTATAACTAAATATGTATTTTATATCTGATAGAAATTTTCAATAATTAAATAGAACCTGCTATGTATTTTTTTCAGAAAATTTCCAATGACATGGTTTTTTAGTCCATTTGATTCCATTTTGAGGTGATATAGATATATTTTTAATTTTGACCACCTAGAAAACAATGAGCATTATATATGATGACTAGAGTGTTTATAGGTCCAGGTATAAACCCTCATCTATTATGGGTGGTTGGGAGAGGTCCAAGTCTATATTTTACTATTGGTGTTTGAAAAACATCCTCCTTTATGCTATGTCTTACTTCTATCAACTATATGATATATTTTTTCTAATTAGGTTGCGAGATCTATATTTATCAAGTTAGATCCGTCCCCCTATTTATATATAATACATTCGGTATGAGTCTTCCACTGGGGCCAGACACACCCTGAACTTATACCCATCCTCTAGGGAACTTATAGATTCCCCACTTCATATCCTATAGGGTTTCATCATTTTCTTGACATTGGTATTTTAGATACTAAATTGGTGTAATTTTACTAATATAATAGTGTATTTTATGTTACCCTATGCTATTGAGTAGGATTTTTTAATGATAAGTCTCCCCTTAATGGATTTTGTAGAGGTGTGATACTTAATAGGATAGAGTGCTTTGGGTTCCATATATTTTGTGTTTCCTTTGAACATTGGGGAAAAATTCAAGGAGAAATGTTCAACTGGACTGTTGACATCAGACATCATGTAATTTTTTTAGTTTTATTGGAATACCTAGTAACCCATGATACCAGGAACCTCTTTGATTGGAGTATGAATTATTGGATCTTTTCTATATTCATAGGAAATCAGGTTGTAGATAAAGTTTAGATTACCTTATTATATCCTCTTTTGGATACTTGACTATACTATATTTTTAAGGGGGTTTTCCTTTTCTTATTATCTGTTACTCTTTAGTACTGTTGTATAAGAGATGACTTGTTATTTTGTGTTTACTTTGTGGTTTTAAGAACGTACTAAAATGTATTTTTATAATCACCCCTGTATAGGTTTTTTCCCACATATGTTGTGTCTTAATAGACAATATATAGCTTCAGATATGGTCTTGGTAGAAGTGGATACTCTATGACTTTTCCAAAGATGATATCAGGTGGAGACGTTGGTGGATGTGGTGTTAGTGGAGCTCAGAGATGCAAGGTGGGGATGATAGTAGTAAAAGATCATTCTTGGAGGTAGTTTTTTTTCTAGGAATCCATTACCATAAAAAATATATTGGTAATTTCTAATAGGATTTTGGGTATTCATATTTTCTCATAAAAAGATATTTAATGGTTATTAATGAGATCCATGCATTTCTCACATGTATTATATATATTTTATCAGGTTTTATTTATCATTTCTATATCATTATAAAGAATGTTGAGGTGTCAATTGTGTATAGTTGCATTGAGATAAGGCCTCCCATCATATGTGGTTTTTCAAAATCATTTTATTCACCAACCCTTGAACTATTAGAAGCATTATCAAGGGTTTTCACTCGGTTTACCTCCACATAGTATGTGTCTCGTAGTATAGGGTCATGCAAGATTGGTATAAAATAAAGTTTTTTCCTTGGGATTTTTTTTGATTTATGTATCGTGTAAGGAATGATGGGAATTTTGAGAAATAATGTTATGGAATATTGATATCATATTTTAGGATAGGGAAACTAGTGACGGTGCAATGGTCGATGAATCCATTCACTAGAACTTTAATAACCCTATTGACAACTCAGTACACTTACACACCGATTGCAGGGAACTACAATAGTATGTGCATGATATATGGATGGGTCATTGTTTTACATATCCTTCTTATGTTATCTCCATAGATATTACATATTGATCATGATCCATATTTTTAATTGTTGGATGTCACCACATAGTCCTCCAACAAGGATTCTGAGGCAAAGCCTTAGTGAACCCGTACATACAGTTAAACCTCTAACCGATGACCATATAATTAATGAGTATTACATTCTAGGGTCTAGTAAATTACTTCCACATTAAATGTTACTCTCACATATAATGTATGATACACCGGATTACTATGCCCCACCCCTATTATCTGTGTTCAATTCAATGTGGTGTCGGTTCTCTATCATTTACTGTGTGATATAATAAAATGTTCTTTGTTTCCTTCATTTTTTTGGTATTCAAAAAGGAATGAGTTATCCTATATGATTTTATAGGGATTATGAGGTTTTATTTACATATTCCAATTTTAATATAATCTTTCCATATGATTTTATGTATTTTCTCTTTTGATTATTCATAATACAAATTCTAATGAGAATATTGAATCCCCTACCGAGTTAGATGAGTCTACCTTTACACTAGATTAGAAGAATGTATTATGAAAGTAGAGACCTAATGTATTTATGAGGTGAGACTATTATTTAGGGGTCAAAGGTCTGGATGGAGTCAAATATTTTCATTACCATCATTATTAACCTTTTTCTAACCATAGATTGATTCTTTTGTTTGTCTTCCAACATGGCATAGTGAGTTATTAGTCAGTGATGCTCTTCTTGAACTCAATACTTAACTTCCCTAGAATTATTGGATTTCGATTAATTATTAGGGGTATAATTATATCAAAAATAAAGCTAACCTCTATTAGAAAACTTTACTATAGTCGAGTATGAATTTCATTCCACATACATTATGGGATGTTCCATAGTCATTTTTCACAGTGAATTTTTTAACTCAAAGGGTCAAGAAGAGACTCTTGAATAGAAATTAATGATATGTGTTTTTGATTTGAGGAAATGAAAACTATGTAGGAGACACCTCGATCCTGTATTGTTAGTTGACTTGTAGAACCTCGTGATTGTGCAAGAAAACTATGTTTGATAACTTACACAACACACAAAACTGTGTTTAAAAGAACTATTAAATATTATTATTTTTTGATCATTATAACAAATCCATTGAATTGAATGGTATGAATATAAGAAAAAAATTATGAAATATATATAAATTTCTAATAAATACTAATGTAATGAAAAATTCTTATGAAATAAGAAAACAATTTTTAGTAAAGTCATTTATTCTTCCAAATAAGATTTCTTTAAATATATGTTTTATTTATTTTTTAGAAAATATTATAATTAATTTTTGTAACTTTTATATATATTTAATTTTATAAAAATATTATAATTTTTTAAATATGAATATAAAAATTATCTTCATGTGTTTTTTATAATTATCTGGAATGTTTTTTAATGAATAGTGAAAAATAATGATTTTTATTGTAAACAAACTTTTTGTTTCATGAATTTACATACTAATTTTTTATAGTTTAAAAGTAAATTTTGTTATATTTTATTATTATTAATCTAATTAATTACATTTTATTAAATTTATAAGTTAATTTTTTGAAGAAATAAATTTATATTTAAAATTCATTTTTTTAAAAAATTGTTTTTGATCATGTTTTGAATATTTAATTTTGCCTATGCATTGTATTGAATTTGATAAAAAAAATCATTTTTTAACCATAATAATGAATATTAAGAAAAAATATCAACTTAATTTTTGGTCAATAGGGATAGTAAACATAACAAAAGTTTGTTACCACACTAAAAGTAAAAAGGATTAATTATTGTTAAAACTCATGGGATCAGGTTAAAAATTCATTGAAAAAATACCCTTATTTCATTGTATGATTATATATCATCCATAATGATCCAAAATTAAAAAATATAACCTTTTACCTTTATAATATTTAAGTAACTATAATGTAAAAAATATCCCTTTTTTACTTTTAATATCTATAATAATTTTTGATAGGTATTAACCAAAATTATGTTCAGTTTTTAAAATTTCTTTTAAAAATAAATCATTTTTTTATCATGAAAAATTATTTTTTAATTTTTATAGATGAAATAATTACACTAAATTCTTATGAAAATCTAACACAGTGCTTGTCAAAGTAGTCAAAAAATAATGTAAATGATTTTAAATAGTCTAAAACCTATATTTTTATATATATTTTTTGTTTCCCATGAATTTTGAGGAAAAATATAATATATTATAGATTATTAAAGTTTCATCATTTAATTACATTTTTTTCAAGTTGTTTTCAACGTTAAATTATTTGAGTTGTTCTTAAAATGATATTAATAGTGTTATATTTTAAATATATTTTTAAAATATTTATTAACCATCAAAATCATTAAATTGGACAATTATGCTGAAGATGGCCACAAATGTAATTTGTTTGACATTTATGATAAATTTTTTTCCTTATAAGTAAAACTATAAGCATTTAATAGTAAAAAATTAATTTCCATGGTTATGGTTATAATTGGTTAACCAAGGGGTTTGACCAAAATAGACAGTTTAAAATGATATCTAAACAAATAAAAATGTGATTTTATGATTATATGAAGACGATATATTCCTTATTGTCAAATAAACGAAACTTTGGAATCATTTTCTATTCGTTAGACACAGATTATATTATAATATTTCAAGTTTTTTAAAAAATGAAATTAATGATATTTTTGAATAAAAAATTATTTATTAAATTATTTAAATATCATAAAAATCATATCTTCATACAAGTGAATTAGATGTGTTGAAAATATAAACCATGGTCCATTCATGGTTCAGTTTTCCTTTTATTGTAACTTTCTTTACCCCTAAATAGTAATGACATTAACATCAAGATAATTGTCAAAAGGGTTAACGTGAGGTTAAAACAAAGACATAAGAGTGATAATATCACATAAACTTGTCATATTCTTATTTTATAAGATTATTTATATACATACTAAAAAAATATTTTAATTATATTAGTTTGGAGAATTTTTTTGATTAAAATTATTTATAATTAATTTAATCCTTTATGAGATTCCATGAATTTCCCTCTATTCACTTACATATGGGTACCCTTAATCCTCTCTAATCCACACATTTATATCCATTTAGTTGGAAAATAACAAAATCAATTAATAAAACAACTTACCATGTTCTCTAGGTCTTTTTTTATGAAAAAAATACCATCGTTAGAGGTATTAAGGTGAAATGAAAAGGAAGTTGTCCATATAAGAGGTATAACTTTTAACAGAATATTTTAGTTTTATTTCTTATTCTACATCATTTAAATCTTTATCAAACACATTGAAATAATAAAAACAATATATTCCATATAATTTTATGTTTTTATGATAATGATATAACTAATGTCAAAATATTTTTTCCATGAAATTGAGAATGAATCCATCATTTGTGTATAGGACATACTACAACTGCACGAATCAATGTAATTATTTTTCGATCACCACCTCTCAAGGATTATTATAATAATATATTTAATTTATATTTCTGAGATTTATTACATATTTATAATTATTTAAGGTTAATATATCAAATTTTTTGTATTAAAATTACATCCATTGAAAAATTACAATGTCGCTCTTGTGTGAGTGTGAATTTCCACCACTACAAGGGGAACCGATTCATTTTTATGAAACAAATCACAAGGATGTTATATATACATGTTTTTAAGGAAATTACATGATATTTGGGATATTATAAAAATTATGGGAGGATAAAACTATACTGACTTTCTATCCATCATGATAATTTAAAAATAGAAATGCTACTCAGGCACATGTACGAATTACCATCACCATGATTGTAACATAGTTAATTTTTCATAACCATCCTTCATGGTTGGTTTTAAATGATTAATTTTTGAACAAAAATGATAATTATTTGATAATTTTTATTCTATATATGATTTAAAAATAAGCGCTTTTACCACAATCAACATACCTATGTTGTTTTGAAATTATGAACTAAACGTGCTCAAAACTCCCGATATAGACACAATTAATTTAAGTAATTAAATATTTCATTAAAATAATTGAAATAAATTTTTTAAGGATAATGAATTAAATCTATAAATGGTTATTAATAATTTAAGTAATTTATAGAATATATTAATATAATATTATCAAATAAGAACATTGTGTTCAATAACACATATATGACATGCAACAATGATCTTAATTGACTTATGAAATATGTTATTTAAATATAGCTATTATAATATTGTTTTTTAATTGGAGGGTATGAATAATATTTACCAAATTATTAAATATATATATAGTTCATAATAAATAATAATTTAATGATAAATTAATTGTAATTAATCACTCAATTTTTTATTAAAATCATTTTATGCTTCAAATAACATTTTTTTAAAAATGGTTGAACTTTTCATTTTTTGTTTGGGATTTATATATAATTTATAAATATTTTATATATTATATTTAATAAAAATAATATAACATTATAAATAATAATATCAAAATTATTTTTGGGTGAAAGTTTTTTAATTTTCAAAAAGACTACCTTTTCTATAAATAGTGCAAATATTACTTTTTGTAATACTGTCATTTATTTTTAATAAATTATGTAAATTAAAAGGACCATTATGATTTGAATTTTATTTAAAAGTAAAAAAATATCATTTATTTATATTTATATAAAAAACTACATTTTATTCTTATTTTTACCCGATTTTGGTAAAAGTTTTTTTTAGGCTTAAAAATGCAATTTTCTGATTTTTATTAAATATATAATGTTATTACATTTTATTTAATTAAAATAACCACAAATAAAGAAATATTTAATTTAAATTCATAGATTAGATATCTAAATATTTTAATTCAAATCCATATAATTATGATCTCTGTTCTTATATTTAATGTAACATCTTCCTATACTTGAAAAATACATTTTTGGAAAAACCATTTTTCGACATGATTTGTGAGTCTTTTTTTAAATTAAATTCTACCAATTCAGTGAATTCAATTTTATAAAATGGATTTCATATTTTTTAAATAAAATAATATATATATATATGTCAACATAATATTTTTATCAAAATTATTACTAAATAGAGTACAATTTATTTACCGTAATTAATTTCGACATGGGGTTTTCAGTGTTACATGTTCTTGTGTGAAAATTAATTTCCAAAAAACATTTAATATTTATTTGATAAATTTGATTTAATATTTATAATTATTAGGTACAAATTATCTAATAAGGCCCATTTTGTTTGAGTCTTAAAGTATTAATTACCAAAGATAAAAAATTAATTACTATGGTGAAAAATAAAATGGTAAATGTAAGTAAACTTATTGGATAAGGAATAAAATATTTAAAATATGTTTCTTTTTTTGTGTGTTTGAGGTGTTAATCGACCTTAAAATCCCTCAAATAAGTTATTTATCATTTTTTTGGCACTTTTGGTGATAGTGACTTCCCATTATTGAATACTTCTGGGTATTTACAAAAATTCCCCTTCACCTCAATTATAAAAGGGAACTCACTCTTTTCACTTATTAACACATATCAAGCCATTTGGATTGAAAAAACATTGAAAAAATCTCTCCCCAATATCATTAGACCCATTCTGGATCTTCTTTTATTCCCAACATACAAACCCTAGGGTTCCTAATAAAAGATCCAAATGAGTTTCTTTTAAGTGAAAGAAATTGTCTTCATTAAGTTAGTTATTTTTTATTTAATATTTTTCCACAATCAATTATGTATTATTAAATCCAATATAATAAAAAAAAATATAATGTATAATGATTTATTATTATTTTTATGTCATAAAATTTATCAATATCCTCTTAAATCAAAAGGGAAACAAGGAATTCTCTCGTGTGTACGGTGGACTACCACCTCACAAAATGAAGTAATTTGTTTTTCGTCCCCGACTAACATGGATAGTCATAATGAAAGAAATAATGAATATATATGATACACATGACATGATATTAATTATTAAAAATTAATATATCATCAAATTTCTTACTTTTTACCCATTAATAGAATAATATAGACGCTTGTGCATACGTACGACCTACTGTCTCGATGAAATGGTGATATTTTTTTTCCAAGTCCAAATTTAAAAAATGATTTTAAAAATATAGAAAATGAATAAATATTATATTTATAACATTAATAAATTTCTCTATATATCGGGACTATCTGTTACATATAGTAACTAGAACTTTCATAACAAAACATGCCTGAGAAAACATGGTAATTAAAACCCGAAATAATGGTAATAATTAAATATTATTAACAAATAGTTCATAAGATGATATAATAAGGACAAATATGATATTATAAATAAAAATATGGTTCTATTATAAATAAATAACATTTTAGAACCACTAAAAATTATCCTAACACTTATTCAACTAAATGGAAAGGTGATGTGAGGGACATCACCTCAATTTCAATACTCATGGTATTTTAAGTTTCAATTTTAATTCTTTCATACAAGGGGACTTTAATTGAAGGTAACCATATGGTATGGATTTTTATAACTCAATTTAATTTCATTGGGTTATATTACTTATTCATTGTATTTGATATTATAAGATTATGTGTTTAAGGAACATTGATTATTATGTGTTGGATTTACAAATGTTTTATATGGATTTTTTAACAACCTGGACTTTCTGAATGATAATTGTTTACTGAAAAATGTTTGTTATATTATATTATATGAAATAAAACTATGTCTCATTAATAATAAAGTGAGTATAAACTAAAATTTTACCATTGGGTTTCATCTGTTATATGTATGTTGGTCAATTATGACCATCGGTCAATATGACTACTAGAAACTATACTCATTATAATTATTTTAACATTATAATTAGCGTTTATAAGTAGGAATGAAAAAGGTTAATTGATACAGAATGAAGAATCAATGGGATCAACTAGTAGAGTCATACTATTTGACTCCCATAAAAGAAGCTTAGTAGGGAGGTATCATCAAAGGGGTTTCCCTTGAACAATTCCAATCCATGCATCAATAAGTGAATCTTGAAAAAAATCTCATATGGGAGAAGTTCAAGTTGGTGGAGATTTCCACTATGCCTATGTTTTCCGAGGCACCCACGAAACTACCAACATCACACCCACAACTCTTTGGGTGAACATTGGTATAATATGGGGTCATGTGTCTCGAACTTAGTGTGTAATTTCACTGTTTAAATAAAATTGATATTCCTTCAATTCCATTTTATGAGTAGTTTTGGTTACTAAAATTTTGGTAGAAATTAATAAATTTATTTTTTTGGACAGAAATTGTAATTTCTTGAAAAGATAGGAATTTCTGTAGTAAACTATGATATTATGAATATTCATTAATTTTAAAAAAAATAGTGTGATAAGAACACTCTTATATAAATATAATTGATAATTTTATTTATTTTATAGGGGTTAGAAATTTTACAATGCATTTTCAATCCGCTATTTTTTTAATAAATAACTATTTCTTCTTTGAAATATGAAATAATCATATTTATATAATTATTACGATAAAAAAATTTAATTATTAGAATTAGAATTTCCAAATTAGGTTTGGGTGAATTTATTCGAATTTTCTAAAATAATTTATTTTTTAGGGAATAGTAGCAATACAGTTTGACTTTTTCGCTATGAATAATGACATCATAATAATTTCATAATGATGTAATATATAATTAACCAAAATCTATGACTTGAATTTGTTATTTTATTAATATCAAGTATTTTAATATATTTTAGTAAATTTTCAAATATATAATTTACCTTCCAAATTCAAAAATGGAATCTTTATGTTTAAAAATGTAATTTAAAAAAAAATAATTTTCCTTACAAAAATAAGTAATATTAAATGATAGCTCACTCTTGTGGACTAAAATAACAAAAATGTTTTCTCAAGTGTCCAATACCATGTGCAAATACCTAGGTTTCCAATTCCATTATTTGGAATTTAAGAAAAAAATCCCTCACTTTTTCTATCAACCCCCATAAATTTATCCATTTGCATTCACTCCCATTTCTTCATACATAACTCTTTGACAATTTTACCTCCCAAGGTGTCCTCAAGAACCCATGATCCTTATTCTCATGTTTTAGGAACTACTCTTCAATGTAAGGGAAATATCCACTTCTCTTTGGCATTTGGGTTTCCTCTTTAGGTGGTAAATATTTCAAATTATCAAAATAATTTCTTATATGAAACTATTTTTATCCCATTAATTTATTAAGAGTATTTTATGAATGGGATACTTATATCCCCTCTCTTTTTACCGCATTATTAAACTATGTTTTATACATGTTATGTTGATGATTGTACTTCTCAAAATTTCTCTCTTCTCCTCAAGAAATTCCCTTTTATTTTCATTATGTAAACACCCAACCATATTTATTTCATTGGGGTATTCAAAAAGATGTAAAATTGATTTTTTTGATTCTGTAATAGATATACATAAAAACTTTATTCCCTTTTCTTATGTTATAAATGATATAAATATCTTGTTTTATAAGCTCCTTTCCAAACACCATGATTCTTATCTAAAACCCATTTAATTGATTCTCCACGAGTTATTTATGAATTTTTTTTATGATATATATTTCTCACATTAATTAAGACATATGAAGGTTGAAACCTAATATTAATCAAATGCATTGGTTAAATAATTATATCTCTATGGATGACATGTTTGACGATACCTTGGTGAATATGATAATTTTTATAAAACCTCAGTGACCCTGGTGATATAATTATGAAATTCTCATTTTAATGTTGTATCCACATTTCCATGTTATGAATCAAGTTCCTATTATTATGATATTCCTATTTCTAATGAATTTATGACATTCCTCATGTTATTATTGATATTTCTCAACATTACGTTTACACTATTTCCCTTACATTCCCTTATTGGGCCTTATGCTCACCCATTCCTTTAATGTATGTCACCAAGTTATGAGATGAAGTAATTGTACATAAGATGAACCTATGATAAACCCTTTTAAGAGGATTAGAATAAATTTTTAATATTTCAAGCATGATGTAACTTATTTACAAGAAAATAAACTTTAAAATATTCTCTACTTGTACAATGTAATAAAAAGTTATGTTATAAAAAGGTGGGATCCCTTAGTCGGTATTAAATGAAGACATAGTTATTTATGGAAATTAGAAGTTGGAATCTTTATGAATTACCCTAGAAAAAATTTAAATATAGTAAAACACCCTAGTATTTTGGTTAAATTTTGAATTAATGGGTTTTGAACAAATAAATCTCTATTTGGATATGAAGAAGTGGATGTGGCTATAGCATAAGATGTATCATGGGTACAAACTGAAAATATTTCTTTGATCTAGACTCAAATAGGAACTAGTAAATGAAAACAAGCCTTGTTTCACTCCTAGATTGGCACTCCTAAGGGATATGTTTGGTTAATCCCATGTTATTAAGAAACATAATAATAGATTTATAGAAAATGTAATTGATATTAAAGAATAACATATTTAATCATGATGTTTTAAGATATAATTTTTTTTTAAAAATTTAATATTATTAAAAGGAATGCATTTATCTCTAACATTTTCTTCTTATATAAAATGGTGGGAAATTGGAGGAACTGGGAAAATAGTGAGAATAGCATACCATGCACGTAAGACCATTCAATGGTAGATAAAAAGAAAAATTGTATGAGAATGATGAATAAACTTACTTGAGTTATGAACAATAACATAAAGAATGATGAGAGAATGGATTAACCTCAAAGGGAAAAATTTATGTTGAGTCCTTTATACATCAAAAAACCACCTGCTCTTAGTGGATCTACTGACCCATTGATTTATGAACAATGGGTAAGCTTGATAGAAAAGATCTTTTTTAAAATCCATTGATCAGAACAAAATATATTCACCCTATTTGAGTACCTTTTAGATGAATAAATTGATTAGTGGTGGAAACTAATTAAAAATATAAATACAAGAAGGGTGATTAAAGATATAGAGTTAGAAGAGTTTAAGCGAATATTTTTTTAAAAAATATTTCCCCTGTTTGATGTGAATGAAAATGGACAAGGAATTCCTAGAGCTTAATCAAAAGGAAAATGAATATTTGAGAAGCTATGAGATGAACTTTACAAGACGTTATATTTACACCTCAAGCCTTTTCATGGATCCTAATGGAATGATTGTTAGGTTATTTTGTGGTCTAAGACCCCATATATAGAATAATATATCCAATCAAGTCTATGAAAGCTATGAAGAGATAGTGAGAAGTTCTATGATGGTTGAAATAGAGTTTGATGAAATAGACTAGTCTCATAAATCTAATGAAAATAATATATCACTAGAGCCAAGATTCGGGAGTAAATTTGATCACAAATGAGTAGCAAATAAAGTGAATCTTTCCACATGAAACAAATGTACGAAGAGTAATCCGAGAAACTATTTTTTAAGGAGTATGAAATTTTAAAAGTGTATAAGAGATAACTATATTTCATGGAACTATCATAGGGATGTGAAGCATCAACTTGTCAACACTAATGACAAAGGGAATATGGTGCATGCCCTAATGTACAATTATTCATGTGTAGATATCTTGGGAAATATTCTGATCACTTTATAAATTTTAAATTAATAGAGGGGAATCACCATAAACCTCATCATATTCTAGGGGATAAAGGTCTTGATTTTTCTATAATGACATTTAAAGTTGAAGTTTTAGATTATGTGGTGGCGGGTACTCTCATTGTTCTCTCAAATATAGAAATTACTTTGTTTGATTTTGGATACGCTCATTTATTTATTTCCTCTATGTTTAAAAAGAATATTGAATCAATCCATGAAATGATAATAGTAGAGTTTTCAATCAAGACTCATGGTTGATTATCCAAGCATCATCGATATATACAAACACTAGTATTCACTTTGGTGAGAATAATCTCATCCCAAATATTGTAGTCATTCCCATTTTGGAGTTTTACATTATACTAGGGATAGACTTGATCTCAAATTATAATGCTAAGACATACTATAGAAGAAAGGAAATATCAGTAGTATTATAAGGAAACATTAAATTGTTTTCAAAGGAGAAATATCTCAAGATGAGCTTTGCCTAGAAACACCACTAATAGCCTTTTTATTGGGACGATCAGTGAAGACGAAGAAGGAAATGAATGTATACATATAGAAATTTTCCCCATTATTTAGGAATACATTTACTTCTTTCATGAGGAGTTACTTGGAGATTCTCCAAAAATAGAAGTATATTTCTCAATTAAACTCATGCTAGGATCCAAGACGATATCAAAGACCCCATATAGAATGGAAAATGTAAAGCAAGAGGAATTAAAGAAAAGGCTTCAAGATATTTTGGAGAATGGGTTTATCTAACCATGTGTGTCTCATTAGGGAGCACATATTCTATTTTCGAAGAAGAAGGATGGATCAATGCAGTTTTGAATTGATTATAGGGAAATTAATGAGTTCACAGTGAAGAAAAATTTTCCTCTTCCAAGGATTGATGATTTATTCGACCAGCTTGTTGGGGCTCAAATATTCTTCAAGTCTGATCTTTGATCTAGTTATCATCAATTTAAGGCGAATAAAGAAGATATTCCTAAGGCATCCTTCCAACCAAGATATGGGAATTATATATATTTTTATTTTCTTTGGCTTGAGTAATTCACCTGATACATTTATATATTTAATTAATACAGTCTTTAAGGAATACATTTATTAGTTTTTGGTGGTCTTAATTGATGAAATTCTGATATACTCCAAAATTTGTGAGTATCATGAGGATCATATAAGGGTTATATTACAAACTATGAGGAAGTAGATTCCATTTGGAAAGTTTAACAAATGTGAGTTTTTGTTTCTAAGAGATCATGGGTAACATCATAACCAATGACGATATATTAGTTGACCCTACCAAGATAAATGTTTTGGAGGAGTGGCCTCATCTAAGAAAAATAACTGAGGTTCATAGTTCACTTGGTTTATCAAGATATTATATGAGGTTTGTGAAAAAAATTTCATGAATTTATAATCCACTACCCAATTAAACTTGAAAGGGAGATAAGTTCATCTAAACAAAGTAGTGTGAAGAAAGATTCCAAGAGCTGAAGAAGAGACTGGTTACAACACCCATGTTAACTTGAACCTCTATCAGAGAAGGATTTTTTGTTTTCAGCAATGCATCTCTAAAAGTGCTTGGGTGAGTCATCATGAAAAATTTCAAGGTGATTTCTTATTCCTATCAATAGTTAAAGCCCCATGAGAAGAATTATCCTACACATAACATGTAGTTGGATGCTGCTATTTTTTCTCTAAACATATGGAGGCAATATGTTTATGGAGATAAATGTGAAATATACCTAGAAAACCAATATTTGAAGTATATTTTCATGAAAATAGAATTTAACATGAGACAAAGGAGATGGTTGGAACATCTTAAAGACTATGACTATTAAATTAATTATCACCTTGGAAGAGAAAAAATATTTGCTACTTCATTAAGTAGGAATGACCTTGTTATGAAAGCAATGATGAGCATTCAAGGAGATCCTTTGATCAAATACCTTGTAAATCTGGACATGGGAATCCTATGTTAAGAGACATCAAAAACCATATCCAAAAGTATTTCTCAACCATCATCACTAGAGAAGACGAGGAAATATAAAAGATAATATTCTTTATTAGAGAAGATTATTGAGGCTATGAAAAATGGGATGTTTCCTAAGTTCATTATTGATCCAGAAGGTGTACTAAAATTTCTTACAGGGATTTGTGTTCCATATATTCCAAAATTCTTGATGGATCTGGTGGATGAAACACATAGCTCTACTTTCTACATACATCTTAGAAGTACTAAAATATATAGGGACCTTTATGATCATTATTGGCATGATAACATTAAAATAGAGATTTCAGACTACACTACAAGGTGCCAAGTGTGTCAATAATTGAAGGTAGAGCAACAAATTCCTAAAGGGGTATTACAACCAATACCCGTACGAACATAAAAGGGAGACAATACCACTATGAAAATTATCACTGGTCTCCAGATATCATCCAAATGAAACAATGTAATATGTGTCATATTGGACCATTTAACAAATACTACTCACTTTATCTATAACTAAGAAGACTTATCTCTTGAAAAACATTCTATGATTTACATAAATAAAGTGGAGAGGCTTCATGGAGTACTATTATTTATCGTATATGATCGTGATCTAAGGTTCATATCAAAATTCTAGAGAATTCTTCAACATCCTCTAAATACTGAATGGAACTTCAGTATGACCTATCACCCCCAAATTGATGGAAAATATGAAACAACTATTTAAACACTTGAAGAAATGCTGAGAACGTGCTCAATGGAATTTAATGGTGCTTGAGATCAAGATCTCTCATTATTTGAGTTCTCATACAATAAGAGCTTCTATATGAGTTTTCAAATAGAACCATATGAAGCTCTATATGGGAAGTGATATAGAAATCCTACTTGTTAGGATGAATTTTGTGACAGAAAGGTTCTTGGGCCTGATCTGGTGCAAGATATGACATAATAGGTTATTTTCATCCCACAATACATAAAGGATGTGTAGAGTCGAAAGATGATATAAGGTGATAACCATCAAAGGGACTTGGATTTTTGTGTTGGATACCAAGGGCTCTTTCAAATATTACTATGGAAGAGAATCATGCAGTTGGGAATGAAAGGATATCTTAGACCCAGGAACATTAGACTATATGAAATTGCTAATCGCATAGGGGTAGTGGCCTATCGACCTACACTTACACCAAACCTAAATCATGTTCATGAAGTATTCCATGTATATCTCTTGAGGAAGTACATACATGACCCTTCACGTGTACTGAATTTGGAGGTGGTAAAACTTGAACAAGACCTCTCTTACGAGGAGAAGTCGTTGGGGATATTGGACTATAGTGACAAGGTTCTATGCAACAAGACTAAACACCTAATAAAAGTATTGTGGAAAAACCACAAATATTAAGATGCGACATGAGAACCAGAGGAGACAATGAAACCGAAGTACGCACATATTATCTCAACTAAGAGAATGAGTTGAAATTTTAGGGAAGAAATTTCTTAAGGTGGGATGAATGTAGTGAACCGAACTTTTTGAATGATAATTTTTTCTTGAAAAATGTTTGTTATATTATATTATACTAAAAAAACTATTTCACATTATTAATTAAGTGAGTATAAATTTAAATGTGACCACTAGGTTTCATCAATTATATAACCGTTTGTGAATTATCACCATTAGATAAAATGAACATAATAAATTATACTCTTGATAATAATTTTAATTTTATAATTAGTGTTTATAAGTATAAATTGCAAATGATGATTGATACAGAAGGAAGAGTCAATGGTCTCAACTAGTAGATTAGTTCTGTTTCAAGACCATCTATCATAACTTGGGAGGGAGGTATAATCAATGGTGTTTTTTATTTGACCATGTCCAATTCTATCTTTAACAAGTGAAGCTTGAACCAAATAACCTTCTGGAGAAGTTCAAGTTATTAGAGATTACCACTCAGTCGATGTAAGTTGAGGTACCCAACAGGAATACCACCATAGAACACCAACCTATTTGGGAATACATGAGTGTAATAAGGGATTTCATGTCCTGACCATAGTGTGAAAATCCTTTGTGTAGATAAAAATTTTATTCCATCAATTCTGTTTTGAGTATAGTTTTTATTAATAAAATTGAGATTGAATTTGATAAACTAATTTTTGGGACTGAAATTTTACTTTCCAGAAAAGATATAAATATTATTAATAATGTAAGATATTGTTAATAATACTTATTTTAATAATATAGTGTGATAAAACACTATTATTTAAATATAAATTATAAAATAATTTCATTTTTTATGTGTTTGACGTTTTTTTATGCATTTCAATCCGCTATTATTTTTAATAAATAAGCAGTTTTATATATAAAAGATTAAATTATCATATTTAAATAATTATTGTGATAAAATAAATATAATTTTTTGTATCATCATTTATAAATTAGGTTAGGGTGAATTTATGATAATTTTTAGAAAAAAATTATTTTTTTGTGAATAGTAAAAATAGAGTATGAGTTTTTCAGTATAATTAATGGGATAATAATTTTTTCATAATGATTTAACAACTAGTGAACCAAAAACCGCGAATTAAAATATGTTAATTTATTAATATCAAGTATATTAATTTATTTTAATTAATTTCAAAATATAAAATTTACTTTCCAAATTATAAAATGAAAACTTTTACTTTAAAAATGTTATTTTGAAAAAACATTAATTTTCCATGCCAAAATAGTAATACATCATGATGATTGTATCTTTTGAATTAAAATAACATAAAATTTTCCCATGTATCCACTAATATGGTTCTATACCATGGGAAATCACATGATTTTTCATTTACCACTACCTTGGTGTCCAATGCCTTTAATTAAAAACTAATAAACAAATCCCACACTTTTGCTATAAATACTGACACATTTCTCCATTTAACTTCACTTCCATTTAATCCTCCATGAAGATATGATTTTTTAACTCCAAAGGAGTCCTACCAAGGTGTCCTCAAGCCCCCAAGGTTCTTATCCTCTTTTTTTAGGAACGACTCTTTAAGGTCAGAGAAATATTTAGTTATCTTTTCCATTCAGAATTTCTCTTTATGTGGTATGTCTTTCAAATTTAAAAAATCTGTTATTATATAAAATTTATCAAATAACTTTTCTATATTAATATTCTTTTATTAATGGTATATCCATGTCCCCCATATTTTTACCCTTTTATAAAACAATGTTTTTTACCTGTTATGCTATCGTTTAACTTCTAAATTTTGTCTCTATTATTTTCAAGAAATTCCCTTATATTTTAACTATGTGAAGACCCAAACCTATTTATTTTATGGTTTTATTCAATAATATTTAAAAATGATTTATTTTATTCTGGGATTGACCCTCATTCATTTTTAGTGGGTTATAAATGACATAAAGATCCCATTTTAAGCACTTTTTAAAATTCAATGATTTTTATATGAAACCCATTTATTTTATTATCCATGGGTTATTGATGAATTGTTTTATTATGATCTATATGGATAAAAATAATTAATACATATGAAGGGTTCACCTTGAGAGTGCACTAATTCATTGGTTAAATAATTAAATCTATAGATATGCCATGTTTTATGATACCTTGGTGAAAAGCGTTGGTAATTTTTACAAAACCTTAGTGAAAAACCATATTGATATTATTATGAATGAATCATTTAAATGTTGTGGCCAAATTTTCATTTAATGATAATTTTTTATAATTATATTCCTCTTTATCATGCCTTTATGGTATTCCTCATGTCTTTATTTATATTTCTCGAGAATTCATGTAATATATATCATTTTCTATCCCTATACTGGGCCTTATGCCTACCATTTCCTTTGATATTTGTCATCGGGTTATGAGATGCAATAAATATACTTATAATTAACCTATTATATATCCTTTTAAGTAGATTATTATAATTTTATAATATTTCATGTATTATATACCTTTTTATAAGAAAGTAAACTTTTCAATAACCTATGTTTGTAAAACATAATGAAATGTTATGTAATAAATATGTGAGATTACATAGTTGGTATCATTGGATGGTTTAGTTATTTGTGGAAATTAGGATTTTAAATCATTAGGGATAACCCTAGAGAAAAGTTAAATATAAGAAAAAACCATGGTATTTTGGTGAAATATTCAATTAATAGTTTCTGAACAAATATAACCTTGTCTAGATATGATCAAGTGGATGTGTCTCTAGAATAAATGTATCTAGGGGTAAAACCTAAAAAACCACTTTTAACTAGACTTGAATGTGAACTCTTTCATGAAAATTAGCCTTACCACACTCTTAGTTTCAAATTACCAGGGGATATGTTTGGTTAATCACAATATTTTTATGAACCATTATGAAAGATATATTAAAAAGGTAATTGATGTTAAAGAATAACATATTTAATCCTGATTTTAAAAAAAATAAAATTTCCTTTAAAATTACAAGATTATTAAAAGGAACATGTTTCTAACTAAGTTATTGTTATTTTAGAAAATTTCCGAAAATATAAGTAACAAAAATAAATGGTGATCACAACAGACTATGTGCAGACGGACCTCCGATTGAAGCTAGAATAAAAAATTTCATGAGAATGATGAATCAAATTACTCAACTTATAGATAATAACATGAATCAAGATGATAGACCAAATTCACCTCAAAGGGAACCACTTTCTATTGAGTCCTTTATGTGTCAACAAACACCTTCTTTTAATGGATCCACTGACCCAGTAATTTCTGAAAAATGGATAAGCTCAATAGAATAATATTTCATTTACTTCATTGTTAAGAAAAGGGATCATCACCCTAGATGTTTACATCTTAGATGGAGAATCTGATCAGTGATGGAAATTGAATAAAAACCAGAATCCAAGATGGGATATTAAACCTATGTAGTGGGATGAGTTAAAAAAACATTTTTAAATTTTTTTCCCTTACTCGATGTGAACAAAAATGGATAATGAATTTCTAGAGATGGAGAAGAAGGAACAAAAATTTGTGGGAATATATTATATGAAATTTACAAGACTTTCTATTTACACCTATAGCTTTTTCATGGAATATAATAGAAAGGTTGATAAGTTATTTGGTGGACTAAGACCCCAAATATGAAGGAATATTGATAATTGAGACTATGAAACCTATGGAGAGATAGTGAGAAGTGCCATGAAGATTGAACCGGTGTTTAGTGAAACAATGTGGTGTCACTAATTGAATAAAAATAATATATCAAAAAAATAAATAATAGGGAATAAATTTGATCATTTAAGAGGAGGAAAGAAAGTGAAACATTCAACATGAAAAAAATTTGGGAAGAAGAATTTAGGGAACTACTTATGAGGGAGTTGGAAATGTTACAAGTGTGGAAGAGATGTCAATTTTGCTTGGAACTATTTTAGTAAGGTAAAGTCTCATCTTCTCAACACTATTGACAAAGGTAATATAGTGCATGTTCATCTTTAATTCGAATGTTTCAAGTGTGGACAACTTGGGAACTATTCCAATCAAAATCTAAATATGATGTTAATGGATGTAAGTCACTAAAAACCTAATAATAGGGTAATGGATAAATGTTGTTAATTTTTTATCATGATTACTATATTTTAAGCATAGAATGATGTGGTGGAAGGAACTCTCGTTGTTCTCTCAAAGCTAACAAGTACTTTGTTCGATTCCAGTTCTATATATTTATTTATTTCCATTATTTTTTAAAATATTATAAAATAAATCCATGAATTCCATGAATTAGAGTTATAAATAAAGTCCCCTAGTGGGATTATCCTTACATCAACAGTGTATAGAAACTATAGTATTCACTTTGGAGAGAACAACCTCATAAAAAATATAGTAGTCATTCCCATGCTGGAATTTGTCATTACACTAGGGTTAGACTATCTCTAAAAGTATAATGTTATGATCAACTCAAGAATTTAGGAAATATCAATAGTATTTTCTGGAATTACTATAGATGTTTTTTAAAGGAGAAATATCTCTATATGATATTTTTCTATAGGAACATCTTATAGCCTTTTTATGAAGATAATTGAAGAAAAAGAAAAAGAAAATGAATGTATATAAATATAAATTCTCCCCATCATTCAAGAATATATTGATATATTTTATGAGGGGTTACCTAGAACTCCCCTATAAAGAGAGGAAGATTTATCCATTTAATTCATTCTATGATCTAAGTCATTATCAAATACCCCATTTACAATGGAAAATGTTGAGCTGGAGGAATTAAAGAAAAAACTTCTGGATCTTTTGGAGAGGGGGCTGGTTTAGCCAAGTGTGTCTCCATGAATGTAAAATTTAAAATATCCTCTTTTTTAAATATATATAAAAAATTTATGTAATAAAAAAGAAGGATTCAAAAGATTCACATTTTATACACACATAATCACTTCTTTTATTAATTCTCACTACAATATTATGATCATTATAAGGGTCCCTGGTCTCAAATTGTCTTCTTTGAGGCATATGTTATGTTATAAAGAGATCATTTTGATTAGTGTTATATAATAACCCTATGATATCTTATATCATGAATCTATTTATATTCTTATTATTTAATATTTTATTTGAAGTTATTTCTTCTATGGGGGTTATGATTCAAAAGTTACCAATGTTATAAGGGTTTATTTTACAATATCATTTCAAGTAGGATTGTTTATTGTTGAATTTCCTTTAGAAGAAATTAATTGATTATTTTCTAGTAAAACCATTTCCTTTTATTGACATCTATTTATTCAGGAATTTTTTAAGTAATTTTACCACTTTCATCTCTTTGTTACATTAAATGGTTTAGAAAACGTTTTAATGCAAATCATTGTTTTTTTCTCTTTTCATTCGAAAATTTATTTTGTTTGAAATATATATTTTGGAAATTCTTTGTTATGAATGTTTTTAATATTATAAAATACATTTTTAATTTATTTTTTACACATGATTTACTTTTTACAATTTTTTTAATAGAATATTCCTATCATTTTCAAAACGTGGTACGTTTTGAATTTTTTTTACGAAAATTGTGAAATGAGAATTTGTTTTAATGTATTTGGAATGTGAAAATATTTATCACCATTATGACATATAATTTTTTTAAGAATCATTTATAATTTTATGTTGTAAATTTTAATAATTTTTTTTAATAACATTACATAAATTTTTGGGATTTAAAAATGATTTTCAAAGTAGAAAGGTTATTTTAATCAAGAAAGTTTTTATGATATTTCTATAATATTTCTATTCATAAATTAAAAAACCCCTGTTTTTTCTTATAATATATAAGGGATATGTTGTAATAATACAATTTTTATTATTTATCAAGATGGTTTATGATTATTTTGACCATGTAAAGTATTGACATTCGATTTCATGATTTTTTTTTGTCGTCAACCTTCTTTTTAAAAATTCACTATCTTGTGATCACTGGACATTAAATTTCCCTTCAATATCCATATTATTTATCATGGATATTATTATTACGTAAAATATATATCATTTCTATATTTTGGTTTTTTCTTGGAATGATATTCAATTGACTAATGAAATATTACTAATTTGTATTATTAATTAAATATAGATACTTATTGACAAAGAATATTTGTTGTGAATTAAATTGATCATTTGATATATGAGGAATGTATTGAAAATGTAGTCATATACGGGTCCTATAATTATATATCTCATTGATGCATCGATAGTATCATAAAGTTAATTAGTAATCTCACATAAAATAGGATTCTCATGTATACCGACCCATAAATTATACTATAGTAATGAAAGGTCTTGCTGGTATAGATATCATGTTATCTAAGATCAGGATGTCTAATATTAAGAATATTTTTAATTGATAATTCATTTATTTTTATCCATGATATTTTTGCATTGATATTATAAATTGGATTTATTTTGTGATCAGATTATTCATTAAATGGAACATGTTTTTAGTTATTTTACTTTCCATATTGATTATGAATTTTCTAATAATGATAATAAAGTTATTAGTTAAATGGAATTTGTTTTTATTTATTTAACTTTCTATATTGATTATGCCTTATCTAATCATGATATTAAATTTTTTGATTAAATTGGATGTGTGTTCATTTATTTACCTTACCATATTGATTATGCCTTATTAATTCATGATATATTTCATTTTATATAACCCTTACTGATCATTTGATATCACAATTATTTTTTTATTTCCCCATGATATGAATAAGGAATATTTGAATCAGTTCAATGATGTTGAAAATTTACTTTAACTAGGTTTTAAATATTGCATTCAAATTTAATATGAGACTCAATTACATATCTAGTTAACCAAGACTACTAAACGATTCAATACATTAGGATATTTTTTTTAACTAGAACCATTGAATACAGGATACTAGGATGTAGTTAATATTAGTTGGAATTTGAGGAATTTTATTAGAATATGTGGGAACTAGATTTAGGAAAACATATATTAGGTAAAATAACCCTATGGTAGACTTTGAGGATTTCTATAGAAGAATTTCATATTAGTTGGGTAAGGAAGTGAATATGTAGTTTTTCTAGAAATAAATTAATATTTGGATACCATAGGTGGACATTGTTCTAGAATAGTTATACCTAGAGGTAATAACATTGAAAGGGATTCACTGATCTTTGACACAATCATTACCTGGTGCCTGAAAAATGGATAATCTATGCACCTAATTTAACACTCTTAGGGGATATGATTTGGAAAATCAATATTTTATTTAGAAACCATTATTCAAGATTTGGATAGATGATAAAAATGAATTATGTTGTTTAAAAATAATTTATCTTAGATTCAAAATACGGATTCACAATTTATACATCCTATAAATGATTACATGGGTTTCCACTATGATTATTATTGTCCACACTATGATTTTTTTGTTTTATTCAATGGAAAAAACCTCAATAAATATTTTTAACATTGAATATGATGAAAAATGTGGTGATTATGAGAAACCAAATGGAATGATGACTGGAGTGAAACATATTAGGATTATTCCCAATCAGTTATCATAATATATGAATAAAAACCTAAAACTTAACCAACTCTAGGAATCACCATATAATAAAAGGATGAATTCCACTAAGAGATCAAGTGGTGGAGACCATGTAGGAAATAAGGAATTATTTCCTTCTTGTTAGGAATATGTAAAGTGACACCTAGGATAATGTCTCAATAGAAAAGAAAAATATTTTATGTATGGAAAGGAATGGAAGAGAGTAATTAATTGATGAGAAATATTAAGGATTTCAATTGTTCGGATTCAATTTAATCATTGAGATCCATTTATAGTACATTTACTTGAATATGGAAAACCTTGGAGTTATCTAAATGACTTCCCTCTTTAGAAGGTTAAAACCTAGACAATACAGAGACCGATGTTTATTTAAAAGTGTCAAAGTATTTATGCATTGGGAATCAATAATTATATTGTATAAGTATTTTTATTTTTAGAATCATGAAACATATAAAGATTTTATCAATTTTGTAAGAATATATTCTTCATGTAATATAAACTTAAGGGTTATAGATACCATCATAGGTTTATGAGTTTAAGGTTAATCATATCTTCAATGTAATAAAACCCCCTTTTATGGTTTTAAGGGAATATATTTTCATGAGATCAATGAAATTTTGGGAGATGTTTTATTAGGTTGAGGTATATGAAACCTTAAAGATAAGAATAAAGTATTATTTGAGAAAGAATTATCTCTTCATATGTTTGAAGGTATCAATTACCTTTAAGGATAATATAATCATTATTGTTAAATAAATAACAGCTAATTAATATTATTTGATTTTGTGGAAAAATTAAGTGGTATAGAATACCCTAGTGGTTAAAAAGTTAATTTATTATTAATGTTATGTTTGATGATGTTGATTATATTTTTGGGAAAGTTATAGGAGTTATATAAATATTTTTTAGAAAAATGAAAACCTGTATGTTTAATGAAAACCTATGGTATTCGTTAGGGTTTTGTAGCTTGAACTCAAAACTAAAGGGTTTCAAGGGTGAGTTTCTTTATACCGGCATATTTTATGTACTTGTTAGTATGATTTTCTCCTTAAATTATTTGACCGATAGATACATATAAAATATATTGACGGCAAGTAAGCATATTTCATTTTTTCAATAGATGGTAAAATAATTCATAAACTTTAGGAAACTAATATTTTAATTTTTTTATCGTATTACCTTCATATATAATAAATCAAATTCCTTTTTCATCACATATTTATGGTTTTGTGGTTTTTGAATTTATATTGATCATTCACTTTATTTTGATCAATGATATCTATCACTCTACATAATTATTTTCAATTTTCTTCCATGTTTATACTATAACTTCTCACTCATACTTAGAATCCAATTTATTTGTTATTCCAGATTACCATCACATTTCCCATTCCTCTTTTAATAAGACGTTTTATTAACCCTTTTTACGATGTTGGCTATAAAAAAATTTATTTTATGGTATTAAACAATTGATTTCATACAGAATGTTCAAATTATGAGGAGAACATTTATTTACGGTGAGGAGAATGTAACGCACTGATATTTTAAAATAAAAATATTGTGTTTAATAGCATATATGATACACAACACTCAGATTAGATAACCCATGAAATATATTGTTTAAATATGACCTTTATAACCTAGCCATTAAATTAGAGGTTATGAAGAGTATTAAATGAATTATAAAATATATATATATAGTGTTTATAAGCATTAAATTTAATTGATAAATTCTTAGTAAACAATAAATAATATTTTTATTAAATTCATTTTACGCTTCAAAATACATTTTCCTCAACAATTGTTTTATTTCACATGTGATCATTGGTAATTATTGTAATATATAACAATTTTGGAAAATATATTTTATAAAAAAAATATCATTTTATAAATAATAATATCAAAATTATTTTATCATTAAAATTTGTTACTTTTCTGAAAAGGGTAATGTTTTAATGAATAGTGAAAAATAACGCTTTTTGTAAAATTATTATTTATTTTCAATAAATTAAGTAATTTAAATGTCCCATTAAGATTTAAATTTTATTTCAAAGTAATAAAAGTATAATTTAGTTATATTTAAAATAATTAATTACATTTTAATCACCTTTATAGGTGATTTTTGTATTAGTTTATATTTAGACTAAAAAAATTCAATTTTTTGAAAATCGTTGTTAAAAGTATAATGTTCCTCCATATTAATTTATTAAAATAACCAGTAATAAAAAATGATTTAAATTAAATTTATATATTCTAAATCTATATATATTAATTTTTATCCATATAACTATGATCACTTTCCATATAGTTAATGTAACATCATCTTATTCCTGAAAAAAGAAATTCTTGAAAGACCGTTTTCCACGATTTGATAGTTTATTTTAAAATTAAAATACTCCAATTTTGTGAATTGAATTTATTAAAATGGATATGTTTTAATAATATTATCAATTAATACTATACCTTAATTTTAACTTAATTTTTTGCCATAATTTTTACTAAATACAGTAAAATTTATTTACCACAATTAAGAATAAAACCGTGTTTTGCGCATTATATGCCGTTGTGTTACAATTCATTTTCCAAAAAAAAAGAAAATTTTATTTGGAAAATTGGATTAAATATTTATAATTAATGTTTCTAAATTATCTAAAAAGGATAATTTTATTTTTTTCTTAAATGATAAATTACTTAGGTAAACAATACTAATTAGCATGGTAAAAAATAAAATGGTAAAAGTAAGTAAACCGAGATAATAATGAATTAAATGGTTAAATTAAGTTTCTTTTCAGTTGGAGGAGGTTTTTATCAACCATAAATTCCCTATAATCCATTATTTACCAATTTTTTGGCACTTGGGGTAATATTTGACTACCCATTATTCAATAGTTTTGTGTATTAATAAAAATACCATTGCTTCTCAATTTCAAAAATGAACTCCCTCTCCTCCCTTATTCACACCTCCCAAGCCATTTGGATTGAAAAAACACAAGAAAAATATATCCCCGATACCATTATACACATTCTTTAGATGATGGTATTCCCAAAAGACCATCCCTAGGGAGATCCAAAGGTCGTTCTTCTAATTGAAGGTAATTATCTTCACTAAGATCCTTCGTTTTTATTGCTTCATATTTTCAACATTAAATCATGTAATATAAATTAAAATATTATAACACCAGTTTCTAAAAAATAAAGCTATTTTATTATGTTTATGGAATAAAATTTACCCAGCACATCCTCCATTGAATCGGAAATAAATCCATCGCTTTTATGTATGGAAGATAACCACCGTGTGACGTGATGTAATCTATTTTGTATCACCGAATCTCATGGATAGTCATAATGATGGAAATAATGAATATATATTATATATATTACCTTATATTAATTATATAAAATTATTATATAATTAAATTCTTTACTATTTTACCTATTAAGGGACTGATATCAACACTTGTGTGTATTTACGAACTTCTGTCTCCGCGAAACGATGTAATTAATTTCCATGTACAAATTTCATAAATGATTCTAAAAATGTATCCATTGAATAATTATTAAATTTATTGAATTAATATAATTCTGGATATGATGGAAATATATCCTATATATAAGAACCATATCTTTTATAACAAAGAACACATCAGAAAAAATGCAATTAACACAAAAAAAATGGTAATAATAAAATATAATTAAAAAGAGGGTGAAAAATATTATATAATAAGATAAAATATGATATTATAAAATAGGAATATGGTTATGGTATAAATCAATAAAATGTTATAAAAGACTATACATGAGGGTAAATCATATTCTATTAAAGGGAAACACGAGGTAAGGGGCTTCATCTCTATCTCCTTTCATTGAGGCATATGTTAGTGTTATGTACCTAATTTCTTGTATTTGGGGTACATACTAACCCATTTATATTTAATACCATTAGTCCTTATTTTTCCATTTTATCTAAATTTTTCATTTGAATTATCTCATAGAAGGGCGCTTGACTTGAAATTTACCATGTGGTATGGAATTTTGTTACTAAATTTCATTTCATTGGGTTGCATTACTTCTTCATTGACTTTGATATTATAAGATTATTCATGTAAGGAAATTTTATTATAATTTTTTGTATTTAAAATTGATTTATTTTAATTTTTATTTGATACAAACACAATCAATTCTTTGATTAATTATCACTTCAATGTTATGATCACTGTAATGGTCTTTTGTCTCAAATTTTCTTCTTTGAGACATATTCTATGTTATACACTAATCATATTTTATGAGTTATATATACTAATAAATTTATATTTTATATCATTAAGGTATTTATATTCTTTTTATTTAATATTTCATTTGATTTTATTTTTTAATGGTGGTTATGATTCAATGCTTACCAAAGTGGTAAGGTATCATTTTAGAATATTAGTTTAATCAGGATAGTTTATGATTGAATTTAAATTAAAGGGAATTATATGATTATTGTATAATAAAGAAATTTAATTTTATTCTCGACTATTTATTCATGATATTTTCAAGTAATGGCACCATATTACTCTCGATGGTACTTAAAATGGTATGAAAGTTTTTTTTTCAAAAAATCTGACTTTATTTCTCTCTTAAGTCGAGAATACCTTTTCATCCAAATCAAATTTTTCTAAAAATGTTTTAAATAATGTTTTTAAAATTATCATATGATTTTTAAATTCATTATCACCAATTATTTGTTTTTTAAATTTTTTTTAAAAGGAATATTCCTATCATTTTCTGAACTGCGTATGTTTTAACTTTATCAAAATTATGAAAGGAATATTTGTTTTAACATACTAGATATGTATGGAATTTTTGCTTTATAATAAAAAATAATTATTTTTAAGATTAATTGACATATTAACTAGTTTCTCTTCAAATAAAAAATTTTCCCTACCATTTTTTTAATTTATAGTTTTTAAAAGTGATTTTCAAAGTGAAATGGGTATTTTCTTCAAGAATGTTTTAAAAATAAATTTATTGCATTTATATTCATAAATGATATATTACCATTATTTTATATAATCCTATTGTATATATTTTGTAATAATATAATACTTATTCTTTCTTTGGATTTTTTATGATCAGTTTGAGAAGGAAAAGTATTGACATTCACTTTCTTGATTAATTTCATAGTTGTTAACCTTACCATATAAAATTCAATTTCATGTGATAATTTGACATTAAAATTCCCTTAAATATAGATATTATTTATCAAAAATATTCTTATTTATTAAAATATATATCATTTCTACTTATTATGTTTTAATTTAAAAAAATATTTGATTGACCAGGGAAATATTAATAATTTCCATTCTTTATTCAATACAGATAATAGTTGATGAGGCATATTTTTCATGAATTTAATTTATCATTAGAAATATGAGGAATTAATTAAACATGTAGTAATGGATGGGGACTGATATTATATACCCCCTAAATGCATCAATAGTATTATGAGGTGAATCTATAAGCTATCATTAAATGGGTTTATGGTGTTTACCTTCATATTTATGGAGTTGGTTCCCTAGAACCAACTTATTTTTTACTTTATGATAAACATATAATCATTTAATTCATTTTAATAAACTCATTATTACATCATGGTTGTTATTCTACATGAAATTGTATGTGATGATTTCCTAAGATTAAAGTCACAATAGAAGTTCATAGCGGATCCCTATAATGATGATAACCATGAAGTGTTGTGAAACTATTATTTAACATATGTTCTATATCTGAATGATATCATTTGAAAGGAAACAAATGATACATTCTATAAGAGGGGGAGACTAATAGGAATTTATTCACCTTATATTATTGTACACCCTAGGTAATGTCCCGAAAGATATTATGAAAAAAAGACTCACCAGTAAGAAATACACATTTATAAGAGTCATTGAATGTTCTTATCTATAGACGTGTGTATTGGTCCTTACACTTTAATACTATTATTAATGAATATTATGACTAATGAAATTCGATGTATTGGAAAAAACCATGGTGACATAAGTTCACAGTGAGGTAGGATATTTTTGGTGCATCACGATTAATATTGGATTAATGAATAATGTGAGAAAGGATATGTACCTTCTATTCCATAATAGATGTTGATATATCATACCATTTAATGGAAATTATATAGCTTAAATAAATGCACAACCATGGTGTTCTATAGGAAAGATCAATTCTCAGAATTCAAAGAATGAGAAATCAGGCACTTAGGTTGATGGCAGTTTCATGAAACCTTCTTGATTAGAGATATCGATACAAAAGGATTAAATTACATGGTTAGCATTCATTTGAGGTGAAATGTCATTATGATAATAACATCTTTCTATATGGGTTCCTTGGTGTGTTTCTATATGCTAACCATGTACTTTAGGCTACTCTGCCTAATACCACTGAGAAAGATGACTAGAGGATCACACACTAAGTGTATCTAGTAAATTAATTAAATAATATATTATTTATTATTTAACAAGTTGAATTAAGATTATTTCGGGTAGTGGTTTAATAATTATTAATGGATGCCTAATTTCCTTTATCTAAACACTAGATATTTGAGAGAATTTAATGTGGGTGGAATAGTTAATAAATATTTATTTTCTATTCATTGAATATAATATTTATATATTTATTGGTGAATAATCCAGTGATATTTCTTTAGTAAATAAAGTCATTATTCAAATTTCAATAAATATAGTGGAGGATTGGTGGATCTAGTTAAGGGTTCGGTGAGAAATAATAATATTGAATATTATTTTATTAAAAAATATTTAATTATAAATCAGAAGTTAAGAACCTATCAAGAAATAATAATGTTGATTTTATTATTTTACAAGGTGATATCTATAGGATTAATAAAATAATTAAGGCACTTGTGGAAATTATTTATTATTACCCAAGTTAATTAAATGCCTATTTATATTATTATTTTATTAGCCAAGCACTAACCAAGTGACGATCATTATTTTTTAGAACAAAAAATTTGAAAAAATCTCTCAATTTTGTAGAGTTCATCCCCCTCTAAGAATTATATCAAGAATGAGAGAGATCCTACTCCAACTAGATCAAGGTGAATGCATTGGAAGCAGTTCTCAAGGTTATCGAAGGAGAACATAACAAGTGCAAGGATCCTTCATGCTATCACCCAGAGACTCCTTCAACAACATCTGGAGATACATGAAACACATGTGGATCACCACTAGAGGATTTCTATCCTTCATATATAGAATTCAATGAAGTTTTACTATATATCATTGTTCGAACATATCAACATTGAAATAATATCCTTGGGGGAAATTCTTTAATTTAATTAAATTAATTATAAAAAAATATGTTGATCCCCTCAATTGGTTTTGGAAGGAATTATTATTTGTCTAATTCATTTATTCAATTCCGTAGATACTAGAATTCATCCTCAAATTGATCCCGAATTGATCATTGATTATAGAAAAAATCAACATTGGGAACCGGCCCTCTTGTGCTTCTGTTGTGGTTGAAACCTACAAGTGGTATCATAGATGACATATTATTGTTTATAATTATTTATTTTCATGGATTATTTATGCATTCATAATTTAGTTTTTCAATTCAAGTTTAATCATTCTTTAAATCCGAATTGTGAGATCTATTTCTTCATTCATCGTTTCTTGTAGCTCTGATAGAAATGATCAATTTGATGAATAAAATAAAACCAAGGAACTCATCTGAAGGTTCCACGGATCCTAAACATAAAACACTAGGCTACACGCCCTGTAATTGGAATTACACGCTATTTAGTATTATTCAACGCATCAAGATTTTGTTTGGTAATTAATTTGAGATAGTGCGTTAATTAGGTATTAATAAAACCATTAATGAATTTTAATCCACATGATGTAGATCATGATTAACTGGTACATGGAAACCGGACTACACATCGTGTGGCCCATTGGACATGGAATGTGTTCCCTTCGGGTCAGGTTCGAGTCTTATATCGCATACACAACTTACCTGACTAGTGAACATGTAACCCGGAGTCTACACGATGTGTGGCCCACATGAAGGTACATGTATCAAGGGTTTCATAATATAGTAATAAATTTTAAATCTGTGTAATCTGAAAAAAGTACACAGTGTGTAGATCCGACTACATGGAGTGTACACTCCTCATTATCCATCCTAAGTACACACATAGGGAAAGGGTTGGAAATCATTAGAATAGATGGTGTGTTCAATGGGCCACAAATCATGTAGAATCTATGTTACATGGTCACTAGCCAAGTAAGTCGTGTTTGGGATACACAACTCAACCCTGACCCAAAAGGACTGCATGCCGTGTCCAAAGCATGTTTCGTTCCATGAATGTGGATGACCATGATCTAGACTAGACCTTTGTATAGGGTTGGTTTCCCTTTTAATATATTATTAAATTATATTTGTTGGCCTATGTTACGTCTCTCCTCATTAATATGTAGGGAATACATACCCATGGTTTCTTTTATGTAAACTCCCTTTTACCCCTCACATGCATTTGAGTAAAAGCATATGTAATGGATATAGCTCCCATACTAGTGGAGGTGGTTCATTTTAGGAGCTTAGGTGAAACCAATCCAATGAGATTCAATGGTGGATTGGTGGAAAGATATAAAAACAAACCTAATTTGTTCAAGGTGCTTCTTCCCTAGGTCATAAGCTAGTTTATCAATTTCTAGATAAACTAACCATTAGAACAAGATCATAATCATACCCTTTATTTTTTTTTCTGTCAGTTGTATGGTTATTCATTATGGTTTTTTTTTGTGATCACATAATTAACGAATTAACAAGCATGAAAGATGTAACTAAAATAAACTAGATTATGGGTAAATATTATCTAATACTAGGTTTATCACTTAATCTTATCCCACTTCATATTGATAATAATGTGAAAATATAATAAATTAAAATTTACTCCTAAAGTAAATCCATCAATAAAATATTAAGTCAGTAAAACGTTCCATTAATTTTGGTAGAATCAAACAATAGTTCAATATACATCACTAGCCAATTTTGGGGTGCTTTAAATTATCAAGGAATTATAATTTTGGTTTTTTGGTTTATTTGACTTAATTTACATCAAGGGTTGACTACCAATGAAAGATTTGGTGAAAATAAGAGGCAAATGTTGAGGAAGTCCAAAATTAAGGATTTTAGGGTTGGGGAGTCCACTCAACAGATCAAGGAGATGTGAGTTAATGAAGTTGGCATTTATAATTCCTACCTAAAACCTTTCAAATTGATTAACCAGCCAAAGTTTGGGTAATGCGAAGGGAAATATGGATCCTTTATTATAGAATGTCCAAGATAAAAGACATTTCAATGTGAATGGTGAGGGATATTGGGTTTTGAGAAAATAGTGGGGGACTAATGAATATTTATTTATTTATTTGTCTTTATTTTATCAGATAAAGTACTAAAACTCTGTTAATATTATTTGTAGAAATTACGTTGAATATGACATCAAACATATCATTGTGATCGATACTCGATAAGGAAAACCTTCACACCGACACTAATTTCAAGGAGTGGAAAAGTCACCTTCGGTTCATCCTTCACCATTAATGGAAACTATATGTTCTAAAATAACCATTACCAATTGCGCCTAGAAATGAGCTGAGTGATGATGATATCTCTATATACGAGAAACATCTGAATGATACTATGGATGTTCAGTGCCTCATGATATTATCTATGACCAAGGAGATCTTGAAGAAACATGAGGAAATGGGTTCATATAGCATGATGTCTCACCCTTGAGATCTCTATCAAGAGAAGAAATGACAAGAGATGTATGAGATCACTAATAATTTGTTCACCACTACTCTTGGAGAGTCTGCACCAGCAAGTCCATATGTAGTCAATATTATTGGCTACATTGAGAATTTGGAAATCTTAGGGATTAAATTTCAAGATTATTTTCATAAATATATCATACTATAATCACATTCCAAGACCTTCTCGAGTTTTATTTTGAATTATAATATGAGAAATAATGAGAAGAGTCTATCAGAACTTATTACTTTAGTTCACCAAGGGGATAAAGAAATGGGGTGCGAAAAGCCCATAATACTTATGGTGAATAGGAAGAGTGAGGACAAGAAAATGGGTCATCACTCTTATAAACATTCTAAAAACCTCAACCACTGTGTGTCCAAGAATAAGATCCAAAGGTAGGGCGAGGAAAAAGATGTAGTATGCTTTGCATGTTGCAAGTCAGTCCACTGGAAGATGAACTACACCCAAAGGAAAGGGAAAGACAAATGTGCATTCATTATCAATCTAAATCTTTATATTTCTACAAATTGGGTATTAGATAAAACTTTTGGTTCTCACATCTATATCCAAATACAGAAACTAAGTAGATTCTAGAAAATTGTTAGAGGAGAGGTAGATCAGTGAGTTTCTAATAGTGAAAGGATGGATGATCTTTCTATTGGTGACTACCACCTCACAATTCCATTAGGAATGATTTTTGTTTTACATGGATGTTATTATGTATCTAGTGTTATGAAAAACATAATTTATATATCATGTTTGGATACAGATGGGTTTATTTTCATGTTTAGAAATGAAAGATGTTCCTTTTATAAGGACAACATATGTTATGGTATAGTGTATTTAAATAATTGTTTGTATGTATTAAATTAAAAAAATTAAGTGTTGTAAATTGATAACAAATCAAGTCCACATGAATCATTTAACACCGTGTTGTTGCATCAACATCTAGGTTATGTAAATGAGAGAAGTTTTAAAAAGCTCTATCAAGATGGTTATTTAGAATCTTATAAGATAAAACCACATGATAGATTTAATACATGTTTACAAGGGAAAATAACCAAACCTCTATTTGGTGGATAGGGTGAAAGGGAAACAATGATTCTAGTATTGGTACACACTGATGTGTGTGGACCATTTACAATAGAAGCTATAAGTGGATATTCTTACTTCATAACTTTGACTGATGATATGAGTAGATATGGATATATTTACTTGATGAGGTATAAGTTTCTGTCCTTTGATAAATCTAAGGAATTGAACAATGATGTATATAATCATATTTTTATGAAGATAAAGAATCTTCGATCGAATCAAGGTGGAGAATATTGTAACCAGCAGTTCAACGAATTTCAATGAGAGTTTAGGATTTTATCTCAAATCACTCCACCTTATACACCATAGTGGAATGGTGTTAGTGAAAGGAGGAATTGTACATTTTTATACATGGTAAGGTCGATGATGAGTCATGACGACCATCCATTATCCTTTTGGGGAGACATATTACAAACTGCGACATACACATTAAACAGAGTACCAACTAAGGTGGAAAATGGAATTAACTTCGAGTTATGGAGTGAAAAGAAACCCATTTCTTCATATACATCTGTATGGGGATGCAAGGTATTTCTAAGGATTTCATAGGCAACAAAATAACACCCTAGGGTAGAAGGTGTATCATTATATGATTTCCCAATGAAACAAAGGGATAGTACCTAAACAAAACCTCATATAAGAATGTAATTGTCGCCAGAAAACCCATCTTTCTTGAGAAGTAGAATATCATGAAAAAGGATAGTGGGAGAAAGATTGACTTCAATGAAGTTTATGCTCAGGATACAAAGGAGTTGGTATATGTTAAAGTTCCATAGGTACCCATGGAATAAGTTGTTCCTAAAAGACAAGTACTACGTAGGAGTGTAATAGAGTATAGGGAACCAAAGAGATATGGTTTTCTTGTCACCAAGGATCGTGACTCATTATCATTGGACAATGATGAACTTATATCCTATACAGAGGTAATAGAGATCTGATAAGCTTCATGATATCTAGAAAATATGAATTCTGAGATGGATTCCACGTATGAGAACCATGTTTGGGTTCTATTCGATGCACCTGTTGATGTAAATCTTATTGGATATAAATGGGTAGTTAAGAGGAAATTGGACATGGAAGGTTAATTATGTACTTATAAAGAAAGGCTAGGGTCTAAAGGGTTGAAAAAATGTCAAGTAATTGACTACAATAAATCATTTTAGCTATTTTCTAGGTTTAAATCCACCAAAATCATATTTTCCATAGAATCTTACTATAAAAATGATATTTGGAAGATGGATGTCAAAACTAAATTATTTAGTGGGAACCTTCCAGAAGATGTCTATATAAAATAATTAGAAGGGTTTTTGAAACTAGGTGATGAAAAAAGGATTTTTATGTTGTAGAGATATGTTTATGGATTAAATCAAGAATCTAAGTCATAGAACATTTGATTTGATGAATCCATAAAAGAATTAGGTTTCATTAAAAATGATTCTGAGCTATGTTTTTACAAAAGGTTTAATAGAATTTGGTCGTTTTCCTAGTAGTATATGTTGACAACATATTACTTATTATAAATGACATATTGGTCTTACTGTTAGTTAAATACTAGTTGAAAAATTGGTTCTCTATGAAAGAGTTATGCAATGTAGCCTAAATTGTAGGGATCAAGATCATCTGTGATAAATATAAGAGGCTCTTTAGACTAAGTCAAAGTACATATATTGACAATATATTAATAATATTTATTATGGAACAATATAATATGGGATTTTTCCTAGTGTCACATGGTTTACATCTTTCTAAGAAAATGTATTCCAAGACACAACAAGATAATGATAAAATGAGTAATATACCATATGCTTCAATGATAGGATCTATTAGGCATTCCATGTTATATACTATACTTGATATTGACTATGCACTGATCATGGTTGTTATATATTAAGTAGATCTTGGAGAACAACATTTGATTACTGTTAAGAATATCCTTAAGCTTCTGAGAAGAATTATGGATATGTTCCTGGTGTATGGAGGAGATGAATAGAGTGTCCTAAGAGGGTATGTTGATACTCATTTTTAGAAACATTAGAATGATATGAATTAACAGCAGATATATGTTTCAAGCACAATGAAGGAGTTGTGAGTTGAATGATTTCAAAGTAGTCAGTTGTCACTAATTCTACAATGGAGTCCGAGTATATAAAGGATTATGATGCAACCAAGAAATCTATCCAGATTCAGAACTTTTTCCAAGATCTTAATGTGGTACCTAATAATAAATAACCTATCACATAATTTATAATAATACTGCAATGGAGGATATTGCAAAAGAGACAAGGTTACATCAATAGACAAAGCACATACTTCAGAAGTATCACCTCTTGAGATATTTTTATCAAAGGGTTGACGTTGAAGTGATAAGGTTATCCACAGAAAAGAATGTGGGGAACCCCTTGACTAAAGTCCTATATCAGCAGAATCATGAGTATCATGTGAGAGATAGCGGGCTGAAGTTCATTAGTAGTTGGATCTAGTGCAAGTGGGAGTGTGTTGGAGTTGATGCCCTAGTACCAAATTCTTTTTTTACTTTATGATAAACCTATATTCATTGGCTGTATATTAATAAAATACGTATCCCATCATGATTGTTATACTTTATGACATTGTATATGATAATGTCCTAAGTGTATCTGTTGCACTATAACGTCATAGAGGATCCTTGTTATGATGAGATCCCAAAAGTTCCATGACACTATCCTTGAGAAAATATTCTATAGCCAGATGATATAATTTGAAGGGACACAAATGATACATGCTATATGGGGTGGAGACTCATCAGTCTTTGAGGCACCTTCTCATGGTGTAATACCTTGGTAATGTCCAGGAGGATATTATGAGAAGGATAACCACCAGTAATAAATCCACATTCATAAGTGTCATTAGATGTTCCTCTCTTCAAACTTTTTTATTGGTCCTTATACTTTTGGATTATTATTAATGGGTATTATGAATCTTTCACTTATATGTATTGGAAAAAACGTTGATGACATATGTTTGTGGGGAGGTAGGATATACTATGTTCATCATTAGTAATACTGCATTAATGAATAATGCGAGACAGGATTTGTCCCTTCTGTTCCATAATGGAAGTTGATATCTTAGGTCCTTTGATGGAAATGATGTAGCCTAAATAAATCCATGGACATGGTGTTCTATAAGATAGTTAAATTCATTGAAGTTAAATAATGATAAATTGAGCACATGGGTTGATGTTTCTTGCATGAAACCAGCTTGATTGGATATATCGAGACAAATGTATTATATTACATATTAAGAATTCATATGAGGTGACATGACATTGCGACAGTAACTTATTTCTCTATGGTTCCTTAGCCTATTGCTAGATGTTAACCATGGACATTAGGATGCTTCACCAGGTTCCACTGAGAAAGATGCCTAGAGGTTCACACACTAAGCGTATCCAGTATTTTAGTTAAACAATTTATTATTTATTATTTAACAATTTGAATAAAGATTATTCTTGATTTTAGTTTAATAAATATTCATGGATATATGATCAAATTTATTTCGACACTATTTATTCAAGAGAATATAATGTGGGAAGAATACATAATAAACATTTATTTTCTATTTAGTGAATATAATATTTATACATTTATGGGAGGATAATATAGTGATATTTATTTAATTAATAAATAGTCATTATTAATTGCTGAAAAAATATGGTGGAGGATTGGCAGACTTAGTTAAGGGTCCTGTGAGAAATAATAATATTGAATATTATTTAACTAAATAATATTTAATTATAACTCACAAGTTAAGTACATGTGAAGAATTAATGATGTTACTGTTGTTATTTTACATGGGGATTTATATAGGATTAATAAAATAAATTAGGCGCTTCGAAAAATTATTTATTATCACCCAGGTGAATGAAATTTCAGGTTATATTATTCTCTTATTAGACAAGCACTAGCCAAGTGATGACGATTATTATTGTGAACAATGAATTGGAGAAACGATCTCAAGCCAAGAGAGTTCATCTCTCTCCAATAACACTTTCAGGAACAAGAGATATCCCCCACCATCATATCAATTATAACACTTTGGAAGTGGCTCTCAAGGTGATCGAAGGAAGAAATCGCAAGGGAACTGATCTTCCATTCTAGCACATGTAGACTCCTTCAGCGATGTCCAGAGATACAAGGAACACATGTGGATCACTACTGTAGGAGATCTATCCTTGATTTCTATAATACAACGATGGCACCATGCTGATCTGTGGTCGAACACATCAATAATGAAAGAATCTCCTTGGAGGTAATTCTTTGATTTAATTAAATTAATTATAAACAAAAATAGGCTGATCCTCTCTTTTGATTCCATGTGAAATTATTATTTGTTTAAATCCCATATTCAATTATGTGTATACTATCATTAAACATCGTATTGATCCTAGATTGATCATCGATTATTGAAAAAATCAATGTTCGGCACCGACCCTCCCATGCTTTCGCCGCACCTGGAACATAGACATATCTATTAAACTATCATGGAAATATTTATTGATGGTATAGATATAATTTTGTATGAGATAATGAAATACATCATCAATTATTTCATTCATTAATAATTTATTTATTATTATTCATGATATTAGTGCATTGATATTATCCTTGGATGGATTTTTTTCTCATTTTATTGATTAAATGACACGTGTTTTAAGTTATTTACCTTGGAATATTTATTATGACTTATTTAATCATGATAGTATAATAATTGATTAAGGTAGTGTGTTTTCATTTATTTACATTTCAATATTTATTTTGAATTATATAATCATGATATTATGTAATTTATTAATTGGGACATGTGCTTAGTTATTTACCTTTTCATATTGACGGTTCCTTATTGATTCATGATAGATTACATTGCAGATAAAAATTATCGATCATTTGAAATAAAAATTATTTTTTCTACCTTCCATATGATATTAAGAAGGAATAATTGAATGAGTTAAATGATATCAAAAATTTACTTTCACTATGTTGTAATTTAGGTTTTCAAACGTAATGTGAGTCTCGAGTATGTATCTTGTTTACCAAGACTACTAAACTAATTATTCCTTTGAGATGTAATAAAATGTATTTATAAACAATGAAATAAATTAAACAATGGATCTAGGATACTAGGGTTTGGGTATTTACATATAAGTTTATTATATTGGATTTATAGGATGTACATGGAATGTTTGGACTATAATTAAGGGATTATGTCTTTGTTTCCCTTTATTGAGGAATATTTTAATGTTATACTTCTAATTTACATTATATGGTGTATATAAGTAAAATTCACATGTTATATAAAGAATAATTAATACTTTAAGGAATTTTATGTTGTATATCCAATTATTTCATCCAAGGGTAATTGAATTGAATGTTTCCAAGTGGTAAGGGATTTCTTAACTCAATTTATTTCCAATGAGTTATAACTCTTCTTCCATGAATTATTTATTACAAGAATATACGATAATTAATATCTAATTTTTTTTATGTATTTAAAATTGTTTAATGTGTATTTAAATATGTTCACATAATCACTTAATGGATTTATTGTCACTTTAAAAGTTATGAACTTTAAAATGGTCTTATGTGTCTCTATCTCTTTTTCATGAGAAATGTTTCTTATAATTCTCCAGGATTTCATTACATGGTGTATGTAATACGCTATGAATTAATTTTAACTAATTAATTCATGTATTTAATTGTATTTATAGATCCCTATCACATTCTTTATTTAATTCAATTTTGATATCAAGAGTTACCTAAACATTTAAAGATTTATGTTATAATATCATTTATTTTGGTTTTTTTTCAAGGTTCCTTATGAGAAATCATACGATCTTATTTCGTAGAAAAAAATATCTTTTAATTCCCCTCAATATATGAATGTGTTTCACATGTTTAGTTTCCATTTCATCTCTTTCTTATTTTATGAAATCAAATACATTTTTTTAGTAACATTTACCTTATATCTTCTTTTAGATCATGAATCTTTCTCTTATATATCTACATTTTCTAAAATGGTTTCAACAATATATTTTTATAAAAACAATTTATTTCATAAAATATTTTTATTTTATATTTGAACTTATTTTTAATGGTTTTAATGGTAAATTCCTTAAATTATTTTGCTTGGGTCATATATAACTCTCTTTATTAAATGTTTTAAAATACCATTTATTATTAACATTTATGACATGAATGGATTTTCCCACCATCATGAAAATTATTTTCTATCAGTAATCATTTATAATTTTAAAATTTTATTTTCAAATATTAAAATTTTAATAACATTTTATGATTTATTCGTTTTTATTAGTAATATTTAAAGTGGAAAGGGTATATTCTGAAAGAATGTTTTTAATGAATTGTAATGGTATTTTTATTTTCAATGAAAATAACCCTTGATATTACTTATGATCTATTGGGGATATATTTTAATAATAAAATCCTAATTATTTATGTGAATAGATTATGATTTTTTCAAATAGATTTTTCATGGTACTCATTTCTTTTCCATGACTTAATCAAGTTATAAAAGAAATAATGGTTGTTTCTTTGAGTTTTATGATGAAATTAAATATCTATGTAGTTTATTAGTGGTTTGATTATTGGAAATTTTTTATGATGATGGGTAGTAACATTATAAACCTTGGATCGGTGATTTTGTTATAAACCAAGTTTGGGTGGTTACGTTATAAACTATGATTGGGTGGTCCCCTAATATCACTCAAAATCATTTGGTAATGAGACAAATTTAACAAGATGGAAGTTACTTCTATGAGAATTTGGAGTTATGTTACTCCAAAGAGATGTTACAGTTTACTAGTTAATGGTTACTCATAAGTGATATGGGAATTATTTGGTTAGGTAATTTGAATGATTAATATTTGATGTTCCATGTTACCATCAATATTTATTTATGCTTGCCCTGTGTTTTTAATTTTCTCTTTTACCAAGATTGACATCACATGGTTCAATATTATATTGAATCATTATTTTTTAAAATATTTTTTCCATGCCACCAATATATGGATCCACATTTTGATGAATATAAATTATCATATGTCATACTCATGTAATTTTATTATGTCATGATCCCTTTATACTCATCTTATCCTCACTAATGAAATTCAATTTTTAATACATATGTTAACCATTATTGAAAATTTGAGATAAAAATGCTTATATTTACTTTTCCCTTGGATGTAAAGTTTTTTTGAGTATATTATTCCTTAGAAGGTTACCAGATTTGAAGAAATTAGTAAGAAATGATATACATTGTTATGAAGTAGTTGTTTATGTATCTGAGTGGTATTTTTGGAGTTTGTTTTGACTCTCTAACCCTCTAATCCTAAAAGGTATTTCGGTATATAAGAATTCTAAATTTTTATTTTTATGTAATAGGTTTTTATGGTCGAAATTGGATCATTCTTATCATTATAAAATCGTGAAATTTAATGTTTACGCACTGTATATAGAAGTGTGGATATAGGGCTATTATAGTTGGTATTGTATAAGGGATTACATAGTTTTGGAGAATAATATGTTTCCAAATGAGGTTAAATTATGTTTTATGGATACTATCCGAGTTTTATAAGTTTAAGGTTTACCAAAAGTATAATGGATTATACACCCCTTTTTATGTTTTATGTGATGTGTTTTTGAGGTTATTAATGTTATTTTGGGGAAGTCTTTATTGGGTTTAGGTATATTTAACCCATAGGTTTAATGTGAAGGAATATTTTAGAATAACATTATTACTTTTTTCGGGATATAAGCTGAAATGTATTAAATAACCATTGAGGTTAAAACATTATTTAATTTTTTTGGTCATTGATGTTTTTTTGGAAATAGAATTATTTATTTATGTAATGATCTATGTTGAACCTTTGGTGTTATTATGGAAATTTTGGAGTGAAATGTATTATTTCATCATATAAAGGTCAATAAATTTTGGGTATTATCTTATCTTATACCGACCATTTCATATGTAATTAAAATTTAAAGAGAGTTATAGTGGGTTATTATACTTTTAAGAATTATGTGACCTTTTATTAGTATATTTGCATGCTTTGACTATGAGTTTTTTTTTCATAAATACTCATCATTAGAGAAAAATTTGATATTGTGTTGGAAATTGATTAATGTATGAAATTTTACTTATAAATTAAGAATATTTACCTATTTTTTTTTATTCTAGACGGTAAAATAATTCTTCAACTCTAGGCAATGTATGTTGGAAATTTTTTTTCCCCAAATATACTCATTTATGAAGAATCCATGGCCTTTTTCGCGTCTTATTAATTTGTGGTTCTCTACTCGTTAACTTTATCTTGGTCATTAATTTTCTTGTAATCAATGTTCTCTATCACTAACCATCATTATTTGGATATTACTTTTCCTAACCATGTCTATATTTTCCATTCCCGTTAATGTTCTCAAATTTTGAAACCTATTTATGTGTTATTCCAAATGACCATTATGTTTCCCTTTACTTATTTCCAAGATGATGTTTTGTCAACCCTCTTTATGATGTTGGTTTTAAATAATGGAATTTTAAAATAATAACCCCTTTATTACCATTAATAAGTTATAAATTTAAGTATTCAATTTATTAAAGGGGAGATGTGACACACTAATATTTTAAAAGAATGCTATATTTGAGAGTGTATAAAACTCACAACATCGAGCTTAAAAAAACCATCAAATATTATTATTTTATGAATGTTATAACATATAAATATAATTTGAGGGTATAAATATAATTAAACAAATTATTACCCATAAAAATTTTCTTAGAGTGATTTTGGTAGAATTTTATTAAAAGAATGATTTTCAAGGAATAGCGAAAATACTATTTTTATTGAAAACTGTCATTTTGTTTTAATAATTTAAAAAGTAATATTTTATGTTTAAATGTAACATTAGTTCAAATATAGTATTAATATTACAATTAATTTAATTATAATCAATTATGTTCCTTAGTTTTTTTAGAAAAATATTTGTATAATTAACAATTCATTTTTCGCAAAAACTGTTTTTATCACATTTTTTGGATTTAATTTAAAATTAAATTGAACAAATTTTATTAATTTAATTTGGTAATTAATTTTATTTCTTCAATAAAAATAATTAATATTATTTAATAATTTCTACTTATTTTTTGGGGAATTTGAACAGTAACCATAGTAAATTTTTGTTACCATAGTAAAAGTAAAACGATTTTATTAGGGTTAAAACTAATGAGACAAGACATTAAATTAATTAAAAAAATTACATTATTTCATTGGATGTTTATTTATCATCCTTGATCATTGAAAATTAATTTTTTTATTTTCTCAATTTTCATATAATTGGATCTTTATAATATTTAAGTAAATCATAAAGTCAAAAATGTTTGATTCTTTCTTTTAATATCTATATTATTTTGTGATAGGGATAAAAAAATATGTTTTGTTTTAGGTGTTTATTTTAACTTAATATTATTATTTTAGGATATATTTAATGAAAAAAATTTATATGAAACAATTAACTTAAATATTTATCAATGTTGACACAATGCTTGTGCAACCAGTAAAAAATATTGTACATGATATTAAAAGCTATAAAAGTTTTACTTTTTGGGCGATTTCAATTGCACCATGAATTTAAAGGATAAATATAGAATATTAATGTTTTTTTAAATTTTTATAATAGAATTAAAATAACTTAATTTTGTTTTTAAAGACAAATTATATGAATAGTTATGAAAATGACACTAATTGTTTTTTATGTTAGATATATTTTGTTATATTTTTTTAAAAAAATAAAATTTTTGAATGACGAAAATTATTATAATAAATGGTCAAAAATTTCATCCCTTATATAGGTATGTGATACAAGTATTTCATACATATATGTTTGAGTAGTTTAACGTGTGGAATTTTATATTTAATTGACTAAAATTTCCATGTTTGGAGTGATTTTATTTTTTTAAATTTTTTTGGAAGGAAATGATATATTTGTGGGAAGGTAATGAATATTTAATGAAAACATATCGTGAAAGAAAAATAAACTTTGTGACTTTATTGGAGAAGAAGGCCGTCTCCAGAACAAGTCATGACATGCAAACATTCCGCGAATAGAAAGTACACGTTGTGTAACCTTTGTACACGACATGGCCCTTTTCTGCACAAATTTTGGGGATGATTTTGATGATATCAGTGAAAACCAAAGACAAATATAATACAAGTAATGATTCCATAGTACACAACATGAATATGGTCAAACTTTGAATTAATGGATGTGATATGCGGAAGATTCACGCGAACGTGGAAGCATCACTGACCGGGGGTACACACTGTGTAACTTCAGTACACGTTGTGTATTGGGTAAGGAATATCTCAAGAAGTGATTATAAATAGATCCCTCCACTACACCTTTGGGAATTATCATCATCTATATAGAGATCAATGAGGATCTACCACCGGAAAAAAGTGCATCCACCTGCACCACCACTTTCTGTAGGAATTTTCCATTGTTTATTTTCTATACCCACTCATGACTAGCTTCTGCGGGTGATTTCTTTATTCCAGTGAAAGTGTGATGAAGGGGGAATTAAACGTAAGGTATTTTATAATTAATGCAATTCATGTTGGGATTTAATATTTTATCTGATTTTCTATCAACTTTCCTAATTCTAATTTCCTGACCACTGTGACCAGGTTTCGAGATTGGATTTAATTTCTATCTTTGAGCATGACAATTTCCTAGAATGAATACATATTTTTAATATACGATCTAGGGACTAGACGTCCACCATTACCATTGGGTTTATCAATTCCCTATGTTTAAATATGTATTTGGTCTCCCCATCCTTTACAACCCAAAGTACCTGACTATGAGAAAAGGAGAGTTTGGGATGGATTATGTTTATCATGACCATTGAACTCACTAAGACCTGATTCCATCAACTCCATTATTGTTAATTGATTATATTACACCTTATCATCTCATGAACCTAGAATCATTGCTGCATCACACATTTTTTTTATTTTCTTCCACCATTATCTCAAACAATCATATGCTCATTTTTTTAGATTTTATTCAGAATTAGTTTAGGTTTATTTTATTTAATTTATATTTTCTCCAACCCTGTCTCTTTGGGATCAACCACAGACTTGAATATTCTATACTACCCTATAGTTTATATCTTTTTTGTATTCGTGTCTAAATTTCTAAATTTGGTAAACCTGTGGGAATTAAAAACGTCTGTAGGGCTACCAGATCGGCAATACACGATGTGTAGGACAAGTACACATCGTGAAGATCATTAAATTTCCAAAAATTTTGCCGAGATCCATGCATGCATTATGCTGATACACAAGGATAGGATTGGAAATACACGTTATGTAGTCCAAATAAATTATGTGACAATGTCCAAACAGAGTCATTTCAAAGCCTATAAATATAGGACTATGTGGCTGCTGCAGGGAGAATTCGGATTCATCGAAGCATAGAGAAAAGATTTTACGCCAACTAAAGTTCTTTCATTATTTTCTTTATGTTTTATTTTCTATCTCCTTTTTATTCTCTCATCACTATGATGATGTGGTAAACCCATCATGATTTAGGTTGTTGTAGTCAATGGGGGAAGGTGCGTTGGATTTAACTCTTTTTATTATTCATGCATTTGGTATGTTTAATTTCATTCTTCAAACTTCTAATCCCTTTATTTTTATTTTATCATTACCATCGATAAATTATTCATTAAGGAACATTTAGATTGCACAACGGACTACCCTAAATATGGTATGTCCATTCTCAAATTTCGGGGAAATCTGGTTAAAATACGGTATCGATACATACTTGATTATTTGAGATTTTATATTGCAAGACAAAGAGAAAAAGGGAATTGTCAGGTTGAGGAGAGGATACCAAGACCATTTCATCTACCCTGTCTCGACTCCAAAACCAATTGTGAATCAATCAATCTATTTTCCCAAATCCAATTTCACCTAAATTGGGAAATTACATTACTAGAAAAAACTTCTTAAAAACTATTTTCAACCGAATCAATCAATCTAAATTGCATTCCTTATTTATTTTCTCAAAATCAATCAAACCATTGTTTTCTCACCACTATATACAAATTAATCTTTTGAAGTCCTAATCAAACTAAAATCTCTGTGTGTTTGGGTTCAACATCAAACGTACCAATATTATGTATTAATTGAGAGAGTATTATATTTGGGTTTCGTAAATTTGTTTTCATAGAACCGTATGGTACTAATGAAGCCATGTGAGGCTATCAAACTGGCATTGTTTCCAGAGACGATAGATGTTTAGATTTTAGTATTTAAAATTTATTATTTTAATTTCAATTTTTACATTGGGTATTTTATACTATGAATTTCAGGATTCTTGAACTACTAATTCACAATTACAACACTTGATCAAAGGAAAAAAAACATCATTGATTCATCACAAAAGTCTAAACTAGGCCCAGAAAATAAAATCGACATACCGATGGATGGAGAAGAGAAAAATTAACTCACTTGATTAATTAAAGGAGAACATTAGCTTCAGACACTCATAGACTATGGGTGTCCGTCAAATATAAAATTGAAACCAAGAATCCTAACACCCCCATTTCTACAAATCATTTTGAGATTAAGCCGAACATAATCTCAGTGATCCCAAACACTGTGCAATTCACCATAATTTCACATGAATATCTGAACAAACATTTGGGAGACATTCTTGAGATCTACGACACATTCCAATTCCAAAATGTCTCAAGTAATGTGGTAAGTATCCGTCTTTTTTGATTTTAATGACGAGATCGATCTTGAGACTAGATACAAATTATACCCGCACATTCCATCACTACATGTGACGAGCTAGCTAGGAACTTTCTCAACCACTTATTTCCACCATCTATATCAATGTACATACAGGTAAATATTATTAACTTTTGTCAATTTGATGATGAATCATTATACTCTTCTTGGTAATGTTATAATGAAATGATAAAGAAATTCTATCATCATGGAATTCATATTTGGGTACTAATTCTTACTTTTTATAAAGGTTTTTCACAGACAAAATGGTCGAATCTAGACAATGTAGCTACAGGATCACTGATGAAGAAGTTTCCTGAAGTAATATACAACCTAATAAATGAGATGGAAATAAATAGTTTCTAGTGGAATGAAAAAGTGATGTAGAGGAAAGGTGTCTATGAAATCAACAATACTGATTGTATGGCAACACAATTGGAATCGTTGAGCGAAACGATGGAGATCATGATGGGGCAGCAACCAAACCCCCAATGTACACATATAGAAGATTCCAACTGTGCTGATTAGAGTCATGGAAATAAATTTTAGGTCTAGATACCTCAACAACAACAAGGGAATGGATTTCAAAAAAGGACACAAGGGTAACAACAACAAGCACCCTAGGGGCCCACACTTACGAGACATTCCCATTTATTAGAGGAGTCATTGGAAACATTTATGGCTGCTTCTGGGGTTTCACTCAAGGAAATAAAAGAAAAAGTATCATATCAAAGGGCCACATTTAAAAATCTAGAGTGTCAAGATGGCCAAATCGCTAGAAAATTAGAGAGAGAGAAACATGAGAGCTTCCAGGATTCACTAAAGAACACCCATGCCAAGAATTGAAGGATATAAAGCTCAGTAGTGGGAAGAAAAAAAGGATGGGGAATGGAGTTTTCATCACAAACACCAGTGGGAGAAAGAGAAGAGGAATAAAAAGCTTACCCAGATCTATTAGAAGAGGAAGATGAAGAAGAACCACCCCAGTACAAGAAAATTATGCTTTTTCTAGACAGGGCAACAAAAATAGAGATCAATGTACCGATAGGTAAGTTTCTTGATCATTTTAAAAAAACTTTATAACAATATTCCAATTGTTGAGGCTCTTGCGAACACACCAACATATAAAAAATTCATGAAATAGACTGTAAGAAATGAGAATAATCTATAGGAGATTGGAATAATTCCACTCACACAAGAATGTTCTACAGTGGTACCAAATGACCAACCAATGAAGCAAAGAGACCCAGGTATCTTTTCATTTTCCATATTTATTAGATATAACAAATGTGGGAATGATTTGTGTGACTTAGGTGTGAGGATCAATATCATGATGTACCCAACTTTCAAGAGTTAGGGACTGGAAGGCCTGAAACCCACAAGGGTTTCACTTCAATTAGAAGATTTAATAGTAAAACATCCCATAGGATTCATTTAATATGTCTTGATCAAATTAAAAAAGTTTTACTTCACTTTTGACATTCTAGTGTGGGATTTGAAAGAGGAAATGAATCCACTAAATCTGGGAAGAACATTTTTAGCCACAAAGAAGCACTAATCAATGTTCAGAATGGAGAACTCCATCTGAGAGTGGGAAGTGATCAAGTGATCTTCAACATTTACCAAGCAACGAAGAACTATGATGTTCAAAAAGATGATGAGTTCATAGAAAGAGAGACTAATAAAGTTGAGTATGTTGCTGATATTAAATATGTACATGAGTTATATGACGTTATAAAAATGGATACTCAACAAATGGAGAAAGAGATGCTAAAGAACACGACCATTGAAACCAAAGGAGAAACAAACACCAATACATTAGAGAGAGGACAATAGATATATGTGGTACATGAACTTCCATTTAGTTCATCAGGATTGAGGAGTAAAAGGTGGGTCGGTCCAATGGAGGTCAAGCAAATACTACCATCAGGAAGAATTAGGTTACTAGTAGAAGAAGGAAAAGCGACAACATATGTGGATATGAAAAAACTGAGACCATTAATAGACCAATAATAGGTAGAAAGTTTTTATTCATCTATCATATGAACAAAATAGGCAAGGTAGATCCAACAACATTAAAAAAAGTGCTTTCGGTAGGTGACCCGAGTTGTTTTCTTTTCTTTATTTTCTCTTTTTTAGGAATGCATACTCTCACTACAAAATTTTTTAAATTTCAATTTTGTATTATATTTTTCAAATAACATTAAAGCTATTGGCAATAAAAAGCAACAAAACATGAGAAGAAGCTGTAGAGAGATTACACGTGATGAAGGGAATTTACACGTTGTGAAAGGGTTTAACCAGAACCCGTACACCCCATTTTTGAAGCATACTTTTGAAGGGGAGTAAGTGTTTCAATTCGTAACATTTCTACTAAATCACCCACATTTTAATAGTTTGGAGATTTAATTTTCAATTGCATGTCTGTACTTGGATCATTCTTTACGTGGAATGATCTAGGAGACGAGAAACTGCCTAGGATATTTACCATGCCATGAAGTTAAAATTACTTATCAATAAATTTTAATGATCAAATGGGGAAAATAATTAGTGGAGATAAGCATGTGGATTAAGATTCGTCAAATCATGATTTAGAGGATCATGTTAATCATTGTAGATAGATTTTTTCTAATATTTTTCTATTTTTTGAATTTCTGAAGTTTGCATTAATTAATTTAATTATTTGTATACATTTATATGAGTGATTTACATGATCATTCATTTCATTACCAAGACATACATTGATCTAATATTTCTAATTCTTTGTATAGTTTATTTCTTAAGAAACTCAGACATGTTTTCTTCTAGAACATTCACTGCATCTTATCAAAGATATGACTAAACACAATCAATTTTAATATGATTGTGGCATTATTTTTGTTAAAACTTATCATGATACCCACCAGACATTAATCCTTCTTAATCCTGTAGAATCCATGAATTACATTTTTCGGAAACGAGCCACATTATAAGACTATTTCATCCATTCATACATTTCCATAAATGTTTTTCATGATATTAAAAAGAATAAGTGTTGTAGAGAAACATTTTGGTGTACTAGGATATAATTCATTGAGGATATTTTATTGGGGGATTCATTATTGTGATATGGAGAGTCTATGAAATCTTTCATTGTATTTTACTATTCACCTATCTTGTTAAAAAAAATCAAATAAAATATATATTTGAAAAAATGGGTTATGTCTTGGGAGGGTTAAAAATTACTATTTTCCAGACCGACGATTATTCATCATATGTAGTTATGTAATTAATGTGAGATTTTTACTGAGAATATCTTTAAAAAAATAAAAAATGGAAAATTAAAAAAGAGAGCAAGATAAGGTTTAATAATTAATTTTATTTACATGTATCATGATCCTATGTTGTGTTTTTGGGGAAAGAGATAAATGGAAATTAAAAAAAATAGACAATCAGTGAGAATATCTTTTATTATCATGAAAAATGATTTAGATTCAAACCTATTTTTTAGATTTCCTTTTACATCATTTACCTACCTTCGCTATAGTCTATGAGTCATTTGAACCATATTAGTGAAGCCCTCAAGATTAATTATGATATTTGTCTTTACATAGTGGAGATGATAGATGCCCTGAAAGCCTATAGTATGTTACATGTTTTTGAGGTATGAACTGAATTTTATTTAAACTTTTACCCTAATTATGAGAATAATATTCATGAGAGGTTGACTGAAAGTGGCATTCAAATTAAAAATGAATTGAAAAATGAATATGGATGATTGAAATGACTTGTCTATTTTGAAAGGAAATGTAAAATACATGGTTGATTTATTTGTTTGAAAAATGAGGTGTTGATGAATTTTCCTATGTGATGACCGAACATTTAATTTTCTATTTGATTAATTTCATTTATTAAAATTGAATTTAAATAATTGTAATGTGAAATTCCTTTATAGTTTTTTGAGATTTTGTCCTTAAAAAGAATATTGAATGCAAGTGTGTGTGTTTTTGTGTGTGTGGGGGGGGGGGGTTGATAAGTGTATTTCATGCATACATTTTATAATATAGTAATGTATTGCTTCTTGTATTTAAATGAATAATATTTCCAATTTTGGAAAGAAATGAGTTGTTTTGTGTTTTATGGCAGGAAACAATGAATCTATGGGAAATGAATGAAAAGGGGTAAAAAATGATCCGAATGACCCTTCGCACCACAAGCGAAGCGAAGAGGCACAACATCATAATTTTGAGGTAGAATGAAGCTAGAAAACATGAAATAACACTATTACATGTCGTGTACCATAGATACACATCATGACCTCATCAGAGAAGAAGGCCACCGCTGGAACATGCCATGTCGAGCATGTACGCTGTGAGATACAAGTACACATCGTGTACCTTCAGTACAAGACATGAAAGTGGCCAAACATAAAATTTATGAACGATATTCTTACATGATTCTTTCCAAAATCAAAGCGATGTGGATTGTTAGTACATGATGTGTAAGCCAAGTACTCGTCGTATAGGTGTTCAAATTTCAAACATATTAGCCTAGATCCGGACACACATCATGAAAATTCACAGAAAGATTATCAGAAGTACATGTCGTGTAGTCCAAATAAATGATATGATAATGGATGAATAGATCCATTTCGAAGCCTATAATAAGAGGACCAGGAGGTTGCTTCATGGGGCATTCAGATTCAGAGAATCTTAGAGCATAGCTACTGTGCCTCCCCAAGTACATTCTTTTTGTTTTATTTTCTCTCTAATTTTTTTCTCTCATCACTAGGATGAGAGTTCAAACCAATCACGTGCTTGGTTGATTTAGTCAAAATGGATGTGTGTTGGATTTAACTCTTTTTATTATTCATGTCTTTGGTTTTCATAATTTCGTTCTTAAAACTTCCAATCCATTTATTTTTATTTTTCCGGGACCATTGATAAATTAATAAAAAAGGAACATTTAAATTGTGTAATGGACTACCCTAAAGATGGCATGACCGTTGTCAACATTAGGGGAAATCTAGTTTAAATATGGTATTGAGGAAAACTTTATTTGGAAAAATACTATATTACCAGACTAAGGGAAATAGGGCATTGTCTTATTGAGGAGGGGATACCATGACCATTACATCTACCTTGTCTCAACTCCAACATAAATCATGAATCAATAAATCTATTTTACAAAATCTAATAGCACCCAAAATAGGAAACTAAATTACCCCTAAACACTTCTTAAAAACTATTTTCACCCTAATCAATCAATCTATTTTTCATTCATCATTCTTTTTCTCAAAATCAATCAAAAAAATGTTTTCTCACCTCTTTTTATAAATTAATCTTATGAAGTCCTAATCAAACTAAAATCAAAAACACGGTGGGTTCAACCGCAAACATACCACTACTATGTATTAATTAATAGAGTATTATAGTTTGAATTTTAAAAATTTGTTTTTTTCATAGAACCATAGGGAACTAATGACGCCCTGAGAGGTTTCCAAACTGGCGTCATTACCACATTTAAGGTTAAAATTGGTTAACCAAGGGGTTAAACCAAAAGATAATATTTAAAATGATATCCAAAATAGTAGAAATTATATTGGATATTTATATTAAGACTATATATTACTTATATTTTAATAAATTTCTTTCTGGAATCATTTTACATGATTTAGAGACATATTATATTATAACATTTAAGGTATTTCCAAAAATGACATTAATGTTATTTTATAATAAACAATATTTTATAAAATAATTTTAAATTCATAAAAATACTATATTAATCAAAAATAAATATATATGGTTGAAAAACTAACCATGATCCATTTATAGATCACTATTTATGGTTTATAAACTTTATTTCCCCCCAAAGAGTAAAAAAATTGATATCTCGATAGTTTTTAAAAGGGTTAATGAGGGGTTAAAAAACGATATAGGTGAAATCACAACCTAAATTTGTAAAAAATTTATTTGATGATATAATTTTTATATATAATCATCTTAAATTAAAATTACATAAATTTTGATACATTTTTTTATGAAAAATATTTATATTAATTTAATATTTTAAGAAATTCCAAGAATGCCCCTCTCATTACTTATAAAGGGGAACCCACTCTCCTCTCTTATCCACATTTTAAGAGCTTTTTGGTTTGACCAATAAGTTTCTAAATAACTTTATAAAATCTATAAAAAATTTATATAGGTATTTTTTTAGGAATTATATAAACTTTATATGGATTAAGGTGTAAAGAAAATGAGGTTTTTATAAGAAGAGGTACAACTTATAGTCAAATATTTTTGTTTTATTATATATTCTACCTCATTCAAATATTATTAAAAAATATTTAATGAATAAAACTATTATATTCCATATTTTTTTATGTTTTAATATTAATTTTACAACCAATATCCATCTTCTTCATCCATAAAATGGGAAATCAATCCATTGTTTGTGTGTACGGTGGACTACTTCCAAGCGAACAGATGTAATTATTTTTTCCCTCACCACCCCTCACAGATGGTTATAATGATGGATAATATATATATATATATATATATATTAATCATGAAATCAATATAACTCATTAAATATAATATATATTATTTTTTATTACCATTCAGTACATTGAAAAATGATAACATCAATCGTGTGTACGTTTGGATTACCACTTCCATAAAGTGATGTGATTTGTTTTTCATAACCACATCACATGGATATTATATAAATGTGAATTTAATAAAATAATATTATATTAGGGAATTTTAATAATTTTTTAAATATAAAATAACACTTCCCTTATCTCTTTCATGATCGTTTAAAAATAGAAACATTACTCAAGAATATGTATGACATATCGTATCCATGATTGTAATGTAGTTCATTTTTCATAACCATTTTTAATGGTTGGTTTTAAATGTATTATTGATGTATGAAAAATATAATTACATTATGATTATTATTATTGATATTATGTAATTATTACTCATTTTAGAATGGCCAAAACTCCATCATTTTTTTGAAATTAAGAACCAAACGCCATCAAAACACCCAATGTGATCATAATCAATTACGTTGTTAAATATACCATTAAAATAAATATGTTAAATTATTTAAGAATAAGTTATTAATTCTGTAAAATATTTATAAGAAATAAAATATTTTTTATAAGATTATTATAGAGGAGTTAATGGATATACATGGAATCTCTTGACTCGAGGTAAGGGATTTAATCTCAATTTCTCTTCACTGAGGAATATTTTAATATTATAAAACTAATTTATTTTATATGGTGTGTTTAATACCATTTTAAATATTATATAATGAATAATTTAATATTCATGGTATTCTAATTTTCAATTAAAATTATTTAATCAAAGGGGATTTGAATTTAATATTACCTAGTGGTAACAGATTTGTTAACTCAATTTCCTTTCATTGGATTATAACTCTTATGAATTGATTTTTTTGCCAGGATTATCAGTGAAATGATATAAAACTGGTTGTATTATATATTTAAACTTTTTTTTATGTCTTTTTAAATATATTCCCATTAAAAATTCATGGATTAATTTTCAAATCAAAAGTTATGATATTTATAGGGGTTTTAATTATCTCAATATCATTTTCCTGATACATGTTTCATATCATGAACCATGATTCCATTCAATGTTATAATTTTACCCCATTATAACAATTTTAACATAATATTTCATGTAATTAATAGTATTTATAGATTCATATCATATTATTTCATTTAATAAATATTAATTTTAGGATACACCAAAGTGGTAAAAGCATTATGTTACAATATCATTTTTTCCAGGATTATTTATATTTAAAGTTCCATTTGAGGAAATAAAATGCTATTATTTTATTGAAACAAATACATTTTATCTCACTTTTGTTATGAATGTGGTTTAATTTTTTAGTTTCAGTTCCCTCCCTTATTAATTTAAGAAACATCAAGAATGTTTTTTAGTGATGCCAACCTTGTATCTTTTTTTAGATCATAAATCTTTCTCTTCCATATCAAATATTATTTTTTAAACATAAAAGATCCATAAGTTAATTTTAAATTATATGTTACTTTTATTTAAATGGTTTTAAAAGAAAATTCATTAATGTTTTCCACATCGATCACTTTTGAATCCCTTAAAAAATAATTTAAATTTATGTTTATTTGTAATGTTTATGACATAAAATAATTTTAAAAAAGTCATAACCATTATTTAATTTAAATATTAATTTATAATTTTAGATTTTTATTTTAAATTAAATTGAGTTTCAAAATATTTTGTAATTTTTTAGTTTTTAAGAGTAGTTTTCAAACTGGAAAGTTTATTTTCTTCAATAGTGTTTTAAATGATCTTTTAATGGTATTTCTATTCACTAACAACCACAAAAATTGATGTCACTTATGATCCAAAAGTGATGTTTTATAGATATACCATCCTAAATATTTATCTATATGGATTATGATGGTCTTAAAGATAGTTTCATGAGACATGTTTCTTTTACTCAGGTTAAACAAGTTATAAAAGTAATAAGTGTTGTTTCTAGGAGGTTTATAATGAAGTGAATGATCTATATACTTTATTCATGTTATGGTATTTGGAAATTGTTAACTATGAATGGTGTTTTAATTATAAACAAGGGATTAGTGTTTCCTATATAAATCATGGATGAGTGGTAACATTGTAACCCAAAAATAGGTGGGTTCATTTTAGCCCTTCAATGCATTGTGTAATGAGAAAGAATTAACTGGATGGAAGTTACTCCTTAGATATGAAAGAGTAATTATACTACTAATAGATGATGATGTTTATTGGTTATAGATAACTATAATGAGATATATGAATTATCTATTTAGGAAATTGCATGATGAATGTTTGATTTTACCAGATACTAATATATTTTCTATATTATTTCTATTATTTTTTAACAATTCTTTTGATAAAGTTTTACATAGCATGGATCATCGTTATTATTAAAATATTTTTTATAATATTTTTTCCATTTCAATTTTATAATTATCTAAATATCAATGTGTATTCATTATATTATGTTATACTGATGCACATTGATTATTTCATGACACCCTTATTCTTATCTTAGGATCACTAATGACAGTCAAACACTAATTATTATTATTACCCATACTATAAATTTGAGCTCTCCCTTAATGTATTTAATTTTCCCCATGTTATGAGGAAATGTTGAAATATGTGAATCCAAATTAGGTTTCTAAATGTGAGGAAATTAGTTGTATATATATGTGGATATTTATGAAATAGTTGTTTATGTTTCCAAGTTATTATTTAAGATTGTTTTTCTAATTCTATAAAAGTATAAAAATAAAATTTACATGGATATGTAATTGATAAAATATTTCAATTTGATTTTGTACATTTTGGATTTATGAAATTGGATATTTTTTATTATTTTGAAATCCATAAATATATAATTTATGAAATGGATTTTAGATGCATATTTGGGGTGATTATATAGTTATTTTAGGTGGAGATACACCCTTACTATGGAAAAGTTTATAATTTTACTAATGGATAGAAAGAGTAGTTTTTTTATGAAACAACATGTCAACTATTTAAATTATTTTAATGATTATATTGTTGGAGTCAATTAACTAATAGGGAGTGGTTTTAGTCTAGTATTGGACATTATAAGAGTGGATAGAGATGGATGACATTTCATTCGACCACAACTGATCACTAACCATGTTTAGTACCTTTCACACATGATTTATTCTTTGTAAAATAAATGGGATGATACACAAAATTTATGTCCATTGACATGGATTTATGAATTAAAATCCAAGTTTGATTCATGTACTATCATCAAGGAACCTCATAAAAAATAGAACATACAAAACATATTCATTCTATAGAAGGTGTTTAGCAGTTGGAGATTTTGATATTACCCATAGATATATAGTTTCTAGATATAGAGTTTCCACTAATGGATAATGTCTTTCACTTACCCCTCTCGGTGAATTAGTATCATCATATTCATAAATGGGAATAACATGTAAGAATTTAGTCATAAGAATTTAGTCATGTTTTAAATATTAAACTTGATCAGTTCATAGAGGCATATAAGTTCTTTAATATGAAGTGGTCTCTGATATTTTTTTGGAATGCAATTAATTTTTATACTTAAAAAACAATTCTTTCCTCAGTTTTAGAAGGAACAAACTTTTATTATAATTATTCATTTTATAAAAGAAATCTTGTAATAAATGTCTAATAATTTTTCATACCAGTGATGGGGTTGTGTGGTGATGTGAAGTTCTATATGAGGATACATTCATATCCTAGAACAAGTGGGGTGATGAACACTTTTGTGACATTTATAGAAACTGTAAAATAAATCCTCTATAGTATCAGTTCTTGTAGGATCTAGTAATGTTTTTGAGGGAACCCGTATTATTACTATGAGTGTATCAACTATAAAGCCAACTATTTTAGGGGAGATAAAATTTCAAGGATTTATTTTATTATTAATGAAAATATACCTATTGAGATTTATAAAATATTTGGAGTTATGATAGTGACATGGTGTTTGATTCTTCCAATAAAAGTATATATGTCTATAAATTGGATATAATTAGAAAAAATAACAATAATGCTTGAAAATTATTGGGAAGGTAGTTGATTATAATAGTTAGTCGATTGTTGTAGGCCTACAATCACCCCTTATGTGTGAGAGGCCCATTGTGGTGAGGCTAATTTTGTGTTCCCATGTGATAGGATATTCTCAGGATATATACCTAAAGTATTTTTCTAAAGGTTGGGAGAACATCATCCACTTCACTAGGTGAATGGGGGTTTTCTCATAATGTTAATTATATAAATTAGGATTGAAATCTTGAATTGGGATCATTCAAGTGTAGAAAGAACCTTATTTTGGTGTTTACACTATATCCTTGTATGGTTACCCATCATCTAGTTCGTAGTTATATGTAATTTAGGAGGAGGATTTATCATGAGTTTGTGGTTATTTGTCCCTCAAGTTTTTGTAGGTGTTATCTTTGGAATTAGGGATGATAGTGTAGGTTCATCTAAATGGTCATGTATGTTTACTTCATATTATAGTGGAATGTAAAAACCATTAAGGTAGCTATGTGATGTAAATCTATCTGTGAAGGATGGACATATTTGTTTTCTCTCTAGAATATTTTTTGAATAAGATATGACAACACAACTGTTCAATCCACAATAGTGTATGTTGACATGTTGGAGAATGAGATTTGGATGCAGGATTTCCATGGATGTTTGAGAATGGGAAAGAAGTACCATTACACCTCTACAAAAGTAGCCAATGAAATAGGGGAAATTTCCTTGTGGTTAAGAGTTGATGGTGATATCGAGGTTGGACATGGGGAGTATACAAATTTAAAAATATTCTGATATCGGTGAAGAATTATGGTGAATTACTCAATGTTAAGAGTGAAGCATTGATGTGTTGCTCCCATTTAACAACCATCTATAACACTCATTAAACATAAGGAGAAAGGTTCTCCTACTAGTGGAAACCATTGTGTAAACCATTATGATATGTTTAATTGTGGAACATAGTTTTTTGGTTACATGTAGAAGAGTGAAATTTTGACGAGGAAATGTTTTGGGTGTAGAGGTTTAGAAATAATCTCATATAGAATATGAATTATCCATTAAAATGATTTCTTTATAGATCTAAAGATGATATATTTTTAGATGAAAGAGGAATTCTCATTCATATAAATTTGTATATCTTTTTCATCTAGTTATTAGACATATTAATGAAAATGAAGGAATTAATATGCGGATTTCTACGTTGGTTCTTTTTGTTAGCTTTCTTTTGTAACCCTATTTATTTCCTTTCTGGGGACAAGAATAAAATAATTTGGGGAGGATATAGTGACCTTAATTTTTTTCCAGTCAAGACTTAACTCATTTTTGAGCCGAAATATGTAATAACCCATGTAATGTTAATACTAATTCAATTTCTTAACTAATTAACATTCAAGAATAATATTTTATAGAGTTATATTCATTATAAGAATATTAAGTAGATTTTAAAACTTGAATGTAAATTATTTTATTCATAATAAATTAGAAAACATGCATTCTATGGTTTTATTTAAAAGATAAAATTTTAAATTATATTATTTTAAATTGAAATAAATGATAGAATATTTTTTATCAATAAGTTAAAATAATTATAGAGTTCAATTTTTGAATTTTTTTATGAAAGATAAAAATTATTGATTTTATAAAAACATTATTTTCATTCATGTATTTATAATGTAACATTATATTTTGAATTGGTTTTAAAATATAATCAGTTTATTTTTATTAAAATTATCCAATATATTTAATTTTATTCAATATTACATATGATTTTGGTAGAAAACCATTTATATACTTAAAAATGTATTTTTCTGTAAAAATTTATTCATGTTGTTTTGCAGGTTTATTTTAAATTTAATTTATAAAAATCATAGAAAATTAGTTTAATAAAATGGTAGTGATTTTTTGAATCATAATTTTAAAAGTTGGTAATGATTCCACCCTCAAATTTTTTCATTATGAATAATAACTTGGTAAAAAAGATAGTTACCACGTTAAGAGTTAAAAAAGGTTAATAATGTGAAAAATTAAATTAAATGGGTAAAAATAACTAATTTTTATCTAAATACTATTGAGTGGTTATATTTCGACCTATATCATCTATTCATTGATGATGATTCATTTTGGAGTCCTTTTTCTTGAGTAATACATTAATATATTTTAATTATTGGAAAAATTCCAAGTGTGTTATCTCCCTCACTTATAAAAGGATACCCTTATCCCCTCTTCTACACACATAAATAACCTATTTTATATACCAATACCTACCCATATCCCTTCTTAAAATATATTCCCACTTCATATAGGTCCTATTTTTATATTAATATCATTCTTATATGTATTTATGTATAATCCAAAAGAGGTTATCCGAAAAAGAGGTATAATTAATAAATGAGTGTTTTATTTTTATTTTAACTTTTATATATTTAAAACATTTTTATATAAAAACATACATATAAAAAATACTCTTATTTTTTATTTTTATAATATAACCCTTTATTTATATCTTTCTCTATTTAATGAAAAAAAATCATCGTTCATTTCTACGTGCAGACAACTGCCTCATGAACAGATGTAATTAAATTTACATCACCACCTTTTAAGGATGGTAAAAATAGTGTATTACAATGAGAATAATATGATACAATTGAAATAAATTTCATTTTTTAATGTTAAATAAATATTTTAATTATTTATTTAACATTCAATTAAAAATATTTACATCTCTGGATTGTATGAGATGACTACCACCTCGCAAACCGATGTATTTTATGTTTCACCATTTCCATATATTGTTGGTATATATAAGTGAATATATATAAATAATATGATATTTATGATATATTTATCATTCTACAAGATAATATTATATTTACCTTCATTATATGAAGTTTTTTACAACGAAACGTTACTCAAACGAATATACAGACCACTACCTCTATGGTGTAACATAATTCATTATTCATAACCACCATACATGGTTGGTTATAAAAGTAAAATTAATATACAAAAATGATAATTATAACATTATAAATATTCCAAAAATGATATAATCATGATCCATTTGACCACATTCATCCTACGGAAGTCATTTTGGACATATGAGATAAATATCCTCAAAACAAACGATGTGAACATAATTGATTATGCAATTGAATATGATATGGGTACAAGTGAAAAAATATTAATATTAAACATGAAAAATTTTATTTAGAAAAAAAATAATTAGAAAAAGTTTATTATTCAGGATGATAAATTGTTTATTTGACGATCTCGACTCATGGTAAGAGATTTTTAGTCTCAATTACCTTTCTTTGAGACTTAAGCTATTTTCACCAATTTGTTTCTTTTTTTATGGTGTATATAAATTATTTTTGATGTATTTTATCATTATGTACTGAAATTATAGTGTTTAAAAATACATTCCATGTTCATTCCTTCAATGTTTCATTAGTTAAAAAGTTATCACTTCATAAATAATACATTACCTTAAAGATTCATTTTAAATGTTTTATAGATTTATTTTCAAAAGATTTATCCTCAATGGACATATTTTTAAGATTATTTTACTGATTTACTTATATATCCATAAATAAAGTATAAAGGAAATTTTATTTATCTTTTTTTATTTCTTTCAAAAAATTTCAAAAGAAATATTTTTAAGTATTTTATATTGGAGGGTTCTATTTTCTTTACAAAAGACAAAATAAATTTTCATTTTTAACATTTATGGATTGAATTCCTTTTCCTATTATCATTATTTTTTTTTTATTTTGATTCCTTGAAAATATTACATGGTTTTAAAAAGAAAATCATTTTCCCATTGTTCTCATTTTTTTATTTTTCTAAAAAGGTTTTTAAATAAAAATGATTTTTTGTTATCTGAAAGTGTTTTGCATATGGGTTAAAGATATTTTCGTTATAATTATTAAAAAAGTAGGAAGATTAATTTTTTTTTGATTATGATATCTTATTGAGAATTATAAATAATTATATGTGATCCTGGTATAGCTTATATGATAGGTGATCCCGATATATCTTATATGATGGTTGAGCCCAATATAGCTCTCCAATGCTTTGGAAAATGTTCTTTTTCTTGAAAGGCAAGAAAGAGGGAGTTAAAAAAAGGAGGTTTCTCTTATATATTTAAATGGGATACAGTTATTTATAGCATGAGTGAACATGAGTAATGAATATAATACTCTAAGATTTCTACAATGGTTTCAATTTTCATCATATGGTTTTTAATGATTTTGTTTGATAAAAATGTAATTTCCCCATGTAGATATGATTTCTTTTATATAATAAATGTATGAGGTTAGGAATAGGTAAAATTTTTATTAGTTTTCATTTTTTTACTAGTCTAATGGAATTCTTTATTTTATATCGATTACGTAGTTTTTTACCATTACCATTTTTAAATGTTTTTAACTGGGTTTTAGGGTGTGTGGGAAAAAGAAGAAATAAATTTATAAGTCATGAAGATTTTTCATATAAATAGAGTGTGTTTTATTTTAAAAGTATTTTATTATGGGAAAATGGTTATTTAGTAGAAGTGCACACTTTATAATATATTGGTATTTTATGTAAGAGTCATGACCCAATTATCTAAAACAATAAACCTAAATGACTTCAATAATTAAATGAAGTGAATTATTGTCTGAAAACTGATGTTTAGGTAATGTTTTATTTCTAGATCCTTATAGTTGTTATGAGAGGGACAGTTTTGAAGAATTTATGGGTAAGAAATATTTTAATACAATACACTTGAAAATTTTATATTATGGTTAAGTTTAAATGACATTTCATTTTAATATTACCATGTTTCTTCATCTAATATATGTCTTTTCATAATTTTTTTCCATAAAGGAATCATAAAATTGAATGTAGGTTAGTGTGAAGAGGATAATATCCTTGAAAATCATCATTCTATAATTATTGGAATTAGAACTGATTCGTTTGTTTCAATGATGGGTTGATTGAACCATGATTTAAATATTGGAAGTGTCTATGTTATATAGAAAATACATTTAACATATTTGAACATGTTAATATCTGAAAATTTCATGAAATATAACCCTCATTATTTTAGTTCAAAATTAGATCCATTAGTATCAAAAGGATTGATCAATTATATTGAAAATATATTTTCTCTCATCAAATATTAATAATTTTAAAAGGTAGTAATTTTTATTTACTAATTTGAATATGAATCGGATCGGTGCTGAAAATATGTTAAAAATACCTTCAAGAGAGATGATCTTGAATCCAAGTAATTTGATACATTTAACAATATTTCCATGGATAAATATTTCCCTATGGTTTCTTGACATGGAATGTTTATTTAATTATTGTAATTGTGGAAAAAGGATGATTCAATAGCCTATAACATCCCATTACCTTCTTACAGATATTCCATAACCTTTTTTTGATCATCATTTGGATGGGTCTTATCTCAGGTTGTTTGAAGTGAAATTTCATGTATCTTGGAATCTAAATTCGATATTCATAGTTGGAACATAGTATATAAAAAACCATGTGGTTTTCTATATCAAACTATGTGATCTGTTGTGAGCCACTAGAAGGGGGTTCCCAATTTTTCCAAACCATATGACCAGCCCCTCTAAAATGTTAAACCTCAGATAGGGAGGGATTTCAAAGTTGGATAAAATTTTTACAAACCATTAAACATCCTAGGAGAAACCATGAACCCTACCTATAGGGTTTCACAGTAAGGGAACACAGTTTATCTAGCTGTGTGACCCTACCAAAAAAATGGTGTGCACAAGTTTCAATTTCCCTATAAATTTTATTAAAATCCAAAAACCCTATGTCATAACTACTAATATCCCAATTTCCACCTTACCATGAATCAGTAGTCCTTGAAGTATCTCAAGAAGAGATTTTTTCTCCTTCAAACCCTTTTACTGGAAGATCAAATCTCTAATGATTGTATTTGATCTCCTCTGGGTTTTTGGATCTCCCATTGTATAGTTTATTCTAATATATCTCTTTATACTCCTTATACAGTGATGAATCATCTTGTTATTCATTAATATAATCTATTTCTTGATAAATCTTGATTCTAGGTTGTGTTTATTAACCTATCTCACCTTCTTTCTCTGTTGGGATTCTCTATTGTGGGCGTAGTTCATCGTGATTTCTTGATTTAATGGTAGGTAGTTGCATAATACTTTTACCTATGATTGAAACTTTAATTTTTTTATTTAATTGTAAATTGTTTTTAATTTATTTAATAAAACTTTTTTGAAAGGAATTGCAGTTTAGTTATGAGATTGGCATAAAATTTATTAAAAAACCTAATTTAAATGTAAATGAATTGTGAGGAATATTTTGGGAAAAAATGACAGCTTGATTTTGAAATTGATTTGATAAATTGATTCGATGTTTATCCATGAGAAAAATTTGTAAAATAGACAATTATTTGAATTTTCATGAATTTATGAAAACATCTATTTTTGTTTTGAAATGAGAAAGTCATGTTGAGAACTGAAACTTGGAAATTATTATTTTGACTTGGAAATAAATGATTGATTTTCTCATGTTTCATTGATCATTTTTGAAAGCACACGTTATCTTGGATTGCTAGTGGTAACTAGGACATGAATTCTAGGACCTTGATTCCCTAGAAATGGATTGATGATGAAAACTCTGACTAAAAAATTAAGGCATGAACGCCCAAGTGGGATCCCCTTTGGGTGTGTCTATGGCCCTTAAGGGTTCCCCATTTGAGGTTTTAATTGATTTTTGTGTGAAAATCTCTCTCGAGTTGGGATCATTATTGAAATTCATGAGGATCCTATTACCTAAACTAATATACCACATGGATTTTATAGATTTTTCTATTCTAGTTTAGTGTAATGGAAAATCGCCACATGGAGGTTGTAGATGTTCTTGATCCTTGGGAAGATAGAGTGATAATGGTGACCAGTGGAGCTATTTTCCACTTTTTATGTAGGATTTTTGAGACCATTTAATTGTTGAAGTAGTTTCTTCTTTTGGAATGATTATTTTTTATCTGTTAACTATTATACATTTTTTTGTTACTTTATCACATTAAAGTGTTAATCATGTTGAATTGTATATTTTATCTTCAGTTTTTTTGTCACCAAATTGTTCCCACTTTGATCTTTTATGATGTAATTTTTTATTTATAAACCCATATGGATCAGGAATTCCCTTCATGCTTTGTTAGGTCCAGATTTGGTATTAGGGTACCAGGGTATCCATGCTAGTTCCTGAAAAAGTTGTATCAAATGTGTTGATTAATCATATTTCATTGATGTCAATATGTAGTTTAGGATGGATTGATGGGACTTAGGATGTAGTTTTGAGCGATTTCATATCCAAGTACCACTGCAATAATACATAAGTCACCATGGGAGTTTGGTAAAAGTGTCTTTGAGTAATTTTTTGATCTAATTCCAATGTTTTCCATTAGGTTTGAGTATGTTGAAATCCCAATCTTAAATTTAGGCTTGATGGATTTGATTTTCTTATATCATTAGTCTATGTATCCTTTCTGTCATATTTAGTGTTGTCTATTGATGTTGTATAGCATCATGCCTCTAAGAATACATGATAATATGATATAGGAGGACTTTCTTGGTGATCCACTATGATAAAATCCACCATTGGAATATAATCTTGTTGATATAGATGGGAAAGTTATCCAAGATCTCGAAGACATACCCGCACTTGTTCCCATTCAGTATCTATTAGTGGATCCTTAAAGGGTTGAATATCATGATCATACTCAATAGTTTCTTCTTCAAAATTGACATAATATACGAGTATCTAAATATCAACAAGGGTATAAAGACAAGTTTGAAATTATATTACTGCACTTTGAGTTCTTACAAACTCATGAATCTATTAACGTGATATGTGCTACCATTAATATGGAAGGTCCTAGTAGGTGATGGAGGAATTTGATAGTGAACGTGAATAATAATTATCGTTTGGAATAGAAATACATTCCAGTTCTTTGTATTTATCAAATATTTCTATAATATATGGTCTTAAGGAAAACTGTATAGTTTCTCCACCTCCAGTAAGGTGAAAATATTTTGAATTAGTATGCAAAACTCTATACTGAGCGTATTGAGTTTTCTCTTGAGGTGGTGAAAAATGAGAAGCTGTGGGCATAATGATTTTATATGGGTCTTTCAATTGAAATATGATCATATTTTTTCTTACATATGATTGATTTTTACACTAGTGTGATAGATAGTGAAATGATAGTTGAGCTTGACATTTATAGAAAGTCAGGGTTGATGGGTGTTCCTTTTTCTTCATATAGAAGTTATGTGATTTCCTTTAATCTAAAGAATAAATGTGATGTGTCTCGTGGTGGATCTAGATATCATGAATCTTCTAGACCTCTTTAAGTACTAGAACATTCCCATTAACTTGAATTTAGTGTGGGAATATTGGTACTTCAATACTTTTTTAAACTAAGGAGACAATGATCTTCAAATGTTGTGATTGCTCATAAAATCTATAAAAGTTCTTCCACTTCTTTTATGATCCACATAGTACCACCTTCTCATAATCTCCAATAAGTATTGTGGTGAAATTATATGATTAATGTTTTAAGGGGTTCGAACCATTGGAATCCAGAACTGAGATTATTCACATAGTTTAAGAGTCTCCAAAGGAATCTAATATAGGTCCAATGAATGTGAGAGGTACAATCAATATAACATCATCTTTAGTTAAGGATTTATATAATATTGATGCATCTCACTCATTTATATCAACTTTTATTATAATCATACTAAATCTCTCTAAATATATCTTTCATTAGGTTTTAGATATTACTAAACCACTATGAATGAAGAGAGACAGGAGTGTCCATTTTCCAACAAGTGTTATATCTTTAACATATATTAATATTAAAGGTAATTTTTTGGTTCTTGAGATGAAACTTATTGATGTCATTTTTAGTATGTATTTGCTAATTGCCCACATGGTCCAAATTGAATATTAACTTCAGTGGGTCTCCTATACTCCACCAGATGGGTTATTTTTTTTTCTTCCAGGGAGAATGGGACCTGAGTTTAGGCTGATCCATAACTTCTTTTCTAGAGTTGGGAAATTTAATATTGGTGTTTTCTTTTGAACTAGAGTGAGAATATTTGAGTGATTATATCCCTAAAATCATCTTCAATTTTCTTGACATGTTTCCTTTTTTATCATACTGGTCTACCATCCATAAGAGAGGTACAATTCTCTATTGATTTAGTACATGGTACTCAGAAGGTTTCTATTACTTTTTACCATATAGAAGAAAGATATTTCAATGAATTGTAAACTTATTTTGAATATATGTTAGATAAAGGCTTTGTATGGATGACTGTGTCACCTTAAGGCACCTGTTCAACTTCCAAATAAAGTTGATGGTGTACTTTGACTATGTTTTGGTTACCAAAAAACTCAATATTATTATAGTGAAGAAAAAATATCCATTAACTCAGGTTGATGACCTATTTGATTTGTTGAAAAGGGTGAATTGGTTCTCAAATATTGACCTCCAGTCTTGTTATCAGTAGTTGGTAATTAAAGAATCTGACATTCCAAAGAATACCTTCATGAGAAGGTATGGTCACTTTGAGTATCTTGTTATTCCTTTTTTCTTAACCAACTCTCCTATAGTCTTTAAATATTTTATTAATAGAATATTCAATGAATACCATGATTCATTAATGGTGATATTTGTGGATAATATTTTCGTTTACTACAAAATTGAGTAAGGGAATGTACATTATATGGGAGTTGTCCTCAAAATTTTATGATATCACAAACATTACACAGAGCCATTTAAATGTTATTTTTAGATATGGGAAGTTAATTTATTAGGACACATAGTCTTCGAAAATGGAATCTTAGTCGATCCTTATAAGGTAGAGTCTTTTATAACATAAGAAAAACCATTTATTTTTTGAGATACAGAGCTTCTTAGGCATGGAGGGATATTACCTTATGTTTTTTAAATATTTTTTGAATATGGATTCTCCGATGACCTCAATAACCCAAAAGGTAGTAATGTTTTTATAGAATGAAAAATGTCAGAGTTCGTTAAATGTGTTGAATCTTCTTTTGATTTATGCGCCAATGTTGACTCTTTTAGTTGCTGGGAAATGATATGCGGTCTCTATGACCCATTAGTTTTGATTCTAGGATATGGTATTATATAGGGTGATAATGAGGTGGCCTATGGATTGAGACATCTTAGGCCACATAAGAAGAATTATATGACCCACGATCTTGAACATGTAGCTATTTTTCATGATATTAATATTTGGAAAGATTCCCTTTTCCAAGAAATGTTTACCATTTATTCTAACCACAAAAATTGAGTTATATCTTGTGAAAATAATATTTTAACCTATTATAGAGGATTTTGGCGGAGTACCTAAAGTATTTTGATTTAAAAATTTCATACACCACATGGAAGAGGATTTTTATTTTTGATACATTGAGTACGAAACATATGACCCAAGCTATGAAAGACTCATTATAAGAGTGGAATATGATGGATATTTTTTCTCATTTGCATCTTAGAGTCTAATAAGAAGAGGTTTTGGTTTTTATGGGAAGAATTTAGTTGACCTATATTATTATCGATTGGATTTTTAGGAGAATCTTATTGATAATGAATTCTGTATCATTAGGGACTCACTTTATGATGGGTAGACTGTCAGTGAGCAGATGTTCTCCTCTGAGGGAATCCTATATTTTTGGAACTGGTTGGTTGTGCCTCTTCCAATGAGAAAGGTTATGATGGGGGATTTCAATAGTTCCAAGAGGGTGATGAACCCTAAAAATAATAATTTGTTTTATGATAAAAGGTGATGATTCTGGTAGTTAGGTATGAGATGAGACATCACTAAATTTGTTTATCATTGTTATGCCTGTCAAATGGTCAATTTTTAGCACCATAAATCATTGCGCATGATCAAATTTATTATAGTGTTATATTGGAATTGGGATGAGATACCCATATAATTTGTTGTGGGGTTGTAATGTACCCCTAAGAAGAATAATTTGATATGGGTTGTGATTGATAGGATTTCCAAATCGCCTCACTTTATACCCATTTAATATAAAAACAAAGATGAGTACTTTGGGTATCTCAATGTGTAAAACATTTTTAGATTTCACAGAGTTCCATCAACTATAGTCTCTTCTAGGGATCCCCATTTTACTTCTATATTTTGTAAAGGACTCTATTATTTAATGGAATATTAGTTATAATTTATCACAACATATCAAATACAGATGGATGGCCAGAAAAAAAAGTTATACAATTTCTTAAGTAAATATAACATGTTCGTGTCCTTGAATTTGGTTTAACGTGATATGTCCATTTGGTATTGTTTTTCTATAATCACAGTTTCCAATTTAAAATTTGGATGACTTGTTTAGAGGCCTTGTATGGTTAGCCATGTAAATATCTATGGTGTTGGTCGGAGTTTTGTGAAGCTTCCTTGGTCGGTCTGAGTTTTGTTCAAGAGACAAAAAAAAGATTGAGTTTATTCATGAGAGGATGGATATAGAGGAGAGCCATTATAAGTCCTTTGTTGATCTTCATTAATGACTATTGCATTTTTCAGTTTTAACTAGGTGTTCTTGAGAGTTTCACAACTGTTGGGTGATAGATGTCTTATGAAATAGGGAAATATTACAATGATATTTGTGGGTCCTTTAAGTATTTTGAGGTGGGAAAGTGGATTACCATTTAGCACTTCCACTATAGTTGACAACGATACATATTTTGTTCAATGTATCTCAAATTTGGAGGTATCTTTTGTCCTATATCATTCCTTATGCTGAGAGGATCTTGATGTTGAGGCTGACTTGTCTGTGACTGAGCATCCAGTTGGGATCATTGATTCTGAGATATTGGTTCTTCATGGGATGATGATACCTTTGGTTAGTGTACTATGGTATAATGGATCTAATTTTCCTGAGACATGGGATCACAAGGCACTAATGAGAGAGAAGTGGCCTCACCTATTTGATATGGAAATTTTTTTATTGGATTTCTAGGGATAGAAAGTTTTTATGGTGGGGAGGTTTAAACAAAATGTTACCTTATTTCCATTATTTCATGACTCTTTTTTTATATCATTTTGGTTGGGTCTTATGTTGGGGTGTTTTGGGTGGAATTTGGATAACTTTAGATGCCTAAGGGACTGTTCATGGTTGGCACACAGTTACGGAGAATCGTGTCATTTTTCCATGGAATCCATACACTCTATTATGAGCCACCGTATGGGGGAACACGTTTTGTTACAATAGGGTATTCATCCCCTCAAAACCATGAAACCTTTTATAGTGAGTTTTTTATAGTTGTCACATGGTTTAAAAACCATTCCCCCTTTTAGGAGAAACCATACACCCTACCAATTGGGGCACACATGCTATCTAATATAGTGTCCCTGCATAGAAAACCATGAATGTGGGTTTTCATTCCCCTAAATTTTTTAGTGAAATCCAAAATCCATCCTCTTTAACCCTTAATGACCATATTTTGACACAAACTCAAATCATTTGTTTTTGAAGGCTCCCAAGAGTAGTTTTTGAATCCTCTAGACCATATTCTTAGATGATCAAAGCTTTAGTTACCATGTTCAACCTTCTCCAATTAAGTGGATATCCTCTTTTTGGGTTTCTTATTATATTTCTCTTTATCCACCATATATAGTTGTGGATCATGTTATTATAGATTGATATTATATCTGTTTTTAAGGATATAGATTCTAGGTTGCATTTTGAAATTATTTTGATAAATTGATTTGATGTTGAAACATAATGAAAATAGATTAAAATGGAAGATAACCTAAAAGGGAATGAATTGATTAAAACTGTTAATTTGGGTTAGAAATTACAATGGAATATTGAAAATTGAAACTGGGCAATTTTAATTTGAATTGATTCAAAATGATTTATTAATCCTTGTTGACCTAATTGATTGTTAGAAGAACATGTTATCCAAGGTAGTTAGTGGTAATTGGTACAAGCATGCTAGGACCTTGATTCCCTAAAAATGTATTGATAATGAAAATTATAAGTAAAAAATTGTGGAATGAATGCTTGAGAGGGTTTCTATTTGGGGTTGTAGATGGTGCATGAGGGTTACCCAATTACGGTTTAGTTTGATTAGATTATGCACACCTATCTTAAGATGTGATCATTATTGAGATGTATGCAATTCTTATTTTATAAACTAACATACTTCTAGTTTTTTGTACATGGCTTGATGATTCTTTTTTATTAAATATACATTCCATTGATTATTGAAATGTTTAATTCATTATAACTAATTTATTTTAGTATTTTATAAATTTTTTTCATTTAATCCACTTTGATTTATCTTCCATATATTCTAATGTGAAATCATTTTTTGGATTAACATATGTGAATATTATACCTTTAATTGTTTAATTTTAAATGGAATCCTAATTGGATTAATTTTTGTGGAATTTATTTTGGAACACATGGTGAGACCCTATTGGGATTTATAGATCCACCCTCCCTTTACCTTCAGGAATTTATAGATTTTATTATTCCAGGTCTAAGAAAAGGGAAAGTCCCACTTGTAGGTAGTGAATGTTATTGATCCTTAGGACTGTGGAGTGACATTGATGATAAGTGGATCTATTGTACACTTGTTACACAATATTTTTGGGAATTTTTCTCAGTTTATGTACTTATTTCCTTTTAGATGTTTATCTTTCTACTGTGGTACTATTTTACATATATGTTTCTTGTATATACTCCCCTTGTAGTCTTGATCATGAATAATTTTATGTTTTATCTTCTATAGTTTTATGGAAAAATTGTTCCCTATTTGATCTTGTATGATTCGAGGGGTTAGTTACCAAACCATAGGGATTGGGAAGATATTTAGGCTTTGTCAGTGCAAACTCAGTTATTAGGGTACTAGGGTATCCATGTTAGCTTATGATATAGACTCATGTGAAGATAATTTTATAATATTTTCAATGTATTCAACCAATTGTATTTGGGACCTAGATAGTAAAATTAATAGATTTTACTAATGATTAAAACCAAGTATATTTAGAGAATTGTACTCATAGTAATTCAATTGTTTTGAGAAAGTTATTCATTATATTGAGAAATTTTATATGCAGTTTTTAGACACTTATATAACTCATGATAAAAAGTATAAGAAGTGGTTATGGTGGAATGAAATAGAGAAGAAATGAAGTAATGAATCTATAGATAAGCTGCCAACATATTCCAAGTGTGATAAAAACTATTTAGGGAATATTTTATTGGATATTGAAAGTGTTACTGATGTGGTATATTTAGTTATATGGCTCTTGAATGCAATGAAAAGAGTTTCTATCAACCCAAGAAAGGGGTAATCGATAGTCATCCAACAATGATATGCTTTAATTACAATGATTTGGGGAATTATAATAAAACATGTTTGAAGTTAGTTGCTCCGGGTGGAAATCACCATGTTAGAATGGAAAAAGGCATGGGAAAATTATTTTCTATTACAACAGTTGATGTTGTGTCATCTAAAGATGTGGTGATAGATATGTTACTCCATTAATAAAATTATTTTGATTACATATTTGAAATGAGATATTTTCATTCCATCATTTATGAGAAATTTCTACGTAAAAAGGGAATATCACCTCATGAAAAGAAGCTATAACTTTTATAAAAAACTCTCGGTGGATGTTTTAATTATAGGAATCTTCCAATTTTTATTAGGGTTATGGGTTTTCCTATTAATCTTGTTGAGCAACCCATAATAGTGTTTTATGTTATTCTATAAAAATATTTTATTTTTTTAATCATTCTAAGATAGATTGTATAGATAAGAAAATTATATTCAAATATTTCATACATTTGATAACATATCATGAAGCTGAGAAATTATTTAAAGGTGGTAGTGAAAACTTCATATCTCTTGTTGTCAAAAATAAAGAACCTATTAAAATTAATTGTGTTCTAGTAGTGAAATAATATATATTTATTTAATGATTATTTTACTAGTATTAATTCAAATCGACTAATTGATTTTACTATTAAATTAGTTACTGATGCTCTGAGAATTTGAAGACCCCCTTATTGAATAGCTCAAGTAGAACTTTTGGAATTGAAAAAATAGTTGAATGAATTTCTTCATAAAGGATTAATTCATCCTAGCACTTCATCTAGTGTTGATAATATTTTATTTTTAAAAAATAAAGATGGATCAATGATGATTTTCATTGATTATAGAGCCTTTAATAACATAACTATTGAGAATAAGTATCCTTTACCAAATATCAATCATTTGTTTGATCAAATCTAGGGAGTGTAGTATTCTTCTAAGGTTGAATTCACATCAAGGTACCATTGATTGAAGGTGATGGAGGAATATATTTTGAATATTATATATAAAAATAGTTTTGGAAATTATGGGTTTTTGGTTCTTCTATTTGGGCTGTGTAACATTGGTCTTCCTGGGACCACTAACTAGTGCCAAAATTGATGGCCACCACTAAAATTCATGTGTGCCTCCCTATATTCCAGAGGCTACTGAGTATAAGTGAGGGTATATTGTGGTATAGTGGGAATATTATACCCTATATATCAGAATTTACAGTAATGAATAAAATAATAGAGAATTATATATCATAAATACACTGAAAGAGGAAGAAATAAATATGAATTGGATTGATAATAAATGTGATACAATAAAATATTGAACAACCATGTAATACATACAATTGAGGATTACCATATAATGAATGAATATATAATAGAAAATAAAAGAAATAAGCGAATGGATCCACTAAATCTCTAAGATATATATAATCTAGTATCCATATACACATATGATACATCCTTCATAATCAAACATGGGCCTCATCTGAACCTATAATTGAAACTAAGTGAATGTATTCTCGAGTAGCCATGATTAGTGGAATCTCGTGCAGGGTGTGAGTTCAAAACACAATTGGACTCCACCAATATGGTGTCATACTAACCCAAACATGTGATGATATGTAAATTTGATGATCTATATTGAAAATAAATATATTTTGGAAAATAAATGAATAAAATCATCATCAATCCTTAGGTCGATGACCCTGAACAGCTTCAACTACTCTTTACACGGTCAGGGTGTCGCTGAGAAGGTTGTATAATCATGTCAACCACATTGATAAACATGTTTCTACCTCAATTGAATCCCGAACCAAAGGGTATCATAGATCTCCATTCATACGGATTTTTATTATTCATCCTAAACCTCCCCTATAAGAGTTTTAACATTCAGGAATAAGCCTAATAAGTATCATAAACATCCCCTATGGGAGTTTTTTCATTTGGTTAATAGGACTATAATTATTACTAAATGACCATATATGATTTCTCTCATCTAGTTCATAATAAAAATTAGTGTATCACCCAAGAGACACAATCACCCCATAATACCATACCATCCATGACTCAACAAATAATAGTCCCTCAATAGATCTTAGGATCATTGCATCCACATTAAGGTCCTTTTTAGGCTTGCACATGAATATCCACATCAAATGAAACAAATCCAAACAATGCTATCCCAAACATATCGATGCTCCAACTTAGGAAATATAAAACCATTACTAGCTTGAAATAATTGTATACCATCATTGTACCCAACTCTATATCCATGAAAACTTATCCTTATACCAAGATCTTAATCCATGGTAGCTCCAACCTTTTCACATCATCCACATGGGTGAATTATTTCCACAATAAAATAAAGATAAATTTTTTGGATGAATTCCTATTGTTACCATCATCAAATTATCCCCATCTGGCTTACACATCTATTTGGGTATTAGGTTACACTCGCAACTGTCACTACCGAAGACCATACACACCCGCTCAGGGTAGCTCAGTCAATGAGTTAGACACTAGATCCTATCAGTCTCATCAAACAGAGGCACTCCACATGGATTCTTTATTCACCACTTGTTCTTATGTTAATAATGAATTCCTAGGAAATACAATTCATTCTACATCGTCATTGAGGTAGCAAGGCCTTTGCAGCTACACAGGTATCACCACAAAGGAATCAATTACAGGGATGTCTTCAGGACTGTCTCTATCATCTTGTATCATCAGGTTTGTCTTATCTCCTAAAACTATCCTTGTCCACCTAATGTCTACCCACCTAGTTCCATACATGAGATATTATGTCCCATAAGGTTTTAACTCACCTCTTATGATTTTTATATGTCCTCTCATATCTAAAGGTCCCATCAATCCCTCCTAGGGGATGTCCATTCTTTCCATGACACACCTTCTCCAAGAGGTGACCAATGTCTAGGCCTTAGGACCTCTGAATCTATTAAGGATTGAACACCCCACTCATGGGTTACATAGGTTAAAGCTATTTATAAATCACTTCCTTGGACATCAGTGGACATGGCCTCAAGGTAGTGCACTAGGACCATGAAAACCTAGGTATTTTGGTTTGGTTGTTTAACTGATTCAACCCAACACACACTTTTAATTTAATGTAAAAATTTAATTTAAATTAAATAGTTTATTTGAAAAGGGGAATAACACTAATTGGTGATACCAACTATCATATTCCACCTAAATTGGAATAATTAAGCAATACAGATAGTATGCAAGACCACCTACCTTTAAGGAGCTTTCCAAATTTTTTTTTCTATGGAGCTGATAGTAGCTATCATGGACTATAAAATCCTATCTATCCTCATCCATACTGAATTTATTTTTTCTCAACAAACCCAATTCCAAGTAAATTCACTACATTAAACCCATGTTTAATGGGACCCTAAGGGTTTTTATTATATCGTTAGACCATTTAGAGTCACCAAAAAACCATAAGAAGGTCGTGTCTTGGGATTCCCTCATCCAAAGAAAAATTAAATCACTATCTTCGTGTTGAGATTCTGGCATGATATGGTGGAATCAAAACCCAAAACCCAAACCAGAGATCTCAAAATAAATAGATAATTAATGTTGAGATCACTAGAGGAAGAGTTTTACCCCAAATTTCTAGATTAAGGATCACACCTGGGGTTTGAATTCATCTTTGGTTATGGTATGGGTTTGTTATTTGGATTTTTATTCTAAGGAACTGGGTGTGACAAGTTTGAATTTTTGGGATGTTCTTCCATTATTTCTTTGGAATAGCTTTCCACCTTGGGTTTCCCATTAACTTTTTGGTGGATTTGGGTGTTTTTGGTTGAGAAAACCCTAGCGCACGATTAGCGCACAATTATAAATAACATTGTGCCCTACCTAGGTAACCATGAATAAGCTTTTAGGTGAGATAGTAGCTACTGTATGACTACTTCATGGTTAGTCAGACTATATGGGTTGCTAGTGAGGAAGGTATTTTTCTCTATAGAGGCAGTCACATGGTCACTATACGGGTGGAAAAATCATTTGGACTAATCTTGAGGCCTATCCAACTCCATAAAATCATTCTCTCTCTCCCTAATTTGTATACACTAAAACCTCTTTTCCCCCATTTGGCCTCCTCCGACCAAGTCGCCTCGCATGGGGGATTTTATCACCATTAATCCCCTCCAAGAGGTATTCATGGTTGTTTCTTGGAGATTCTCCACCTAAATCAAAAGGTTAGGGCCTCTTTCTCCTTATACATTACCTTATCTACCTTTTTCTATTCTTACCTAACCCTAATGGACATGTTGACTGATTTTTATTGGATAAGGCTCCTCAGGTTTTGGGTTTTTTGTCTTATTAGGGTTCCTTGAGGTTGGATCTCACCACCCAAGGTTGCGGTTGACGTGTGATTGAGATATTTCATCAGATTATGGAAGTTCTTCTTTATTTGAGGTAGGATCCCTTTACACATCTCCTTTAAAGATTATATTTTATTGATTTATTGATTTACAAACCACCCATTATTATCAAATAGTGATGTTTCCTGGTGAGAATTATTTTACCTTGTGGAATGATGTTTTTTGCTCAATTTCCTTAAATGTGTGAGGTTGATTTCATGGATTTTTCACACTAATTGGTTATTAAATTTGTTGTTCGGATTTTCTAAGTAGTCTGTGGCTCTTAAAGTCATGGTTTGGTTTTATAAATGATACCGAGTGACTCAAAATGATTATTGGGGTTTCCAAAAATGTATTTATAAGTTTTCTTGGTATAGAAAATGATTTTTGTAGAGTTTTTTAAACAATGTTTAATGTTTGGAATTATATGAGGCCCATTTGGAATTTTTATTAAATGGTTTTATTTGGAAAACCATCCTCAGGTTAGTCACTTTCCTAGTTGGTGGACTATGAGATGGGAGTGTCCCCTATATGGGACCTCCTTCGTGTGATAATAAATTTTGGGTAAAGGGACCACCCACTAGGTGGCCGGGTGGTGCTGGTATGTGTGATAGGTATGATGGAATGTGTTTATATGTATTTTTTCTCAATTTTATGTGGAAATTCCCTTTATTAACATAGCTTGGGAACCTAGTATATAAAAGATGAATTCTGAAAATGATTTCTACACTAGTAGGTAAGGTCCTAACCAGTGACCCATGGTAGGTTGATATAATTGGGTTTATTACTATAAAATTTGGCTCCTCAGTCTGTCTTGAGTTATAGTTGATGAGAAATTGGGAATTTAGATTTAATTATGTGGGGAATGATACCAGATATGGGTTCACATGAATTCATATATTTTGGTACTCCTTGGAGTTCCTATATTTTATTAGGGTCCTGTAATACTAGTATGGTTAGTTCCATTGCCCTCGTTGTGTAGAATCATGATACATGGGCTTGGTTTTAGTATTGTATTGATAAATTGAGAAATTATTGGTTTCTTAAAATGTTTCAATTAAGATGTTTTTTATGAACTAGTATTTTACCCATTTCATTTTCTTGAAAATTGAGCACTTATAATTTGGTTATCTTGGCCTCCTGCACCCCTTGAACCAAGTTATAAAGCATGAGGGAACTGGATTGTGGTTATGATTTGTTTAAACTAAAACTAAATATGTGTAAAAAATATCTCTATACATTTTATTTCAATAAATTTAATCAATTTTTCTTTATTTAAAGGATGTGAATTTGGATTATAATTATTTGGGCCTATTTATTGAGTTTTTATACTCACGCCTATAGTGTTTTCTTATTTATAGTTTCTGCTGTAGGTTCTAGATTTAGTTGAATTACCTTGGGAGATAGTTGGTTGTGGATTTGAGAGTGACCCTCGGGGTCACACGGAGGTTTCATGGTTTTCTTTTTCAGTTTGGTTGTTCTCGTTTTGTGTGTCGTTCAGTTTCATGTTACTTTAGTAATAAATGTAATGAATGCAGTGTTTGGAAATCATAATTGAGTTTTGTTTTCTCCTTTATTTATTTGGTTTACTTGTTTATTTTATTGGAAGAACCAGTTCCATTGTCTCCTATAATGACCTTAGAACTTGTCGCCAACTAGGGAGGATCGGGAATGCCTCTCAGGCCTTGCCACAAATTGACTCAGGTGACCGGTTCCGGGTCATCCTCAGTTAGTTCATGTCGAAATGGTATTATAGTATTTCTTATATTTTGAGGACCTTGATTTTTAGAGTAACCATTATTATTTGGGGATGTCAAGTTAGACAAAGTTTGATTTTTGGGGCTTGAGGTATAGCAACATGGAGGAAATCATGAACCCTTTTTCATTCTGATCCTTGGTTTTCCATGGGATGTCTTGGCTTGTTTGTGTACTTTGGTTCCTGTGGATATTTTGGTGTTGGAAAATAAAGAGGGTGATGGAAAAGTGGTCATTATTAGCTCTCATGGCCTAGAGAGCCTTGTGGAGCAGGGGACATGGTTTCAAAGAAATCCTTGTGATATTGGTGTGATTGGAATATGACAGCCAACCATATCAACAACTAATAAATGGATCCATTTTTACCATTTTTGAATCATTTGGATCTTCTTTAATTCAAAAAATTGTTTTTGAAATGTTTTTTGGAATTGTAAAAAGATGAATTTAAAATTTCAATTAATTTTCTTTGGTAAGTGGAAAATGGATTTTCATGACTTATTTTAAAGAAAGGTATGGAAAATTGGGTTTTCATGAAATGAAACTTTGGGTAAAATAAGAATTGATTAATTGGTTGAGTTGGACTACTGAAAGAGTTTTCAAAATCTAGAAAATTGGTATTTGAAAAATATTTTTTATTGGATGAGGTATTTTGAAAATAAAAATGCAGAATTTAGATTTTTATTTGATTAGGTGGTTAATGAAACTTTGGAATGCATTAAATTTTTTTGAGATCAGTAAAATGTTTTTAGTTTGATGTGTAAAGATTGGAAATGGGGTTTCAATTTAATGGTAAAAATTATTCAAGAAATTTTTTTTGAGTATCAAATTGGGTTTTGGGTTTTCTGGTTTGTTGTTTTAGAAAGAGAATTAGTGGGATTTTAAAATGATGTATGAGTTTAATGTTATTCCTTGAATGGTGTTTTTGACCTTTGGTGTTTTTTTTGTGTGACTAAATACATAGATACGTATAAGAAAGTGAATGGGTCCACTGTGTGGCATAAGAATATGTTTGGGTGAGGCCCATGGGATTCTATTGGTAGGTGTATAATCATTTAATCTTGTTTTATTTTTAAAGAGTGTTATTTTATTAATGTGATGTTTTGATAACATGTAATGGTGGGGTGATTCCTTTGTGTTTTGGGATGTTGTTTCTATTGTGATGTTTGAGATAGATGATCCATGTTGTTTGATTTGTTTGTATTTAGTTCCTTGTTTACTTATTTATTGGTGTCTAGACCCACAAAGATTTGATAAATACCCAAGGTGCAGCTTTGGGTAGAGCATCATTGGAAAACAATCCAGTTGATTGAACTATAGACTACATTCATTAATTTTTGAAGTTGAATCCTCCCCTCTTTTTTGGTCATGAAGATCCTATTGAGACTATGGGGTGGATAGATAGGATTGATATAGACATAAATTTCCTTGAGTTTCATAAATTATTAAAGTTAATGTTTGTTACCTTTATGCTACAAACGTCCAACCTATAAATGGTGGAATTCTGTGTCTCGAAGAAAACCTTTGAATTATATTTATTTTGAGTTCATTATGTCTTTGTTCATCCAAAAGTATTTTTTTGAGGTGACGAAGGTGGGGAAGAATATGGAGTTGTGAAGTCTTCAGCAATGTGTTGGATCATTGTTGGATTTCTATACTCACTTCCTAAAGATAATTCTATATGATCTAGGGTATGTTTTCGATGATCTCATGAAGGCTCGACATTTCAAGCTCGAGCTTTATCCTGAGTTATAGTCGATGGAGGAAGAGATTAACTTTACCAATTTTTCTGATGTGATGACGAAAGATTATTATGTTGAAGCTATTCTAGCAGGAGGGCTCGAGATGTTTAATCTTCCCATGGTTCCTGAAAATGGTGAAGGAGATTCCAGTGAGAATAATGGGAAGCATCTTGATGCTGGTTGTGCTGGTAGGGGAATTAAGAGGCCTTTATAACTGTCATCAAACTCTATAGGGTGAAATTTCATTATGTGTCACCAGTGTGGTAATAGTGGCCATAAGAGGACATTGAGACCAAGTGATCCAAAAAACCTTCCACACATGTGGATGCTTGGGGAACGTGAATTGGTTCTATTGGGGTGGCACACAGAATAACTTTTAATCCATACCCATCCTTTTGATGGTCATCCTAGCTTGTTTTCATGAGTAAAGTGATTTTTGTGGATTAGTTTTGGGACTCTCTCTTTCTCTATGGATTTAATAGTCATGTCTGGTGATGTTCTGTGGTGTTTCTTTGTCTTCTAATTATAATAATGGTTGTCTTCAAACCTTTATAATTTTTATTGTAATGGATGTGTGTTTTGTGGTGTTTTGGTCCATGTGTTATGTTCAAGAGTTTCTAATTCTTGACTGAGAGGAAAGAGATGATTCAATAATCTAGTCTCCATCCATAGGTCCCTATGTGAAGATGATTCACAGTTAGGAGAACCCCAGTGATGGTGTGAAAGGACTTGATTTAATCTCTATCCTTAGCATGGATGATGGGGGGAAGTTCATGCCTATAGTGTAGCTATATTGGTTTTAATGGATCCGTTCTGAGGAAAATATTGTGGAAACCATGTTCCCATGTTGTGACTCATTTAGCTGTACAAGTTTTCCCTTGGTTATAGAGAGGTGTAGTTGTTTTGTCTCGTTCTCTAAAAATATTCATGGTTGTGTCCCTAACATTGTTTTGGGGGGTTCTGTGTCCTTATGAAAGGTAATCCAGTTGGAATAATCTTTTTAGTCCTTATGGTGGAGAGACCCATCGCACGTCTCATTGAAATTATTCCATAATGAAGGAAGTGTTAACCTGTTTCTTAAGATTGGGAGTAAGTTTGGGCCTCCCACTTTTTGGAAATTCAGTTTATTTCAAGTGTTGCTTTGATTCTATGTGTGGGATTTATGATCGTGTATCCCATGTTAGTATCCATGGTTTGTTTTGCGTATTGGTTTAGTGACCGGTGATGTCGTATTGAATTATTGGAATGAGAGTGTTCCATTGGTTTTGTTTAAGTATGGTTATAAAGGTATTCATTGGAGGTGGTTGAAGAATAGTGGTTTGTTTTGGGTGGACAATTTGAGTTCCTCTTGTTGATGTTGAGGTGTTCCGATTATAGGGTTTGTTCGAGCATCATGAATGTTATATTTCCTTTGGACCGATCAACTAGAGGTGTTTAAAACTTTTGGGGTGGGTGGAACTTACTGGGGAGTCCATTTCGTTCTCCAAATTTATTCTTGTTAGTGTTTTCTCGCTGGTGGAGTTTTGTGATCTCTTCTTCTGGGATTTTTTAGGAATATCCTTGTGTTGTAAAGGATTATTGGTTACTACTTTTTCATTAAGCCATGGGTTGGATTTCTAGTGAAAAAAATTGTTATGGTGGGGAGAATTGCCACACACGGGTTTTGAATTCATCTTTGGTTATGGTTCGAGTTTGGTATTCAGATTTTCTCTCGAGAACCAGGTGTTACGAGCTTGAATTTTTGGGATGTTCTTCCATTCATTATTTTGTCTTGATTTCCCCTGGGAGTTTCCCCATGAGTTTTTGATGGAATTGGGTGTAACACCCTAATATTTCAATGTACGTTATTTCTTCAAAGTAATTCAATAACTTTCACTACATGCAACACCAAGTTCAAACGTACCACAACATACCAAACTAGCTGTTCAAAAGAGGTTATGAATAGTAATAACTGAATTTTGAACTATATATAATCCTTCTAATTTTAGAATCCATATTATGAGTTTCTTAGACAAAATTTAAGAACTTATTCATTTTTTTATATAAAATAAGTATTTTTCAAAAAATGCACTTTTACCGCCTTTTAATGGTGAACCCTTTTCAAGTCCAATATTTGAAACTTTTATATATTCAATTTGATAGAATAAACTTCTTCTTTAGAATCAGTACATAATAATTTAGATTCAATAAATTTTTGGTGTATTTCTGATAACTTTCATATTAGGGTGAATGGTGAAAAATACTATATTTTTGCTGAAAAAAACTTTTTTAATCAAAATAATTTATATTGTTAAATTATACATTTTAATGGTTTGGAAGTATAAGTAGATTATATTTTTACCATTTAATTCAATTCTGGTCATTGTATGTAATTTCACTTTGAAATTGGACATAAACAAGTGTTTATCTTTTGATAGTTATTATTTCTTAAAAATAAGCCTTTTGGTTTTGACGACAGGAATTAATTTTAAATTAATAAATTCAACTTCTATGTTTTGAATTTTGTAAAATATTCTTCATTTTTGAATTTGGAATATCATAATTATCTTAGGGTGAGTTTTTTCTATTTTTCTGAAAACTTTCCATTTTTGATGAATAGTGAAAAACACTGAGCTATTGTTTAAAACTGAATTTTTATTTAAATAATTATTTATTTTATTTAAATTTATTTTAGGTCAAAATATTTACATATTACCTATATATGTTCAATTTAATTCATTGGTGTCATTTTATAAATGTTTAGATATATAAAAAATTTATTTAAATTTTACCGTCTTTTACCCACCTCCTAAGAGCATTTGAAAATTTACATAAAACATAATTTTACCACTTCTATGAGTTGAATTTAAAAAACCTGAGAGAAAAATTTAATATCATGGAGTAAAATTTGGTTCAATAAGATAAAAATAATTTTTGGCGAATAGTAACTTTTTTCTTTTAGTTACCATGGTTAAAAGTAAATAGGGTAATTAAGGAAACAATGATGTTATTATTACCCTAAAAGATGTCCTAAATCTATTGGATAACTTTAATTCGACCAAAAACAACCTTATAAATAAAATATGACAATTTAGGTCCACTTGAATTATATTAATAAATTTATTATTATTTTATTTAAAGAAGAGTTAAAAAGAGTTAAAATCAATGTTTAATAAATAAAAAAAATTAATATAGGGTTATACATAAGATAAATTCGACTATAAATATTCATTAGAAATATAAAAAGATTTCATACATAATGGTATATTATTTATAATTTTTATAGATTAAATAACTAAATTTATTAATGACACAATGATGATGATGTAATTACCTTATTAATAAAAAAATCAAATAAATGGTATTATAAATATTAAAATAAAAATAATTTCAAAGTTTTTATGACATCCACGAATTTTGTAGGTGAATATTTCATGTTTGGATTGATTCAATGTATTTTTATGAAGTAATCATGACGTTATTATTTTAACAAAAAACAAATACCAAATAGTGTCAAAATTGACATAAAATAGTTTTTAAAAAACATATTATACTATTAATTGATATAATGGTCATAAAAATAAAAGGTAAGGCAAAAAGACTTATATAATAATATATATGACATTATGGAACCAATTGGGGTTCTATTGGTAGTATATTGTATGTTTATTAACCATATAGTGTAAGAATACAAGAAGACACGGTACAAGTTAAATTATTTAACTTAGAGTTAAATCTAAATGATAATGTTAAATGGTAACCTAAACTTGTCTAAAACCTATTGGTTGAGAGTATTTAGACCCAGCCCCACCCTAACCTCGATATAAGTCACTTTGGATCCATTATAAACCTAATATAAATTTATTATAAAATAATATTTTAAGTTTTTCCAACGGTGCCCCTCACCCCTCTTATAAAAGGGAACTTCCCCTTATCTAAAATTCACACCTCCAAATCCATTTGGCTTGTCCAAATCCTACCCAAATATCCTCCCAACTATCCTAAATTCATTCTAGAGGCCTTCCTTTTCTCAGAAAGCCAACCTATGGAGCCATTTTGATCAAATTAAAAGGAAGAACCCGAAGAAGAGGTAATGATTTCACCACACTCTTTCATGTTCTCTTATTCTTCCACATACTCTTTCTTTGTTGTTTGCATTATAAAACAATAACTCTAGTGTCCTAAATATAATTTTATTTTATAATAAATATGAAACAACTATATTAATTATTCTATCCATCATATGTATGATAATATCACCATGCGTGCGTACGTAAGGCTTACCGTCTCCACGCCGTGGTGTAATTTGTTACTCAAAACTATGCTATTTGGAGGGATATAATGATGGGTAATATGTATATAAATTATTAAAATAACATGGTAATGTCTCTGTAAAATTAATATACCATACAATTCCACACCTGTAATGAAATGATATTGTCGCTCGTGCGTACGTACGGATTTCAGTCTCCACAACGCGATGAGATTCACTTCCACGTTCACCGTTCATCGACAATTATAAAAATATATATTACTAATAAGTATGTAATATATAACATAATAATGACATTGTAGATATATATATTTATATATATATATATGTACATACATATATCTTATTCACTTAGTTTTGTTCAATACGATATGAAAACGGAAACATCGTTTATGCTTACGTACGGACAACCATCTCCATAAATGGTGTTTTTTCATTTCAAATATATGTCTAATATATATATTTATATTCTAAATATATATGATTTATAAATCATGTTTTATATCCTGGAAGTATTTAAATCTTGATCTAAGTGATACAATCAAGAGTAACAAGTTAAAACACACACGATAAAGAAAGCATTTGTTACCCGAAATGTTAATTTAACATGAAAATTATTATTAAATGGGTAGTATAAAGTCATTAATGAATCATGTATGATATCATAAAAATTAATATGGTTCTGGTATACTTTAATAACATACTACTATCTTCATATAGGTGGTTAAACGTACCCTTGACTAAAGTAATATTCAAGGTAAGGGGTTTTCATCTCACTCCTTATTCTCGTGAGATTTATGCCATATTGCCACTATTACCTATTGGGTGGTGTATGCACTTCCCATAATTGTTTTCTTTATGTAATACACTTTAATCTATGTGTATTTACATATTCATTGTATGATACCTTTTTCATGGGGTGTATGTTTCCTAAGTTACCAAATTGGTAATGGTTAATTTCCCAATGTCTTTATTGTCCGAGGTTGTTTTTACATACGTATCTACTAGGACATATTTATTGTCCTTTTCCATGTTTCATAAAATAGTTTTCAAAGTGATTATTTTAAGGGAATTTTTACTAAAACAACATTTTAAATGTTTTAATGATTTATTCTTCTAAACCATTATCATTAATGTCCATGTTTTCAAAATGGTTTTGAGGATTTATTTAAATAGACATGAATGTTTTAAAATATTAATTACTTTCAATAGTTTCAAAGTGGTATGGGACACTTTGATTCAAAAATTTATTTAAATGTCTTCCTTTTTAAATTGTTTTACTTTTAAATGTTTTCATGAAAAATGGATATTTCTCTTAAATAGTTTTAGAAATATTTTTCATCTATGTCAAAATCCATTAATGTATTGTAAACTTGTTTAGAGTTGATTTATTATAATACAATATTTCATATTGAATTGAATGAGTTATGATATGTTTGACTTTGGATGTTCTATTTTTATACTATTCATGGTTTATGGTTAAAGTATTGACTTTTCTTATGCTATTTCTAATATGAATGTTTATGTTATGTTTCAACATTTTCATATGAAAAATGCATTGGACATAATAAGTGACAAGTACAGTGCACTATAGCTCCTCGATGAATTGGTAGGTCTCATGAGAAAACTAAACGTGGAATTGGATGAGGCCTTTCCCAATTTGAGATATTGTTTTGGCTGAGTCCTTAATCATTTTTAGATGTCTTGGCTGAGGCCTTGAAAAAATGTTTCAAAATGTCCAGCATTATACATTCCCTTATTATGAAAATAATATTGATGGTTCATGTTGTCATTCGACTAGTAGAATACCCATGATTATGTTTTATTATGGCATTATTTACTCAGTTCATATTCCTGCCCTAAAAGTATTCATGTTTATTATTGGTAAAGGCTTGTGGTTTCAATTATTCACCATGAATAATATTTATGTTATATTAAATTGTATTGCTTACCCTTACTGAGCGTTTGAGCTCACCAATTTCATATGATTCATTTTCCCAGGATATAAAGATGTCATTTATGAGTGACTTGCAGGAATTATCTATGAGGCTTGGATGTTTCTAATGGAATAAATTCGTGTCGTATTTATTTTCATGTTGTAAAGTTGATCTTATGTATGAATCTTGTTTCCAATAATACTAAACTGATCTGTCTTTCGAGACATGATTTCCTTGTGATCATGACAATGTTATGTAATAATACACCGACTCTGGGTAACTAGGGTTGGGGGGTTACATTGGGTGTTTTTTGGTGAGCATACCCTGGCCCATGATTATTTCATTGTTAGTGATAATAATGTTCCATGACATAGGTAACAATGTGGAATATCTTGGGTGAGATAGTAGCTAAAACACAACTACCACATGACTAGTCAGACCATGCCAGTTGCCCGTGCGATAGGTCTACTTCTAAATAGAGGCAGTCGCACGACCACCACAAGGATTGAAAAATTGTGTGACCTATCAAGGTAATTAAAATCACTTTCTATCTCCCAGATTTTCTATATCATAAACCACTCATTTCCCCCCATTCATCCTTCTCCAACCTAGGCTCCTCCCATGGGGGATTTTGGCACCTTCAGGTACCTTCAAGAGGGATCCATGGGGGTTTCTTGGTGATACTCCACCTGAATCAAAATGTTTGGGCCTCTTTCTACTTATCCAGTGTTTTATCTCCCTTTTCATCTTCTTCCATATCCCTATTGTCTATGTTGGATGATTTTTCATGGATACAGTTGTTCGGTTTTGGGGGTTTTTTCCTCTAAGGATTCCTTGAGGTTGGATCTATCCTCCCTTAGGAGCGGTTGAGGTGTGATTATGATTTTACACAAGATTATGGAAGTTCTTCATCATTTGAGGTAGAATCCTTTTGAAACTCTCTTTTAAAGTTGATATTTCCTTGATTTCTTGATTTACACACCTTCCTTAATTACTAAATAGTTATGTTTCATGATTATAATTATTGTTACTTATGAAATGTTTTTTTGATTAATTACAATGAATGTATTATGTGGATTTAAAGGCTTTTTTACACCAAGTAATTCTTAAATTACCTAGTTGGATTTTCTATATAGTATTTTTTCTTAAATGTATGATTTTATTTTATAAATTATATTCTATTACTGAAAATGGTGATTGGTGTTTCCAAAATTATATTTCTAAGTTTTTTTAATATAGTAAGTGATTTTTGAAGAGTGGTTTATAATAGGTTTAATGTGTGGAAATGATATGAGACCCTTTTGGAATTTTTATTAAATGGTTTTATTTGGAAACCCCTCCTAAGGGTAATTCACTTTCCTAGTTGGCTCACTATGATATAGGAGTGTCCTCAGTATGGGAACTCCCTTATGTGATAATTTCTTATAGGAATGGGACCACCCACAGGGTCACCGAGGTGGTGACGGTTTGTGGGATATGTATGATGGCATGTTTATATATGGCTTGTTGATTGATTTTTTATGGTACACCAATTTACGAATATATCACGAGATCCTATCATAGAAAAGTGGAATTCTGAGAATGATTGCTTCATTGGTATGTCACATCCTGACCAGTAGACCATAGTAGGTGGATATAATTGGGTTTATTACTATGTAATTTGGCCCCTAAGTCTGTCTTGAGTTAGGGTGGCTGGGAATTTGGGCATTTTGATTTCATACTATCTGGAATGATACCGGGGATGGGGTAACATGTATTAGTATGTTCTAGTTCTCATATGAGTTCCTAGGTTTTCTCAAGCTCCTTCGATACTAGTATGGTTAGTTCTATTTCCCTTGTTGGGTGGAATCATGATCATTGTGATTTTTTTTGGTATTGTGTTGATAAATTGAGAAAGTGTGGGTTGTTTAATTTTTTTGAAATTAGATGGTTTGAAAAAAATATTATTTCCCCCTTTTTCATTTTTGTGAAAAATGAGCACATCCTATTTGGTTCTCTTGTCCTCCTTCTCCCATTGAATGTTGTTATAAATCATGAGGGCAATGGATCTTGATTGTGATTTGTTTACTCTAAAATTTAAATTGTGAAAAATTATCTTTATAAATTTTATTTCATGCGAGTTAAAAAATGTTTCATTATTTAATGAATGTGTACCAGGAATAACATTAATTGGTCATACCTATTGAGTTTTAATACTCATGCCTATAGTCTTTTCTTATTTTTAGTTAATACTGTATGTTCTAGATTTGGAATTATTGCCTTGGGAAATAGTTGTTTGTGGATTGGAGAGTGAACTTTAGGGTAACACATATGTGTCTTGGGTTTTCGGTGCAGTTTGGTTATTCTAGTTTTGTTTGTGGTTCAGTTTGATGTTTCTTTATTTATAAATGTAAATAATGTAAATTTTGGAAATCATAATTGAGTTTTTTGCTCCTTTTTATATTTAGTTTCCTTGTTTATTTTATTGGGATAATCCATTACCATTTTCTCTTATGATTACCATGGTGCTTATCACTAGCCTAGGTGGATCGGGCATGCCTCTTGGTCCTGGCCACAGATTGGCTCGTGTGACCGATTCAGGGTCGACCCGGGTTGGTTTGTGAAAAAATGTTATCTGAGAGGATATTTTTCTATTTAGGAACTTTTTTTAGAGTTACCATATTTATTTGGGGAAGAAAGGGTAGAAGGAGTAGGATTTTTAGGGCTTGAGGTATAGTAACATGGAGGAAATTGTGGACCGTTGCTCATTCTGAACTTTAGGTTACCGTTGGATGTCCGAGCTTGTTGGTGTCCTTTGGTTCTTGTGGATTTTTTGGTGTTTGGAAATGAAGAGGGGGTTGGGAAATTGGTTTCCATGAGCTCACAGGGCATGAAAATCCACGTGGAGCTAGAAACATGGTCCTGAAGAACTCCTTCTGATAGTGGTGTAAATTTTATATGACTTCCAACCATATGGACAAGTCACCCATCGACCCTATTTACCCTTTGTGAATCATTTGGTTGTTCCCTAATTAAGGAAATTATTTTGAAAAGTTCTATGTTAGAGTTTAAAAAAGATGAATTTAAAACGGTAATGTCTTTGCTTGGGTAAGTGGAAAATTGTAACGACCCATTGTTTTATCAATGGAATTCCATTATTATAATTATTCCTTATTGTATAATCACATTAGGTAACACAATGAAATATCATGATACTAAATACTGTTTGACCATTAAACAAAAATTTTCCACTTCTATGACTTGAATTTTGGAAAACCTACATACACAGTTGCGTTCAAGATGAATATTGGGGTATGATGGAACAAGCATAATTTTTGGTGAATAGTAACCTACCCTTATGAATAGTGACCTACCCTTATGAATAGTAATATGACCTTTATTAATAATAAATATTACAACAGATTCGTAACCTCACCCTTGAATGTATAAATAAAATTTATGTGTCTTATAAGTGATAATATGACCATAGTAAAAGTATCGGTATTTTTTTAAGTGATAAATAATTAATTTCAATTGAATAATTAATTTAAAAGATAGTGCATTTTCCTAAAATGTTATAATAAATTTAAAAATTTATATCTTATTGATTTATTATAATTTTATATGAGGTTATGTAGTTTTTTAAAGCATTATAAAATCAGTTATAGTATTAAAATCAATATTTTTCAATTAAATTTTTATTTTCATTAAAAATTAAATTATTCATATTTAAAAAATTATTTTTGAAAAATGAATTTCATTTTTGGATTCTACACATCAAAAAATGTTAAGGGTTTTTTTTGTATTTTTCTGAAATACTTTAATTTTTGATGAATAGTGAAATAGGATAATTTACAATAGAAGCTAAATACATTAATTATTGAGTCATGGGTGATGTTCTGATGAATTAAGAACTATTGTTTCCAACTCACATGCACATAATAATATTTTTTTGTTGATTCATCACCATTTATTGTCTTATAAAATAATAATAAACTAATGATTAAAATATTAAGAAAACCGGCCTCATATACACTATAAAACCCCCAACACTCCCCTCTTCTTTTCACTTCTCTCATGCCATGTCACTTGCCTAAATTCCAACCCAATATCTCCCCAAGCTCCTACCCCTCATCCAACAGACCTTGGTCTCCTCAAGAAGACCAAATATTCTCCCCTTAAGAGGCTCTCAAAGAAGATTAATTCAAGAGGTAAATTCCTTTTTTAAATTCTTTTACTTTCCTTTCAAGTTCCTTTGTTTTCTTTTCTATCCTTAACTCTACTCATCAAAATGTTACAAAAACTCCAGAACCATATATGTACTGGAATTTGTTTTATGATAATGTAATATTTTATTATCATCTCACCTTTACCATTCATCTATACTAGTAGTAAAAACACTATCCGAGAGGTGTCAATTTACGACATTAAAGGAAAATAGATTTTCAATTTCCATAACCATATTCAATTTTGTTCATGAAACCATTCATACGGTTGAATGATAATATAATATATGTATTATATCTCATCTATGGTTTTGGAATCTTTTTTTCACTTGTTTTTTATTTATAAAACAAAATGTGTTTGTTGTGATCAAAAGCCGCCAATTAACCGAAAAGGTTATCACACAAGTTTTATATAATAATTCATATTCAATCAAAGTAACCAAATTAAATTTATAACCATTTGACCTTCTATATGATCAATAATATAACTCTAATTATAGACAATAATCTTCATTTTACCTGATTATCAGTTCATGTATATAAGTAAATTGATCATAAAACAAATAGACCCAAACAAAAAGGTTAGGAATGAACTCAAAAAGGTTATAATAAATCAATTACATGTAAAATAGCTTCGGTAATTATTAATTAATGAACCTAATTTGATTATTAATTTCATTAATATCAAGTGGAGAACACCATCAGACTTATGGTAAGGGATTCTACCCGAACTTCTAGTATTCCTCCGGGTTATTCTTATAGTCTTTTTAACCAAATGAAATCATATATTCTATTTATGTACACTGTAAAATTACTATTTATATATCCAAACTCATCTATAAATATCCATTAATAATTATCTTTCATGGATATACATGCTTTTCTGTGATTCCCTCCTCAATTCTTCTTAATAAGCATACCTGTTTTGAGGGAACTTCTAGAATTGTTTACCAAATTTCAAGTGCACCCTACCATCTATTTTAATCCACCATTGTTTTTATAAAATCTGTCTTTATATTAAGAATATTTTCCTGTTTCACTTCAGGTTTTATATAAAATATTAATCCCTTTTTTATTTTTTACAATCTTTAGTATTTTCATTAAAACCGCAGTATAATTTTTTAATGCTAACATTTCTTAAATACTCTTTTAACATGTTATCACTTTTGTTTGAAATCACATATCATTATATATGCCTATATATGTTCTAATTCCTTTCCTTCATGGATACCTTTATGATATTCTCATAAAATTTTTCTTTATGACATGATTATGATACCCATTTCATTTCAGGGGTTCCTTGATGTTTATATTTGATAGATTATGTATGATTTATTATGTGTAAAGAATAATCATGAAAATGTTAATATGGGTGCACCCTGATAGAACTAAAATTCATTGGGTAAATTTGAGTCTCATGAGACGTTATGTGCAATGGTCATGGCGGTTTTCTATGACTTGTGCTACCATGTGCAACGGTCTTGGTGTTTTGCCTTGACTTGTGCTACTAGGTGCAACGGTCTTGGTGGTTAACCTTGACTTGTGGTCCTCTAAGTGAACTAATCCTTGACTCATGATAAATTCATGTTTTATATGTCTTCCACAATACTATGATTCCAAGATAATATGATCCCATGTTATACATGTTATGGTTCTATATGTTAAATTATTTTATATTACTTTTTATTTAATTAGGTCATGCTTCCTAACCAATGTACAAATTATTTTCTCACGACCCGTCCTCGGGGCCCATGCCGTGACTACCCCAAACCTGCCTTCAATAGGCCAGGGGCTGGAGACTAGCACCAAAGGCGTAAATCCCGATAAAAATGGAAGGATTTGCCTTTATATAAGTAAAAAAACACAACAGAGTACGCAAGTGATGTAAGAACTAAGTAAAACTGAGTACAAAAGTAAGTGCTGAAAAGTAAATGATCCAGTATACAATGCAAACTGAAAGTATAGTACAACTGAAAAGAAAAGTACAATAGCAGTAATTTAAAGTAGCAACCACTGAGTCGTCCTTCAGAAATCCCACCTGAAGGGTGGGTACATATGGTATCCTCGGCACTACAGGTCTGTCCGTCCGCTCCGTGTATGCCCCACTAGTGGGTCCACCTCCAGGTATCGTCCAGCTCCACAAGACACCTCCATGACCAGTGCTATCCGTCGTCTGCATCCAACACAACGTAGTGCGGGCATAGCCCGTGCAAGGGTGAGTATAAGATACTCAGTAGGGACCCCGAGTCCCCCTAAGGTCTCCCAAAATCCACTAAGGATAAGCCACAAAGGAAAGATACAAACAATAAGTATCAACCAACTCCACTTAGGTATATACCCATACATATACCTAAGTCATCAATCTTAGTTCGACTCCAACTTCCGTGCCCAAGAACAATCCGGTCCACATAGGAAAGAATTCAATCACATCAATGATAATGATTTAAAGACAAACTCAACTCACACATGTATACTACTCACAAAGAGGGGTAGAGATGATTTGATGTAGCCTCTGAATCATCTCCTCTACCGAACCTACGTGAGATCCAAGTACAGAAGTCGTCACTGCAGAACCCACACATGATCCAAGTATAGTAACCATCGCTACCGAACCTGCGTAGGATCTAATTACAGTCGTCATTGCTGTCAACCCCACGGAGGATCCAAGTACAGTCGTCCTCGCTGCCAAACCCACGTAGGATCCAAGTACAATCATCATCGTTGTCGAACCCACGGAGGATTCCAGAATGGTAGTCGTCACAGTGGCAGCTAGCTCTAGGGTTCCCGCACACAATGTACTCGATTCTGGGAGAGTCCGCTCCTCGAGTAAATTGGTCGATACATCAACCATGACGAAGTATTGAGTTGATGTATCTCGAAGTTCTGCCTCGTCAAAAGAAACCCAAAGCGACAGACGGCGTGCCAAATGGAGGCCCGCTCTGAGAGATATTGGCTTTTCTGTTCTAGGGGCCCGGTTGGAAATATAGTCATTCCAAACTCAGACATTTACAAAACTTGTCCAAAACTCACTTAGAGTATCGCAAAAGGACTGCCTCGTCAATAGGGTCTTAGGGTCGCAGACGGCGCGTCGTTCGGACGCACGGTCTTTATGATATTCACCTGTATGTGAATAACGGGCCCAACCCATTAAGCCCTGTGGGCTGGTGGGTCAGGCCACCCAGTTTTGGGGGGTCTGGCTCGGTAGGGGTGTCAGACTGTCCCTGAGATTCACGTGGCCCGGTTTGAGGGGCGCGGCCCGGCCTAAAGAGGGCGCGACCCGGTCCGAAGTGGTGTGACCCGGTGGGGCGCGACCCGGTTGGGAGCAGCACGGCTGGCTCGGCCATCTGGCCGAGCAGTTTGAGGGGGGGGGGGGGGTGTCTGAATCAGCGGCGCCACCCTCCCTAACTGGCCTGCTAGTGCCGGACAACCTTCTAGCGCAAGAGGTCCGCTCGGGCGGGCCGTGGGTTCTCCAGCGCGGTTCCCTCCTGGCATCGCAGCTCTCCTTCGCCTGGTCGGCCGACGGGCCAGCCGGATCTTCCACTGAAGTGGTCTGCCATTTGTGGGCCACGGTTCCCGCAGCGCGGTGCCGTGGGGCGCTGTGGTTCCTTCATTTGGCCTGGTCTTCTTCGTCGGTCAAGTGGCTCGTGTTTGCAGGCCGAGATTCTTCCACATGAGGTCGGTGCACAACCGCTACCTTCGAACGTCGCAGCTTCCTGATTCCAAATATGACAAGAAACGACGGAGGGTCATCGGGCCGTGTTTGTTCGGTCAGCGCCCTCCATTTTAGGCGGTAAAAATTGGCCAACTTTGTCACATGATTATAACAAGAACAAGGGAGAAATTTATTTAAAATAAATTAAGCTACCCCCTACATCGAAAAAGACTCGCGGTAGTCGAGTGTCGTGGATGACGGTGTCGAATCCGTCATCATCAGAGTGTACCTAAAGAAGTGGCATCACCCTTCTTGTCGTGGAGAAAATAATATAAGGTGCATAATCATTGGAGAGTTCCCCGTGGTGGTGTCTCCTTCCTTGATGTAGAGTAAGAATAGAATTCGAGAACCAAGGAGCGTTATTCGTTAGATAAGAAAACCGTTCTTCGTTTGAGGAAATGAATACTTCTCTCCCTTTTCTCAAGAGCTCTCACCCCAAAGCTTTTCCAACACAATAAATCTCCCAAAAAAATATTAGGCTTGGATAATATTTTATTAACACATCCCATTCAAAATTACAATCACTTAATTATTTAAATGAAGAGTTGTTTAATTAATTAAGAGATGGGTTGGAAAGAATTAATTAAGAGATGGGTTGGAAAGAATTAATGGAGGGAGGGGAAGGTGGAGAGTTTACACAAATTAAAAGGAGTTACAAATTAAAGAAGGGAAGGTTTAAGGGAGTTTAAGGAAGATGAATGGTTGGGGCTCATGTGGGGCCCACCCCACAAATATAAACATGTGGGAAGTTGGGTGGATGTGGGACCCACCATTAACTTCCCATGGGAGGAATTAACCTCCATAGATACATAAAATTGTTCTAAAAATTTTATTTATCTTTTTAATTAAAAAAAAATTTTAACTTCAAACCTGCATAAAACACAACTGCAGTAAAGGTGCCCTTATGAAATTATCGGTGCTGTGAGTTCATCGGTGCCCTCAAATTTTAATTCTGAGCACCAGTTCAAAAGATAGAAAAACTCGCTCATTCGTTCACTGAACGTACCCGAGCTAAACATTGGAAATTGATTCTTGGCACACTGGGCCTCAGAATCAAGTTCCGTCAGAAGCCACAGACTCATAAAATTCCAAATAAAAAAATCCTTGAAAATTAAAGTCTTTACATTACTCCCACCTCAGGGGTTTACATCCCCATAAGGCTACAACAAAAACTAGGGGAACAAATGAGGGTACTGAGCACATATTTGATCCTCCCTCTCCAATGTGCTATCCTGGAGGTTCCCATGCTGCCAACGAATGTGCACTAGAGGAATCGACCGTCCATGTAGGACCTGCTCCCGTCGATCCTCGATCTCCACTGGGATGTCTGCAAAAGTTGCCCCGTCATCGATGTCCAGGTCCCCGTGATCGATGATGTGATATGGGCCGTGTACATATCTCCTCAGCTGAGATATGTGGAAAATGTCGTGCACTCGGTGCAACTGAGTTGGAAGGGACAAGCGCTAATCCACCTCGCCTACTCTACTGAGGACCTGGAAAGTCCCAATGAAGAGGGGAGATAACTTGTCGCCCCGACCAAATCTCCGTAATCCACATCAAGGTGAGACCCGTAAGAAAACATGGTTTCCATCCTCGAACTCCAGTGGTCCCCGTCTCCTATCAGCATAGGACTTCAGTCTGCTCTGTGCAGTCCTCATCCACTTCTGGATGATCTCCTCCTTCTCTATCATAGCCTAAACCATCTCTGGTCCTATATGTGCTGACTCCCCAAGGTCAGTTCAGCACAGAGGTGATCTGAATGGTCGGCCGTACAGTGCGTCGTAAGGTTCCATCCCGATTGTGGAGTGGTATCTGTTGTTGTAAAAAAAACTCCACCAAGGGTAGGTGATCCTCCCAGCTACGACCAAAGTCAAGGACACTCGCAAGTACCATATCCTCAAGAGTCTGAATGGTTCTCTCTGTCTGGCCATCCATTTGAGGATGAAAGGTAGTGCTAAGGCGTAGCTGCATCCCAAAAGCCTCCTATAACCCCTTATAAAGCTGGGAAGTAAAGTGAGCGTCTCGATCAGAGACGACAAACGATGGCACACCATGAAGCCGTATGATATCCTGAATATAGAGGTGTCCCAAACTCTCTACTGATCCCTTCTCTTTGATCGGAAGGAAGTGGGCCGACATGGTGAGTCAGTCTACAATCACCCAAATGGAGTCGTTTCCTCTAGAAGTACGTGGAATCCCCATCATGAAATCCAGGATATCCTGTCCCACGTCCACTTCAGATCCTCTAAGGGATGTACCAAGCCTTCGGGTACCTGTTTCTCTGCCTTCACTTGCTACCAAGTGAGGCATCATGAAATGAATTCTGCTACAACCTTCATCATACCCGGCCACCCGTGTTTTCTTCTAGGTCCTAGTAAATCTTCACCACTCCAGGATGTACCACTCTAGGGGAAGTGTGAAACTCCCTCTGCACTTCCTCATGCAGTGCAGCTGGTACCATGGTATGTCCCTTGAAGAAGATGACGTGCTCCCCTCCTTTAGAAAATCCATCAGGAACCTGCCATGTGAAAATCTGAGCACGTCACGTCTCACAGTCAACATCCCCAAACTGTACATCTCCGACCTGCTGAAGTAGTGGAGGAGTGACTATGAGAGACTGTAGAATGTCTGCCCCATCTCCATCCATGAGGGATATCTGCAACACGGCTAGCTTCTCTATTGCCTCCCCTAGTAGCTGTATGCCCGATCTACTAATGAGAGAATTAGCTACTACTTTCCCCTTTCCAATAGTATAGACTATCTCAAAGTCATAGTCCTGGAGGAACTTGAGCCGTCACCACTGTCTCAGGTTCGGTACCTTCTGCGAGAAACTGTACCTAAGACTCTGGTGGTCAGAGTAGAATGTAAAGCGCTCACCAATCAGATAGTGCTGCCACATCTTCAGGGCGAAGACCACTACTGTTAACTCCAGGTCATGGTTAGCATAGTTCTGCTCATGCTGCCTCAACTTCTGTGAACCATAAGCGATCACTTCCCTCTCCTGCATCAGGACACACCCTATTTCGGTCTCTGATGCGTTGCAGTAAACCACGTGCCCAATGACCTCTTCCAGTAGCCTCAAGATGCGCACACTGGTGAATCTCTGTCTCAGCTCTTGAAAGATCTACTGGCATCTATCTGACTACACGAAGGGTTTCCACTTCTTCATCAATGCTGAAAGCGGTGCTACTACTCTGGAGAAGTCTGTCTCAAATATTTGATAGTACCCAGCCAGACCAAGGAAACTCTGCACCTCCATCACGCTCCTGGGTGGATCCCAAGCAAGTACTGCTGTGATCTTCGCTGGGTCCACTGCAACTCCCACCACCGAGATGACGTGCCCCAATAAGTGTACCTCTCTAATCTAGAACTGACACTTTGAGAGCATACCAAAAATCTAGTCCTCTCAGAGTGTATCAAGTACATATCACATGTGGTACGAATTCTCCTCCTTAGTAGTCGAGTATATCAGTTTGTCATCGATGAAGTCTATGACAAAATCATTGAGGTAAGGCTCGAAGATCCTATTCATGAGACTCATGAAAACTGGTGGAGTGTTGGTTACGCCGAAGGGCATAACCAAGAACTTATAGTGGCCATACCGACACCTGAAGGCTGTCATCTGCACATCCTCATCTCGAACTCTGAGCTGATGATAGCCTGACCTGAGGTCTATCTTCGAGAACCATCGTTCTCCCTTGAGCTGATCAAAAAGGTCATCAATCCTCAAGAGTGGGTACATGTTCTTTACGGTCACCGGATTCAGGCAACGGTAGTTGACACATAGTCATAAGATCCCATCTTCCTTCTTGGCGATTACAATCGGAGAAGCCCAGGGTGAAACACTGGGTCCGATGAATCCCTTTCCCTGTAAGTCCTCCAGCAGTACCTACATCTCACGAAGCTTGGTGGGAGCCATCCAATATGCTGGAGTAGATTTTGGTGCTATCTCGGGGTACATTTCAATGTAGAAATCTACCTCTCTATTAGGAGGTAGTCCTGGAACGTCGTTAGGAAATATGTCCGCATACTGATCCACAACAACAGGAAAAACTAGGACTCCACACATCAACCTCTCCTAGCTTGAGACCAGCCAACTGATGTGTGATCAGCTGCCCACTCTTCTATGTAAGTCCATCTTGCGCTGTAAAGGCTCCCTTATCGCAGGTGAAGGTGAACCTGGTCCCATCCATGTGGACACACCACACTTTGCGCCTAATATAGTTGATCTGAGCATGGACTATAGATAGCCAGTCAATACCCAAGATGACATCGTAAGGCCTCGACGCCACTATAAGAAGATCCCAACCGAATATCTCACCTCCTAGAGTAAGCTCACACTACCGAAACCAGTGCATAATCATTGAATCTTCTCCCGTAGGAGTCTCTAGCCATAAGGATCGAGCCAACGGATTCGTCGGAATCTCCGAGATCCGAACAGGGGAAGCGGTAATAAAATAATGACTCACTCCTACGTCTATAAGAACTGCAGAAATGGTGGAGTAGACACAGATAGTACCTCGAATCATCTCAGGTGTTCCGGGGTCGTAGGTCACGACTTCCGGGAGATGAGCCTTCCCCTATCTGCCAGCTCCCTGTGGTCGGGGTGGTCCTCCTGACGGTGGTGGTGGTAGAGACTCAAAGCGTCGTCCACCACCCGCTGCTTGGCCAGCTCCTCTACCTCATCCGCCTGCTCCCTGCAGACCACCACGGTCAAACCTCTACCTATACTTGGGAGGTCCCTCTACTACCTGTTGCTTGTCATCATGGCGGGTCGGGCAGTCACGATCCATGTGGCCCTGCCTTCCGAATGCATAGCACTGCCTGCCCCTCATATGGCTGGCTCTGCTACGTGTGTCCCACACATCCAAACTAGTATCCTGAGGTCTCCCACCTGATGGCTTGGTCCACTTGGACCTCTACGACATCTGTCTACTGCCAGCTGCAGAAGACTCCACTACGTGTCGCCCGGTAGTGGGTCTTGTTGATGGAGTCGATTCAGCAAGAAAGCTCTCCACAAGAAGGGCCCCCTCTAGCACTCCTGCCTGCGTTGGAATGATGAGGGAGATCATCGAATCCCTGAACTCATGCATCAGTCCATGCTCAAAGGTCCAGGCCCAGAAGAATGGGTCCCGTACCATGTGTGTGGTGTACCGTAAATGTTTGGTAAATCTCACCGAGTACTGGTCTACTGTCATACTGCCACGTCGCAGATGAAATAATCCATGGATGTGCACCACACGGAGGGTGGCTGGAAAAAACTCCGAGCGGAAGAGACTCTCGAAGTCCGTCCAAAGAAGAGATGCCTCGTCGTGCACCTGGAGCATCAGGCTCCACCATCTACCTGCTGCTACGTGCATTAGACTCGCGGCAAGGATCACCATAAGGTCAGCTGGTGTCCCTACAAATCTGAAGACTCTAACGATAGCCTCCAGCCAATCCTCGGCTACCTGAGGTTCCATCTCTCCACATAACCTAGGTGGCCTCTATCGCTGAAACTCCTGCAACACACTCAGGTGGCGTGCACTCTCTGCTGCTGGGGCTGGTGGCATCAGTGACTCAGTGGGTAGTGGTAACGATGATGCCTCTGCAGTAATGGGGCCCCTGCACTGAGGCCTCATCGCTCGGTGGGCTACCATCTCGCACGTTACTAGGAACCCTAGCTGGCTGCCTTCGTGGGTCCATCATTAAAATAAACAGGTGTGCCACAGTCAAACAGTATACCTGGAGAGCTGACACAAAGTAATCACAAATAAAACTTTGGAAACACACATGAAACCAATGTTTTTGTGCACTAAGTCGGAAATCAGAAGTCAGGGTCCGGGTGTATGGATACGTCGGCCTCCACACCAAAACTGGACTCCCTGGACTAAAAACCTCACTCAATAATCTTAACACTATTGCTTCACGGAGAATAAATTATCAAAGTCTTGAGTTCTGTGGTAGAACCGACTCCTCTGATTCCAATTTGTCACAACCTATCCTCGGGGCCCATGCTGTGACTACCCCAATACCGCCTTCCATAGGCCATGGGTTGGTGACTAGCCCCAAAGGCGTAGATACTGATAAAAAAGGGAAGGATTTTCCTTTATATAAGTAAAAAAACACAACATAGTACGCAAGTGAAGAAACCACTATGTAAAACTGAGTACAAAAGTAAGTGCTAAAAAGTAAATGGGCCAGTATACAAACCCAACTGAAAGTATAGTACAACTGAAAATGAAAGTACAAAAACAGTAAAGTAAAGTGGCAACCACTGAGTCATCCTCCGGAAATCCCAGCTAAAGGGTGGGTAGAGATGGTATCCTCGACAATATGGGTCCGTCCGTCCGCTCCGTATATGCCCACACCAGGTGGTGCACCGCTGGGTACCATCCTACTCCGCAAGACTCCTCCACAATCAGTGTTGTCCATCGTCTGCATCCACCACAACGTAGTGTGGGTATAGCCCGTGCAGGGGTGATTATACGATACTCAGTAGGGACCCCGAGACCCCCGAAGGTCTCCAAGAATCCACTAAGGATAAAACAAAAAGGAAAGATACAAACACAAAGTATAAACCAACTCTACATAGGTATATAACCATACATATACCTAAGTCGTCAATCTCAGTTCGACTCCAACTTCCGTGCCCAAGCACAATCCGGTCCATACTGGAAAAAAGTCAATCACATTAATGATAATGATTGAAAGACAAGACTCAAATCACACAGGTATACTACTCACGAAGTGGGGTAGAGACGATTAGATGTAGCCTCTGAATCATCTCCTCTGCCGAACCCATGTAGGATCCAAGTATAGAAGTTATCGCTGTTGAACCCACGTTGGATCCAAGTATAATAACCATCACTGCCGAACCCACGTAAGATACAAGTACAATCGTCATCTCTGCCGAACCCACAAAGGATCCAAGTAGAGTCGTCCTCGCTTCCGAACCCACGTAGGATCCAAGTATAGTTTTCATCATTTTTGAACCCACAGAGGATCCCAACCTGGTAGTCGTCGCAGTTGCAGCCAACTATAGTGTTCCCGAACACAGCGTACTCAATTCTGGGATGGTCCGCTCATTGAGTAAAGGGGTTGATGCATCAACTGTCCTGATTTCCTGAGTTGATGTATCCTGAAGTTCTGTCTCATCAAAATTAACCCAACGTGATAGACGACACGTCAAACAAACGCCTGGTCTGAGAGATATTGGCTTTTCCGTTCCAATGGCCCAGTTGGAAATATACTCGTTCCAAACCCGGCCATTTACTAATGTTGTCCAAAGCTCACATAGAGTATTATAAAAGGACCGCCTCGTCGATAGGGTCCTAGTGCCACAGACAGTGCATTGTTCGGACGCACGGTCTTCAAGATATTCACCTTAAGTGAATAACGGGCCCGACCCGTTATGCCAAGTGGGATGGCGGGTCAGGTCACCCAGTTTTGGTGGGTCCAACCCGGTAAGGGTGTTGGACCGACCCGATGATTTGTGTTGCCCGGCCTGAGGGGCGCGGCCCAGCCCAAAGTGGCGTGACCCAGTCCTACCCATCCTGGTAGGGCGCGGGCTGGCCCGACCCGACGTGGCCCGGCTAGCTTGGCCATCTGGCGGGCGAATCGGTCCGAAGGCCGAGCAGTCCGAGGGGGGGGGGGGGGGGAGGGCTACCCGAACTGGCGGTGCCGCCTTCCCTAACCGGCCGGCTGGAGCAAGCTGACCTTCTGGCGCAAGCGGGTAACTGAGGCGGGCTGTGGGTTCTCTAGCGCGACGCCCTCCTGGCGCCATGGCTTTGCTCCACTGGGCCGACCGGTTCTCCAGCACAGCGCCCTCCTAGCGTTGTGGCTCTCCATCGCCCGGTCGGCCAATGGGCCGACCGGTCCTTCCACCGAAGTGGCCCGCCCTATGTGGGCCACGGTTCCCGCAGTGCGGCGTCGTGGGGTGCCATGATTCCTTCCTTTCGCCTGGTCTTCTTCGTTGGTCGAGCGGCCCGTGGTTTCGGGCCGCGGTTCCTCCACATGTGGCCGGCGCGCTGTCGTTTCCTTCAAACGTCACCGCTTCATGATTCCAAATAAGACAAGAAATGGCGGAGGGTTGTCGAGCCGTGTTTGTTTGGCCCTCTTCCTTCGCATTAGGTGGTAACAATCCACCAATTTTCTCACTTGATTACAAAAAGAACGAGGGAGTAATTTATTTAAAATAAATTAAGCAACCCCTACCTATAAAAAGATTCGCGGTAGCTGAGCGTTGTGGATGACGGTGTCCATTCCATCATCATCAGAGTGTATGCAAAGAAGTGGCGTCTCCCCTCTTGTCGTGGAGAAAAGAATAGAAGGTGTGTTGTCGTTGGTGAGTTCCCAACAATTGTGTCTCCTTCCTTGATGCGGAGGAAGAAGATAATTGGAGAACTGGGGATCGTTCTTCATTGGAGAAGAAAATCGTTCTTCATTTGAGGAGATGAATACTTCTCTCCCTTTTCTCAAGAGCTCTCACCCCAAAGCATTTCCAACCCAACAATGCTCCCAAAATAAAATATTAGGCTTGTCTAATATTTTATTTACACATCCCACTAAAAATTCAGATCACTTTATTAATTAAATGAAGATTTGTTTAATTAATTAAGAGATGGGTTGCAAAGAATTAATTAAGAGATGGGTTGGAAAGAATTAATGGAGGGAGGGGAAGGTGGAGAGTTTACACAAATTAATAGGAGTTACAAATTACAGAAGGGGAGGTTTAAGGGAGTTTAGGGAAGATGAAAGGTTGGGGATCATGTGGGCCCCACCACTCAAATATCAACACATGAGAAGTTGGGTGGATGTGGGCCCCACCATTAACTTCCCATGGGAGGAATTAAACTCCTTAGATACATAAAATTGTTCTAACAATATTATTTATCTTTTTAATTAAACCACAATATATAACATCAAACCCGCATAAAAAAAAACTGAGGTAAAGGTCCCTTTAAGCAATTACCAGTGCTGCGAGTTAATCGATTCCCTCATATTTCAATTCTGACCAACGGTTCAAAAGATAGAAAAACCCACTCATTCATTCACTGAACGTACCCGAGCTAAGTTTGGGAAATTGATTCTGGGCACACTGGGCCTCGGAATCAAGTGCCTTCAGAAGCCACAGACTCGTAAAATTCCAAAGAATTAATAAAAAACTTTCCTTGAAAATTCATGGTATTTACAGATTTATTCTTATCCTTATTTTATTATTGGGCTTTTAGCTCACAACTTTGTTCATGTTATCTCCAGGTTATCCTATGCCGATTTATGAGTGCAATATAAGTTTAGAGATCAATATGAAGATTTAAAAATGAAATACTTTATGTTTTTAGTTTTATGTTCCTAGTCTTCAAAGGCACTAGAATTCACAATACATGGCTTGTATTCTGATATATAGTTATGAATAAAATCAATTAATTTTATGTGCAAAAGGTTAGGGTCACTATATTTTGTATTAGAGTATGGTATACTTATATTTTGGAGATTAGGAATAGAGTACTTTTGTAAGAACCCTAAGGATGAGGATAAGTAAAGAAAAAATACCTAGATTTTTGTATATACTGAGTAAGGGATTTATCAAGAAAATATATCCCCATGTGGATACAAACAGGTATAGGTGGATCTGGCATAGATGTATCAAGAGGTAAAACCCAAAAACACCTCTTTGAGATAGACTGAAATAGAAATTGGTGAATGAAAATGGGCCTTGATACACTCTTGTTTTGAGACTCTTGGGGGATATGCTTTGGTAATTTCATGAACATAGTATGTACCATTATTAGGGGAACATGAAAGTCACATAAGAATATATTTTAGGAAACAGATCATGGATAACCTAGATTGAAACCTATGGAATCATAAGTTATGATATAGTTTTCCTTTAAGAGTTTATCCTTTTATGTTTAATGTTTCATTTTTATGCTTATTAGATAAGTAATCAAGCCGCATAATTGTACATTCTTTATCATAGTTAATAGAGGGAAATAGAAGAACAAGTCCCAATAATCAATGTTATAGGTAATGGGAATATTTACCTAATGATATGCCAAATATGACAGGAACGGGTGCTCAAAACTTCATGTCAATACTTGCTTAACTGGATCAAGTTATGAATACTAAGATGAATAATGTGGAATACCCTCCTCCTCTAAGGAAATATCCAGTTACCATTGAATCCTTCAAACAGAAAAGGCCTGCCATGTTTAGTGGATCTTCTAATCTCCTCCTCGTGGAATAGTGGATTAAATCCATTGAAAATATATTCTCTATCCTCTAGTAATTAGAAGAAGAAAAAATTGTACTATAAGTATATTGTTTTGATGGGGAAGTTGATTAGTGATAGAAACTGATAAAAAAATGAAGTCCAAGGTGGAAATTGATTCCTTGGGTTAAGAGGAATTCAAGAGAATATTTTTAAATTAATATTTTCCTTGAACCCTCCATATCAAGATAGAAAGGGAGTTACTCAGACTCAATTATAAAGAGGATGAGTCTATCAGGGCATTTGAAGCATACTTTATAGGGCTTGCAAGGTACTCCTCTAAATTTATCATTAAAATAGAAAGCAAGGTGGTTCTATTCATTAGCGAACTAAAGCTGAGTCTACAAAAAGCATTGGCGATTCAAGACTTTGATAATTATGAGGAGATTATCCATTTTCCCTCAAGGATAAAATGGAGATCGAAGACTCACAATGATCTGATGGGTCCAGTGATAAGAAGTGGAAAATTGTTTTTAATATGGGTAGTTTTGTAAATAAATCCCATGGTGGAATGATGATCAAACATCGCACATGTTAAAATTATGGGAAGAAGCATCCTGAGAATTGTTTAAAGGGAACTCAGATTTTCTTCAAATGTGGAAGAATTGGACATCTGGCTAAAACTACCGAAGGTGTATGAAGAATCCCACTAATGTTGAAGAGGAAAGGAAGGTTCATATAAATTATTAGCCCAAGGTGTTGTGTTAAAAATCCTAGGAACAAGGGAATTATGTGAACAATTTCCCTGAGCTGAGGGCTGTTAGTAGGCAATAAACAACAACCTCCAAGGAAACAAGGAAGGGCTTATTCAATCACTACTCCATAGGTGGATACAAACAACAATTTTGTGGCAGGTACACTAGTTATTTATCCATGAATATAGAATAAACTATATGATTTTTGTTCAATACATTCTTTTATATTTTTAAATTTTAGTAGAACTATTCAAACACCACCTCAAAATTTGGAGGATAAGTTATCTATGAGAACTGTGAATGGGGAAATTATTTCATCCAAGGTTTATAACTCCTCCATGATTAACATATGTGGAAAGAACCTCCCAGAAAATCTCATCATACATCATTTAGTGGAGTTTGATGTTATCTTGGGAATGTATTGTCTATCTTTACACAAAGAATACAACAAATGATAGGAAAGGGAGATCACTCGTCACATCCTGGAGCATCCTCCAATTATTTACAAATGTAAAGAAGAATAGGAATCTCATTTAGAATCATTTACTCAATTGTGGATATTAATTCCTGTTGAGTCAATTAGGTTTTCCTTATGACTTTTCCATTCCTTCATTCATGTGGGAGATTTTTAAGTCATTAAAGTTTCCTTACGACTTTACCATTTCTTCTTGATTTGAAAAACACTAACACCTTATCTCATGTAAAAACTCTTTTTACCCTGTGTTTTACTTCTATAAGGAAAAATTTCCTTCCCTAAGGAAATTCATCCTTATAATGTTTTATTCTCCATATCATAATTTTTCTAAGTGTAAAATTCGGAATGAAACCAAAACATTGGAATCTAATAATTACCTAGATATGAAGCATTCTGTTTAAGAATTTGAATTTTCAGAATTATGGTTACAAACTCTTCTGAGTTCTGACTCTAAATTCTGATTCAGAATTCTAGATATGAGCATTTCAAAGTTCTGACTTTGAATTCTGAATACGAATTCTGGTTACGATATTTTCTATGTTCTGACTCCGAGTTCTCTGAATAATAGACTCCGAACTCTTATGAGTTCTGACTTCGAATTCTCATGAACTCCGACTCAAAACTTAGTAAGTTCAGGTTCCAAATACTTGTGAATCCTGATTCCAAATTTTCTTTAAATTTAAATCCAAAATTCTATAGAATTCATGTTCTGAATTCCTACGAAACATAATCCTAATATCCTTGTATTTTAGACTCTGAATTCAATTTTTGGTTAGACTCCGAAGATTCATTTTCTTACATTTCGAATATCAAATTTTAGTTATTATTACACTTGTTTTGTCATAAAATGATGTTGTGATTTCATTTATCAACTAACTATTGTTTGAGTTACACGTGTACAGGTCCCTCCAAAATTTAAGGAAAAATATGACAACTAGAGGAGGGAGTCGACCATTGGAGTTGTGCCTATAAATATGAGCTCATTTGAAATAGGTCACAACTTTTGGAATTTTTTGAAGCTCAGAACATTAAAAAGTAATTCCAAGAGAGATAGGCTCTTATAAACTCTCAGGCTTCATGCAGAAAGTTTGAACAGCTTGTTCAAACTTTTTTTCGTGCATATTTTATTTGTGCGACTCCGATTGTTGCTGTGTACAATCGAGGGCATCCGGGGACATGAAGAAAGAGGTGCCTACTACCTTGATGTTTAGGGCTTCCTTGCTGGGGAAGACAAAGGTGCCAACTACCTTGAAGTTGAGGGATTGCAGGGATAGTAAGACAGACTCTGATCTTCGTATCAAGGGCATACCCTGGTATGGGTAAGACAAACTTTATTTAAAGTATGAATCAAGGGACCTTTATCCAAGGTTTTTGGATACACTTCTCTTTGGGTTAAATGATTTACTACTTGTTACTTGTTTTGTTACAAGTTTTCCACTGCATTTGTATTGTTGAGGAAAGTATAACTATCTTATACTACCTTATACTTGTAATCTGATTTAGTTAGATTCTATACGCTTTAAGGTAGAATCTTTAACTTCATAAACTATTATTACGTTTCATTTCCGGAATAAATTTTCTGGAATTTCTTTCTCGGAATCAAATTTTCTAAAGTAGGAAAGTGTTTAGAACTTAGTGGTTTTGTGAATTATCTTGTTTAATATTGTTAAACATAAACATCTTTAAATGTTCCAAATGAATTTTTAAATTTATAATTCAACCCCTCTTGTTTTTGAGAATCTCATCTTTACATATTCGATCCAACATTTGGTATTATAGAGTATATCATACTCACATACCAACTCAAAAATTGGTATCAAAGGATGTTACCTCTGAATTAATCTCACGATTAGGTTCAGAAGATAATTCTCGGAATTGATCTTACAGATTCACACTTTTTCGGAATCAGTTTTTCGGACTCATATAGTTTGGATTCATTTTTGTTTAGAGATACTCTTGATCTATATTTTTTCTTTCTTAAGAATATTTTCCTTGTTTACAAAATTTTTCTGTTAACATGTTTTTGTGGAAATAATCTTCTTTATGATGTAAGGAATCAATGTTGGTTCCATAGACAATCTCAATCCAACAAGACCACCTATCTTTGATAGAAATGATTATGAATAATGGAGAGATCGCATGAAGACATTCATTACAGATAATAGTTTAGATAATTTGTTTATGCTTACTAGAGGATATAAAATTTTTGACAACGAAGTTAGTACCATTACCAATCAAGAAAACCATTAATATCAACTGAATTATAAGGTACACAATACTTTTATTTGTTCCATGACTAGAAACATATATAGCCAAATTTCATCCTGTAAAGCATCAAATTTTATATGGAAGAAACTTGAAGTTACTCACTTTGGAACTTCCAAATAATTGAAATAAGAAGAGCCATGCCTAGAGCTGTATATCATGGTTTCTGCTTTCCTTATGGAGAACCCAAATGTAAGGTGCAATAATGATTCATTACTATTGTGAATAGTTTACAATCCATGGGTTATAAAGGCTTAAATGATGAATCTCTTGTTGATAAGATCATAGACATCATGCCAAATGAATGGGAATCCAAAACAACTGATATTGATGAGAACAGAAAGGTTAATCAGATTTTACAAGATGAGTTGTTTGGAACTCTTCTTCAACATGAGACTAGAATGAAGAGAGATGCTGATAATGGAAAGAAGAAGAATAGAAATGGCAGTGTTGCTTTTACTAAAACTTCTAATCATATGAAATCCAAGACTCCTAAGAGAGTTACTAGATCCAATTTTAAGAATGTTGTTATCCAATTCGAATCTAGTGGAAGTGAATCCTCAGAAAATGAATTAGAAAATCTTTCTTGAAGGATGAACAAGATAGCTGGATAGAGGAAATTTCAATCCAGATAAAAGAAAAAGGGAACGAACGATAAGACAGATTCATAAGTCACATGTTACAAATGCAAGATAGATGGACACATAAGACCTGATTGACCTATGATGAAGAGAAAAGAAAGAAAGGAAAAAAATTTAGAGAGAAACAGAAAGAAGTATTACAAGGCTAAATCTAAGAATGTCTTGAAATCTAATTACACCTCGAGTGCCAGTGGTGGAGACTCCTCAAATGAATCTTCAGATTATAATTCTTCTGGATAGAATAATATTGGTCTAATAGCTAGACTACCTATTGAAAATCATTTCTTAATGGATAAGGTACATAATGCTGAATCATTGACCAATGTTTCTTTGAATGCTAATGATAGTAAATATTAAAACTCTTCGAATGAAGAATCGCCTTCTGATGAAGATAATACTTTACATTCCTTTGAAGAAGTTTCTAGGTTTTCCAAACTTCTTCAGATTGAAAATTCAAAACTCTTGCAAAAAATTGATAAGGAAAATTATAGGAATACTATTCTTACTAAAGAAATATCATATCTTTATAAATATCTTGATAAGAAAAATGTTTATTTTGAAAGTATTTCAATAAATCTGTACGAAGTAAATTTTGAGAAGAAAAAACTTTCTGAAGATCTAGAAAACATAATTTCTATGAAAAATGTTTTAGAGACTAGATCTAGTTCAAAATCAAATGTTTTTGGAGACAAGAACTTGGTTATCAAACTCAAATCCGAAATATTTTCCTTGTGGACGTTTTTGTCAAACTTTACATTAGGTAAAGAAAATTTTGATAAAATGTATTCACAAATCTGACCTCTAACGAATATGTCTGGTTTTGGTTATACTGGTTCTAAACCAATTTTTAGTAACAATTATTTTATTCCACAAATTTCTCCATTCTATAATAAGTGTCTGTGTGGTGGACACTGGAAAAAAAATTGCTCCTTAAACAAAACCCAGTCTTTAATATTTGATAAAGCCTATTTTTCTAAAAAGATGTGGGTGCCAAAAAAATTTCTTTCTCAGATTTCCGGATCCAAGCAAGTTTGGATTCCGAAAACCTAACTTTTTCTTATTTTTAGGAAAATAGAGAAAGTACCAACAAAAATACATGGTACATGGATAGTGTATGTTCCCAGCATATGACTGGTAAGCTATTTTGAAATGATTATCAAGACGAAAGGGGGAAAAGTAACTTTTAGAGATAATGCTCAGGGAGAAATTATTGGTATAGGTAACATCGTTCTTCTTGGAAAAACATTGATTTCAAATGTTTTATTTGTTAAGGGTCTTAATCACAACCTCATTAGCATAATACAATTATGTGATGAAGGTTACCTCGTAAATTTTAGGAATAACAAGTGCTTAGTACACAATTCCATGGAAGAGTTTATTCGTTCTGCCCATAGGCAAGAGAATGTTTACACACTAAACATAGAATACCTTAAGAGCCAAGAAATAACTTTCCTTAGTGAAATGGATGATCATTCTTGGTTATGGAATATAAGGTTAGGTCACGGTAACCTTAGGAACTTATGAAAACTTTCTAAGAAAGTATTAGTTAAGGATATACCGAAGCTTAGATTTGATTCTTCATAAGTTTGTAACCCTTTTCAATATCGAAAGAAACATAAATCAAGTTTTAAATTAGTCGTTGAATTCTCAACTACTGATGCATTACAGCTAGTAAATATGGATATTTTTAGTCCAACACAAACTGGAAGCATTGGAGGCATGTATTATGTATTTTTTTTAGTTGATGATTACACTAGATTTATGTGGGTCTATTTTTTAGAAAAGAATTATGAAGCCTTCTCTTATTTCAAAAGTTTTAGAGCCCATGTTAAAAATGAGAAAAGCCTTCCATTGAAAATTATTCATAGTGATCATGGTGGAGAATTTCAAAATTCTTATTTTGAAACTTTTTGTAGTAGAAAAGGAATTACTCATTACTTCTCAGCACCTAGAACACCTCAATAGAATGGTGTTGTGGAATGAAGAAATAGAATTATTCAAGAGATAACTAGAACCATGTTGAGTGAGTATTCTATATCCAAATATTTTTGGGCTGAAGCTGTACGTACGGCTTGTAATACTATAAATTGTGTTTTGATTAGACCTTTTCTTAATAAAACTCTTAATGAGTTATGGAATGGTAGAAATCATAGACTTCCCTACATTAATGTTTTTGGTTGCAAGGTATTCATTTTGAATACTAAAGATAATCTACATAAATTCTCACCAAAATGTGATGAAGGAATTTTCTTGGGCTACTCCACAACATATAAGGCATATAGAGTTTTCAATAAAAACACTTGTATTGTTGAAGAGACAGTACATGCCAAATTTGATGAAACTGATCCTTTTGTTTTTAAACAACCCCAACCTACATCTTCGGATGTGTTTTTAAAAACTGATTATCAACCTTTTATAGAAGATCCTTCTGAGAAGGAAAATATCCAAGAACATACTTCTGAAAAATTTACCCTTGAATATTTTCTACCCTATGTTGATGAACAGGTTTTAGAATACCCAAATCAGTTGTTTCTAAAGAATCATCCCAGTGATAGTATCACTGGTGATGTAAATCAACCAGTAAGGACTAGAAGTTCCCTATTAAATGAAGTAGAACATCTAGCATTCCTTTCCCAATTAGAACCAAAAAGCACTGATGAATCTTTAGGTGATAATGATTGAATTAAATCCATGCAAGATGAACAAAATGAATTTGAAAGGAATAAAGTCTGGACCTTGGTTGAAAGACCTAAGGAAACTTTTGTTATTGGAGTAAAATGGGTCTTCATAAATAAGTGTGATGACAAATGAATCATTAAATGAAATAAAGCTAGATTAGTTGCTAAAGGCTATAATCAACAAGAAGGAATAGACTATGAATAAACCTATGATTCAATAGCTAGACATGAATCAATTAGTATTTTACATGACTTTGCAGCATTCTTCCATTTCAATTTTTTTCAAATGGATGTGAAATGTGCTTTCGTTAATGGTTATCTTCAAGAGGAATTTTTTGTTGAACAAACTCCCGGATTTGAAGATACAAAACATCCTGATTATGTTTTTATACTAACCAAAGCTCTGTATGGACTTAAACAAGAATCCCGATCTTGGTATGATAGACTTATAGGATTTTTTCTTAAAAATAATTATGTTAAGGGAAATTCAGATCCAACCATTTTTTTAAATAAAGATAATAAAAATGTTTTAATTGTTCAAATTTATGTTGATGACATTATATTTGGTTCAACATAGCAATATCTTACTGATTCCTTTTCGGATTTAATGAAATCTGAGTTTGAAATGAGTATGATAGGTGAATTAACATTTTTTCTTGGTTTTCAAATTTCTCAAAAACCAGAAAAAATATATATCCCTATATAAGTATATTAAATATCTTCTTAAAAAGTATATAAATGAAAACACTAAAAGTATTAGTACTCCAATTGGTACCTCAAACACACTTGATCTTGATGAAGCTGAGAAACCAGTAGGTCAAACATATTTTAGAGGTATGATAGGAAGTTTACATTACAGGTAGTCGTACAGACTTAATGTTTTCAGTATGCTTATGTGAAAGATATAAATCCAATCCCAAGGAATCTCACATAAAGGTAGTGAAAATAATTTTTCGCTACTTAATGGGAACCATAGATTTAGGACTATTTTATATATCTGGAAATGATTTTGTTTTAAAAAGCTTTTCAGTTGCTGACTTTGGTGGATATAGAATGGATAGAAGAAGTACATCCAGAAATTTTCATTTTTTAGGAGATTCTTTAGTTTCTTAGTCATGCAAGAAGAAACACTGAGTAGCACTTTCCACTACTAAAGCTGAATATGTAGTAGCTGTAAGTTGATGTGCTCAAGTGTTGTGGATGCAACACACACTCACAGACTATGGTATGTGTTTCACCAAAACACAATTTTTTTGTGATAATACAAGTTCCATTTCCCTTAGTAAAAAACCTACACATCACTCTCGTGAAAAGCACATAGATATTAGGAATCAATTTCTTAGGGATCACACACAAAAAGGAGATATCATTCTTCAATTTATTGGTACACAAGATCAACTTGCTGATATTTTCACAAAATCTTTACCCTCTGATATACTTGAATACATTAAACAGAAGTTAGAAATGATAACCATAAGGTAAACCTCCTCATTAACATCTTGTGGAAACCAATCTCCTTATAGTAAAAAACTATTTTTCATAGGGGGAGTACATTCATAATGAAGTCTTTCATATTTTTTCATAGTGAAGTCTTTCATATTTTTTCGTAATGAAGTCTTTCATATTTTTCGTAATGAAGTATTTGATATTTTTTTTCATAATGAAGTCTTTCATATTTTTTTCATAATGAAGTCTTTCATATTTTTTGTAATGAAGTCTTTCATATTTTTTCGTAATGAAGTCTTTCATATTTTTTGTAATGAATTCTTTCATATTTTTCATAATGAAGTTTTTCATATTTTTGATAATGAAGTCTTTCGTATTTTTAGTAATAATGTAACGACCCAATCTTTTTGAGTATTATATTAACTTACTCTTAATGATTTAATAAGACGTTAATGGTTAATGCAGAAAGGGGAGTTGATGGCTTCATCCAGTAGACTCAACCCTTACGAAGCCCACTTATCAGAGCTTGGGAAGGAGGTAGCATCTGTGGGCTTCGCTTTGGACAAAGCCCAAGCCGAGCTCCAGCATGTCAAGCTTGAACGAAAACGCTTGCAGGAGAAGTTCAAGTTAGTGGAGACTGCTACTAGGGCAATGTTCTCTGAGACTCCCTCAGATTCTCTCACCATAGCACACCTTACACTTAGGTCTTATGCCAGTGTTATAAGGGGCTATGTGATGAGACCCTAGTTTCCTTGTGTAATCCTTTCGGGTGAATAAATTGAGATTTCCTCCTTTAGTGATGTTTGTGAAATTTCAAATGTCTAGATAATTTTAGAATGTATTTTATTGATGAATTTTGAAAAATGGATATTTTGAAATATTTATGTAAACCCTAAATAACTAATGATGTGTAATGATTTTCAAAAAATGGTCTTCTACAAAAGTGTTCATTAAGGAATTTGGAGTCTAATAAGATCAACTTAATTTTTGATGAATAGTAAATTATGAATAGTGATTTTACGCTTAGGATTAGTAATATGACCAAATGGATTAGTAATTTTACTCAAAGAAAGTTTTAATATAATTTAGACACCTAGATTAAGTAATGTGATTCAATAAAATGGTTAAATAACGGTTTCATAAATTATTATTCAAGTATTAGTTTTTTCGGAAGAATAGTGTTTTTTAATTAAAAATTTAATTAAAAATAATTTGAAAATTATTTTTATGAAAAGGACTTTATTTTTGAACTCAGAGCATCGATATTATGTTAAGGTAATTTTTGGGGATTTTTCTGAAAAAATGAATTTTCGATGAATAGTGTTTTTATTTAAAAATTAAATTAAAAATATTTAGAAAATTATTTTTATAAAATGGATTTCATTTTTGAAATCAGAGCATTGATATTTGGTTAAGGTGAAATTTTGGGGTTATTCTGAGAAAGTTGAATTTTCAGTGAATAGTAAAAATACAGTTTTAGGGTTTCAGTATGTTTAATGACATCACAATGGTGTCATGATGATTTCATGAGATCTTTTGAGGGTTGTCCGGCCAAGGGTGATGAATTATTGTTTTGGGGGCCCCATGTGGCCTAACTCCATGATAAATGCCAAGGGAGAGCACATGGGTTTGAGAAAAGCACATGTGAGGTGTCCCTTGGCCATTAATGCTTTGTCCCCTCACTTTCCCTATAAATACCCACCCTTTCCTCCCTTAGTTTTCACTCCCAACTCTCCCCCAACGAAGTTCTGGTCTTCTTACCTTCCAAAGAGTCCTCCCAAGGTGCCCCCATGCCCTCAAGGTCCAATCCTTTGAGTTTCAAGAGTTACATTTTAAGGTAAGGGATCTGACCCCTCTCTTTCTTTTCAAGTAATCTCTTTTATGTCATTTCTTTTATACTCCATGTTCTTATGTTGGAGGATGTTCTTTTATATTCATCCTACTGCATATTTCATGTTCATATGATGAGAGACCCCCCTTGCTCTCATCAATTCGTTTTAAGAATGTTTAAGTGACGCCGTTAGGCTGCCGAATTTTTAAGGGATTCTTTCACCCTTCTCATTTTTTTTCAAGTTCGATTTTCATGTCAAGTCTTTCAAGTTCCTTTTTATTATGTTGGGGTATGATCTCTATATCAATCATAATGATCTCCTATGATCATATGATGAGGGACCCTTTTTTTTATCTTGTCAAATCATGTTCTTTTAAAGTTAAGTGACGCCGTAAGGCTGCCGAATTTTCATAAGAGAAATCTAATCTTTTTCCTTCCATGTTTTTCATTTCAAATAGTATGTCCCTAAAATTTCATTACCATGTCCATATGTCCTTCTTATTCTTTCATCCTACTGTTTTATGGATCATTTATGAGTGGGTTACCTATGTCCCCTCTCATTTCAATGTTTTCTAAAACCCCGAAACTTAGCCGTTATGCTGCAGAATTTTCCCCTCAAAATGCCTCTCTCTTTTCTCAAAAATATTTTATGTTATAAAGTGAATAATCAAAGCTCTTATTTCTACAAGGGTATTCACATATATATCAAAATGTTCCAATTTAAATTCTGGGATTTACATACATGAGACCCGCTTTCCCTTTCCGTGGGTTTAAAGTGACGTAAAGATCATGTCTTTGAAGCAGTTTTTAAAACGTTATGATTATGAAATGAAACCCATTTATTTTATGCTATGTGGGTTATTTATGAAATGTATGATGATGATATATGTGGCTCACATGATAATAAAGGAAAATTTAAGGGTGCACCCTGATAGCGCTCCAATGCATTGGGTAATGATGTAACCACTAGAGATTACAATTTTCACGATACCTTGGTGAATAACCTTGGTAATTTTCAAATGACACCTTGGGGATGGACCTTGGTGATATGTTCATGATTGTCTATGTTAAATGATGTAGACACATATTCAAGTTATGAAAAATGTTATTTTTATTATGAAATGCCTCATGATTTCTTTCTCATGCCTTAAAGTTCTTTTCATGTCCTTATTGAAGTATCTCAAGTTCACATGTAAAATGTTCCTCTTGTTTCCCTTACTGGGCCTTCTGCTCACCCTTTCTTTTGATGTATGTCCCCAGGTTATGAGATGCAGTAATGAACCTAGAATGAACTTAATGAGACGCCTTTCAAGTGTTTAAGAAGATTGTTTTATGTTGTTTTCATGTATTATGTTCCTGGTTTCCAAGACACTAGACCTTAAAGATCCTCAGTTTTGTGTAATGTAATGAAAGTTTATGTTATAAAATGGCGGGATGAAATAGTTGGTATCAAAGGATGGATTAGTTATTTGTGGAAATTAGGATATAAAAACATTAGGAAGAACCCTATAGAAAAGTTTAAATATAGGAAAACTTCCTGGTATTTTGGTAAGTATTGAGTAAGTGGTCTATCAAACAAATACATCCCTGTCTGGATACGAGCAGGTAGAGGCGTCTCTGGAACAGATGTACATAGGGGTAAAACCCGAAAACACCGCTTTGAGCTAGAATCAAACGGGAACTGGTGCACAATAATGGGCCTTGCTGCACTCTTGGTTACGACACTCCCAGGTGATATGTTTGGTTAATCACATGCTTTTTATGAATCATTATGAAGGAATTATAGAGAACTATAATTGTCTAAGCACGAAGTCTTAGTTAAAAGATTCATAAATGAAATAAGTTTCTCACTAAGGTTTTATTCTTTTAGAAAATGGCGGGCAATAGGAGAAACCGTGCCGATGGTGACCGCAATGCACTATGTGCTGACGGCCCTCCGATGGAAGCCGGAATGGAAACATTCATGCGAATGATGAACCAACTGACTCAAGTTATGAGTAATAACTTGAATCAAGCTGAGAGGCCGACCTCACCACGAAGGTAACAACTTTCTGTTGAGTCCTTCATGCGTCAACGACCACCAACATTCAGTGGATCTACTGACCCATTGGTTGCGGAGCAATGGATAAGCTCCATTGAAAAGATATTTTCTGTACTTCATTGTTCGGAACAAGAAAAAGTCACCCTTGCTGTTTACCGCCTAGAGGGAGAAGTTGATCAGTAGTGTTCACTGATCAAAAACACGAAGCCACGAGGAGAGATGGAAGCTATGGAGTGGGAAGAATTTCGGGGGATCTTCTTTAACAAGTATTTCCCTCGTTCCATGAGGACGAAAATGGAGAAAGAGTTTCTCGAGCTGAAGTAGAAGGAGAACGAATCTGTCAGAAGCTATGAGATGAACTTCACAAGGCTTTCCCGTTATACCTCAAGCTTTGTCATGGACCCTAATGGGAAGGTTGATAGATTCTTTGGCGGACTACGACCACATCTGCGGAAGAATCTAGCCAACAGGGACTACGATAGCTATGAAGAAATAGTTCGAAGTGCTATGAAAGTTGAACTAGAGTTTGGGGAGACACAGTGGTCTCACAAATCTAATGAGAAGAAGAGAACTCTAGAACCGAGCCTGGGAAGAAGTTTTGATCAGGAAAGAGGTGGAAAGCATATGCAACATGCCACATGCAATAAATGTGGGAAGAAGCATCCAAGGAACTGCTTGATCGGAAGTGGCAAGTGCTATAGGTGTGGAAAAGAAGGCCATATTTCTCGGAATTGTCGTGGTGATGTGAAGCCTCAACTTCCCAACACTAACGACAGAGGAAAGATGGTTCTGGCCCTACCCGAAGTCACATGCTTCAAGTGTGGACAGCTTGGGCACTTTGCTAATCAATGTCCAAATCCGAGGGCGGTGGAGGGGAATCACCATCAACCTCAGCAGAGGCCAAGGGAGAAAGGTCGTGCTTTCTCTATCACAACAACTGAAGTTGAAGTTCCGAATGATGTGGTAGCAGGTACTCTTGTTGTCCTCTCAAAACTAGCAAGTGCTTTATTTGATTCTGGTTCTACGCATTCCTTTATTTCTTCCAAGTTTGCAAAGAATATAGAATCAATCCCCAAATTGCTTGAGGTAGAGTTGTCAGTCAAGACTCCATGTGGGATTATCCATGCATCAACAGTGTTTAGAGACTCTAGTGTTTACTTTGGTGAGCACAATCTTATCGAAAATCTAGTAGTCATCCCCATGATGGAATTCGACGTTATACTAGGGATGGACTGGCTCTCAAAGTATAATGCTAAGATCAAATGCAGAAGTAAGGAAATCTCATTAGTCTTGAATGAACGACCTACAGTTATCTTCCGAGGAGAGATATACCGAACTGATCCCTATCTAGAAGCACCTCCTATAGCTTTCTTTATGGTGTTAATCGGTGATGATGAAGAAGGGAAAGGGAGCATACAAATTGAAGATGTTCCGATTGTTCAGGAATACATGGATGTATTTCCTGAGGAGTTACCTGGACCTCCCCCAGAAAGAGAGGTAGAGTTCTCCATTGAACTCGTACCTGGGTCTCAACCGATATCAAAGACTCCGTATAGAATTGCAAATGTGGAGCTAGAGGAGCTAAAGAAACAACTCCAAGACTTGTTGGAGAAGGGGTTTATCCGACCGAGTGTGTCTCCTTGGGGAGCACCAGTTCTCTTTGTGAAGAATAAGGATGGATCAATGCGGCTATGCATTGATTATAGAGAACTGAACGGGATCACAGTGAAGAACAGATACCCTCTTCCAAGAATTGATGATTTATTTGACCAACTTCGTGGGGCTCAATTCTTCTCTAAGATTGACCTTCGATCTGGTTATCATCAACTGAGGGTGAAGAAGGAAGATATTCCAAAGACTGCCTTCCGATCAAGATATGGGCATTATGAGTTTACTGTTATGCCCTTCGGCTTGACTAATGCTCCTGCTATTTTCATGGATTTGATGAATAGAGTCTTTAAAGACTACCTTGATAACTTTGTGGTAGTTTTTATTGATGATATTTTGATATATTCAAAAAGTCGTGAGGAGCATGAAAATCATCTGAGGGTTATTTTGAAAACTCTACGGAAGGAGAGGCTCTTTGGGAAGTTCAGCAAGTGTGAGTTTTGGTTACAACAAGTGGCTTTCTTGGGGCACATCGTAACCAATGAAGGAATCTCGGTTGACCCTGCAAAGACAATGGTTGTGGAGGAGTGGCCTCAACCCACAACAGTAACTGAGATTCGTAGTTTCCTTGGTTTAGCGGGATATTATAGGAGGTTTGTGAAAAACTTTTCACGGCTTTCTAATCCACTAACCAAGTTGACTCGAAAAGGGGTTAAGTTCATCTAGACAAAGGAATGCGAGGAAAGATTCCAAGAGCTGAAGAAGAGATTGGTTACTGCACCTGTATTAACACTACCCTCTATCGGAGAAGGATTCGTTATTTTTAGCGATGCATCTCTGAAAGGGCTTGGGTGCGTCCTCATGCAAAATGACAAAGTAATTGATTATGCATCTCGACAGTTGAAGATTCATGAGCAGAATTATCCTACGCATGATCTAGAGCTGTCGGCAGTTGTTTTTGCTCTAAAGATATGGAGGCACTATCTTTATGGGGAGAAATGTGATATATACACTGACCACCAAAGTCTAAAGTATATTTTCACACAGAAAGAATTGAACATGAGACAAAGGAGATGGTTGGAGCTTATTAAAGACTATGATTGTTCAATTCATTATCACCCTGGAAGAGCAAACAAAGTCGCGGATGCGTTAAGCAGGAAAGATCCTGTTGTTCTGGAAACAATGAGAATCCTGGGAGATCCCTTGATTAAAGATCTAGTAAAACTGGACATGGGAATTATAAGGAAAGGGACATCATCAACCCTATCCCAAATGGTTTCTCAACCTTCATTACTAGAGAATATCAAGAAGGCTAAAAAAGAAGATCCTTTGCTGCAGGAGAAGTTCGAGGCTGTAAAGGATGGGAAGTTCCCTGATTTCAATATTGATCAAGAAGGTGTATTGAAATTTCGTACAAGACTATGTGTTCCATCTATTCCGGAGATAAAGAAAGAACTGATGGATGAAGCTCATAGCTCTACTTTCTCTATACATCCGGGAAGCACTAAGATGTATAGAGACCTTCGTGATCATTATTGGTGGGATAACATGAAGAGGGAGATTGTCGATTACACTACAAGGTGCCTGGTGTGTCAGCAAGTAAAGGCAGAAAGACAACTTCCTAAGGGGGTATTACAACCGCTACCCATACCAATATGGAAGTGGGATAATATCACCATGGACTTTGTAACTGGTCTCCCAAAAACATCCAAAGGAAACAATGCGATATGGGTTATTGTGGACCGTCTCACCAAGAAAACCCATTTTATCTCTATTCGGGAAGATTTCTATCTGGATCAGCTTGCCAAGATATACGTGAAGGAAGTGGTAAGGCTGCATGGGGTACCACTATCCATCGTATCTGATCTTGACCCAAGATTCACATCAAAATTCTGGAGAAGTCTTCAGCATGCTCTGAATACTGAATTGAATTTTAGTACGGCCTATCATCCTCAAACTGATGGCCAATCTGAAAGGACTATTCAGACACTCGAAGACATGTTGAGATTATGCTCAATGGAATTTAAAGGTGGATGGGATCAACACCTCCCATTAGTGGAGTTCTCCTATAACAACAGCTTCCATGCGAGTATTCAGATGGCACCCTATGAAGCTCTGTATGGAAAGCGGTGTAGAACTCCTACTTGTTGGGATGAAACTGGTGAGAGGAAGCTTCTTGGGCCCGATCTTGTGCAAGAAATGACAGAACAAGTTCATGCCATCCAACAACACATAAAAGCTGCTCAGAGTCGGCAGAAGAGCTATGCTGACAATCGACGAAGAGACTTGGAGTTTGGTGTTGGTGACAAAGTCTTCCTTCGAATTTCTCCATGGAAGAGAGTCATGCGGTTTGGGAAGAAAGGGAAGCTCAGCCCTAGGTACATTGGCCCCTATGAAATCCTTGATCGCATAGGAGCAGTGGCCTATCGTCTAGAACTTCCACCGAACCTAGCCCAAGTTCACAATGTCTTCCATGTATCTCTCTTGAGGAAGTACATACCCGACCCTTCGCATGTACTGAACCCAGAGGTGGTACAACTTGAACATGACCTCTCTTATGAAGAGCAGCCAGTGGAGATCTAAGACCGTAGAGACAAGGTTCTACGAAACAAGACTACCCACCTTGTGAAAGTGTTGTGGAGGAATCATAAGTACGAAGAAGCGACTTGGGAGCCCGAGGAAACGATGAAGCAAAAGTACCCTCACCTTTTCGGCTAGGCCTCAAGTATAAATTTCGGGGACGAAATTTCTTAAGGGGGGAAGAATGTAACGACCCAATCTTTTTGAGTATTATATTAACTTACACTTAATGATTTAATAAGACGTTAATGGTTAATGCAGAAAGGGGAGTTGATGGCTTCATCCAGTAGACTCAACCCTTACGAAGCCCACTTATCAGAGCTTGGGAAGGAGGTAGCATCTGTGGGCTTCGCTTTGGACCAAGCCCAAGCCGAGCTCCAGCGTGTCAAGCTTGAACGAAAACGCTTGCAGGAGAAGTTCAAGTTAGTGGAGATTGCTACTAGGGCAATGTTCTCTGGGACTCCCTCAGATTCTCTCACCATAGCACACCTTACACTTAGGTCTTATGCCAGTGTTATAAGGGGATATGTGATGAGACCCTAGTTTCCTTGTGTAATCCTTTCGGGTGAATAAATTGAGATTTCTTCCTTTAGTGATGTTTGTAAAATTTCAAATGTCTAGATAATTTTAGAATGTATTTTATTGATGAATTTTGAAAAAGGGATATTTTGAAATATTTATGTAAACCCTAAATAACTAATGATGTGTAATGATTTTCAAAAAATGGTCTTCTACAAAAGTGTTCATTAAGGAATTTGGAGTCTAATAAGATCAACTTAATTTTTGATGAATAGTAAATTATGAATAGTGATTTTACGCTTAGGATTAGTAATATGACCAAATGGATTAGTAATTTCACTCAAAGAAAGTTTTAATATAATTTAGACACCTAGATTAAGTAATGTGATTCAATAAAATGGTTAAATAACGGTTTCATAAATTATTATTCAAGTATTAGTTTTTTCGGATGAATAGTGTTTTTTAATTAAAAAATTTAATTAAAAATAATTACAAAATTATTTTTATGAAAAGGACTTTATTTTTGAACTCAGAGCATCGATATTATGTTAAGGTAATTTTTGGGGATTTTTCTGAAAAAAATGAATTTTCGATGAATAGTGTTTTTATTTAAAAATTAAATTAAAAATATTTAGAAAATTATTCTTATAAAATGGATTTCATTTTTGAAATCAGAGCATTGATATTTGGTTAAGGTGAAATTTTGGGGTTATTCTGAGAAAGTTGAATTTTCAGTGAATAGTAAAAATACAGTTTTAGGGTTTCGGTATGTTTAATGAAATCATAATGGTGTCATGATGATGTCATGAGATATTTTGAGGGTTGACCAGCCAAGGGTGATGAATTATTGTTTTGGGGGCCCCATGTGGCCTAACTCCATGATAAATGCCAAGGGAGAGCACATGGGTTTGAGAAAAGCACATGTGAGGTGTCCCTTGGCCATTAATGCTTTGTCCCCTCACTTTCCCTATAAATACCCACCCTTTCCTCCCTTAGTTTTCACTCCCAACTCTCCCCCAACGAATTTCTGGTCTTCTTACCTTCCAAAGAGTCCTCCCAAGGTGCCCCCAAGCCCTCATGGTCCAATCCTTTGAGTTTCAAGAGTTACATTTTAAGGTAAGGGATCCGACCCCTCTCTTTCTTTTCAAGTAATCTCTTTTATGTCATTTCTTTTATACTCCATGTTCTTATGTTGGAGGATGTTCTTTTATATTCATACTACTGCCTATTTCATGTTCATATGATGAGAGACCCCCCTTTCTCTCATCAATTCGTTTTAAGAATGTTTAAGTGACGCCGTTAGGCTGCCGAATTTTTAAGGGATTCTTTCACCCTTCTCATTTTTTTTCAAGTTCGATTTTCATGTCAAGTCGTTCAAGTTCCTTTTTATTATGTTGGGGTATGATCTCTATATCAATCATACTGATCTCTTATGATCATATGATGAGGGACCCTTTTTTTGATCTTGTCAAATCATGTTCTTTTGAAGTTAAGTGACGCCGTAAGGCTGCCGAATTTTCATAAGAGAAATCTAATCTTTTTCCTTCCATGTTTTTCATTTCAAATAGTATGTCCCTAAAATTTCATTACCATGTCCATATGTCCTTCTTATTCTTTCACCATACTGTTTTATGGATCATTTATGAGTGGGTGACCCATGTCCCCTCTCATTTCAATGTTTTCTAAAACCCCGAAACTTAGCCGTTATGCTGCAGAATTTTCCCCTCAAAATGCCTCTCTCTTTTCTCAAAAATTATTTTATGTTATAAAGTGAATACTCAAAGCTCTTATTTATACAAGGGTATTCACATATATATAAAAATGTTCCATTTTAAATTCTGGGATTTACATACATGAGACCCTCTTTCCCTTTCCGTGGGTTTAAAGTGACGTAAAGATCATGTCTTTAAAGCAGTTTTTAAAACGTTATGATTATGAAATGAAACCCATTTATTTTATGCTATGTGGGTTATTTATGAAATGTTTGATGATGATATATGTGGATCACATGATAATAAAGGCAAATTTAAGGGTGCACCCTGATAGCACTCCAATGCATTGGGTAATGATGTAACCACTAGAGATTACAATTTTCACGATACCTTGGTGAATAACCTTGGTAATTTTCAAATGACACCTTGGGGATGGACCTTGGTGATATGTTCATGATTGTCTATGTTAAATGATGTAGCCACATATTCAAGTTATGAAAAATGTTATTTTTATTATGAAATGCCTCATGATTTCTTTCTCATGCCTTAAAGTTCTTTTCATGTCCTTATTGAAGTATCTCAAGTTCACATGTAAAATGTTCCTCTTGTTTCCCTTACTGGGCCTTCTGCTCACCCTTTCTTTTGATGTATTCCCCCAGGTTATGAGATGCAGTAATGAACCTAGAATGAACTTAAGGAGACTCCTTTCAAGTGTTTAAGAAGAATGTTTTATGTTGTTTTCATGTATTATGTTCCTGGTTTCCAAGACACTAGACCTTAAAGATCCTCAATTTTGTGTAATGTAATGAAAGTTTATGTTATAAAATGGCGGGATGCAATAAATAAAGTCTTTCATATTTTTCATAATGAAGTATTTCATATTTTTCATAAGGAAGTCTTTCTTATTTTTCATAATGAAGTATTTCATATTTTTCATAATGAAGTTTTTCATATTTTTCATAATGAAGCCTTTAATATTTTTTTAATGAAGTTTTTCATATTTTTTATAATGAAGTTTTTCATATTTTTCGTAATGATGTTTTTCATATTTTTCGTAATGAATTTTTTTATATTATTCATAATGAATTTTTTTTCGTATTTGAAATTGTCTTAATGATGTTTTCTTAATTGAAATTTTTTGTAATGAATTTTTCGTACTAGATATTTTTGTAATGAATATTTTCATAATGAAAATTTTCGTATTGAAGATCTGAGTACTCAATTCTTTTTCATACTCAATTTTTTTTTCGGAATCTAAAGTCCTTCAAGAATAATTTTCCCTAAATACAAATAATTATCCTAACAATCTGAAAGGTATGATTCTTTCTTATGTTTTTGTAAGTTCCTTTTACATGCTGGTAGTTTCTTTTGTTTTTAAAATTTCTCAGATTCTGTTTCCTTAAATCCAAATTTTCTTAAAACCTTAAAAGATCGGATCCTACCAAATTTTCCTTATGGCTATTATTTCAACCGTCAGATCAAATTAGAAGAATTCCCATCCTTGGGATTCAGATGGGAAGTTCAACCATCACTTCAACACCTATAAAAAGGGGACCCCCAATGGTTGTCCCACATCTGTTTTCAAATAATTTGCATGTCGATGATCTGCCCAAATTAAAAATCCCATTTCGGATTTTTAGAGTTTTCACAAGTCTGAATGTCTTCTGAAATTCATTCTCAAGAAATTTCTTCTGTCAAGCTGATTTCGTAGTGGAAAATTTATAGGGAGATGTCGGTACATCCGAACTTTTTCAATAAGTATGACTCTATTATCTTGAAGAATATCAGGATTAATGGGTGGGAGAGTATATCCATTTCAAAGACATGAGCTTAGGATGTTGTGTATTTGGATCTATTTATAGAATTTTATGAAGCACTTTTCTTTTTCAAAGAAGATGATAGAGAAAAATTTCCCTTTAAGAGTTAAGAAAAAACATATTCACTTTCTTATACCAAGGCTACTAGCTTTGTAGGGCTATCTTATGAAGGGGAGGCAGAATTTTGTTCTCAAAAGCTTCCGGATGATCAATAATGTTTCGTGAAGGTGAAGGCTATGGAATGCCTTGGACATACTGATGTCAAGACGGAAAAAATTGCCCATATGTCTACCAACAATCAGATCCTACTATTATGGGTTCAGGGTCTTATCATACCAAGAGAGGGTGACAAGGACACTCTTAATAAATGTGATATGTTAATCTTGCACATTTTGGTAAATATAAGGAAAATCAATCTGATGAATCACATTCTCATTATGAAAGAGAACATCATGAATGGTAAACTATGATCTCAGATAATTATGTATCATGCCCTAATCTCCAAGATCATTGTTCGGTGTCTTCAATCCTTCTAGATTCCTTCCAGTTCCAAGATGAGAAATTGAAAAGTGATGATACCGTGAAGAGAATGAATATTTTGTTCTCTAAGGAATCAGGAGGGTTTTTTGATCTGCAAGTAGAAGAGACAAAAGATGATCCAAAAAATACAGAAAAGGTTGAACCATCAAAGAAAGCTGGAAAGAAGAGGAAATCAAAGGAAGTGGAGGAAATAGAGAAAACCCATAAGGAAAATGATGCTCAATCCGCACCTCCAAAGACCAAAAAGCAGAAATATTATCTGGATTAAGTGGTTGCCAAATGTAGGGAGGATAAAAATACTCGGAAGGAAGGGGAACCATAATTTGGCCTAGATATGGCATAGGCCAAAGCACTGAAAGAGAAATCTGCTGAATAACATTAGAAGCATGCCAAAGAGAAGAAGCAAAAGAAGAAGATGTCAGAGGCTTAAATTTTTCAATCCCTTCCGAGGGATATTGAAATTGAAACTAAGAACATTCCCGTACATAAAACCTTCCTAGTTGAACCATTACCTCAAACACCTAGGAAAAAGTTTATGACTTTTCAAAAAGATCAAGAGAATGATGTTCAAAAGGAAGTTGTGGAATAAGTCAAGGAAGCTCAAATCACCAAAGATACAACCGACCTGATAAAGAAAGTAGAATAATTTCCTGAAAAGGAATGTGCTTTAGAAAAATTTTCAATCCGGACTTCTCAAGTTGAATCATCGAAACTTCATACTCCTGGAATAGATGAGAAGGGTGAAGGAGAAGTAAAAAAGTTATCCGAGGAAGAGAGTCACAATAATGTCTTCATTATTCTTGAATACATTGAGGCATGAGCTGAAAAATAGAAAATCGACGAAGATAAGATTGTACAGTTATCTGGAAGTGAGCATGAATCTCTCGATGAAGAAACTATTACGAAAACCAATAATGGGAAATAAGTGGTTGTTGATACCCCAAACAAAGATATTTTGAGGAAGAAGGAAGCTGGAAGATCCTATAAGAGGAAGCTGGTAGAGCTAGAAGAACCATCTTCAAGCAAAATGTCAGATTCAGAGTCATCATATTTAGGACATGATTTTGTTGTTCAATCCATGAAGAAGCTGGTGGACCCCATTCCAATCTTTCAAAAAATTGAATCCAGATGCCAGATGCTCCAGCATAGCATGAATTAGAAATCAGACTCCGTATCCATGGTGATGGATAATTGTGTTAAGATTGAGGCCGAATACAAAAATTTCTTTATCAACTATGAATCCCAACTAAAATATTGCAGGAAAATGACCAACTGGTGGAAGAAAATCATTGAAGATCTGAGAGATCTTGATCAATTTCAAGAAGATATTAAGGAAGCTTTTGATACCAAAGACACCAAAATGAAGGATCTTACAAATATATTTCAAGAAAACCTAAATCTTGAAAAAAATTCTCAGATTTAGGATGTCAAAGATCTGAATGGGAAGTTGAATTTTGTTGTCCAAAGTTGGAAAATAGAGAGGGATCATCAGATAGAGATGGAAGAAAAGCTAGTGAAGCAAGATGACTTGATGAAGGCTTGGGCAGAGGCCCTAAATGCACAAGATGAGAGGATCACAGTCTTAGAAAAGTAAGTAGAGGAGGATCACAAAGAACTAAAGAAGCTGAAAACCATTGTGAAAAAGATGATAGCCAAGGAAAAAGAATCCAAATAGATTCAAATACGATCTTTTTTTGTATCTATTTTTTCTTATATAAATACTTCCAATATTAATGAAATTTTGGATTCTTGTTTTGTCAGGATGTTTTTACTAATATTTTAGGTACCATATTTTTCTATTCCCACATAATTTTTTTTTAAATCACAAAGGGGGAGAAGGAAAAATGATTCTAAGTAAAAGAAGAAATATCTCTAAGAAAGGGGGAGTTTATCTAAGGGGGAATTCTCATTACGAATATTTCCATATTCAAGATAAATGAAAACTCTCACTCTATATATCTATAATATGATCCGTAGAGTTCCAAATCCTAAGGGAGAGTTAGTCATATTCTTCTTTTCCAATGAAAAAATGGAGATAAGCTTTATTTCAAAGTCCAGAAATTTTTTTCTTATTCCTTATATTCTTTTTCGTAAGGATGTTTGTGGTTTCCAAAAAGGGGGAAATTTTTGAGTCAATATGGTTTTCCATATTAATTTTCCATTCCTTCATTCAAGGGGTGATTTTTAAGTCATTAAGGTTTCATTATGACTTTACCATTTCATCTTGTTTTGAAAATCACAAACACCTTATCTCAAGGAAAAACTCTTTTTACCCTGTGTTTTACTTCAATAAGGAAAAATTTCCTTCCCCAAAAAAAATTATCCTTATCATATTTTATTTTCCATATCATAATTATTCTATGTGTAAAATTTTGATTGAAACCAAAACCTCGGAATCCTATAATTACTTAGATATGAAGCATTCTGTTTTAGGATCTGAATTATCAGAATTCTGGTTACGAACTCTTCTGAGTTCTGACTCCTAATTCTGAATCAGAATTCTGGATACAAACTATTCAAAGTTCTGATTCTGAATTCTGAATATGAATTCTGGTTATGAACATTTGTTAGTTCTATCTCCTAGTTCTCTGAATAACAGAATCCAAACTCTTATGAATTCTGACTCCGAATTCTCATGAACTCCGACTCCAAACTTTTTATGTTCTGGTTCTGAATATTTTTGAATCAAGATTCCAAATTTCATTTAAATTCCGACTCCAGAATTCTATAGAAATCAGGTTCCGAATTCCTACAAAATATAATCCGAATATCCTTGTATTTTAGACTCCAAAATCAATTTTTGGTTAGACTCCGAACATTCATTTTCTCACATTCCAAATATCAGATTTTAGGTATGCTTACACTTTTTTTGTTATAAAATGATGTCGTTCTTTCATTTATCAACTAACCGTTGTTTGAGTGACACGTGTATAGGTCCCTTCTGAAATTAAAGGAAAAATATGATCATTGGAGGAGGGAGTCGACCATTGGAGTTGTGCCTATAAATAGGATCTCATTTGAAAGAGCTCACAAATTTTGGATTTTTTTGATGACCAAGACTTTCAGATGTTATTTCTAGAGAGAGAGGCTCTTATAAACTCTCGGGCTTCGTGAAGAAAGTTTGAATGGATTGTTCAAATTTTTCTTCATGCAGATTTGCTTTGTGCGACTCCGATTATTGCTGTGTACAATCGAGGGGTTCTGGGTATAGGAAGACAGAGGTTCCGACTACCTATAAGTTGAGGGATTTCTTTCTAGGGAAGATAGAGGTGCTGACTACCTTGAAGTTGAGGGCTTGCGGGGATAGCAAGACAGACTCCGATCTTCGTATCGAGGGCTTACCCTAGTGTGGGTAAGGCAGACTTTATTGAAAGTTTAAATCAATGGACCTTTATCCAAGGTTGTTGGATACCGTTCTCTTTGGGTTAAATGATTTACTACTTGTTAGTTGTTTTGTTACAAGTTTTTCGATTCATTTTTATTGTTGAAAAAAAAATATTACTATCTTATACTTCCTTATACTTGTACTCTGATTTAGTTAGATTCTACATGCTTTATGGTAGAATATTCATCTTTGTAAACTTTCATTAAGTTTTATTTCTGGAATCACTTTTCCGGAATTGATTTCTACGAATCAAATTTTCTAAATCAAGCAAGTGTTTAGAACATATAGGTTTTGTGAATTATCTTGTTTAATCTTGTTATACATAACCGTCTTTAAAAGTTCCAAAGGAATTTCTATTAGTATAATTCAACCCCATCTTGTATTTGAGCATCTCATCTTTACATATTCGATCCTACATTTGGTATTATAGAGTATATCATACCCACATACCATCTCAACAATTCCTTATGAGAAATAATGTCTAGCTCAAATTATTGAGATGAAGTAGATGATACTTCTATAAGAAATTCCCATTTTGTGGGATTGCAACGACGTATTCCCCAAAGAATTTCATCATCTTCCTTCAGATCTAGAGGTTGAGTTTTCAACTGAAATTATTTCTAGATCTCTTCCTAAATCAAAGACACCGTATAAAATGTCCACGGTAGACAAATAAGAGTAGAAGAAGCAATTACAAGAGAATCTATAGAAGGGTTCTATACGCTCGAGTGCCTCAACATGGGGTGTAATAGTCATCTTCCTCAATAAAAAGTATGGATTAATACACCTCTACATTTACTATCATTAGCTCAATAAAATAATGATAAATGAATAGTATCCCCTTCCACTAATTGATGACTCATTTGATCAACTTCGTGTGGCCAATTATTTCTCTAAGGAGGACCTTCAGTCAGGATATCACCAATTAAAGGCAAGGAAGGAAGATATTCCCAAGAATACCTCTCAAAAAAGGTATGAACACAATGAATTCATAGTGATTCCATTCAAACTCACTAGTGATTTATCAATTTTTATGGACTTAAGGAATATAGTCTTTATAGATTACCTCAACAAATTTTTGGTAGTCTTTATTGATGATATTTTGATATACTCCAAGGGAAAAGAGCAACATGAGGAGCATTTGATTACTGTGATAAAGACTTTGCAATGGGAGTAGATGTTTGAAAATTACTTTAATGTGAGTTATTGATGGAGGAAGTGTTATTATTGGGGCATGTTATCACTAGAAAAGAGATATCTACGGATCTTTCGAAGAAAATGTAAATTAAAGTTTGACCCAGACCAACATATGTAATGGAGATCCATAGCTTACTTGGTCTAGATGTGAATTACCAACGATTTATGGAGAACTTTTCATGATTTTGAAACCCAATGAAAAATCTGACATGGAAGGGGTTGAGGTTTTTTTGGACTAAATAACGTGACGAAAGCTCTATGGAGCTAAAAAAGAGGCTTATCACTGTGACAGTACTCACACTCCCAATAAGTGGATAACTATTTGTGGTGTACAATGAGGCTTAAAATAAGGTATTAGGCTATTTTTTGATTAAAAATGATAAATTTATAGAATACGAATCAAGGGTTCTGAAAATCCATGAGCAAAAAAATCTTATGCATGATCTGAAGTTGGAAATTGTGATCTTTGTGATGAAAATCTGGTGGCATTATCTCTTTGGGGAGAAGTGTGATGTATATACCGATAAAAATAGTCTCAAATATATATTCACACAGAAAGAGATTAATATGCATCAATGACTATTTTTATATCTCATCAAGGATTATGACTGCTCAATCCACTTCCATCATGGTATGGAAAATAAGGTGGAAAATGCTATATGTAGAAAGGATTCTACATCATTATCAATGATGAGAATAAAAAATGATCAAATCTTCTTAGATTTGAAGAGAATGGAAATGGGAATCATTAAGGGAGGAACATACTAAATCCTTTCTCAAATTATTTCTCAACAATACATCATGGAGAAAATAAAGGATGCTTAAAAAAATGTGGAAATTCTAAAAAGGGTGGAAGCTATTTGATATGGGAAATCCTCTAAGTTCAAGATTGACGAGGAAAGATTTCTAAGATTTGGGTCATGATTATGCGTATCATCTGATCCAGAGATAAAGAAAGAGCTTTTTAATGTAACCCATAACTCAACCTTCTCTATTCACATAGGGAGCACAAAGATGTATCATGATCTTTGAGAGAACTTTTGGTGGGACAATATGAAGAAAGAGATTACTGAGTATACAGAAAAGTGACTAGTATGTCAAAAAGTGATGGCTACAAGATAGATGTATTAGGGGATGATGAAAATACTACCCATAACAACCTGGACATGGGAGAACATCACCAAGGACATGGTCACAAGACTTCCAAGGACATCCAGAGGAAATAATGCTATATGTGTCATTGTGGATCATCTTACAAAGACATATCACTTTATCGTAATTCAAGGCGACTTCATATTGGATAAAAATTCGTGGATATATATCAAATTGGGGGTAAGGCTGCATGGAGTAATACTATCTATTTTATCGGATAGATATCAGAGATTTAATACAAAATTCTGGAAAAGTATCTAATATTCTCAATGATCTAAATTGAACTTCACAACAACCTATCATCCTCAAACTGATGTACAATCTAATAGAACAATTCAGACACTAGACGATATGTTGAGAGCATGTTCTATGAACTTAAAAGGAGGATGATACCAACATCGTCCGCTGGTCTAATTATCATACAACAACAGTTTCCACTCCAACATCTGAATGGATCCATACAAATCCCATTATGGGAAATGGTGTAGAACACCGACGTGTTGGGATGAAGTAAGTGAGCATAAGCTGTTAGGACCAGAAATGGTATAAAAAATAGTGGAGATGGTGAAAACCATTTTACAGAACATCAAGGAAACCCAAAGTCGATAAAAGGGTTATGCATAAAATCCTTGATAACTTTCTAAGTTCAAATTTGGGGACATGATATTTCTCTTCATATCTCTATGAAACAAGGTCATGAGGTTTGGGAAGAAATATAAAGCTATGTCCCAACTACATCATCCCCTTCTAGATCCTTGATTTTGTAGGATATGTGGTCTATCGAATGTAACATCCACATACCATGTATATAGTGTATGATGTCTTCCATATATCCCTCTTAACAAATTATATACCAAATCCTTCACATGTACTGACTTCAGAGGTGGTACAGTTGGAGAGTGATATTTATTTATGTGGAGAAACAACTAAAGATCCTGAATCATAGAGATAGTGTTCTACGCAACAATACTACTCACCTAGTTAAGGTAACATTGAGGAACCCTAACTAAGAATATGAAACATGGGATGTAGAGGAAGCAATGAAGGAAAAGTACCTGCACCTGTTTATAGATTAAAACGTAAAAGGAAATTTTGAGGAAAATTTTTCACAAGGGGTGGGGGAAGAATATAAGGACCCAATATTTTCTTAGTGGAACTATCTTCTTATAATTTTTCCTTATAGTATAATCATATTATGAAACAAAATGAAATATCATGATACTAAATACTATATTACCATTAAACATAATTTTTCTACTTCTATGTCTTGAATTTCAAAAATCGGACATACATGGTTGTGTTCAGGGTGATTTTTGGGTTCTGATGGAACAAACATAATTTTTTGTGAATAGTAATCTACCCTTATTAATAGTAACCTACCCTTAGAAATAGTATTATGACCCTTATGAATAGTAAATCTTCAAAAAGAATAGTAACCTAACCCTTGAATGTATAAATAAAATTTAATCATCTTATAAGAGATAATATGACCATAATAAAAGTATTGGTATTTTTGTGAGTCATAAATAAATAATTAAAATTAATTTATTAATTTAAAAGATAATTTATTTTCTTAAAATGTTTTCATAAATTAAAATTTTTATGTCTTCTAGTTTTAAGATTATTTTATAAGACCTTTTGTAATTTTTGAAAGAAATATAAAATCCGTTATAGTTTTAAAATATGTATTTTTCATGCAAATTATAATTTCAATTAAAAATTAAATTAATCATATTTAGAAAATTATTTTTGAAATATGGATTCCATTTTTGGACTCTACACATCAAAAAATGTTTAGGTTGATTTTTTTATTTTTTCTGAAATACATGAATTTTTTAAGAATTGTGAAATATGATAATTTACAAAATAAGCTAAATACATTAATTATTGAGTCATGGGTGATGTTATATTGATGTATGAACCATTGGTTCTAACTCACATGAACATATTTCTATTTTGGTCCTGGATTCATTATTATTTCCTATCTTATAGAAAAATAATAAACTAATGATTTAAATATTAAGAAAACCCTCCTCCTCTCCACTATAAAAGACACCCACAATCCCCTCTTTTCTTCATGCCTTTCAAGCCTTGTTTCTTTCCTAAATTCTACTAAAATCTATATTCAAGATACTCCCCCATGTTTATCAGCACTTGGTATCATCAAAAGACCAAAAGCCCCTCCCCTTATGAGGCTCCCAAGGAAGATTACTTCAAGAGGTAAATTCCTCTTTTTAATATTTTACTTTCCTTTCAAGTTCCTTTGTTTTATTATATATCCTTACCTCTCCTATTCCAAATATGATGAAAAATCTAGTACCATATATTTACTCTAACTTTTTTATGATAATGGTATAATTTATTATCATCTCTCATTTACCCTTCTTTTATACTACTTGTAAAAACACCATATGAGATTTGTTAATTTACCACATTCAAGGATGATGGGTTTTCAACATCCATTACCATATTCAATTTTTCTCATGAAACCATTCTTTTGGTTGAACTAGAAAATAATAAATTTACTATATCTAGTATCTGATTCCATAATCTTTATGTACACATGGTTGTGATTTATAAAACAAAATGTGTCCATTGTGATAAAAAACTGCCAATTAACACAAAAGGTTATCACTAAAGTTTTATATAATGAACCATCTTCACCCCAAGTAACAAAATAAAATTTAAAAACATGTAAAATTCTAGATTATAAAAAATATAACTCCAATTATATTCAACCATATTCATTTTACATGATTATCTGTTAAAGTATATAAGTAAACCAATCATGAAACAAACAGACTCAACAATGATGTTGAAGCTCATAACCAATCAACAAGGTTATGAATGAACTCGAAATGATATACTAAATAAATTAAATTTAAATTAGTCTCTAGATTAATTAATTAATGAAATTTTTTTCTTATTTAATGTGGAGAGCACCATCAGACTTAAGGTAACAGATTCTACCCAAACCACCATTATTCCTTCAGGTTATGCTTACTCTATTTTTACCCAAATGAAATACTATATTCTATTTAGGAACTTATTATAATTTATATTTATATGTACAAAATCATGTATGAAGATACATTAATCATTCTCTTTCTGGGATATACATTCTTTTATGTGATTCGCTTTTCAATACTTCCTGATAAGCAAATCGGTTATGTGGGAACATCCCGAATTGTTTACCCAATTTCAAGTGCACTATACTATCTATTTTCAGCCACCATTGTTTTTATAAATCGATTCGATATATTATTGAATCATTTTATTCAATTCATGTTTTATATAAAATATTATTCCCTTTTATATTTTAAATGTTCTTTAGTATTTTCCTTAAAACCACAATAAAAGGTTTTAATGCTAAAATTTCTTAAATACTCTTTTTAACATGTTATCACTTATGTTTGACATCACACACCATGATATATGCCTATTTATGTTCTAATTAATTTTTCATGGATACCTGTATGATATTCCCAATAAATTATGCTTTATGAAATGATTATGATACTCATTTCTTTCCACAGGTTCCCTTATATTTATATATGATTGATTATGTAAGATTCAATTTGTGGAAAACATATTCATGATCATGTTAAGATTGGTGAACCCATATAGTGATCAAATTCATTGGGTAAATTTGAGTCTCATGAGATGTTTTGTGCAAAAGTTTTGGTAGTTATCCTTTACTTGTGCCACTATGTGCAATGGTCTGGGTGGTTAGCCTTGACTTGTGCTAAGATATGCAGCAGGCTTGGGAGTTAACCTTGACTTGTGATCCTCTAAGTGCAATGAGCCTTGAATCATTCAAAATTCATTCTTTATGTTTCTTCCATATTAATATGATTCCATGTTTATATGATCCCATGTTATACATTTTATAGTTCCATATGTTGAATTACATTATATGCTTTTTTATATCATTTTTAATGTTTCCTAACCAATGTGCTAAATCTTTAATCTTATTCTTATTCCGTTACTAGGATTTTTATCTCACCCCTTTGTTCATGTTATCCCTAGGTTATCCTATGCTGATGTATGAGAGTCAATGTAAGTTGGGATCTCAATATTAATATTAAATAATGAAATATTTTATGATTTTGGTTTTATGTACCTAGTCTTCAAAGTCACTAGACTTCATAATCCCTGGCTTGAATTTTGATGTACAATGATGAATAAAATAATGTAGTGTAATGTGAAAAAGGGTAGGGTCTCTATAAATAATTATTTTCAAAACTTATTTTAAAGGAAGGTCTTCAAAATTGGGTTTTCATGAAATTAACCTTTGGGCTAAAATGAGAAAGGTTTAACAGGATGAGTTGAACTGCTGAAAACAATTCATTAAATCATGAAAATTGGTGTTTGGTGACGACTATTAATGGGATGAAGTATTTTGAAAACAAAGGTGTGGAGTTCAAAAATGGTTTTTTTAGGTTGTTTGTGACTATTTTTGAAGTTTTCAAAAAAAAAAAAATAGATGATTAAAATGTATAGGGTTTGATGTGTAATTCTTGGACATGGGTTTTCCATTGAATGATCATCATTTTTCCAGAATTTTTTTGTGAGTTTTTCATTGGGTTTTTTGTTTTTGTGGGTTGTGATTTTAAAAGGAGAATTTTTGGTATTTGAAAAGGAATTCTAGGTTGGATATTTTCCCTTGAAAGGTGTTTTTGACTTAGTATCTTTTTGTGGGTGACAACATGCATAAATATGTATAATACAGTTGATGGGTGGTCAGAGTTTCATAAGGATATGGATGGGTGAGGTCCATGGGATAACATTGGTGGGTGTAAAATTCTTTAATATTTTTTTCTTTTTAATGAGTTTTTTAGATAAATGTGATGTTTTGATAACTTGTAATTGTGTAGTGAGTACCTTGTCTTTTGGGATGTTGTTTTTATTGTGATGTTTGACATAGTGGATCCATGTTCATGGATTGGTTTTGATAGAGTTACTTGTTTCGTAGTGTCTATCCCCACATAGATTTTATGGATACCCATGGTATAGCTTCAGGTAGAGAATCTTTGTAAAGGAATCTGGTTGATCAACCTATAGACTACATTATTGAATTTTGGAAGTTGAATCCTCCCCACTTTTATAGTCAAACAGATCCTCTCGAGGATGATGAGTGGATGCATAGGATTGACAAAGACATCAATTTCCTTGAGTTTATGAAGTCATTAAAGGTATTTTTTATACATTTTTGATCGAAGGTCCAACATAGGAATGGTGGATGTATATGTCTCTAAGTAATCCTCAGAAAGATGTTTCTTTCGAGTTATTCAGGTATTTGTTCATCTAAAAGTATTTTCCTTAGTTTATGAAGGTGAGGTAGAATATGGAGTTGTGCAGTCTTTAGTAAGGTGTTAGGTCAGTGTTGGAATTATATCTTCTCTTCCAAGATAATGTTCTATATGATGTAGGGTATATTGAAATTTATCCCATGAAGTCTCGATATTTTGAGCTTAGGCTCCGTCTTGAGCTGTAGTCGAATTTGGAAGAGCTTAAGTTGACCAATTTTTCTAATGTGGTGAGTAAATCCTTTTGTGTTGATGCTATTCTAGTATGAGGGCTTGAGATGGTTAATCTTCCTTCAGTTCATGGAAGTGGTAAAGGATATTCTAGTGAGAAGAATGGGATGTAGCCTGATGCTGGTGGTCCTGGATGGGGAATTAGGAGATATTCAGACCTCTCATCAACCTCTATAGGGCGAAATGTCATGATGTGTCACCAGTGTGATAAGGGAGTTCATAAGAGGCCATTGTGCCTGAGTTCCCCAAAACCCTGCCACACCTTTGGATTCTTGGGTCTCTTGAAGAAGTTTTTTCATAGTGTCCCCAAGAAGCACAGTGATGCTGGAACCAACATTTCGAAGGTCTGACTAGCTTGTTTGTAGGAGTAAAGTGCTGTTTGGGAATTAGTTTGGGGACTCTCTCACTCGTTGGAAGTAATAGCCATGTCTAGTGCTGTTCTTTTTTGTTTAATTATATTCCACTTTTAAGAATGGTTGTTGTTAGACCCTTTAATTTATTTTTAAATGGAAGTATATATTGTGATTTTTTTATCCATGTGCTCATTTTAGGAATTTCTAATGTATGAATGCGAGGTAAGAGATGTTTCAATCAACAGGGCCTTATCCATAGGTCCCAGAGTAATGTTGGCTCATAGTTAAGAGAACTCCAAAGGTGGTGTGAAAGCTCTTGATTTAATCTCAGTCGTTAGTGTAGATGATGGGTCCATTTCAATCCTCCGATGTAGCTGTCCTAGTTTTGATGGTTCCATTAGGAGTGAAATGGTGTGGGAACCTTGTTTCCACATTGTGACTCTTTTGGTTGTACATGTTTTAAATTTGTTATAGAGGGGTTTAATTTTTTCATCTCATTCTCTTAAAATATTTTTGTTTGTATCCCATTTAATGTGGGTCTCTTATAATGAGGTGTAGTGGGTTTGGTTTGTGTTCTTCTATGGTGTTGAGTTGGGATGTGTCGATTGTGGTTTTGAGGTACTGTTATTGGAGCCCCTTACCTCACCTACCCTTGTGGTGGGGGATTCTTGGTCCGTATGAAAGGTCCTAGAGTTTTCATAATCTTCTTAATCCTTATTATAGAGATACCCATCATGGGACTCATTAAAATTCCTCCGTAATGAAGGAAATGTTATCATATTTCTTGTGGTGGGGAGTTCGTTCGGACCTCTCCCGTGTTGGAACTTTTGTTTATACTGAGTGTTATTTTGTTTCTAAGTGTTGTATTTCTAATCAGGTATCCCATTTTAGCATCCCAATTTTGTTTTCGGTATCGGTTAGGTGACATGTGGTCTCATATAGAAATTATGGAATGGGAGTGTTCTTGTGTATTTGTTGAAGTATGGTTACAGTGGTATTAGACAGATGTGATTGAAGATAATTTGTTTGTTTTGGGTGGATAGTTTGAGTTCCACTTGATTATGATGAGGATTTCATGTTCTAGTGTTATTTTGAGCATTGTGAAAGTTATATGTCCTTTGGAACGATCAACTGGAGCTGTTTAAAACATTTTGGACTGGTGGCACTTTTGGGGGAGTCCGTGTCGGTCTCCCAAGTTATTCTTGTTAGTCTTTTCTTGATGATGGTGATTTGTGATCAAATTCTCTGTATTTTTTATGTAATATCCTTTATTTTTAAGGGATTAGTGGTTCTTCCTTTCAGAATAATACTTTGGTTGGTTTTTTTGGGGGCGGAAAGCGTTATGGTGGGAAGAGTTTTCATAACCGGGTTTGGAATTCATCTTTGATTCAGGTTCAATTTTGGTCATCAGCATTTTTTCCATGAACCAGGTGCGAAGGGTTTGATTTTTTGCATTTTTCTTATATTATTTTTTAAACTAGATTCCCCATAGGGTTTGCCCTTGAGTTTTTGGTAGAATTTGTGTTTTTGGGTGAGCACACCCTGAAGCATGGAAAACACACAATTTTTGATAACTATGTTTCCCAACCTAGGTTACCATGTAGAAGCTACTGGGTGAGATTGTAGCTACCTCATGGTTAGTTAGATAGTGCTGGTTTCCTACATGGTAGGTCTACTTATCAGCAAAGGTGTTCGTATGGTTTGACAAACTGTTTGGACTAATCGTATGACTTGACAAATAGTGTGAACAAAAACATAACGCCTATCCACTTCATTGAAATATTTTTCTCTCCTTCCAAGTTTTATACCCTCTACCTCTCATTTTCCTTTATTCGGCCTCCTCCGAACTAGGTGTCTCTTATAGGGTATTTTTTCACCTTCCATCCCCTTCAAAAGGGATTCAAGGTGGTTTTTGGGGGATTCTCCTCCCGAACCAAAAGCTTAGGGCCACCTTCTCCTTCTCATTTTCATTCCCTCCCTTTTCCTCTTCTTCACAAAACCAAGTGGAAATATTGGCCTATTTTTCTTGGCTGGGGTTTCCCATTTTTTTGTGATTTTTATCTCTTAGGGTCCCTTGAGGTTGAATGTGGCCTCCCTTGGGTGCGATTGAGGTGAGATTGAGATTTCAAACTGGATTCTGGATGTTCTTGATCATTTGAGGTTAGATCCCATTGCACATCTGCAATAAAGTTGTGATTTCATTGATTAATTAATTTAAACACCCCCCTCAATTATCAAATAGTGATTTTAATTCATAGAAGGATTTTTCATTGTGAAATGAAATGTTTTGATTAATTTCCTCGAATGAGTTGTGTCTATTTGAAGGGTCTTTTCATACCAAGTGTTTCTTAAAGTTCCCGGTTAGATTTTATAAGTAGTTTTTATCTCTTAAAGGCACAGTTTGGTTTTATAAATGATATTGTGTTACTTAAAATGGTGATTGGTGTTTCAAGAAAGGTATTTCTAAGTTGTTTTTGTATCGAAAATTATTTCTGTAGAGTTCTTTCTAAAATTTTTAATGTGAGGAAATGATATGAGGCCCGTTTGACATTTTTATTTAATGGTTTTATTTTCAAAACTCTCCTATTAGAGAGTAAGTTTACTTATTGAAAAATATGATCACTTCTTATTTGGTTCTCTTATCACCCTTCTACCCTTTAACCTTGTCACAAAGAACGAGGGAAATGGATTGTGATTGTGATTTGTTTACCCTAAAAAGAAAAGCACTAAAAAATTATCTTTATACATTTTTTTAAAATCATTTAATAAATTTTTATTTATTTAAATGATGTGCATCGAGAATATAATTATTTGGGGCTACCTACAAAGTTTGAGTACTCACCCCTATAGTCTTTTCTTGTTTTTTGTTTTGTCTATAGGTTCCAGATTTTGTTTAATAACCATGAGTGATAGTTTTTCATGGTTTGGAAAATTACCCTTGGTGTCACAAGGAGGTGTCTTGGGTGTCAGGTTCAGTATGTTTTTTATTTATTGTGTGTGTGGTTCTGTTTGACGTTTCATTAGTTGTAGATGTAAATAATGTCAATTTTAGAAATCATAATTGAGTTTGGTTTCCTCCATTATATATTCAATTTACTTGTTTATTTTATTTGTTGAAACCATAACCATTGCCTCTTATGATTCCCTTGGTACTTATCACTAGCCTAAGAGGATTGGGAACACCTCTCGGGCCTTGCGAAAATTGTCTCAGGTGGATAATTTTGGGCCGACCTGGGTTGGTTCATGCTAGTAATCCACCAAGAACATATCCCTTAAAGGGGAGTTAAGGGTAAATGGATACATTTCATAAAAGAAAAGGAGAGGGAAGAAGAGGGATTTCCCCTCTTAAAAATTAATGGGAGGTGGGGGAAATGTTAAATTCTATCATTTCAAGAGGCCAAATGGTTTTAGAAAACCATGAACCAACTGTTCCCCCACCACTAAACATGGAAACACACATCACATGGTTTCTCCAAACACTTTTCAAAACTATGTGCCAACCATGAAACACATTTGAAACTTCTACATGGTTTTATATATTGTCTCACATGGTGTTCTCTTAAAATTTATCTAACAATGAAATCAAACACCGATCCATATAAAAAAGAACTAAAAATTACCTTTAATTTAGAATTCTATATGGATTCCTTAGACCTTTCTCCCCAAATAATTCTCCCTCGGAAAAACTTTCAAAACATCTAAAACATAACCCAAATCCTCCCAGAATTTTTTTCATCACCTGAGATACTATATGAAACTAATTACTTTTCTAAAATCATCAATTTATTATGTTAAACTCTCATAATTATATACTTAATATCTGATCCGTAATATTCCTTCCCACCAATTAAAAAATTCAAATTTCTACTAGAATTTTTATCCCATATAGAATTGGGAAGTTACAACCTCCCCACCATAACAATTATGGTCCCTGAGATATCTCAGTGGCACTCTAATATAATATATAATACCATCATTTTTTCCATTCACTATTAAACAGAAGTGTTGTTTCCTAAAATGGAAAACACACTTTTAAAGTGAAACCCCCAGATCAAGGTGATTGAGACACTAAAACATGAGCTAATGATCATATCCATTTTTTTAACCATCGATATGGATCTACACAAAACCCATCCATATAGAGACATGATAAAGTTTTTTATAAATTAATCCTCTATACTATGGTGATCCCCACCATAAATAATATCTCAAAATGGATTATCCTGATCCATGGATTTCCATACCATCAAAATAACATATATCAACAAATTATAGACATCTTTAAGACCCACTAAGTGTTATTATTTATTCACACACCAGATCATATGTGAAAAAACAAGTCAAAACCCCATTACCTATACCATATTGACAATTATTGAATCTAACTACTGACTTGTCACCGAATACCCAATTACAATGCCTTTAAGTCTAATGGTATACCATAATCATCCTTACTTACTCACTAAAACATTCACTTTACTGTTGGTTATGCTTCAATGTAAACCCATCCATGTCAATTTTCACTAGTATACCACGACATGATCATTGATGCAATGCTAACCAGACCGTGTTTAGATTACCTCAAAACTATCGTAATCTTGACACACATGCTCAAAATCAACCTGATACCATATCTAAAACTGTACTTTGTAATCACAAAAGAATATAGTATTTTTGGATATATTTACTCACTCGCATAAAAATTCTAAAACAATGGTTATATGGCCGATCCCATACATCCTTGACCTTTATAACATGTAGGGAAGATTTCAATGACATCTATCATACTCCCCAAACCTAGGAGTGACCTTGTAATCTATTTATTAGATCAAAACAATAGTTATCAAAACTGAGAATAAACCCATTCCCACATGTGATGAATGGAACTGACCGAATCCGTACATACCAAAGAATCATAAAAATACTAAAGTCACCTCTTAACATGGAGTTGCATTATTTATTTCGATAATAATTTAATGGATCCATGGCCACATCCTCTCATTAATGATTTTCATCAATACCATGATTTCATCAATAAATGAATCAGTGTATGATCTCATATGAAAAATCATAAAACCTGACCCACAACCTTATGATTCTTTTATTTTCATAAAACAAGGATTACAATACACCATGGGATTTAAACCTAGCAATCCAAAAGCTCCATTTTAAATCCTTTAAAAAATAAGGCACATTAATGGTTCCATGATTCATCACATGACCACCCATTACATGGGTGTTATCCTCATTCATACTCTTAGCTACCACTCAGAGCTGTACTCATACCTTAAGAATTTATCTAAGATCTCATTGCATTCCCAAAATTCATAAATTTAAACACCACCATGGAATCCCAGGAGAATCAAAATTCAATGTATGAGCTCTACATGTCCTCTTTTGAAAACACACAGGACCTAACCATGACCATACCATAAAACCCCACATATACCCTCTCATGTGTTTCCCTTGAACATCTTTACAAGCTAACCCACAATGTTCCAAGTTAAATATAAGGTATCTAGGTCTCGAACCTAACCCCAAATTTTTTTTTGCCTGAATGTTCATAACTCAAGGGACAATACATGCTGCACCCATCGAAACATCACATGAAAACTTATGTGCCAAACCATCATCCTATAAGGGAATTAGTTCTCCCTGAGGATAAAACTTTGGGAATTCTCCTTCAATAATAGTTGTATCATTATTCACTAATACCATATATGAAGAAATATTCCTAGATTAACCTTACCAAGGAAAATCACATTCACTAGCTCGATTAAGTAAAATGTTATTATAATCTATATTGGAAACACCATATAGGTTGAACCTGACACTCTAGATAACTAGACATACTCTAAATTTGCTCCAAAATAATGTGTTTGTAACACCTTTAACCTTTTCAATGACCCCTCAGGGTCTCTACTCATCCCTTTCTAATGGGACGATACCATCATCATCACCATATGATTTATAATACCTTCAATCAGTTTAATTTTTTTTACTAGTTGGACCATTTGAGTCGAATTCCACCAAGTTATTATATGGAAAAACATTATATGAGTAGTTTTTTACAATTCAAATAGTTATGAATGAATCGTCAATGAAAAAATTCACACTTCAAGACATATATCATGTAGATCCTAAGTTTCTAATATAATGAATGAGATGCCTTTGGGATTTATTGCTTGAGGGTAAAAAACCCAATATCTAGACTCTTTCCAATGGGATAAGAGCTATTGTTCATAAAATATAAAGTATAAATCTCAAATATCATGTTTATAGATCAAGTATAAAAACATTTTAATTATAAAATCAAAATATAATAACATCACTCCCATAACTATGGAAAACCGTACTTCAATCAGAAAATGTGCTCCTGATCCCCAAAATGAATTCCATTACAATCCCCAACATATCCCTTTGTATCCTATATAGCGACTCTTGAAGTAGAAAGAAAATTAAAAAAAGAACATCATATAACACTTTTTAATGTTCCTCCACATTATACCACTTATCAGTCCCCTAATTGATGGTTTCCACTATCCCTTTAGCATATCTCACCATATGCATGAGGTGGATGAATAGTTGAGGGGGGGGGGGGGTTGAAGGTGGTAGTTTTGGGAGACTTTACCACCTATATCATAATGTATAGTAAAAAATTAAATAACCAACCATCATACATCAAGAATATACATAAAGTGGAAGTAATGAATGTAAATAGGAATAATAACAAATGAGATATTGTCATGGATAAACAAAAAATTTGTACATATAATAGTTTATATCCACTATGGCAACTGAATATATAGAAAAAATAGAGATAAATTGGGGGATCCATTTCATCTCTGATCTGTACCTCATCTAAACTCCATAAAAAACATATGCTTCATCCCAGTCGATCAAAACTGTCCCTCAACCCAACCTATACCTATAACCAAGTGATCATCTACTCGGGTACCCGTGTGTTGTGGAGGCCCAAAAAGGGTGAGAGTACTAAACTAAATTGGGAACCAACAACACAATCCCACACATAGTAGAAACTGAAATGATATTTTCCTATGATATTCTCTATGATAAATAAATATATGACCACAAATGAAATAAACGAAATGACCATCAATCTTTTGGTCTATGGCCTTGATTAACCATTACTACTTTGGCCATTGTCGAGGTACCTCTTTGAACATAACCTAATCATGAAAACCATAATGATAACTCAGGTTCCATCTCCATGGAAACCTTAACCATAATTTCAATAAAATCCCACAATGTGGAGTGTTATTAGTGATCAAATACCTCCCATATGGGAGTTTTTTCATTTGTGAAAAATCCCAAATAGTATAAAAAATCACCCATATGGTAGTTTTATCGATTTTGGAATAATCATATAAGAATAAAAACATCCCTATGGTTTTTTATCATCTGGTGAATACTCCCAATCGTTGTGTCAATCTCAAATCCAATCTCATCCTGGTATACCAAACTAGTCACATCTCAGCAGATCACAGGCCCCCAATAGAACATAGGCTTCAAGAACCCATCTTAAGGCCCCCACTATGATAGTACATGTCTATCCTCCTCAAAAATCCTACTTCAAAATACCTGGTGAAAAAACTTATCTAAGCTCCAACTCATATAATATATAACAATTTCCATCTCTAATTCATATCATACCATTTATGTACTTGACTCAATATCAATGGAATCCCATCATTGTATCGATCTCCAAATCAAAGGAATCTCCAACCTTGTCACAGAATCCCCAATGTCACATTTAATCTTGAGAATAATAAATATCAAGTATTGGATGAACACCCATTTCCATCATCATAACCTCACCCCAATCAATATTACATAATTTTTCTAGTTACAGGTGACACCTGCACCCATAATTACTGATGTCCATACATGCTTTCTCGGGGTCACTCATTCAATGGGGAACTAACGAGGTCCCCTCAATCTCAAAAAATGGAGGATTTATAATAGGAGTCCTTGGAATACAAATGGTATTGTGTATTCACCGAAATTACTAGAATACCACATCCCCCAACATCAACATCAATGTATAATGGCCATATTGTCTATACAGGTCTCACCAAGTAGGCATTGATCAAGGGGATGACCTATTACCCATCTCATCCATCAAGTCTCACTATATTAGTTTAAACCCCAACATAATCCTCGTCATCCTAATGTATTCTTTCCTAGGACCGTACATGGGATAATAATCCCTACTTGGTTTGTCCTCACCATTTAAGGGGTCTTGAATCCCTCAGGTATGTCAAGGTACCGTCGGGCCATCTTGGTGGGCGACCATCTCACACCACCACACACCTCTTCCAAGATTCATACAAGGCCCATGTCATAGGACCTTTTTATCCCTAAAGTTTTGATCACCCCTATCATTAGTTTTAGAGATCACTACTATTTAAGGATAATTTCCTTGACCATTGATGGCTAAGGTATCAAGTCAGTGCACTCTGACCATGGCAGCCTATTAACTTTGTTTTGGTCATCTATGGTATTCAACCCAACCCACCTATAAAAATTAAATTAAAATTTTAATTTAAACTAAAAGAACCTTTTAATTATAGGGAATTTCTTAAATTGGAAAGAATTTACATCGCATTCCACATAAATTGGAAGCATTAATACATAGAGATAATAAATGAGACCACCTACCTTTAAGGGGCGTTTCAAATTTATTTTCTAGTGGCCCTCTGTAGCTGGAAGGGACCATCCAATCCCATATAGGATTATCCAATCTCAAATGAGCTTGTATTATCATCTCGAGCATTGGGTTTTCATGCTTCCCTAGAAAAACTAAAGGGTTGGAAAATGGACACATGATCAAAGAATCACTGATGGGGTGGGGATTAGTTATTCATTTTTTTGTTTTTTCCTTTTAAAACAACATTATCCACTTGTCCGAGTGAGTTTTGAAGTAAATTAAAAAAAGAGTATACATATAGAGATCAGGTGAATTATAAGGATTACTACACAATGTGAATAGTAATTCCTTGAAATGTTATGATAAAACATGTGCGAATAATTACCAGTAAAAACATTGTAAACAATACAAGTCATGAAGACTCATTATAACTTTCATACAAGTCTCCCAACTTCTTTCTACTTCACACAAATCAAATACCTCCTACATCAATACAAAATTTAAATCATAAATAAAAAATAGATATGAATTCCTCATATAGAAAATAATTTATGTGTCTAATGTTCTTTGATCTTCATCATATTATATTCTTGAAAAATAAATTCTTCAATTCAATTTACTTACACAAAAATGCCTGTAAACACTTCTAATTCACCCCCACTTCTCTCTCAATTGTAACCCTTACATCTTCAACTTTGATCTAAAAACATCAAATAAGCCTCAATGGTTACCCTTTTCTATTTCCTAAAAATTCTAATATTTTTGATACCATATAAATATATTTAAATTAAAATTCCAAGAAACATTAGATCTTTTCATTGTAATAAAATTCATAGGAAATTAATTCCATAAATATTTTTAACTAAATCGGTTCATGAAGTAATAAAGAAAACTCTTCACTCTTTTATAAACCCTCATTTAATGAACCATAAAACCACACATATGTATCGATTCATGCATGATACAGTGATATGACCACACCAGCTTCAATATTGTCATTCATCTTCTTAAAACATATAAGGCCCCACCCTTAAACATTGCATAATATTGAGTTAAGTAAATAAATTCACATTGAAGATCCTTTCAGATTTTAATATTTAGAGAATAGGTCCATAACTATTACATAGCAACTAAAAATTTACAAATTAGACTCTTTAACTCACTATAATTTTTTTCACAAAATAAAACTACTTGTATACAACATGATTGGTTTTCATTAGAAAAATCTTATAGAACTCTTCCATTATCTTACCCATCGTTATACCATATGTAAATTTTTTTAAAAAGTTGGGATGAGAATAAAAATATCCATAAGGGAAAATAATAGAAAAAGTTTACATGTGTTCTTCAGAGATACAAATAACAAAATTTGGAATTAAATAAAGTGATGAGAAAGTAGAATATCATAATAATAAGAACTTGTATCATTACATGAAAATGTGGCCAAAAAACATAATTTTTACATTCATAATCATATCACCAATTTCCATACCCAAGGATTACTATAACCAATTTCCACCACCAAGGTGTCATATCACCAAGGTTGATCCCCAAGGTGTTATAAAGGTCACCAATGTTATTCACCAAGGTATCATAAAACTTGTCATCTATAGAGATTAATTTATTTACCCAATTAATTGGAGAAATATCTAGGCGCATCCTTAATATGTATTTTTTTCATGTGATCCACATATATCATAAAAAAAATTCATAAATAACCCAAATAGAATAAAATAAATGGGTTCAAATCAAAATATTGACGTTTGAAAACTTGCTTAAAAACATGATCATTATGTCATTTATAACCCCTAAAGATGGAATGAGAGTATTATGTATGTCAATTCTAGAATAAAATATATCATTTTTATGTCTTCATGAATACACGTGGAAATTTAATTGTTTTGGGTATTCACTAAAATAAAATAAGATAATTCCTTGAGAAAAAGAGAGTGATTTTGAGACGATAATTCTGTAGTATAACGACTATGAAACATGGTTTTAGAAAACATTAAAAAGAGAGAGAAAAATGGTCTACCATTCATAAATGACTGATAATACTGTAGAGGGAAATAATAAAATGAAAATAAGAACATGGTATGGAAATTTTAAGGATATACCACATAAAAAAGAACTTGAAAGGAAAAGAGAAGTTTGAGAATTACCTTATGAAAATTCGGTACCCTACCGATGTCACGTAAAACATAAGAAAATGGATTGATGAGAAAAAAAAGGCTATCCCATCATTTGGAAATGAAATGGAATGAAATAAAGATATATGTTAACATACTACAACATAATAAAATCGAAATTAAAATACATAACATAGAATAAGTCTTTGACTAAAAGAGGAGGGTGAAAGGTTCCGTTACCTCATAAGAAACACTTGAATACATATCATTAAGGAATTACATTATAAAAAACATTAAAAATCAATATAATATAATAATCCATGATATAATTATTCAAAGAGTTTTATATACACCTTAATGGAAAATAAAGGTGAATAACATCAAGATATGCCCCAAAGAAAGAAGATTGAGATATTGTCCCTTTACGTGAGTCTGACTCGTCATGTGCCATCATTATATTCCAGAATAATAAAATTATGTGAATTTATATTTTATTGAGAACATTTTTATATTTTATTCTCACTTTTATATCACATATTACCATGATATAAAAATTACATAATTATTTATGTTCTTATTAGATGTTTTTTAGATATTCAGTACAAGAGTTAAAAATGAAATTATTTTGATGTAAATTATCCATGTAGTAAAAATTCCATCATCACTAGAATATTATTCATGTTTTAGATATCATATATATCATGTATATATGTATTTATTAAATACATAATATTTGGATATATGAAATTAAGTGCACCATTCACGGAGCCGGTATCCCGTATGTACACATGAACACAACGTTCATTTCTGTGTTATATTAAAAGAATAATAATAAAATGATATAAATTTATATTATAATATCATTATTATATTTATTTCATTTATTTCTCATAGTTTTAACAAAAACATCATTTATACGTTCCATGTGTAACGAGAATGAGTCATATCTTTTTGAGGTGGTGGTAGTTTATCCTTCCTCAAAAAAATATCATATTTACACAACATGGAAGGTATAAAGGTTTGTGGTAAATAAAAAACAAAAATGTAAAAAGACAAAATATATATAATATATATAATATTAAAATATATTTCCATAATATTGGCCACCATGATAGGTGGTAATAAAAAATTAAATAATCATCATTTCTTGAGGCATTAATTTTCCATACACACAAAAAATAGTTTCTATATAGATTAGATGGAGGTGTGTATATGTGTAGGTATAACCCTTAGAATAAAAACATTCAAGTATATTTAAGATATTTGTGTTATTGTAATTCAATGGAATAAAGATAGGTTTGGGGGTTTGAGACGAAAAATAAATAGAAGGAGTTTGAGAGAAGGTGTTACCTCTAAATCAGGTAACACCTTTTGATTTGAGCCAAAAGGATTCTTCTAATTTCTTTCTTACCATGTTAAGGCTTATAGAATAGAGGGATGGATTTTTGTAGCTTATTGGATTAGAATTTGGATGAGCCAAGTGGCTTGAGAGGTGTGAGTAAGTGGGTATAGGTGGTGTCTTTTTATAAGAAGGAGGAGGGGCACTTCAGGAAAGTATTGTAATATTATTTTATTATAAATTGATTTTTTCATGACCCATCCCCGGGGCCTGTGTTGTGACTACACCAAGCTCACCTTCCATAGGGCAGGGGTTGGCGACTATCACCAGAAAGGTATATACTAAAAATGGAAGAAATTTCCTTTATACCTATACACACATACGCCCAACCACATCCCAACACACAGAAAGGGGAATCAAGTATACCACTAAAACAAAGCTGAGTGAAAATAAAAGTGAAAGTAAGTGGTCCAGAATACAAACCCAACAAGGAAATTAAAATAGAAATGTACAAAAGGATACTCTGATGGATATCCGCAAAAACCCCACCTGATCGTGAGAGTAGTGAAGCTACTGGAAGCCGAAGTAGTATGTCCTGCCCACCCAATCCTATTGGGCCCCACCTGGTCCTAGGACACCATGTCCACCATTTTAGAATCCGTTAGTCCTGTCATGTTGAGAACCTTTTTCGAAACGTAGATTGTTTTCACCAGACACCATATGTACGGGCGACACCCAAGCATCGGTGAGTATAACAATACCCGGTAGGGACACTAAGACCCCCAAAGGACTCTCAGTAATCCATGAAGGGAAACACCACAATGAAAATACCACAGAGGTAATACCACCAAAAAATACCTAAACCACATAACATAAAGAAAAAGACGTAGCTCACACCAGTTATATTCTAGCGTAGTGATAGTAGCATTGTCAATCACATCATCAAACTCATCAGATGCTAGAGAACTCATCCTCTATTGAGTACAGTTGTCCTACCAGGTCACAGAAAGCTGCTTCCCACTAACCTTGGACTGTAGTGGTACTCATGCCTGATGAGTACCATGGGTATGCTCGGTCACAAAGAGCCGCTCCCCACCATGGGCCTATTGGGTCACACAGAGCCACTTCCCAACATGGGCGAATTGAGGTACTTCTCCTTTTGAATATTTTGGGTCTACTGGGTCACACAGAGCCACTCTCCACCATGGGCTTGTCAAGTCACACAGTTCGGCTTCCCACTGGGCCATTGTTGAGGAATCTTCAGGTCTCAGCCAACCACAGGGTTCCTTACATAGAACGCTTAGGAGAATCACTACTCAAGCCATTCATCACATCTCCTCTTCCATGAAAGTCACTAAAAATAATTCCCAAACATCCACCTCATCAAGAGGGTCCCAACTCCCCAAAAAGATCATCAATCAGACGCACAACTTGAAAGATACGAGCATTTTAATAACTAGGGGCCGGTTGTGACGGGGCCTGATCCGAGAGGAAAAACCAACCCGACCAACTCAAAATGGGGGGTTATTCATACCTCAGAAACTTTTGAAGGACTCGACTTGAACGGGTGTAGATCGAGGTCGGTCTGGTCTAGCCTGGATAGTGGGATAGTCCCAAGAGGCTTCACTAGATATGGCCCGGTTTAACTGAGGGTCCAATGTGCCGGGTTGGCGGGTGACCCGGTCTAGTGAAACCCAGCTCGAAGGGTGTGGTTCTAGCCCACTGAAGCAAGACCAACATGGCCTGTGGAAGCTCGGTTAGCTAGCTGATGATCGGGCACGCAGTGTGGCTGGTGGGGTGCTGCTGGGATGCGGTGTCCAGCTATGTATGGCCTCTTCTGGCCCCATTTGGTGCTAGGCCTTCCTCCCGCCATTGTCAAACGATCATGGCTTAGACAGTCTGGGTGTCCAAAACACGGGCCACCCTCTCCACGTGGCACCCACATGGCACTATGTCACCTTGCAGAAACCACATCCTTCTGCTTCCACATTGCGCTGACGGGTGCTCCTCCATAATCAAGTGCAGATGACGAGGGCTGAGCACCTCCTACTGCTACGACGCTGGTTGGCGCCACCATGCCTATGGTTCCACACCGTCCGCACCTTTCGTAGTACACTAGAGTTTTTTCGGTGGTCCATTTTTGGAGCCGTCTATGCCAACGGCCTCCGTATGGCGCCACCATCACAACAAAGCCTTAAAAATCGAATTTTGACCACATTGAGAATGAAACCACCAAGAAAACATGAGTGGTGGTTCTCGGTCTTTGTTCGTGTCATACCAATCCCTCCTCGTTAGAGGTTTATAATCAAAGGGGAGGCCCAGGGTTTGTTGTTTGATCAAACAAGAATAATCCTAACCTAGATAATGAAATATCCAATAGAGTTACCCTCCAGCATAAACACCCGAATCTTTGGTCAACCTGTTTGTGGGTTGATCTTCATTCATAGTTTCTATAAAAGAATGGGGTAGAACATCAAAATCATATAAAAACCCTACCTCATTGTCATTTTATGCCGGAGCACTCACCCTTGAGAGTTCAAGGCATCAACCTAGTCACTTCTGGCTCCGTTCTTTGAGTGTGTGTGGAAAATGATGAATTCTCAGTGGCATTTGTTGTTCTTCATTGGGGAGGAATTCTGCAAGAGGTTTTTCATAGAATCTCCATAGTTTTAATCATCAAACTCCAACATGTTGGATTATTTAGAAGAAAATAATCAGCGTAGTGACGTTGCGCCCATTAATGATGCTCATTAAATGAGCCACAATTAATGAGCCACATTAAATGAGTCATTTTGATAACAATGTCACAGTTTAAAATGAGCCATTATTGACCCTCCATTAATGAGCCTCATCTTTGTCTCGTCGGTGCACTGCAACATCACCATCCGCCACTCAATGGTGAAAAAAGAAATAAAATATTTCATTTAAAATATTTTATTATTTTTCTAAAAAAGTTTGAAATATATCTTTTTCCAATCAGCCCTTTCCGACTAAAGTTATGTAATTTATAGGAGAATACCAGCACTATGATTTCAACGGTGTCCTCATATTTTTGATCTGATCACTAGTTCAAAAGATAGAAAAACTCACCCATATGTTTACTGAACACACCAAAAATAAAGTTCATAAAAATTAACTTTCACCCTCGAACCACACCGGTAACGGTTAGGCTCCTCTTAAGGGTAACCCACCCTCACGAGCTCAATGGTACTCTCGAATTTCTAATCAGAGTTACAATTTTGGATTTATAAGGGTTTGATAAGAAAATAATCGTTAATTATCTTATTTACGGCCAAAAACTAACTTCCACTATTGGCCCAGACTGGCCAATGTTAGGATCTGCCTAAGAAAATAATACACAAATCAGCTCATTAGGGATCTAGAAATTTTAATCTATGTCACCGTTCATTATTTTTAAGCATTTGAAAAATAAAATAATTTTATTTAATTATTTTATTTACAGTTATGTCATTTTCGGGTTTTCTCAACGGAGGCCAGCACCGACTAAAATTAACTCATGACTAGGGTAAACCTGCTATTCTAAATTCAATAGTGCCCCCATATTTATTATCATGGAATCCTTTTATGTTTTATACCACTTTTTCAGGAAAAATCTCACGACTGCTATTTAAAGCTTAACATTTTCGATGGGATATTGTGGGCACTCTGGGCCTTGGAATTGCACGCCTTCTTAGAGCCTGGTTGCGAAATAATTATATATATTAAAAAAAATACACTGAATTTCCAAGACATTACATTCTCCCCACCTTAGTGATTTACGTCCTCGAAAGAAATAACAAAACTATTCAAAAATATGGGGGTATTGAGCACAAATCTAAGCCTCTCAGTCCCATGTACTCTAATAGATATTCACATGCTGCCACCAAAATTACACAAGAGGAATTGACTTCCTACATAGGACCTAATCCAGTTGATCCTCTATCTCCATTTGGAACTCCGCAAACATCACCCCATCTTCAATGTTCAGCTCGCCCTAATCGATGACGTGCGATAGATCATGCATGTATCTCTTCAACTACAACACATTGAAAACATTATGCACTGGGTGCATCTATAGGTGAAGAGCTGGGAGGTATGGAACCTCTCCAACTCTTCTCAGGTTCTAAAAAGTTTTGATGAATCTCAGAGATAGCTTGCCGCCCCAGCCAAATCTTCGAAATCTTCATCGGGGTGATACCCAATGGAAAACATGTTCTCCCTCCTCGAACTCCAAGGGTCTTCATCTCCTGTCGGCATAAGACTTTAATATAATTTTTATATTCATCATCCGCTCCTGGATGATCTGAACCTTCTCAGTGGTAGTTAGTACCAACTGCGGACCCATGAGTGCTGACTCCTCAAGGTCTTTCCAACATATGGGTGATCTGCATGGCCACCCATACAAGTCCTGAAATGGTTCCATGCCGATGGTGGAGTGATAGATGTTTTTTTATTAGAACTCCACCAAAGGTAGGTGGTCCTCAAAACTGCAACCAAGGTAAAGGACGCAAACACGAAGCATGTCATCCAAGGTCTGTATGGTCCGCTCTGTCTGACCATCCGTTTGGGGATGAAAGTTTGTTCTCAAGTGAAGGTGAGTCCGGAATTCATCTTGTAATCCCTTCCATAGTAAGGATGTAAAACATTCCTCGTGGTCTGATGTGATAGTTTATGGAAATCCATAGAGCGGAACTATCTTTTGAATGTAGAGGCATCTGAATCCCTCTAATGGTCCCAGCTCTCAAATGGGTAAGAAGTGACCTGACTTGGTTAGTCATTCAATGATCACCCAGATAGAATAATGGTTTCAAGATATATGTGGTAACCCTGTCACAAATTCCATCGAGATTCCATCCCATTTCCACTCTAGTACATCGAGTGGGTTGGAAAAGCCTATTAGAACCTGATTCTTGGCCTTCACATGCTAACAAGTGAGGCATCATGAAACGAACATGGCCACCAGATTCTTCATCCCCGGCCACCTGTACTAATGTCAAAGGTCTTGGTACATATTCGCCACTCTAGGATTTACCAAAAAAGGGGATGTATGGAACTCCCTAAACACCTCCTCCCATAATGTCACTGGCACTATGGCGCATCCTCTGAAAATCATAACGTGCTCCCCACCTATCAAAAATTCAACAGGATCCCGTTCTAAAGATAACTGAAAAGGTCAGGACTTGCAGTCAACATCCACCAGTAGTGCCTCCCTAACTCACTGATGGAGTGGGGGAGTAACGGTCATAGACTGAGCGTATGTTGATCCATCATTATCCAAATAGGACATCTGCAATGCAGCTCACTGCTCCATCACCTCACTTAGTAGCTATGAACCAGACCTCCTGCTGAGTGAATTAGCCACCATGTTCCACTTCCCAAGAGTATAGACTATCTCAAAATCATATTCCTAGATGAACTCTAGACATCACCACTGTATCAACTTATGATAATCAAACAATAACTTTCCCATCCACGAGAACGGCTACCCCGTACAACTGATTCATGTTCCCATCGACCCTTTGGTAGTGGGTACTCCTTCTCCATGGAAACTTTTTTAAAGTTCATGTAACGCACATATAACCTCGAACACTGGGTCATACTAAGACCTTTCATATACAAGTCCCCCAATTGTACTCCCTCCTACAAATGATCTATGGGAGATATCCAATATACATGTGTAGATATCGGTATCATCCCTGGGTACCAGTCGATTCAAAAGACTAAATCTCTATGAGGAGGTAGTCCATGAACATCATTAGGATAAACATACTGAAAAGTTTTCTGCACTATAAGAAATCTTGGTCTCCTCTCATCCACTAAACTGAGGGAGAGACTATCCAACTGGTGAGTGATCGGCTACACCCACCTTTGAGAAAGTCCATCCTACACTGCAAGGGTTTCCTTCTTGCCGGTGAAGGAAAACATGGTCCCATCCCTAAAGACACACCGAACTATATGCCTAAAATAGTTGATCTGAGCATGGACTATGGATCAATATGTCCATACCCCAGATGACATTGTAAGGGCTCGATGTCGCTACTAGGAGATCCCAGGAAAATCTCTTTCCTCTTAGAGTAAGCTCAAACTGTTGGCATTAGTGTGTAATAAACTAATCCCCTCCAATAAGAGTCTCTAGCCGTAAAGATATAGCCAACGACTCCACCAGAAGGTTCATGATTCGAATGAGTGTCATGGAAATAAAGTATTGATTAGTGCATGTTTCTATAAGAACCACAGTTAGGGTGGAGAAGGCATAGATCATACCTCATATCATCTCTAGATGACCAGGGTCATAAACCTCTACTGCCTAGAGCTAAGCTCACCCCCATCAGCCTACTCTGTGAGGTATGCGTGGACAAGCTTGGGGTGGGGGAAGTAACACCTTAAACCGTCACCCACTTCCAACCACTTTAATATATCCCCTGCCACATTCACCACCCTACGGTCCTCCTTGCTCGAACCGCTACTACTGGCTCGACGACCCCTCAACTGTCTGGCTGTCATCTGTACGAATGGTCGGCGAGTCACATGCCATGTGTTCCTGCCCACCACATGAGAAGAACTCCCTGGCTCCCTTATTACACTCCCCAGAATGGTAACCATACCCTATTGAACTTGAGCTATGGGGTCATCCTCTGAAAGACATAGACCGCATGGGCCTAAGTGTCTGATGTTTGCTACCTGGTGATTACTCCTCCACCTGGGGTTTTCTAGCGGCTCTAGCTGTCGGTTCCTACTCTTCCAAGAATCTCTCTACAATAAGGGATCGATCCAACACCCCGACCTGGGTACGGATGCTGTGATACAACACATTGATGCCCTGATTTCCCACCTAAGTCCCTTATCAAAGGCTCAAGCTCAAATTAAAGGGTATCACACCATGTCTATGGAGAAGAGAGATAGCTTAGTGAACCTTTATGGGTACCCAAATACCATCATGCTGCCCTGATATAGGTGAAACAACTTCTGAATGTGCATAGGGCGCATGGTCATGGGTAAAAATCCTCACGAAACAACCACTCAAAGTCTGACCAGGCGAGGGTCACCTCATCCTGGGTCTGGGTGGTCAAGCTCCACCATCTTCGTATTGAGCCCTATAGAAGGATCACTATCGAGATCTATATCTGGTCAAGAAACTTCCTTAATAAGTGGAAGACCAAAATCACAGCCTCTGGCCAGTCCTCAATGACCAGATGATATATCTCTCCCTTGACATTGGGAGGTCAATTATTCTGAAACTCCTGCAAGGCACTGAGTTTACGCACATCCTCTACCAGAACCACCGACAGTAGATGCTGACCATTGGGTGCTTGTAGCACTTTTGCACCACCCAGGGGGTCCATCTCAAGCATTGGTCTCTAAATGAATGTCTCGTCGGTAGGTGGAATTTCAACATGTATCAGGATCCTGGATGGTCGTTCTCATGGTGGCATCCTGATATAGATCAAGATGTACCAGAATTAGAAGGTTATAGCTAGTGAGTAGACTTGTATTAAAAAGAACATACAAAGACACTTATGAAACCATTTTTTTCATATATAGAGCCAAAAATAAGAATTCAAGGTCTTGGTGTATGGATACATCCGCCACCACACCAACACTGGACTCCCTGAATCTAGAAGTCGGACTCGCAATAACTTACAATGTTTCCACAAAACAACACACAAACTCCCGGTCTTTGTGGTAGGACCAACCGCACCCTAATACAACTTTTTCAAAACCTGTCCCTTGGGGCCTGTGCTGTGACTACCCCAAGACCACCTTCCACAGGCCAGGGGATAGAGACTAGCACTGAAATGGAATATCCTAAAAAAGGAAGGCATTTCCTTTAAACCGGTACACACACACACCCAATCACATCCCAAAACACTAAAATGGGAAAAAAGTATACAACTAAAACAAACACCAGTGTAATTACAATTGGATGTATATGGGCCAGAATACAAACCGAACAAGGAAATGAATACAGCAAAAAAAAGGAATCTCTAGTTGCCTTCTGCGGAAAACCCCACCTAATCGTGAGAGTTGTGAAGATACTAGAAACCAAAGTAGTATTTCATTCCCACGTGGTCCTAGTGAGCCCCACCTGGTCCTAGGACACCATGTACACCGTCGTAGAGTATGTTAGTCCCATACCCTTGAGCACCTCTATCGAAACATCGATCGTCTGCACGAGACACAACACGCGTGGGAGATTCCCGTGTATGGGTGAGTATAACAATACCTAGTACGGACCCCAAGACCCCCTAAGGTCTCTCAGTAATCCATGAAGTGAAAAAACACAAACCAAATACCATAGAGTTAATACCACAAAGAAATACCTCAACCACATAGGAAAAATTAAAAGATGCAGCTCACACCAGGTATATTCTGGGGTAGTGAGAGTATCATCATCAGTCACATCGTCGAACTCCTCAGCAGCTAGAGAACTCATTCTCTATTGAGTACAATGGGCATGCTGGGTCACACATGGCTACATAACACTAACCTTATACTGATGTGGTACTCATCCCTGATGAGTACCAGGGGTATGCTGGGTCACACAAAGTCTCTCCCCACCGTGGGTCTGCTGTGTCACACAGAGCCACTTCCCACCTTAGCCGAACTCAGGTACCTCTCCTGTCGATTACTGGGGAACTGTCGGGTCACATAGAGACACTCCCAATTCTAAGACAGCCATGTCACAAAGTGCCGCTCCCCACTAGGTCATCATCGAGTAGTCGTCAGGTCTAATCTAACCACAGGGTTCCGTACCTAGCGCGTTTGAGAGAAATTCTCCTCAATCCATTCATCGCATAATTTCATCCATGAAAGTCACCAAAAAGCATGAAAAATGATCTGCCTCATCAACAGGGTCCCAACACCACAAACGACTCATCAATCAAACACACGATTTGCAAGATACATGTGTTTTAGTAACTAGGGACCGATTGTGAAGAGGCCCCATTTGACCCGACCAACCTAGACCGGGGGTTCCTCATACCCCGATTCCTTTGGACGGGCTCAACCAGACCTTATATGTGTTGGGGTCGGTCTGGTATGAACTGGCTAGTGGTCCCGGCCCAATAGGCCTCACTGGACCCATCCCGGTTTGGTTGAGGGTTTGGCCCGCCTGATCGCACGGCGACCAGATCTAGTCTGGCCCGACACTAAGGGCACAGGTCCCCCAACTAGGTGCGGGTCTAGAATGATGGCACGAGACCAGCCCAGCCCACTGGGGGATCACCCTGCCAGATGATGTACAACCGCATGGTGCGGTTGGTGGGGTGCTACTGGGTTGCAACATCCATCCACGTCCGACCTATGTTGGCCCCTCGCGGTGCATGGTCTTCCTCCCTTCACGGTCAAATGACCATGGCTTAGTGTGTCTGGGTGGCCCGAACGCGGGCCACCCTCTCCACGCAGATCCCTCCTAGTACCCCATCACCCCTCGGTATCCGTGACCTTCTTCCGCTGCGACATGCCGACGTGCACTCTTCCATCCTCCAACAGGGCCGACAGCACCTTCCGCGGGCCACCAAAGTTTCTCTTGTGGTCAGTTATTGGAGCCGTCTTCCCTTACGGCCTCTGTAGGGTGCCAACATCAACGTGATTCCTTCATAATAAAATTTCTGACACATCTAGAATGAGGAAACCAAAAATTCATTAGAATAGGGGCTTGGGACTTGTTTGTGTCGGCTCCAGCCCTCTGTGTTAGAGGTTCATAATCAAGGGGGAGGCTTAGGGATTGTCATTTGATTACACACGAATAATCCTAACCCTTGATAACGAAATCACCAATAGAGTTAACCTCCCTCATAAACACACAAATCGAGGGTCATCCAATTCTTGGGATGATCCACATTCTTCATTTCTAGAAATGAACATGAAAGAACATCAAAATCAGATAAAACCCCTACCTATTTGTCATTTGTTGTCAAAGCGCTCTCCATCGAGAGTTAAGTGCGTCGACATTGTCACTTTTGACTCCGTTCTTCAAGGGTGTAATGAAGACGATAAAGTCTCACCGGCGTTTTTCATTCTTAATTGGGGAGTTAGTCTGCCCAATGTTCTTCATTGAATCCCTGCAGTTTTTATCCTCATACTCCAACACATTGTATTATTTAAAAGAAAATAATCAGAATAACGACGTTGTGCTCATTAATGATGCTCATTAAATAAGCCACATTAAATGAGCCATTTAGATAACATCATCGTGGTTTCAACTGATCCATTATTGACCATCCATTAATGTGCCTCGTCTTCACCTTGTCACTATATTTCAACGTCGTTTTCCTCCACTCAACGGTGAGAAAATAAATAAATCATTTCCTTTAAAATATTTTTTTATTTTTTATCTAAAAGTATTACAAATAAATTTTCTACTCAACCCTTGTCGACCAATGTTAAGTCATTTAAATGAGAATCCAGACGTTATGATTTCAGCGGTGTCTTTGTATTTTTGATCTGAGCATTGGTTCAAAAGATAGAAAAACCCACTGGCACGTTTACTAAACATACCTTAATAAAAGTTCAAAAATATTATGTTTCACCCACAATCCGTAACGGTTGAGGTTAGGCTCCACCTAAAGGGAACCCACACCCACGAGCTCGACGGTAGTCTTAGATTTCCAATCCATGTTACCATTGAGGAGTTATAAGGATTTGACAATAAAATAATTGATACATAATTATTTTATTTATGGCGAAAAACTAACTTCCACTGTTGGCCCAAGATGGCCAATATTAGGAACTACCTAATGAAAACATACCCTCACAAGCTCAGTGGTGGTCTCATATTTTTAATCTGATGCATAGTTCATGAGTTATAAGAAATTTAAAATTAAAATAATTTTATTTACAATTATTCCATTTTCAGGTTTTCTCACCAGAGGCCTGCACTGACTAAACATAAGTCACGCCTAGGGTAAACCTACCATCCTGAATGAAACCGTGCCCTCAGATTTCTGATCTGGGCACCCTTTTTAGTTTTATTACCATTTTTTCAAGAAGACCACTATGGTGTAATATTTAAAGATTAAAATTTTTTGACGGGTCATTCCGGGCACTCCGGGCCTCAGAATCACACGCCTTCTCACCGCTTGGTCTTGAAATAATTCCATATTACAAAAAAAATTACATGGAATTTAGGAGACATGACATATTATGTAATTATAATAGTTAAAAAGTGATATATTTCGAGGATAAGATGAGGATGGGTCTAAATCATCTCAACCAATAGGTTTTAGACATGTTTAGCTCACAAAATTAACATTATCTTTTACCATTACCCTTTAGTTGAAAATATTAACTCTTACCATGTCTTCTTGTATATTCATCATATATGGTTACTGTTGTTACTATATATTTCCAAAATAACCAGAAGTGAATCATTAATGAAATTTATAACATTATATAAGTTAGTTGAAAAAATCATAGATTTTTAGCTTTATTATATCATTTAATAAAATAGAATTTGTTTTAAAAACTCATTGATTTCATTATTGACACAATTTAGTAATTGATTTTTGTTAAAGTGATAACAACTTTTTACCTCAAACCAAAGACATTAACTCATACCTCACATGTCTATTGCATCCAAAGTTTTTTTGGAAGGCATCAAAATGATCAAATTACATTTATTTTAATATTTATTATATCATTTATTTGAATATTTCATTAATAAGGTAATCAATGAATCATCATTGTGTCATAAATACTTTTATTTATTTAATGTCTAAAAATTAAAAAAATAACATGATGTTGGAAATATTTTTATGTTGATATTGACTATTTATATTCAAATAGATCAATTATATAACACCATTTTAAAAAAAAATTAGTAAAAAGTTACATGTTTGTGTTATATTTTCCTTTGCTTTAAATTAATTATTATAACATGTCATTTTTGACACCCAAGTGTTTCTCAAATGCAAAAATTTTGGCCTAAGGATTTTTTGGTGGCGTATGAATCATCCAATAGGATTATGACAAGATTTATGTTTTTTTATATTATTATATAAATTTTTACCCTTATTTACCTGATTTACCTTTTAACCATGGTAAATAAAAACAATTACTGAAGTTACTATTCATAATGTCCAACAATAAAAGGGACATATTTGCATAATTTGGACTTTTTAATTCCAAATATGTAATCAATTTTTACAAGTTCTAAGTACATATTCTGTAGTAATTAATTTAAAATTAATTCTTGTTGTCAAAACTAGTATGCAGGTTTTTAAGAAGTAAAAACAATCAAAAGATTGATATATGTTTACATCGAATTATAAATGTGAAATTATACCCAATGAACAAAATTTTATTAAATTTTAAAAACATAATCCAATTAAAATTTAAAAATAATTAAAAATATAACCAATCTATATAATAAAAATTTGATGAAAAATGCAGTTTTGAATTAAAAATTTGTATCTCCACTATTCATTAAAAAATGAACTTCATCAGAAAAATTACAAAATTCAACAAAAGTAAACTTTTATTTCCTTTTTCTTAAGAAGAATTTTATTTTTTAAAATAGAGCATATAAAAAGTGGGAATGTTTTGATTTTACAAAGGTTCTCCATCAAAAAGCCGTAAAACTTTTTTTTAAATACTTCTTTTATCTGAAAAAATTGGATTTGTTCTTATATCATGTCTATAAAACACACAATTTTAATTTTAAAAGTTACATTGAATATATAAAATATATTTTTTATTAAATAAAAAAAAGAGTGATATGATTTTATAGACACAATTATTATTTTTTTAAATAGGTTTTCATTGAAACACATTCTATATATTGAACGGGTTTTTATTTCCATTTCTAAAAAATTTGGTTACCAATGAACCATTATTTAAATATGTTTAAACAATATTTTCATAATTCAGTGGATAATATCCATTCTCTCCATTCTAAAGTGTAGGTTTTAACAGTAACATTTAATAATAATATTTAGTTGTTCCATTAAACTCTATGTAGCATATCATGTATGCTATTGAAGATAATGTTTCTTTCATAAAATTTTGGATGTTACATCCTCTTCCCATTAATAAATTGAATCCTATAAATTTTAATTTGGCTTAGATAACTATGGTGTGAGTCTTCAAAATATCTTTATTGAACACCCATATCAAAAAAAGGGTTAATAAAACTTCCACTTTAAAAGAAAGAAAGTGTAGCACAAAGGTCACTTGAGATAATAAATATTAGGGTTCCATATAGGAAAACATGGATATGGAAGAAAAACTAACCATCCTGTTTAGATAAAGTGTGATAGAAAACATAATCAGGATAAATTAAACAATTATAAAACCACAATCTTGTTATGGGTTAAACAGTCTCTGATTGCGTAGGAGGAAAATGTAAATGAAAAACATTTGTGGGTTAAGATCCTTTTCCTAAGGGTGAGGAATTTATTTATGATCTTATATAAGAACATAAGGAAAAAAATTGATTTTCATGTAGAGTTGCATCCTTTAATAAATTTTTTCCACAAATTCATCTTTTCCCCGAATCATGAGTATTAAAGATGACTTGGTCACACTTGAAGCACTAGAAACAACTTCTATAAAATCACTTAAACAACAATATATTTACTATTTATTCATCCTATCATGAAACATTAACCAAAACCAAAATTGATAGTAAAAGGACCGATAATCCCCCATAAAGCTTAATACTTTATATGAATAAAGACCTCTTTTAATCTCTAAAATTCAACAGTAATACACATGTTCTACATAGAGAATTCTACAAATAGACGTCCTTAAAATTTCTCAAAATAATCCACACTAATAATGAAACCCAAAATTCAGTAGGATTTGATCATATATTCTTCCACAATAAATCATAATATTTATCTCCAAATAATATAGACTACTCTTAAAGTATCATACATAAAATTAATTAACCGTATAACATATTCTCCATGATAGGTAAATAATTTCCATAAACAACCCAATTCACAAAATGTATAAAATCAATACATAGATTCTTCCAAAATAAAATTCAAACATTATTCCTCAAATTAAATCCCATATTATTCTATATTCATTAGTAAAATAGTGTTCCCAAAATAGCAATCATGTCCCAAAATAACATTTATCTCTTAATCACCAAATAAATTTATTATACTAAAGATATTGATTTGATAAAACATAAGTTCCCAAAATAAAATTATTATCAATACGTAAAATCATTTAACTAAAAATAATAAGTCATTCATACCAGGGAATTAACATAGGCCAGTGGTAGGAGATGAACCCTAGTCACCATTTGGTTGTGGGTTCGATTCTCGCTTCCTTGCCGGACGTGATAGGTTGTCACCCCTCTTGCGGTGTTTTTCTTTGATAAAACTCAAAAATAACCCTAAAATGTTTTAACCTCAATAATTTTCTTTCACCTCTCATTTTTATCCAAAACTAATAATGACCTCAAAATCATAATTCAGGATGTCATTTATATATTGAATTTTTATTATTTCACCTATATATGATAAAATAAAACTTTTTCTCATTTGAAGAACATCATACCTTGATCATGGTGTCCACCTAGTTCCATCATCATCTTGTTCATGAAGATAGAAGCTCCTTGCATTCCAAAAATTATTTATATATTCTTCAAAATCATTTTGTTCCATTTTCAGAATACACCTTGTACAACTTGGGTCATATGGGTGTTCATAGAAATGAATTTTTAAAAAATAATCATGTATGACATAGAATTTCAAAACAACTTATAAAACATGATTATTATAAAATAGTCAGACTGCGTATGATTCAAAACATAAAATAAATGGTTCTTTTAAAATACCATACATATTTTCTAAAAGCCTATATTTTAAAATAAAATATAAATAGGTTGTGGAAGGGTCTCCTTCTTCAGAACCTTTTTCAAAATCATAATAAGTTTCAAAATCTTGTGATTAGGTAATTTTTTTTAAAATTCCATAATAATATTTAACATTGTAGAGAATATGAGAATATTGATAAAATTGGACATGATTAAATAAAACCCTTGATCCATTATGGTATCGAGGTATAGTGGAGGTTTTTGATATCTCAAACTACTCCTTTCAAGTGAGTTGCATGTAAAATATTTTTCACAATAATCAATACATAAATTTTCAATAATTATTGCAAGAAAGTCATCAGGAAGAGATAGGAATATTGTTTGAGATTATACTACATAAATTTGTTACCTAATTTCCTTGATTTGAAAAAGTTATAAAACAAGGATTTAAATTAAATAATAGATATAGAGACTTACCATGTGGTTACCCAAAACACCTAATCCCTAAAGTTTTCTAGCCCATTCATTTGATACCAACTATAATGTACAAACCTTAAACATTACAGAATCTTAAGTTAAGTTAAGAAATTCAAATTGAGGATATTTTTAGGATTAGAGTTTTAGATAATGGGTCCATAACTATTATATAACAACTCAAAATTTAAAGAGTTGACTCTTCTACTCACTATAAATTCTTTTCACAAAATAAAACTCCATGAATATAACCTGATTTATTTTATTGATAAAAATATTATGGAATTATTCCTCTCTATTAACCATCCATAAATATAGTGAAAAATATTTCAAAAACATGGGATGAGCATAAAAACCACTGTAAGGTAAAATAATGGAAACTGTTTACATGTGATCTTGAGAGATATAAATAAGTACCTGAGGAATTTCATAAAGTCATGAGAAAGTGGAATATCATAACAATAAGAAATTGGATCATAACATGAAAATGTGGCTACAAAATTTAATGTAGACATTTATAATCATATCACCAAGGTCCATCCCCAAGGCATCATAAAAATTACCAAAGTTATTCCCCAGGGTATCGTAAAACCTGTCCTATCTAGATTTTAATTTATTTACCCAAATCATTAGTGTGATATGGGGGTGCACCCTTAATATGTCGTTATTTTCATGTGATCCACTTTGATCATAATAAAACATTTCATAAATAACCCAAATATATTAAAAGAAATGTGTTGCATATAAAAATCATTAAATTTTAAAAAGTGCTTAAAACATCATCATTATGTCATTTATAACCCATAGAAATGGAATGAGGGTTCTATATATGTCAATTTCACAATAAAATATATAATTTTTTGTATTTATGAATCCCCAAGGAAATTAAATAGGCTCGTGTATTCACATTAATAAAATAAGCAAATTCCTTGAGAAAAAGACAGAGATTTTGAGACGAAAATTCTGCAGCATAACGGCTATGCAACAAGGTATTATAAAATATTAAAAAGAGATGGTAAAAGGGTATAAAATTCATAAATGACTCATAATAGAGTATAGAGACATAATAAAATGAAAATAAGAACATTGTATGGAAATTTTAAAGACATACTATATAAAAGATAACTTGAATGGAAAAGAGAAGTTTGAGAATTCCCTTAACGAAAACTCAACAGCCTAACGACGTTACTTAAAACGTCAGAAAATGAGTTGATGAGAGAGAAATTGGTCTCCCGTAATTTGAAAATAAAATGGATATAAATAAGGATATATAAGAATATACACATACACAATAAAATGGAAATTAAAATAAATAACTTAAAAGAAGTATTTGACTAAAAGAGCAGGGTAAAAGGTTCGATTACCACATAAGAAACACTTGAAAACATATCATTAAGGAATTAAGTTATAAAAAACATTAAATATCATTAGAATTAATAATTCTTGATATAATTAGTAAAAGGGTTTTATGTAAACTGTATAGGAAAATAATGGTTCATAACATCAAGATATGTCCCAAAGAAAAGAGATTGATACGAATTCCCTTACCATGAGTCCAACTCGTCATGCGCAATCATTATATTACTAAATAATAAACATTGGTTAATTTATAATTTATTCAGAATATTTTTTCTTTTTATTATTGTTTTTATATAACTTGTTACCATGATATAAAAATTACATAATTATATAAGTTAGTATTTTAGGTTTTGTCGATATTCGATACATGAGTCGAAAATGAACTTGTTTTGATATAAATTGTCCATGTAGTCATTAGTCCATCATATATAGAATATTATTAAATATTTAAATATAATATATATAAATTATATATGTATTTATAATATCCATAATATTTGGAGATAAGAAATGAATTGCCTCGTTCCTGGAGATGGTAGGTCGTACGTACGAATGAACGCTACATTCATTTCATTTTCATATTAAAAGAACAATAATAAAATGTTATAAATTTTTATTATAATATTCGTATAATATTTATGTCATGTATGTATATTTTTTTTAAATAAAACCACCCTTTATACATTTGATGTATATAGGGAACGAGTCCCAATGCTATGTGGGGGCGGTAGTCCACACTTGCTCAAACGAAATTATCATATTTACACAACATGGAAAGCCTAAAGGAATTTTCTAATTAAAAATTATAGAATCATAGAAACAATATAAATATAATATATATCATATATAAATATATTTCCATAATGACAGCCCCATGATTGGTGTTAAGATAAAATTGGATAATCATCATTTCGTGAGGCAATATTTCGCCATACACAGAGACAATATGTTCTATATCCATTATATGGAGGTGTGTGTAAGTGTATGCTGAAACCTTAGTATTGTGGATTTATCATTATATAGTTTTCAAAATCATTTTATATAATTTTTAACAATATAATTAATTAATTTAACTCTTTTTGATAAATAACCATAGTTCTGTATTTTTATAATGAAATTCAACAATTCATCATATTTTTATAAGAATTTTTTTATTTTAAGACTATAAATAATTCATTAATATCTTACTTTAATTTTATAGTCTAATATGTTTTATTTAGTTTAGTGGTTTAAGCCTTTTTAATTAATAATTTAACATTTTATTAAATAATTAATCTCATAAACTACATTTAAATAAATTTTTTGATAAATTATCATTTTATATATAAAATATTAATTTATCTAAAATAAAATAATCTAATTTTATTTTTCTTTTAATAATTCTTTAGATATAAATTTAATCTTTTAAACTGTCTACATTTTTTAAATTATTTATTATTAATTTTAAAGTTGTAAATTTAATTTAAATATTTAATAATAAAATAATTAACTATCTTCTTTAATTAATTTAATTTATTAAAGTAACATTTTTTATTTATTATTGTTTTCAGGTTTATTTAATTTAAATATTCTTATTTAATAAATTTTAAATAATTTAGGTGACTTTCAATTTTGGTTTTAGTATAGTTCCAATTTTAGTTTAATATTTGGAAGTTAATAATAATCAAATAATTTTTTTGTTTTTTTCATTAATATTATTTCAGTTATTGAGTTATATATAAATGTTTTAATTAATTTTAGTTTTTAATGAATTATCTTGTATGTATTTTAGTTTAGGTTTTTAATCTGATTTTAATTTATTTTATTTGCAGGCTATGTATAATGGTACTATTTCCCTTTTACAGTGGCACAAAAACCCAGCATTCTTACCTTGCATCCTCTCACAAGTTCTAGTTCTCTACCACTGTAACCCAGCTGTACTCCTGCTACCACTTCCCCATCTAAACTGGTTCCACCACAAACCTTTGTCATAGTCTCACCGTTCCATTACGGTGCCTCCTCACACTGGTTTCAACTCCCTTGCACCATTTCCATCTCTGGTCAGGGTCTCACGATTTCATCATCGGAGGTATAGTGATTATTTGCACCATTTCCTATTCTATAGAAATTCTACACTAACTACAAGCACAACCACTACATTCCACTGGTTCCCTTCATCTTTCCAAAATAACTACCACAATAACCCTCTGCATTGTTTCCCTAGAACACTGTTTTCAAAAATCTATTCCACCGTAACTAATCACGGCTCCATCTAAAACCATCATCATCTTAACTCACACCGTTTATTGGTCTGTCTGCATGAGGATCCATACAGCAGTCCAGGAGTGTGCTTCTGCATCCAAATAAGGACTTAATGGCATCAGATGATACAGGCCAAGCCGAGAATTCGCCAGCATTGGTTACTACGAGGATGAAGTGAGGAACCCACTATAGAGGGAGAAATGTCTCCAAGTCGCAAGAGCTGTGCGTGTTTGTGAACCAGGATTACACCACATGCCAACACTAGGTATAAGGAAGCCACCGCACGAGGATGAGTTCGATCAGAAGAGGCCGCTGCTGTGGTTTGCAGAAGAAGCAAGAGCTGTCCCTATTCTGCAGCACCGTTGAAGACCCCCCTGTAGCGCCTAGACATTGGGGGGGGGATAAAACTATGTTAAAATAAAATAAAATAAAAAATAAAAAATAATAAACATAATAAATTTATAATTATTATAATATAAAATTATTATAATAAAAAAATAATTAATCATAAAATTAAATGAAGATTTATAATAAATTAATACAATAAAACATATTTAAAATTAAAATAATATTAACTTACAAATAATAATAATTTAATTTAAATTAAATTTTCAAATAATTTTTATTATAATAAAATTTTTATACTAAATTAAATATTCATTAAATAATTTCCTATCTCAAAAATATCATTAAGTTATAAGAACAATTTATTAATAATACTAACATTAATAAAATAACCAAATAATTAATATTAAATTAAAAACGTAATAACTTCATCTAATTTAAGATTAATTAATAAATTAATAACTATAATAATAATATTTAATTATGTAAATAATAATTATCAATTTAAGTATTTATTAATTAACTTTAATTAATTTTTAACGTAACATTTATTTAAAAAATGACTTGAAAATTTTAATTAACTTTATTTGAGTTTTTTACTGTTTTGTTTGTTCTTTCCTATGAAGGTTAAAATTAGAGTAAAAAACATGTCCACATACTTTCAAATTACTCAATGGGAATTATTTATGAGGGAATTTCTAAAACGATATGAGTTTCACAAAATAAACACGTGTGTAGTGCACAAGTAAGAGACACTTGAAGTTAGAGGAAAACATGGGGAGACATGTAGCTTATGATAACATGATTAAAAATAAAAATAGTGGGAATTATTTTACAGGAATCTCATTCTGACTCTCATTCTCATTCCGGAACATATACCATTCAAGAGTAGATCTCTTGGGAGACACAAATGGAGTAGTTGAAGACTGGAGTTACAGGAGCTGGGAAGCAAATCATGAACATCATTCATAGTGGGAGGATTATTCTTCTTATGCTCTTTTTTATTTACAATATATTTTCTGCTTTTGAATTGAAAATGATATTTTCTTAATTTTGTCATTTGAGAAATTGGAATTTATATCAGATCATATTTCCTACTTCTTTATTAAATTTCTTCTAATGAGAATTGGATTCCTTCGGTGGGATTAGATCAAATTATCAAATACAAAATTGAATCTGCACCTTCTTCCAATTAAAAATTAAATACATGATCTTTTAGTGAGATTGATCTTGGAGTCTTTTTTTAAAATCTTTAAAGTTCAAACTACATAATCTTTCAGTGAGATATTTTTCTCTTAACATCGTTAAAACAATTAGCTATATGTGGTTTTTGATGTGGCGATCTTTGAGAACTATAATACAGAGTGTTATTTATTCAGGAAAGGAAGAATTAAAAACTAATTTTCAATGTGTGAATTCAATATATTGAAGAATCATTTTTATTACCAGTAAATTTTAATTCACCCGAGATTACCATTTGATCAACTATCAGTACTTCTGTTTACGTTTTCTATTATCTTTAGTTTTCACTATTACTTTTTTTTGTTTCATTATACAGAATAGTAAAGAGAAAATTCTTAGTCAATATACATTATTTATTAATAAAAAATTTAAAAAAATACAAAAAAGTAATAAATATAAACATAGTTAACTATCTCCACTCCTTACAATAGTGGAATTTTTTTTGAATAAAACCTTAGATTTCTCACATTCCTTGCCTATGGATCGACCCTGCACCACTGTGCTAGTGTAGGTTTATAGATGTAATAACGAGGGACGTGACAACCTATGACCCCACAAAAATTTGGTGCCATTTCTATGGAAAGAAATCACTGAGAGCCTAGTTTTTTAATTAAATAAAAAAACAATAAAAAAATCTTCTTTTAAAACAATTAAACTGTATCTACTTTTTGTGTTATTTTTTTTAAAAAATAAGCTTCCCTATGAACTGTTGTGTGTTAAATCTATTTCTATAAAATAAATGTAAGTTCATAAGAACTTGAATCAATTTGTGCTTCATAGGGTATGTTGTGAATGTTGTGGGAACACTACCTGGCAGTGTGTCTATAACCAGCCGAAACAGGGTGTTTACATTGAAAATGATGAAAAATTTGAATCTAGTTTTGAATTCATAGCTAAAAATGAAATAATTGAAACCAAAATAAATTCTAGGGAGGATTATTAGGTTTCATGGTTTAATAAAACCCATTAAATTAATGTTAAATACACTCAATATCAGGATCAATGAATGAAAAGACTGGAAAAAATGCTCTTGAATTATGACATAGGGTTAAAGAACAAGAATAATTAGCAGAAAAAGAAAAAGAAAATGTTTATAAAATATTTTAAAATCAATATGAAGAGTAAAGAGATAGTGAAACAGGGGAACACACTTTTTTCTTTGAAAAATATGGTTCTGTTGAACTAAAATTAGAAATAACCAACTCACTTAATCAAGAACACATTGTTGAAGACCCCAAAAATAATTTTAATACTGTTGAATTATAAAATATGGAAATTAAATTAAAAAAAATTGACAAGGAATTCCCAGTTCTCTTCATAATTCTTACATTGGAGAAAAATCACTATTTTAGAAGTTTTGAGAATAAAGTCATTCAGGTTGAAGTTAAATTTGAACTGAAAACTTAAAGGTTAAAAACTATTCACCTAAAATTTCCAAAATTCGGAACAATGCACCTGAAATTGAATTGGGAAATATTCTGGAAGTGAAACATAGTTTGTATAACATTAAATATGAAATTTTTGAACCTAATTTGAAAAAAACTCTTCCCTATTTTGGAATAGAAAACCCAAATATTTCTTAAATGTTGTCTAATGTTGAATATGGGGTTATTTTCATTGAAGAAAGGCTAAATGATGATCTATTAGTGCCCTTTTTTGAGAGTAATCAATTTTCTGAAATTTATCTTTCTAAAATAGAAAATAGTGTTGATATAAAAGTTGGTAATATTTTAAATTTGATCAATTTGGAAATTAAATTTGGTGAAGCTAAATTGAACATTACTCGCACTGATTTGAACTCTTTAGAACACAGTGTCGACTTTGTTTTTGAAAGTGAGACTTTTGAACTTGAACAGGAAGTAGAGACTGAACACACAATAGATGATGGTTACAGAATTGATTTCATAGAAGTAGTAGATGTTTAGTGCGAGTTAACATATGAGGATATTTTGGAAGTTATTTACAAAATTGTTAGACCTGAATCTTTTTGTGGTAAAATAAATTATCTTCCCTACCTGTCACTTCCATCCTCAACTGCGAAGGGTGACGAGCCTTATTTTGATATTGATAATAGTCTACATGGGGAATAAAACTTTAGTTCCATTATACATGAATCTATTAATAACTATAACGAATCATTTCTTGAACCTATTAATTGGAACTCACCCATTAGAACCCTTGAATTTGAATACGCTTATGTTGACGTTGAGAAAGAAATCATTGAAGACAATGCCAAACCCTTAGAAGTACCTACTTTTCCATCCCTTCCTAAAAAAGATAAATGTGAAAAAACTGAAACAATTCAATAATTGGACAACATTATACCAAAAAATTGTTAACAGGTGATACTTAGGGGTTATTTCAGGCTATGATAGTTTAGTTGTAGTTTTCATAAGTTTTGGTGCCCACAAATTTCATTTCTCTGTTAAAAACAAATTTCCCAAGCACATGTGGTGGTATTTATCAATGAAACCACATCCACCTAGTTACTAAGGTTACTTTCTAGGTGATTATGATTGGGGACTATAAGCCTATCGCTGTATGGGATGCAACCGCGGTTTTTTTAATAAAACAGAAAAAAATACTTAAATAAAGCATAACTGAACACTTTAAACTCTATACATAATGAGAGTCAGCCCATGCACTTTATTTTTTTTCACTATTTCACTATTTTTTTTAGAATAAGGTGATTCTTTATTTCCTTATATTTTTTATGCCTCAGCTAGAAATTACTATCTCTTTCTTCTTGCCTTGTGATTTTTTAGATTTTTCTATTGGTGTCATCTAAGGTGTGGAATTCCCATTCTAAAGGAGTAATGAAACTTTAATTCTAGGAAGTACCTTAATGTTATTTTTTTTCATTTTTCTACTCCTTAATTATTTACCAAAGAGAATCTACTTAATGTCCTACTTTTTTAAATTTTTTTTGGCATGTGCCACATGCTGAAATTTGAATTTCATTGATATATTAAAATCACTCACTGCTTGAGATTATGTTCGGGGGGGGGGGGGGGGGGGTACACGCATGATAAAAATTTGTTATATTTATTTTTCTTGTATCTATTTGTGTTCAGCATGTCTTTTTCTGCTTTACTAAAAATCCATTTGAATCCATCCTGTGAAGTTACTTTCACCCTAGTATAATATATAATCACAAGTTACTTGTTAATTATTGAACATTGTTGAAGATCTTTATCACAAGTTTAAATGTTAAAGAATGACTTTTAATAATGAAACTTTTATAAATTATTCATTATGGAAAACAATATCTTTGAACTTCAATGAGACCCTATATACATGTCATAAATCTACTGAAATAACAAATCTATTTTGAACTTAAACAATAAAATCGTTCTTCTCCCTATTTGGTAGTCAACTTTGGGGAAAAAGATGGATTTTATGTATGGGCGATGGAGTTAATTATTGTCTGTGTTGAACTATGATTTAATGTGATCCCATCAATTCCCACTTTTAATTTTATTTTATTTCCAAAAAATGGTTAGAAATGGTTAAAAAAATTTCAAAATTATTTCTTAATTTTAGGCATTACACTGTACTCTATTGGTTATTTCCTTACGATGATGCTTTATGGTTAGTTAATATTATCTTGGAATATGAAATTATTGAGGTTAGATGATGGGTGAGTAATCATTTTTAGTAAATAAATGGAAATTTGGTTTAGGAACTACTTTTGAGAGTGATTTGGGTAACCTGTTAGTGGTCTTATGATAATAACCCTTAGAAATTGAAGTTTGATTTTGATCATTGGGGACAATATTTTTTTATTATTTATTCAAATTAATTACCTTATTGGGCCAATGTAGATGTTTTCCATAAAAATATTTGGAAACTAGATTAGTTTGGGAATCTGGGATCCCACAGTGAATTTCTAAGACCCTAGATAATGTGTGTGTTTCTGTTTACTACAAGCCCTATGTATACATTCAATAAATATATATGAAAAGTGATTAGAACATGATACATGGATTGGAAAAAATAAAATAAATTTTCTTAGGTCAAATATGAGTTCATTAAGGTGGGGGGAATGATTAATGCCAAATGAATAAGGGTAAAATTTGTTTATATGGGGAAAATTTAGGTTGTATCAATAAAGTGATTCACAAAGAACTATTTATTTTTTGAACATAGAATTGAGTCAAAGTATAAAGTTCCTCTGGTTATGTTTTTAATTGAACATAAATTTTATCTTTTGTCACTCTTGGAATTAGAATATGATTTTTGATTGAAATGAGTCACTGGGCAGGTTCACAACTGAGGCATGAAAGTTTCATTGCTTGATGATTCATTTCTCTCTTTACTACTCATGATAATTTGATTATCAGAAAGGTTTCATTTGAAAAATTCATTCTCTAAAAGCGTTTTGATAGTTTCATTGTCCTCTTTATCTAAATTGCTAGGCATGTTACATTTTGAACTGATTCATAAAACATTTTTCTATTTCTCAATGATAATAAAACTTAAGATTGTTTGAGGACAAAAAATTCTTATGTGTGGGGGAATTTGATGTGGATTTATTTTTACATAGTCTTCCACATATTTTTATCTATTTTTTAACAATATAATTAATTAATTTTACACTTTTTGATAAATAATCATACTACTGTATTTTTATAATGAAATTCATCAATTCATCAATTTTCTATAACAAATTTTGTATTTTTAGCTTATAAATAATTAATTAATATGTTACTTTAATTTTTTAGTCTAATAAGATTTATTTATTTTAGTGGTTTAAGCCTTATTTATTAATAATTTTAATTTTTATTAAATAATTAATCTCATAAACTACATTTAAATAAATCAGTTGATAATTTAAAATTTTGTATATTATATATTAATTATTCTGAAATATCATAAACTAATTTTTATTTTTCTTTTAAAAATCATTTAGTTTTAAATATAATCTTTTAAAGTCTCTATATTTATTAAATCCTTTTAATTTTAATTTTGAAGTCTTAAATTAAATTTAAATATTTAATAACAAAATAATTAATTGTCTTGTTTAACTAATTTAATTTGTTAAAGTATCGTTTTTAATTTAAGGTTGTTTTGATGTTTAATTAATTTAAATATTCTTATTTAATAACTTTTATATAATTTAGGGGACTTTCAATTTATGTTTTAGTATAGTTCCATTTTTTGTTTAATATTTTGATATTAATAAGAATCTAATAAAATTTTTATTTTTTTCATTTTTATTATTTATGTTTTTCAGTTATATATACTTTTTTTAATTAATTTTATTTTTTATTCCATTATCTAGTATGTATTTTAGTTTATGTTTTTAATTTTATTTTAATGAATTTTATCTACAGGCTAAGTATAGTGGTATTGTTTCCCCTTTACGGTGGCACATCAACCCACCGTTTTAGCCTTGCCTCCACTTTCCGGTTTCAATTATCTGCCACCGTAACCCACCATTACTCATGATACCACTTTCGCATCCAAATCGGTGACACCATATACCTTCCTCGCAGTCTCACTGTTCCATTACGATGCCTCCTCACACTGGTTTTAACTCCCTTTCACAGTTTCTATTTCTAGTCATGGTCTCACACTTTCATTACCGGAGGCACAGTGATTCATTGAACCAATTCCTATTCCATAGAAATTCCTCACTAACCACAAGTGAAACCCCTGAATTTCACCGGTTCCCCTAATATTTCCATAAGTGTTGTCACAACAACCCTCCGTACTGTTTCCCTATAACACAGTTCTCACAAATCTGTTCCACTGCAACCAATCACGGTTCCATATCGAACCATCATCACATTCTCTGCCATCGTTTGAAGGTTTGTCCGTGTGAGGAGCCACACAACAGTCCGGGAGTATCCTCTTGCATCCAAAGAGGAACTCAATGTCGCCAGATGATGGAGGTTAACCCAGGAAGTCACAGTCACTGGTTGCTGTGAGCATGAAGAGAGGAACCCACTACTGAGGGATAACTTTCACCAAGTCGCAAGAGATGTGCACCTTTGTGAACTGGGCTAACACCACTGGACACCATTTGGTAGAAGGAATCTGCCACACGAGGAGAAGTCTGATTGGAAGAGGCTATCGCTGCGGTTTGCAGATGAAGTAGGAGTCGTCCCTATTCTGCGGCCCCACTGAAGATCCCCTATAGCTTTGAGATTGGGGGGGTGGGAGGGATAAAACTATGTTAAAATAAAATAAAATAATAAAAAAAAAAAAAATAAATTACTAATAATTATAATATAAAATTATTATAATAAATAAATAATTAATCATTAAATAAAATTAATATTTAGAAATAAATAAATAAAATAAAACTTATTTAAAACTAAAATAATATTAACTTACAGATAATAATAATTTAATTTAAATTAACTTTATAAATAACTATTATTATAATTAAAATTTTAACCTAATTTTTTTTATTAAATAATTTCCTAAGTCGAAAAAATCATGAAGTTATAATAACTATGTACTAAAAATACTAACATTAATAAAATAACCAAATAAATAATATTAAATTAAAAACTTGACAACTTCATCTAATTAACGATTAAATAATAAATTTATAACTATAATAATAATACTTAATTATGTAAATAATAATTATCCACTTATGTATTTGTTAATTAACTTTAAGTAATTATTAATATAACATTTATTTAAAAAATGAATTTAATATTTTAATTTACTTTATTTGTTTTTTTATAGTTTTGTTTGTTCTTTCCTATGAAGGTTCAAATTAGAGTAAAAATCAAGTCCACATCAACTCAAATAACTCATTGGGAATTAGTTTCTATGGAATTTCTAAAACGACGTGAGTTTTATGAAAAAAAGCACGCGTGCGGTGCACAAGTGAGGGACACTTGAAGTTAGTGGAAAAAATAGGGCGATGTGCAGCTTATGAGATCAGGATTAAAAAGTATAGCCGGGGGAATTATTTTGGGGGACTCTCATTCTGATGCTCATTCTAAATCTAGAACATATAACATTTTAGAGCGGATCTCCTGGGAGACACAAAGGAGAAGCTAGAGACTGGAGTTTCAGGAGGTGGGAAACAAATCATAAACATCATTCACAGTGGGAGGACTCTTCTTCCTCTTCTCTATTCTACTTACAATGTATTAGCCTCTTTTTAATTAAAAATTATATTATCTTAATTTATTATTCTGGAAATTAAAATTTTTATTAGTTCATATTTTCTTCTTCTTCAAAAAAATTCTACCAATGAGAATCAGATTCCTTTGTTGAGATTAGATCCAATTCTCAAATATAAAATTTAATATGAACCCTCTTTCAATTAAAAATTCAATCCTTTATCTTTCTATGAGATTTATCTTGGATTATTTTTATCAAAACATTAAATTTCAAATTATAGAAACTTTTGGAAAGATAGTTTTCTGTTAACATCATTAAAACAATTTTCTGAATGTGGTTTTTGATGTGCGAACTTTTAGAACTATAATGCAGAGTGGTATTTATTATGGCGAGGAAGAATTAAAAAATATTTTTCAAGGTGTGAATTAAATTTAATATAGAATCATTTTTATAACCATTAGATTTAAATTCACCATAGCTTACCATTTGATCAACTATCAACACTTCTGTTTACTTTTTTGGTTATCATTAGTTTGCACTATTGATTTTTGTTGTTTCAGTCTGCAGTTCAGTAAATAGAAAATTCTCAGTCATGTTTAATTATGGCTTAATAATAAAATATAAAAAAATATTAAAAATTCATAAATATAAACATTGTTCACACTCTCTACTGCTTACAACAGTGGGGTTTATTTTGAATAAAACCATAGATTTCTAACCTTCCTTTTCTGTGGAACGATCATGCACCACTATGCTAGTGTAGGTTTATAGATAAAATTTCAAGGGTGGTGAGGACCTCAAACCATGAAACATAGAATAAACACATCCTTGTATATTTATTATACTTTTGTTGTTATAAAAAAGTAATAAATAGAGGTTTGGGGGTTTGATAAGGAAAAAAATGAAAGGATCTTGAGAAAAGATGTTACCTCTAAATCAGGCAACTGCTTTTGATTTTAGCCAAAAGGCTTCCATAAGTTTTCTTATTCCCATGTTAAGTCCTCTATGATGAAGGGAGGGGTGTTGTTAGATTATTTGATTAGAATTTAGATGATCCAAGGGGCTTGAGAGGTGTGAGTTAATGGGTTGAGGTGTTTGAATTTTATAATAGGAAGGAGGGGAACTTGTGGAAAGTCATGAAATATTATTTAATTATAAATTGATTTTATAATTATAATATTTAAAAAGTGATATATTTATAGGATAATATGATGATGTGTATAAATACTCTCAAACAATAAGATATAGACACATATTGGTTAAAAAAGTTACCTTATGTTTCATCTTTTACCATTAGTTAAAAACATTAACTCTTAACATGAATTCTGGTATTTTCATCATATATGGTTACTATAGTTACTATAAAATAAAAAGAGATCACAAGTGTGTAATTAATTACATTTTTAACATTATAAATGTCAGTTGACCAAATAAAGGATTTTTAGGACTATTATAACATTTATTAAAATAGAATTTTGTTTTTAAAAATCATTTATGTCAATTTTGACACTATTTAGTAATTGTTTTTTGTTAAAGTCATAACAATGTGATTCCTTTGATAAAAAGGCATTAACTCATCCCTAAAATGACTATTTCATCCAAAAAAATTCTTGGATGGCTTCAAAATGTTCAAATTAAATTTATTTTAATATTTATAATATCATTTATTTGAAAATATCATTAATAGGGAAATCACTATCTCATCATTATATCATAAATGAATTTATTTATTTAATGTTTAAAAATTATAAATAAAATACCATTATGAATGAAATTTTTTTATATTTATAATTAAAATTTATAGTCAAAGTGATAAATTATATAACCCCACCATAATTTTGTTTTATTAAAAGGATACATGTTATGTTACATTTCCTTTTACTTAAAATTAATTAGTATAACATGTCATTTTTCACACCCAAGTGGTTCTCAAATGCCAAGATTTCGGCCTAAGGTTTTTTTGTGGCCCATGAATCATTAAATTGGATTATTACAAGTTTTAGAGTAGTTTTATATTATTATATTATTTTTTTACCCTTATTTACCTGATTTTCCCTTTAACCATGCTAAATAAAAATAATTACCTAAGTTACTATTCATAATGTCCAAATTTAAAAGGGACCTATTTTCATAATTTGGAACTTATGATTCCAAATATGGAGTCTATTTTTACAAATTCAAAACGTATAAGTTTCAATAATTAATTTAAAATTAATTCCTGTTGTCAAAACTAGAAACTAGGTTTTCAAGAAGTAAAAACAATCAAAATATTGACATGTGTTTATGTGCAATTTAAACGTGAAATTACATAAAATGAAAAAAATTGTATTAAATGATAAAAAAAAAATATAATTACACTTAAATTTCAATGAAAAATATAATCTAACTATATAAAAAAATTAGATGAAAATTCAGTTTTGAATTAAAATCCTGTATTTTTCACTATTCATTAAAAATGAATTTTATCAGAAAAACACCAAAAATCAATAAACCTAAAGTTTTATTTCCTTATTCTGAATAAGAATTTTATTTTTTTCAAATATAACTTATAAAAGTGACAAAAAATTGATTTAAAAAGTGTTCCCTATCAAAAGGCGGTAAAATTGTATTTTCTTTCAAAAATAGTACTTTTATCAGAAAAAATTGGATATGTTCTTTTATCAGATATATAAAACATATAAGATGAATTTTAAAGAATATGTTTAATATATAAAATATATATTTTCATTAAATAAAAAAACATAATGAGTTATATGATTTTATAGACACAATTATTCTCATTTCAAATTGGTTTCCATAAATACTTTCCATTTATATTCAATTCATTTTTATTTCCAGTACTAATAAATTTAGTGACCAATGAATCATTATTTAATCATTTTTAAACCTTATTATAATAAATAAGTTGATTCTATTAATTCCTTTCATTATAATGGATAGGTTATAATGGTAATATTTAAATAAAAATATTTAGTTTGTTTAAGTTCTATGTAGCATATCTTGTACGCTATTGAACATAATATTTCTTCATTAATACTCGGGATGTTAAAAAATTCTACCACCATATTTTAATGACAAATGAAAAATATATTGTGTGAAATAATGATGAATTTAACCATATATGAAATTTGTTGAAACATCCTTTAAAATAGAGTACAAATCATTCAAGGATGTATTCTTTAGTACTTCCTTTAGCCAACTTTAATTTTTTTCCATGGAGGTGAAATTCATGACCAAAAATGTCAAATAAATTATTCATGTTAAAATATAAGTTCCCAAAATATATTTCTCCTTTTTTATACATTCTTTATTGGACCAGAATAGTTGCACTAAATCAAAATTCTTTTTCCTTCTATCTTCTTTCAATATATTCTTTTACATATTTATGATGGATTATATTATGATACTTAATCCTTAATAGAAAAAATACTATTCATTTTCAAATTTAATTCATGGTATCTCCAAAAACCATGAAACTCACAATTACTCTATTTGAACCAAGTGGTTGCATACTAATGGTTTCACTTGAACAGTAACACTCCTATTAGTAGACCCATTGTAGGTATCACACCAAAGGAAGTACCCCAATGGTAAAACATTGGAATTATAATTTCAATGGAATTATTCTAGTGATAGAACATGATGGTAGAATCTAGAAGTATCACATCCAATGAATCACCCTAATGGTATAAACATGGTGGTAACACATCGAAATATCACATCAGAATCAAATTTAACACTCAGAGGTCGCACCTAGTAGTATCACCCTAGTAGTATCAATCTAGTGGTAGCACCAAGCGGTAGCACCTAGTGGTAGCACACCCTTCTATGTGAATCTCATAGTATCACCTTCAAAATAATTAAATGTGTGGAAAATAAATGACAATATCATATCCAAAACCTTTTATTTTCTACCATCTTCTTCAACTTAACAAACAACACATATAATTGTGTTCTGAACAATATCCCTCAATGTTTGTTGTTAAATAGGGAACACACATATTTGATGCTATAAAAGTCTAGAAATGGGTCATATATAAATATTCAAAACCATTGTCAGCATGATTTTTGTTGGAGAAAATATTTATTGTAAACAAATACCATTATTTCCATAAATCAATGATCTACGGAGAACTATTATTTAACATACCTTCACAAAAAAGATTCACTTCAACCTACACAAAACCATTCCTTCAACATCTTCAGTAATTTGGTAAAAAATATCACTTGTTTTCTAAACTATTTACTCATGCGGAAATCCCGAATTACCCCTTTTAAAAACTCCACTAAATATTTTATATCCCCATATAGGTAAAATAGATATATATTTATAGAATATATTGTCATTTTTTCTCCCCCTATGGTAAAAAAATCCAAATAAAATAAGGAAGATGTGATATAGTAGACAAACCTCATTCTTGTAAAAAATGAGGTTTAAACCCCATCTTCATCATCATATTGTAGAAATTATCTTTAGATAATGGTTTCAAAGGAATGTTGAAAATATGGTATTTTTTTAAATAAATTACAATTTTAATTCATTTCATTCCACAAGGTCATTGATGAAGTAACATTTATCATTAATGTTATTTATCCTAGAATGGTGAATCAGATTCTTTGAAATATTAATAATATTTTTTTTTCATATACTATAATAAGTGGTATCTTCACACCCACATTCAGATCTTGCTAATAAATTTTCATCCACATCAATTGGTAACAAGAGTTGAAGGAACATATTTTTCCTCAGCAGTGCCTAAATTTATAGGAATTTTATTCTTTATGTGTCAACACACACATCTATTACCAAGAAATAAAACTCCACTAGATGAAAATTTTCTATTATTAGTAATGCTAGCCCGATCTACATCCAAATACATAAAAAATAAAAATTTTCGTTTTCTATCATATTTAAATTTAAAATCTATTTTACACTATATATATATTATAAATAAGTTTTTCTAAAATAAAGTAGAATTATTTTGGAGAACTTTGATATCTAGAAAAAAGTGTGACAATACATAAAATATATGGGCTTGAATCTTTAATATATAAGAAACATCCAATCGACTTTATAAACTCCCATCAATTAACTTATTTTTCCTATATATATTTGGACACCGTTGTTTAAAATAAAATTGGTGTGGAAATAGATTTTGAATCATCCATACAAAATATTTTCAATAGTTCTTCTATATACTTCTATATAGAATAAAAAATGTGACATTTTTTATGAGTGAATCCCAGAAAAAGAAAGTACCTCATCTCTCTAAGAATAAACATTTCAATTAAATTGTTAATTTATTTTGGATATTTCACAAGAATTTATCTATCATTTCTATAAAATATGATGTTATTTACACATAAAATAATAACTAGATATACATGTTTATAATATTTGATTAGAATATTATTACTAAATCTTCTCTTCCTCAAACTATAACTCTCCAAAAAGGTGGAAATTATAGAATTCCATGATTTTGGGGCATGTTTACACCCATATAAATCCTTCATTAATGTAAAAATATAATTTTCATATTCTATAATAATAAATCCTCATGGTTTTTTAATTTAAACCTACACCTCTAATTCACTATTGGAAATTGAAGACTTTATATTCATTTTGTAGATATTTTCTTGCCTTTGTGTGAGAACAAAATGGAATATTAAAATTTTTTCAACCATTATAATTGGTTCAGAGCACTCATTCAAGTCAACTCATTTAATATGTGAAAATATTTTACACATTAATAATTCCTTATTTCTTGCAACTTTACTTTTTTCTATTCTATTTTTTTTAATACTCGCTTTTTCTGGAAAAGTTTTTTATATTAAGCTTTAAGAACAACTTCTTATGTCTAATTATTCTCATTTTAGTCCAATGTTTCATTCATAAATCCAACCCACCCATGATGATCTGATGAGTCCTCAACATATTTAGGTTCAACTTGAGAGAACAATGATATAAGAGATGTTATCCTTAGAGTTATTTTAGTTTTCACTTATTTTCAATATTTCTAATGATGTTTTGAATTTAAACTTATATTCTCATCCTAATATTATTTTAATGTAATGGTTATTCATAATTTTTTATCACTGAATCTTCCCTTTTAGTCTAACAATGTTAAACATTTTTTTCTTTGCCTGCAATTTCATATTAATTTTCAAAAAAAATTATAACAACATTAATTATTGAACTAAATTAATTATAATTAATTAATTTTTTTACTATTAAAGGATATTCAAAATAAAGTATTAAAAATTATAGAAGATTCGTTTTTATAATAGTGAAATCCTCTTTTATTTATAGTGATGAAACGAAATATTCTACCCTCACCTCTTGGTTTAATCTTACAAAACCTTCCACCATTATTCATGATGATAAAAGGGCTCCCAAAAACATTGAGATGCTTCAATAATGTATTATCCTTATAGTACATCTCATATGGGGTTATATTTTAATTTCATCTTTAGAAAATGTTATTTTGAACATTTATTGATGGACTAATTGTTTTCCTCCAAAAAAATACTTGATTTATAATTTTCTATCAATATTGTTCATGCCATCTTAACTGAGAATCAACTATTCTATTCAAATATAGAATTTTGTTTTGATGTGTATGGTGAACATTGTTTAAGAAGAATTTTTTTCATGATAACATTTGAAGCTATTGATAGTGTACTCAACACCATTATAAGTCCAAAATCTCTACAGAGATTAACCACACACTTTTTCATCATTTATTCTGAAACTATTGATCATATTTATATCCAATTATTTATGTTTAATAAAAATAATACATGTAATTCAAGTAAATTAATCAATAATGGAAATGAAATACTTATCTCCATGTGATGACTACATTATTATAGGTCCATAAATATTTGAATGGATTTTTTAAAAATGATGTGATGTCATAATCCAAAACATTTTATACAATGTATTGGAGATATCCCCCTTCCAACCTATTGAGAAAATCTAGTTAATATCCCTCTTTAATTTAGGATTATAATGAAAATTTTCTCATTTGAAAAGAATGGTCATATTCCTTTGGCTAAGACAAATAATCCTTATATGTTAGAGTAAATTTTATTCATTTATACTTAAATAGAATGAATTATGAGCATTAATAATTCTAAATTAATTTTCCTTTGTTCGCTTCCCTTTTGAAATATTCATTCCATATTCTGGTATGTTTAACGGGAATCCATTTTTGATGGAAATTAACTCCTTATCGTCTTCAAAAAATAATGAAACAGATAAAAAGTTGAGTTTTAGTCCTTCAATATGAAGAGTGTTCATGGATTTAAATTTTTAATTTTGAATTTTAGTTGAACCAAGCCCTTTAATATAGAGATACACATCATTTTTAATGTTCATTAAGCCTTCTTTTTATTTAAAATCATCATTCAAAAATTTCATGTTACCTATCATATGAAATGAAAACCCACTCTATAATATCCATAGTCATTCCTCCTTTTATGATTTAATAGAAACTTCTATACCATGATCTATTTCATTACCCTTTTCATGAAACTTATTTTCTTGTTGGGATAGAATAATGGTGATACAATCTTTTAAAAGATAACCTATATGATCAATACTTTTACACAAATATTCTATAAATTGAACACTATTTTTGGTATTCAAAAAATATTACCATGTTAGTTTCTAAATTTATATTATTAGAGTGAAAAAACCCTCTAATGACTTGACATTTCATGATGGTACGATTCATTTTTCTTCCAATAATAATTATTATTTTTTTCATAGTGAGTGTTCCTAATCGCCTCAAGAAGGTATTGTAAAAATATGGGGCTTGTTCGGAGCCCGAAGCACTAGAAATTGAAGATATATATATATCCACACAATTAGCGCAAAGTTTGTGATAATCGTGAAAGTCAACCATGTCGGGTGCTCAATGCATAGAAGGAGGCCCCACGGTTTGACCGAACTGTGGGAGTTGGGATGAATTCTCACACCGATTTTGTAGAATTTTTAACAGTTCCATTTTTCATGGGATGTACATTGTTAAGAAAACTCTGTTCTTAGTCTATGTGAGGGGGTTCCATGGGTAGTGAGTGTACTATTGTTGCATGGTTTGGAAAACTATATGGACAAATAGTAAAACCCATTTAATTAAGGGTAATTTTTCAATGTTCCATTAAATTTTTTTAAAAACACTTTCCCCCTTTTCTTTTCTTCTCTAGTGGACATGCACCTCTTTCTCCCTTGCTTGGATGTCTCTTGAATCCTATTTTTTGTTTGTCCATGACTTCTCTTTCCAATATCAATTTTCTTCATCACCAAGTTGATTGAATCCACAATAGTAAGATATGTAATCCTATTTCTTTCATTATTCATTTATCTTCCCATATCCTAATCTATTTTAGTGTGATATCATATTTCATATTTTTAGGGAATTGATCTGTTATTCTGATATCTCCCGTTATAGCTTTATTCAAGGGATAATACTGAATGAGGGGAATGAAATGGGACTAAGGGAGGTGATCTTGAAATTTTCCATAAAATTTAAGATCTTTAATAAAATTTTCCAATATTTATATGTGTCTATCATATTCACACATTACCATGAAAAATATTTTTACCTACTAAATTACATGAACCTTATTATGACACTCACATAGACCCATGTTAAACTATTAGTAATTTTTTACCTTATTGATATCCAACACTTTGGTGTGAACTAAATTAAATCCCCTATTTAATGTAAATATGTAAATTCTAACTAAAACATAATTGGTATGGATTGAACTTTATTTTGTTTTGAATTGACTTATGAATAAAATAGCTTGATTAAATTTCAACGATGTGGTTGATAGGGCCACACAACATGTTGTTTATTTATAAACACAAATTATGTGAATTCCAAAACCCATGGTTAGATTAGTTTAAATGATTATAAATTATTTAGAGGTAATACCAAATTATTATGATGATTATACCATGGATATTGGTTAATGGTAAATAGTTATGGGATTTTTTTGATAATGGAATTTAACGATCCCTTACATTGGGTGTCGGGAATTGCATCCCACACCATTTACCTTGCTTAGATAATAGGAATCACATTATATATTCCTTTTTATTATGTGTTGGGCATGTGAAGTCACCCCACTATATATTTATTCAAGCATAAAACATCTTATTAATATGAGATCTAGGGACAATACCCTTGTTGTTTCCTAGAGCTCATTAGACTAGTCATGGATGCCTGAGTTATTCCCATGGTCCTTCTAGCACGGACTATCCATGTATATGCTTCTATATATCCATACATATATAGAATATATAAATGTGTACATATTATATATATTTGATTACTTATATATGGATAACCAAATAGATATATTTCATAATATACTAAATCAAGTAATGTATGTCGGGTTTCCTATAGGAACCGATGCTGTCTAGTATTTTTTTCATTATTCATTATTCCTTATACTAGAACACTGCTTCACTTTTGAAAGAGCCTGGATTATTCTATACATAGTTGGTGGTGGTCTAATGAGTTTATCTGACACCCTACATGGTCCGCCCTTGTTAGTCAAGTATACATTATGACTACAGGTGTGGATAAGTGTCAACTCCCTATCAAGAAAGTTGGATCTATTATTCTTATAGAATGAAAAATGATAGTAGTGGACCAAGTATATTCTAATGATTCTAGTAAATCTCTATTATTTTCTTTTTTACTTTTCAAATATCATGTTGTACATTCCTATAATTTGTATCCCCCGTTCTGAATTTTTTCATATCATTATGTGATGCATCATTTTGAATATGAATTGTTCAATTGATTTGTATTATTATTAATGGTTGGATGTTTCCATTTACATTATTCATATTTATGGTCTTTATTTTTTCTATAATATCTCTTATATCATGCATATTCTATTTTTATCTTTTTATTATTATTGTTGGGATAGTCTAGTATGAGGGTATAGTCTACCCATCATATCACTATGAACCCTTTCTACTTTTCAACAACATTTGGCATACATGGAGGCTTTCTTAAGGCCGTGTGAGCCATGAGATAGAGGCACATTTTAGTGGTTTTCAGTTTGAGATGTTACAATGTGGTATAAGAGACTTTGTTTTACTTTTTTTCTTACTATTTGGGTATTAAAAGAGAGATTAGGATGTCAAAATTTTTGGTAATAATCCTATTCCAGGGAGTAGAAAACCATTGTATAGGGGAACCATAAATTACATGGGATATGATATTGATGTTATTGGATTATGCATACTACAGTTGATATGATTTCACCATTTGGTGACACACTTGTTTAGTGATATTTTTATGGTTTATCTTATTGATATAAACCTCTTTTACCCTTGGATGGTGTGGCATGGAGGTATTTTTTCATGATTCATTATATGAACATTAGGAATTATATTCCCTAAATTTTCTTATACCATAATTACTTACTACTTGATTTTCCTGTTATATGTATATTTCAGTGGCTAGTTATGTATTTTAAATTTAATAATTTTTTTTATTGGATGAAATAATTGGGTTAATTAATGTTTCTAAATTAGTCTAAATCGTTTTCCTGCATATATTCATAATCAAACCTTAATTGGAAAATTATACCATGTCGTGAGTTATGGACATACTAGTTCCAGGGATCAAAACAATGTTAGTTGATTAGATTACTTTAATACCAATGGTAATTAATTATGTAAGTACTTATATAAATATGAAAAGGTAATTAATTTAATCAAACCATTTGATATATCTTGTACATTCTGATTCTAGATATAAAGACTAGGTCGCAGACAGATTAGTTTCCCATTCCAATTCATAAGAGTATTGATTTCAAAAATTGGGAAGGGTGAAACATTGAACTGGATCTTTATACATATATATATATATACGTATAATGTATAAACAGAAATGAAATTAATATTTTAAAGGATATTTTTACCACTAAATGGGATTCCAATTGCAAAGAAAAGGATGTATTCCTATACACCTTTCAGTTGACTCTCCATATACCAGGACGTTAGTCATGTGACACAAGACCTATTACTAGAACCATCCTTAGTAGTTGGTAGTTGGGGGTGTCTCGTGGGATTCTTATAGTATGTTATGGTATTTATTTTCAACATAGACCTGGATATTTGAGCAATCAAAGAGGTATGACCTTTTTCATAGGAATGATATGTACCTATCCTACTATTTATCGGAAACTATTTTCAACTGTTAGATCATTTTCTAAGCTGTTTATTTGTAATTTTTGAATCCCTCCACCACAATGAGTTTCATTTGTATCTAGGAGGGCAGTGATGACCATGCTCTAAAAGTGGTAGGCCTTGATACACCTATATTACCTCCTCTAGTAAAACCTATGGAACCACATTTTATTCTTAACATGGGAACTGATGCCCGGTTTTGAGATGGTTTCTTATGTATGATGAAATCTATGTAAGGAGTTTCTTGACCCTATTTCACAGTAGAAAAGATGACATGATAGTTTCAGTAGTAGAATCCTAGAAACTTATTGCTGTATTGAAGTCCTCAAGTTTTTGAGTCATGGATAAAGACTATGTTATCAATTTTTATGCATCTATAGATGCCTACAGATGAAGGTAAAGATTGAAAATTATATGCTATTCAGTTCTTCCAAGTGATAGTGGGATTTCATTACCTTGGTTGGATGACTTTGGGATATGATCTAGAGGGATTTCATGATAGTTTTTTATGAATAATTCTATCCACATACATTAAGGGATGACTGGGCTAGAGTATTCAAGAATTTTTAGTAGGGAGATTTGTCTTTGATGGAGTATTCTACTTGTTTTGAAAAACTATAGAAATTCACGCCGACTTTATATGGAGACAATCTCATGACCATTAGGTGATTTGATGATTGGGAGATATATGCCATATGATCCCAGTTTAATTTCTTTTGTCTGCCAACTATTTTTAAAATCATCAACAAGGACATAGTTATTGAGTGGAATTTGAGGGAACATGATGGTTGGATATAGGGAAGTTCCGAACCTATAGCTAGTGGTGATTCTTCTATAATATGGAAGTGCCTCTTTAAGGCTTATTATGTGGGGGTAATGGTAATCATACACATCACAATGATAGTTTAATTATGTTTCCCCACAACAAAAATCTGGGACATAAAAATCCATAGTGTATGAGAGATCCAGTTGACTGTAGAGTTTTTGGTAGGATGTGGCATATACAGTTCTTCTTTAGTAATTTTTTACCAGTACATATTGACATAGGGTCTATGCTAACTCCACACTATGGAACAGGGTGAGTAGTATCTCATCGAGTAGGCATATGGAATACTATCAACTTCTTAGTTTGAGGAGGTGCTTGAGACAAAGGGTATCAGAATCAGGATTTATAATCTCATATGATTTTGCCTACTCAGGGTTTTAATGATGTGACTTAGGTTTATGTCACGATCTAGCTATATACAATGAAACCTTTTTTAGAGGATCAGAGTTCCAGAAATTCAACTGTTTGAGGTATAATTCTAGTAGCCACTACTTTAGTATATGCTTTATTTGACATAGGTGCAACACACTATTTTATATCTACAACAATTTTGGAGAGTCTCAGCATCTAGATATAATAAATCTATGGTTTGATGACACTCTATAACCTATTGGTTGTATAATAAGACAATTCTTATAGATGAATGGATTGCCTCCTTGAAATACGAAGATATATTTTCATGTGGAATATTTTAATCCACTATATGAGAGGGTTTTATGTAATTCATGGGATAGAGTGGTTAGTTCCCTATTGAGCCTATATTGATTTTTACCACCAGAGGGTGACATTTACATCACCATAGGGAAGTAGACATATCCACATTGAAGAATGGGATGTCCATTCATCTCAAGATGGAACTAGGAATCAGGGGGTTAGGAAGAGTGATATCCCAAATTACTAGTATCATCTTTGTTGATTAGGGGACACAACCTAGTATTTTACATCCATTGGTGGATTGTTTCAATGATGTATTCCCTAAAGTATTTTATAGGATACCTTCAATGAGGGAGGTAGAATTTACCATTGATCTAGTTCCTAGTGCAACACAAATGTTTATTCCTCTATATAGTATAGAACCTCTAGAACTTATAGAACTCAATAAGCAGTTTAAAGAACTAAAAATTAATGGTTTTATCAAATCTAGTATATCTCTATGGGGTTCACCAGTACTTTTTTCTATGATGGTGGATGGTAATCTCAGGTTTTTTTTGTGTATTACTGATGGCTAAAGAAACTCAAAATTAAAAATTTGTATCCAATGACCTCTTTTATTATCTCCAAGGAGTGAGGTTGTTTTATAAGATTGATTTGATGTTGAGATACCATCAGCTATGTGTCATACCTTCATAAATACCTGGTACAACATTCTAGATGAGGTATAGGTTTTAATAGTACATAGTAATGTTCTTCGTCCTCATGAATATGAAAAATGATTTTATAGATATGATGAATCAAGTTTTTTCTAATTTTTATATTCATTTTATGTAATATTTGTGGAAAAAAATTATTGTATTCTCGCATTCATCATGACCAAGACCAAAATATTAAGATCATGTTGAATACAATGAGAGAGCACCATCTTTATGAAAATGTCACCAAATTTCACTTTTTGATCTACAAATTCCACTTCCTAGGTCACATAATCTCAGATTCCAATGTATTGGTAGTCCCAAAGAATGTGATATATGAAGTTTCTTGGGATCAACCCAAGAAATTATTTTATATAAAGAGTTTCTTTGTGAGAGTTGTGTATTATAGATGCTTCTTCTAGGATTTGTCACACCTGAAAACACCTCTTATGATCTTTACCAAGAAGTATTTGAAATTTATTTGGCCAAAATCTTATGAAATTGAATTTCTGGAATTAAAGGGTAGCTTGGCCACAATGTCGATCCAAATTATTCGAAATCTTGGATAAATATATAAAACATATTATATAACATTATGTATTTTTATAGGAGTAATTATGATATATAATGAGAAATCCATAACATATATGTCTCGTTAGTTGAGGCCCCCTGTGAATAATTACCCGACCCATGATCTCGAGCTAGTAATTTTAGTTCGAGATTTATGATATTAGATACATTACTTACTTTGGGGGATTTTTTAGTATTAACTATCAAAAAATGATCAAGTATATATTTACACAGTGTGACCATAATATCAGGTAGTATGGATAGGTTGAATACCTATAGTTGATTGATTTTGAAAATGCCTATATACCTTGGAAAGGAAATTCCACAACTGATGCTCTGTGATGGAATACACATGAACATGCGGTTTGAGAGGTCAAAGGTGAGTGGAAACTTATGGCCTTGTTTTTAGAGATATATGTTGATCTTCATGAGGTTCATGGGTATACAATTCTCTCAACATTCACTATAACCTCTAACCTTATGGAATTGGTAAAGATGATGAAACTTTCAGATCTTTAAATCCTAGTCCTTTGGGAGAGTGAATCATATGAGTACATATATTATGGTTCGATTATGGATGAGGATGAGACCATATGCATAAATTTTCATTCCTAGTTTCTTGTAGACATTCAAGACGATTTGATATGCGAATATCTTGCCTATTATTTGGCAGTACATCCTAGTGTCACCTAGATCAATCGAGGCTCACACCACCAGAATTGGTGGCCTGGTATAAAGTGGGAGATAGCTAGTTTTGTTCCATGATGTTCCTATAATATATAGGTGAAGGCAGACCATCAACTACAAGTGGGAATTTTAAATTCATTTTCCATTATTGAGTAGAAGTGGGAGGACTTCACCATGTACTTTGTTATAGGTTTTCCTATATCACCATGTAGCAATGATACGGTTTGTGTAATTTTAACCAGTTTATAAAGGCCACCCACTTCTTACCAGCTTGAGAGACCTCTTTAGTTGACATGTCCTGGAGGATATATGTTAGGGAGTTCATATAACTTCATCGAGATCCATGACCTATCATATCTATCTAGGATGATCATTTCACATTATAGTTTTAGAAATGGTTTTATAGGTACTTGGGTACATGGTTATTTTGAGGATAACTTATCACCATTAGACCAATGGAATGATTAATCACACAATTTATTTTTTAAAGGATATGATCTTTGCATGTGTCCTTGAAGTTGGGGTTCATGGGAGAAACATATACCCCTAGTTTTATTTTCTTGGAATAACGTTTTTAACCTACCATAAAGATGGATCCTTATGATTCCTTATATGGTAGGCCATTATAATCACCTCTGTGTTGGTTAGAGGTAGGAATGATCACACTTCTTGAACCATGTCTCTTTTAGAGAATTTAGAACAGGTCCAACTTATTAGGAAGCACATATCGATAGCCCAGTCTAGGAATTAGAAATATACCAACCATCATCAATAACCTCTTGATTTTGAGGATAGAGACAAGGGTTTCTTTTGTGGCTCACCCAGGTTGGGACATCAAAGAATTTTGAATAAGGATAAGATATTCCCAAGATTCGTTGGCCCTTTAAGATCTTAGAGAGAATCAGTGCAGTGGCTTATAGGATAGAACTTCCTCAGAGATACAAGTCTATGTAGAATTATTTTTCCACTTGTCTCGGCTTCATTAGGATTATCTAGAATGAACCCATGTTTTAAAAGCTAATAAGGTTGAAATATATGTGTATATTTTTTTATGGAGTACCTTGTGAGTATCATGGATCATACCAGGAAGAATCTTTGAGGAGGATTAGTTTGTTTAGAAAAGGTATTGTATAATCATGATTGGATACAATAAAAGACATAGATATGGGAAACTAACATAAATTCTCAGTGGCTAGAGTACTTATCATATGATCCATTAGTTCCATCAGAAGACCAACTTGGGGATGAGTTTCTTTAATGAGGGGATGATGTAGTGACTTGAAATTTCATGAAGATAATGATTGTTGTTTTTATGGTCTTAATTCTTTGTTTAATCCCAGAGATTATGAAATACACCCTTAGGAAGGTCTGAAGAGAATTTAGGGCTTTTTTGGATCATAGATATTTAGAAATTGTAGAGATAGACTAAATGATACAGTGATAATATGGTTAGTATTAACCATGAAAATCAAACATGTGGGGTGCTCAATGTTAGGAAGGAGGCCATTGGGGTTGAATAAACTGTGTGATCTAGGCACATGCTTCTGTGGGTGCTCTAATCTTTTTAATAGAAACATTGCACACGAGTTGTTCACAGTTAGGAGAATTGTGAACCTAGGCCGTACAGGGGGTCCTTGGGTGGTGGTTGTCGCACAGTTGGTGAATGGGTTGGCCAACCATGAATCCAAACTATGTGACCCCTTAAATTAAGGGTAATGTACTATTTACCCTTAAATATTTTAAAACCAATTTATCCCATTTATTTGATTCCCTGGTGGATGTGAACCTCTTTCCTCTTCCCATTGATCTCTCGCTAAGCCTAATATAGATTCGTTGATAACTTCTATATCTAATCTCCATTCATTTCACCATCTGATGAATTGGAACCACAATGTTAATATCTCTAATCCTCCTTATTCCACTATTCATTTATGTTACCATCTCCTATTCTATTTTGTTACGGGTTCATATTCCTAAATTTTTGTAAATTGATATATTATTTCGATATCTTCTATTTCATCTTGATTTAAGGGATGATACTAAATGAGGTGAGTACTATAGGGATAAGGTAGGTGTTATATAAATTTTCCCTATAATATGAGATTTTTAATATAAATAATCGATTATTCATCACATCGGAAATATATTCACATTTTCATAAAATGATTTTTACTTTTTTATTTACATGTGCCATGTTATGGAACTCCGATAGACCCATGTTAATACATTATAGTCTGTTAACATCCTTGATCACCACCCTTTGGGATACACTTAATTAAATCCCCTACGTTATGTAAATGTGTAAAACCCAACCACCTACAAAGTGGGATGTCATGAACTTGATTTTGATTTTCCTTTCTTTACAAATTCAATGTATTTTTTAATTTAATGAAAGTTGGTGTAAAGGACATTTCATATGTTGTATACTTATAAACATGAATTATATGAATTTTGATACCCATGGTTAGATTACGTTAACTGATTATAAATTATTTAGAGGTAATACCTCATGGTTATTAAAATTAGACCATGAATATTGGTTGGTGGAAAATGTTTAAGGGATTTCTAGACCATGGTATCTCATGATCCCTTAAATTGGGTGTGAGGAATGATATCTCAAATCCTTTACCATACTTGGATTATGGAAATGAAGTTACATGTTTCTTTTCATTGGTTGTTGGGAGTGAAGACTCACCCAACTATCTCGAGTGTTAAATATGACAACTCATATTCATATGAGATCCTGGGATAGTACCCTTGTTAGAGCCTATAGGTCATTAGACTAGTCATGGACACCAGAGTCATGCACTGAGTTGAGATAGGACCAAGTATACATGTTTATTCCAATATATGTCCTGACAAATATAGTGTGTATACACTTATTCATATTTCATATATATTATTGATTATAAATGGTTAATTTAATAAACATATTATAGCCTATACCAAATCAGGAAAAGTCTTCCATGTGTCCTATAGAAAACATAGGTGATTGGTATTTATTTTCAGCATTAATCATTATTCCTTACACTTGCACATTAATTTTCTATTCACAATGGTTGGATTATTCTAGACACTGTTGGTGGAGTTTAACAGAGTTTATCTCACACCCTACTTGGTCCGCCCTTGGTGCCCTATTTATAAATCATGATTTAAGGAATGGATAATGGAAAGTGCCCTATCAGAGATGCAAGATCTATTTCTTTAATTTCTTGGATCTTGGGAGAAGAGGAATTAGAATATTCTCATGATTCTTGTAGATATATATATTTTATTTTTTTAGTTTTTTTATTGAATTTTGTATATGAATTTAATATGTATCCATTGTATCCCCATTTCTCATAATAAAATGACATGAAATTATTTTCTATATAAATAAATTTATGGATTTTGAGAGTTTTTAAATATTAGAAAATTCCTTTTCCATTAGAATTGTTTATAGTATCTATTTCCATTGTACTGTCTATTATATCATGCTTTCACTATTGTTATCTATTTATAATTAGTGTTGAGCTAGTATAATATGATGGTATAATATCCACACCATTCCACCATGAACCCTTTTTCATAGTATGTAGCCATTGGCATATATGAAGGTTCACTTGAGGCTATGTGACACACTGGAAAATGACACCATTAAGTGTTTTTGGGTCGAGACATTACAACCTCCCACTCAAATTTTGTCCCCATAATAATATTGAATAATATTGATGATGGTACTTAAACCAACACATCCTGGATGTATGGCTAAATAGTCCACAATACAAAAAATATCTATAAATGAATAATTCAAATTTTAAAATAGCATTCTTTCCAAAATTTTTTTGCTAAAATTCAAATTTCTTTGGAAAAAATGTTAGTTACTATTTATGAACCAAGGTTTTGGTAAACTAATTGAATCTTTATCTTCACAAGGGACTTATTTTCAAAAAAAAAAATTGTGTTACAAATAGTTTTACTTTTTCTATTCATTTATAACATTTGTATAATTTCCATATTTTTGGGACTCAACAAATTTAAAAACAAACCTTGTTCCTTTGGCTTTATTATTCTTCAAACACCTCTTACCAACCTTTCATTTGTAAATATCAACACAAAAAGAAGGTTTTTGTTTACCTTATCCCAAAAATTTCTTCTTCAATCATTCTCAATCTTATTGAATAGAATTTTTAAATATAATTCAATTTATTTTTAACACTTACATTACCTTGAAATGGTTTTTTGAATAATATCATTCCACTTTTACAACCCTTTAAACACTTTTATCATATTAATTTCCAAGGTCTTCTAAGTATCAAGAAATTTTTCGAGATTATCAATCTTATTCCAAATCATATATTATTTCAACATGGGATTTTACCATTTTTTAGTCTTTTGATAATAATTATTCAACATATTTCTTTTATTTTTAGTTTTTAATTTTTTTTGAATATTTTGACATAAAATAACACAATTATCTCTTAATCATGAACTTGATTTTATTTTCTTCACCATAACTTCAAGATTCACTACCATCATCACCAGTGAAGTTTTTATCATTAATTTTATTAAAAAAATGCAATTTTATGAGAAAAATATCTAGTATCAACTTCTGCATCCTCATTAGTACATTAAATTTCTTTATAATTAGACAAGAAATTTCTACCTCTGTTCATGGAGAGATTCGTATCCTTTATTTTAGAATATAATTTTGGATTGGGTGAATTATTTTTTAAATATATTTTTAAATACTCAACTTTTCCTCCACCGACATCATATTATTTCACATTAGGGAAGTTTATTGTAAAATTTATTGAAACACTATAATTAATGTATTTAATTATAATCCTACCTTTAAACTATCCCATGCCTCTTGTCACATTTATCTAGACGAGGGATATAATTGTAGATAATTTTACATTAGTATCAAAGATTGATTTTATAGAGAAAGATCTACTATCCTCACTAAAAATCTTCCCTCCCTTCTTATATTTAGAGGCATGAAAACAAATATTTTCATCAAAATTTACATGTTTCTCAATAAAATATGTACTCTCATTTCATAAAAAAATTATACATCTACATTGATTTTCATGAGGAATATAACATGGATATTTTTCTTCCAAAGATGAGAATTTTAAATAAGTTTATCTGGTATGATATGAAAAATATTTTCAATAATAACAAGATATTCAAACATCCCACCATGGATTAAGATGGTACTCCCAAATTTATTTAATCTTATGAATACACTATAAAAAGTCTCATATTTATTTAGTCATAGATCATTATAATTGATTCTATAGAACTGTAACATATTATCCTTCACTTTGGTATTACCTTAATAGATATTTTAATGTTTATCCAAGATATATTTTTTTTATTGGATCATTATAACAATAAAAAAATCACCATTTGATAGAGAAAATAAAATAGATTTCTTATAACATCCATCATTTTCAAAATTCATTTTATCTACTACTCTAATTTAAACACCTTCAACATGAGGAATAAATATATATATTGTTACTTCTATATCATCATAAGAAAAGTGATTAGTTTACATTCTATCTTTCTGTATATGAAAATAATTCCCATAAAATATAAAAATACACATGACATTAAATAAAAATATATTATTTATTAAGGCTAATAAAATAATAGAAACAAATTCAGAAAGAATAACTTCATCAATAAATAATCAATAATGGGGACCTCCCTATGATATTACTTTTATGAACATAGGATTAATTAATCACTGAAATACAAAGGAGGGGGAGGGTTTGATTCAATTATTCATCAATTTTATGTTTTTATTTAATTTTTTCATCTTTTTAGAAATAATTTTTATATTAAACCAAACAAAAGAATACATAGAGTGAGAAAATGTGATTTACGAGGTCCACTAATCAATGTGAGTGGCTAGACAATTTAATGAATTGATAAATTCCATTATCATACAATCTAATAAAAACTATGTGAACCACAGTGAGTAGAAAAAATCCTTATAAATTTCTTAGAAGTATCCTGATTACTTTGTTCATCCCTTACATAAAGTGAATCATGTATTAATAAATAATTTTAATGATAAAGAGACAATAAATACAACTTACTACTAAAGAAAATAATCTCATATTCCACTTTACATATATCATCATCATCTTTTTCACTTCATGCACATGTAAGGCTGCACTTCATTTTGCATGAAAAACATTACATATAACCGTTGATTCTTAATTAATACATCTCTATCAATATTCAAACACATGTAATTAACTTTCATATGATAACATCAGAAAAAAATTGTCAATCCTTGACAATTACCCTTTTTTATTTCCATTTAATTAAAATATTTATAATGCTATTTAAATATATTTAAATTCAAACTCCCATAAACATTAGATAAGCTCATAAAAAAATACAAAGAAAATGGACTCCATATTAGTTTGTAACTACATCGAGTCATGAATAAATAAGACATTCCTTTCAGTATTATTTAAAAAGGAACTGTTTCAACATTTAAACCTTACATAAGTATGGATTCATCAATGATATAGAGCTGTTACCACACCAGCTTCAATTTTGGAATTCTTATGCTTAAAACTGAACCGCCTTATTTTCATGATAAAAGAATAATATATTGAATGTAATCGTCATTTATTATTAATGTATATAATCTAGTAAAACATCCTATAAAACTGGAGTAAAAATCCTTACATGATTTCTTATTTATTATTTGTTTTTACTATCTTAAAAAATATTTCCATAAATGTGAAATTCATGTCTAACTTGTCCAATATCCCTTCGCCATGTGAAAAAAATCAATACAACATATCTTTTTCATTTTTATCCTTTCTTTAGTTCACTAACACAATTTTACTAGATGAAACTTATTTCTTCCCTATATCTTCTTAAAATATACTATTTATAAGAATCATCATAGCCTATATAATGATATTTAGTCCTTATAAAAAAAATTACTTTAAGTCATCAGATTTAATTCATTATAGCTCAACAAACTAAGGGGCTCACAATTTCTATATTTTCATTAACTTATCGCATAATAATGGAATCACCTCAATGGTATCACCCAAATAGTAGAACCTATGGTGGCAGCACCCCAGTAGTATCGCTCTAACATTATTTCCACAAGTGTATGTCATAAAAGGTAAAACCTGATTGTATCACCACAATTGAAGAACCCTTGGTAGAAAACTAGTGGTATCACCTTATCATCAATGGTGACACCTCATCCTAACTAATTTCACAAAAAATAATAAAACTTGGAAGTACCTATAGATAGTAGAACCTAACAGTATAACCATGGTAGTAGTACTCCGATAATTGAACCAGAAGGTTTCACACACAACCATGTCAAACTCTAGGTATAACCTTTCAAAACTTCACAAGTGTTGAAAATAGAAGAAAAAATCATAACTAAAATAACTCCATACTATCCAAATTCCCCACCATAACAAGAAACATGTAGCCTCTTGGTCTCAATAGATTCCACCATGTTTTGGTGGAATGGGAACCTAAAACACTAATTGGAGATCAAAAAATTAAAACAGATAGAGAAGGAAAGTAGAGATCACTAAAGGAAGATGTTTACCACAAACCACTAGTGGAAGACCCCAAGAACACCCCTTGAATGTGATTGATCAGGAGAAGGGGGAGCGGGAGCGAACTCACATGAGGGAATGAGAAAGGAGAAGAGGGATTCCCCCTTAAAAATTTTCGTGGTGGGGAGGGGGATGGTAAATATTTCCTTTTTAATTGGATGAATGGTTTAGCCACATGGTTTGGAAAAACCATGTTCCAACCATGAATCCATCACTACCTATGACAACCCACCTCACACTGTTGGTTTGCATGGTTTTCTAAACCCTACCCTAACTGTGTAAAAATCCCAAAACACTTGAATGGTTTCCACTACAGTTTCACATGGGTTTTCTTTAACTAAAGCATAATAATTTTTAAAACTTGTTCTTAAAAAAACTAACAATGCCCTGATATTCATGGTGTTGTATTGGTTTCCTTAAATAGTGTTCCCAAAACTGTTCTACCTAGGTTAAACCTAAAAACATATAAAACATAACCCAATGCCTCTAAGAACTGTTTTGGAACCCATGAAACCTTACAAGACTCATTCCTCATATAAGAACACCACTTTTATATGTTCCAATTATTCAAATTATGTTCAGTATCATTGAAAAAAAATCATCATATTCACGATTTTAAACATCAAATTCCTTATGGAATACTTAGTTGGTATGGCCACAAGACCTTAGATGTTGACTAATTCACCAAAATTATTCATGGATATTATAAACCAACGTTTCCATAATAATTTGGATATTTTTTTATGTTTATTGATGATATTTTTTATATTGTAAAACTCATAAGGATCATGAAATATATGTATGGTTTGATTTCTAAACCTTTAAAAAAATATTTCGTATATAAAATTTTTATTAGATGTGAATTTTGGTTATATTAAATTTTATTAAATGTGAATACTACAACATCACATGTTTTTAAAAGGTATCAGTATTATCAATAACATACAATATATGCCACTTTGAGCATAAATGAACCACTTATTATTATTATTATTTAATATGATAGTTTTCATATATCCATTAGAATGGTGGGGATGAAAAATATTAACAAAATTATTAAAATATGTTTTACACATGTTTATATAATGATTCATTGGTTACCAAATTAATTAGGAAATTAAATAAAAACTAATTGGATATAAAGGATGTGTTTTTATGAAAAACAATTTAAATGTAAATATTTTTGTATATAAAATAATAAAATCACTCGTTTTGGATTATATTAATGAAATATAAATTAAATATGATGTTTATAATTTATCTTATTTATTTTCTAAACATGATATAAGAATAAATTTAATTTTACGAATAAAAGGAGTCTTTTTCAAAAAACGCATTTTAACCTCCTTTTGATGGAAAACCCATTTTTTTGAAATTTGTATAATATTTTTTTGAAAAAATAAATTTCTTCTTTGGACGTGACATATAAAAGTTTTGTTGTTGAATTTTTGTCATTTTCTTATAAAATTTATATTTTAATGAATAGTGAGAAATACTGCACTTTACTTCAAAACAATTTTTTGTCTAATTAATTTATTTTTTTAGAGAATCCATTTAATAGTATTTAATGTAGATTTTTATTGTGTTTTTATCATTTAATACTGTTTTTCCATTTTAGTCAATTTCAAATTGAAATTAGATATAAAAAATGTCAAACATTGGAATGTTATACTTTTAAAACATGCTTTTTAGTTTGCCGGTAGAATTAATTTTAAATCTAATATTCCCAATTATATAAATTGAATTAGGAAAAATGGATTCCATATTTGGAAAAAAAATATAAATTATGGTGTATTTTCAATATCATTTTTATATATAAAAAGGTAACATGGTAAAAAAAAATTACCTTAGTAATATTAAATTTTTGAGAAGGGATAATGTAAAAAGATAAAATCCTAACATACCGAAAAACATTAAAATTTAAAGGGTGTTTAAGGTGTGGATATACCCTAAAAATAATATATAACATTAATTATAATCCAATGTCATGTTATTTAATTCCACCACTATGTGATAATCTTTTAATATAAAATAATCAATAAAATAATCACTTAAACCCACCTCTCCTCAAGTATAAATAACAACCCTCACCTCTATAATTTGACCAAAAGAGCCTTTTAGATCCTCAAATATCTATGAAAAACTCTCCTCATCACTCTCTCTACATCATAATGATTCGTTTCTCTCAAAAATAAAAATTCTTAGGTCATCAAGGGTCTTTCAAGTATGGGATATTCAAGATGTAATTTTCTGAAAGTACATCTCTTAATATCTTTTCATTTTATACTTTCTAATCACCTCTTTCATCGATAAATGCATGTTAAATCTAGAATAATTTAAATACTAGTTTTTTATTTATATAATATAATATATCACATCCATTTCATTTCTCACATCCTATTATTCAAAGAAAAGAAATTGTTGTCCAAATTGTGTTGGTTAATCGCCACCGTGAATAATGTTTTTGTTCTTTTTCAATCACCACCTTCATGGTGGGGCTTAAAACCACTACTCTAGTAAAATAATATTTTAAAATTAATATTATGACCTATATATTTTTAAGGAAATTTTATATTAATAATACCTTCATGGTTTCCAAATTCTAGTTATACGATAACTTCATTTGGGGACTTGTGGTCTACCGCCTCCTCAAATGATGTGATTAGTTCACACATCACATGGAATTTATTATGTATTGTTTTAGTAAAAAAATATCATATAAATTAAATAATAATTCTACTATAATAATATTTCATATGTATAAATATTTACATATATTTCATTCAATTTTCATTCTTTCAATACAATAGAAAAAATAATGTTCATGCGTACGTACAACCTACCATCTCCATGAATGGTGTTTTTAGTTTTCATTCAAATATTATAAAAAATAAATATATAATGATTATATATGATATTTATAACATTTTTTATATTCTATAGATGAAGTAATTATGGCCACATAGACTATTGAAATCAAGTCAAGTTCATTTTTTACTCAAGAATTGAATATCGAATAAACATCTGATATAAACTCAAATAACTGTGTTATTATTATAACATGATAATAAGTGATATAAAAGGAATAATAAACATAAAAAGGTTCTCAATAATGTATAAATTAACCTAATTATATTATTTCATAAGAATAAGGAATATACAAGTCGAGTCGAACTTGAGGTAAGAGAATTTCTTAAACCAATTTCCATTCTTAAGGTTAAAATTACAATTCTTGATTATTTCTTGCTATAATTAAATGGAAAATTAAGTTTGGATATATTATATGGTATTTATACCTAATTTTTGTGTATTTATAGTTAATACACATAATGGATCTATTTTATTAAAAACAATCTTTGTAAGGGACTTCGTCTCAATCTTCTTTCATTGAGAAATTTCATGATAGTATGCACCTTTATTCATTTATTAGGTGTATAGACAAAAAATATGAAATTTAATATCCATATTTTGTCTATAATAATGTTATTTACAGGTTTTTAAATGAATTAATTAGTCTATATTATTATTTAAAAAATTAATGTGGTATGGGAAACCTTGAATATTTAAATATTTAATTATCAAATATTTTCATCATGATATTAATTCACATATTTCTTTATATAGATAATAAAATTATTATACATGAAATTTTAGGTCTATATTTTAATTTTTTTCAAAATTAATCTTTTTATAGGAGGTGTTTTAATTTCATTACAAAATGACAAAAAGAATGTTTTTTAATGTATGAGGTCATAATGAATTCTCTGTCACCATAACTGTTATTTGATATTTGGCTTCCTATGTAATCGTTAATGTTTTAGAAAAGGAAAATAACTCCCATATTCTATTTTGGGTGTCTTGGAATTGAAAATGCTTTTGAAATAGAATTGACTATTTCAATAGCTTGAAATGATTTCTTGTGCTTTCCAAGGAGATTTTATGAGTGAAATTATGATAATTTAAATATTTTATGTTTTAGGATTATAAAATGGTATTTTTCCATTTGAAGAGTGGTTATGTGATAAACCAAAGATTGATGGTTACGTGATAAACCAAATTTGGGTGGTTCTGTGATAAACTAAGGATAGGTGGTTACATTATAACCTCTAATGCATTGCTTATGGAAGTCAGCCATATGGCTATTCCATTTTTTCGGTATGTAGGGAATTTGAACATGTGGTTATTCAATTAATAAATTATTATGTTCCAAGTTTCCTTTTTATTTTATATATTGGGTTTTGTGGGGTTTTAGGTAATCATTTTTTTAAAAAAAGGGTAATCAATGAGATTAAGTTTGGTGAAGTGTATTTACTATTTCTCACAGGTGAAATGTATTAATTTATTTTAAAGTATTCATGGTTTACTTGTTTTCATATGTATAATAGTTTTCCTTCTTTATGTATCCCTTACTAAGATTTTTATGCTCATACCAAGCTTTGAAATGTTTTTCATAGGATTTAAGGAATAATAGAGTCAAGGATGGGATAAATGAAATGTTATGAAGTTTGAACCTGAAACAAAACCATTTTCATTTTTAAATGTATTTTGTTTTATAAAAAATGGATACTAATTAGAAGTGTCTACTTTGTAATATTTAACTTGTCATGTACGAGTTTATCTCTAAAATTCTAAATCTATAAAAATGAAAATATAATCAATGTGAAATAAATTCAAATTATTTTATTAACTCAATATTAAGTAATGTTTAAGGATGGGGCCTTATAGTTGGTATCAAAGGATGGGTTAGACATATTTGGAGATTAGGATGTCTTATTAATAAATTGGGATATCATATGAGTTTATTATTTTTAGGATGATGATATGTTCAATGTCTTATAAATCAATTTTCTAGATTTATCTTCCAAAATCATAAGGTGATTAATGGTATTTTTAATGAAATTTATTTTGGAGGTAATTATGGGTTATTACGTTTTGGGATAAAAAATGAAAGGCATGAAATAAAATTTTAGGTTAAAACAAGTTATTTTTATTTTTGATGATTTTATCTCATATTTAAGGAATTTTATAAGATTGATATATTTTCAGAAAAAGGATAACCCACAGGAAGGGTGAAAACCTATCGCGTCAGACATGGCTACGAGAATAGAATACACAACTGAATTGAAATGAGGTTTTTTCATTTACCACTACACTACATGATGTCCCTGGTAATTATAAATTATTCTTTTTTATTTAAACGAGTTTATGAAATAAGAATATGTTTATTTTGGGATCTTATATTTTATCAAATGGATATCCTTGTTTTTGGAAGTTAGTTATGGTTATGTGATAAATGTTATTTTAGAAGATAGTCACTATTTTGGGTTCCCTATATGCATAAGGAAAATATAATAATATTGTATTTTATTTAGTTATTAATGGTTGAATTTTATTTTGGAAGAATCTATGTTATTATTATAAAATTATAGCGCTTCATGTTATTTATGGAAATGAGTAACCTATTTTGGAGTATATGTGATTATGGAAATAATTTTTTTGGAATTTGACATTTAAAGTGATTGATGTTATTTGGAGATAAATTTTACAATTTATCTTGGAAGACTATGTGATCAAATCATTCTATATTTTGAATTTCAATAATTTTTTTATTATTTTGAGTAATTTTAAGGACATTTATTTATCAAATGGTATTTATTTTACTTTGGGTAATACATTTTAATTTTGGATATTGTACGTAGTCATTATTCTTTTAATGTTTATTATATTTTGGGAATTAGTTAATTTTATCCTATCATTTTTGGTTTGGGTTAATGTTTCATGATAAGATAAATATATAGTTAATATTTTGTGGATTATGTGATTTTACAGACATTGATTTATCTGGAATACTCATCATTTAAATAAAAAGATGGGTTTGCAGTGGAAATTGATTAAATGATGAAAATGTACATGAAAATTATATATGTTTCCTTATTTTCACAGTCATGGTAGTAAATGAATTCCAACAAATTATGAAAAGGATCATAATTTTTTTTATTTACTTTTTTAACTATGAAGTCAAATACTGTTTAAACAATCACAAATTTATAGATTTGTGATTGTAAACTTTTTACTACCAATGTTTTCTTTTATTCTCGATCAGAACATGATCATTAGTTTTATCTTACATATCCATATTTACTTACATGGAACCCTATTTTGTGTTATCTCAGGCGACCTTTCTGATTTTCTTTTATTATTTTAGAGTGGATAATTTTTTTAATCTATTTTTCAATGTGGGATTGCAATAAAGGTCTTTTGAAAAGTCATACCTTCTTCAATTACCCTAAATTAAAATTGTGATGAAACAATTTCCAAAGGGAGGGGGAGGATGTAACAGCCTGAGTTTTTAAAAGGAAACACTATGTTTATTATTCAAGAAGAACAAGGAACATACGAATCAAGTTAGACTCGAGGTAAGGGAATTACTTAACCTAATTACAATTTTTTGGGTTAAACTTATACTTATTGATTATGTCGTTCTATGATTCTGTGAAAAATGGATTTTGGATATCTTAACTTGTATTTATATTTCCATTATTTTGATTTATTGTGAATACACATAATCAATATATTTTATTAACAAAATGATCTTCATAAGGGACTTCATCTCAAGGTTATTTCCTTGAGGAATTTATTGATAATATGACCCTTTATTCTTTTATATAGTGTATATACAGCCATTATGACATTTCATAAATATATTTTATTTATAATAATGTTATTTATTGTTTTGGTAGATTTAACAATTCATCAAGATTATGATTTAAATGTTCAAATTGGCATGGGACACCTTGAATGATTAATTATTTAATTATAAAATATTTTATTCACGATATTAAATCACATATTAATTTATATGGATATTTAAAGGATTATTCATGAAATATTATGTCTATATTGAAAATATATTCAAAATTAATCTTTTTGTATGAAGTGTTTTACTTATTTACAAAATTACAAAAGGACTATTTGTTAATATATGTAGGGAAAATGAATTCTCTATTTTCATAACCATTATTTGATATTTGGATTCATAGGTAAGATATAATGTTTTTAATAAAGAAAATTAATTCCTTATTCCATTTTTGGGTGTTTTGGAATTTAAAATGGTTTTCAATGAATATTTAATATTTCAATATCTTGAATTAATTTATTGTGATTTTAATTCAAATATCAGGAGTGAAATGTTGATAATTGGAATATTATATGTTTTATTATTATATATTTGTACTTTTAAATTGATTGGTTGTTATGTGATAAACAAAAGATGAGTGGTTATGTGACAAACCAAATATGGGTGGATCCATGATAAACCATGGACGGGTGGTTACGTTATAACCTCCAATGTATTGGGTATGAATGATGGTCGTATAGCTATTTTGTTAAGTTATATATATAGAAGTTGATTGTATGGTTATTTCATTTAATTATGATTATGTTCTATGCTACCTTTATATGTTAGATATTGATTTATATGATTTTTAATGTAATATTTTGATTAAAAAATGTGTAAGCAATTAGCTTATATCCGATGAATTGTATTTACTACTTCTGAAAGGTGAAAAATATTACTTATGTAAAGTATTCATAGTTTACATGTTTTCACAATTATAATATTTTTCCGTCTTTGTGTATACCTTACATATCTTTTTTATGCTCATCCAAAGTTTTGAAATGTTTTTTACAGGATTTAACGAAGAATAGAGTCAAGTATGGGATCAAGGAAAACTTATGAAGTTTAAACAGGAAATGAAACCGTGTTTCCTTTTAAACATTTTTTTTGTAAAAAATAGATAGTGAGTTGAATTGTCTAATTTTTAATATTTATGTTTTTAAGCCTGAGTTATGGCCTAATTACCTAAATCTCAAAACGTGAAATGATCCTCAATGTCAAATAAAGTAAATTGATTGAATAAACTCAAGATTATGTAATTTTTAAGGATAATGCCTTATAAATACTATATCAAAAGATGAAAAACAATTGACTCTTCTAAATCTAAATTGGTTTAAAAATGGATAAAACCTTCAAATGTCACATAGATGTATAGTTTTATTGGATTTGTATGTAACTAATGGTAGTTTTCTGAAAATGTTTCTTTCTTATATAACACACTAACTAAGGTAAATAAAAAATGTGTTAAATTAATTTCAATGAATGAATTGGATTAACGTTTTTTAGAAATGAAAAGAATATTGGTGAATGATCTAATTTTGAAGCTTACCTTTAGAAAATTTTAATTTTTTATCTATATTGTTGCTTCTATATTTCAGATTTGTTTTTTATGACGCATAATGATCACGTAATTTCATATTATTCACATTAATTGAAATATCATGAGGCAAATTATCCTATACATGATCTAGAAATATGTAATTTGTAATTTTTTATTAAAAATATGGAGTTACCATTTATATGTATTAAAATTTGAAATATATTTTAATCATAATGGGTATAAGTATATATTAAATTATAGTGAGTTAAACATTAGGTAGAGAATATGGATTGAACTAATGAAGAATTATGATTTCATGATTAATTACCATATAAGAAAATAAAAAAATGTACAAGATTATTTAAGTAAAAAATATAATACATCATTAACCATGTTACATTTTTTTTCTTGAAAATTATTATTTTTTTTGAAAAATCTTTTAAGGGAAGGTGACCCATGATAAATTTGTAACATAATACTTTGTTAAATTATTTGATGAATATTTTCCTTGAAATGGTTCATGTAGAAACATACTATATTTTTTTTCAAGTTTTAGTGCGACCAAAATTGTCTGGTATAATTATGAATTATCATAATGAATGTCATGTTTTAAAAAAAATGTGAAACTAAAAAATAAATTTATGTTACCTAAATTTAACATGGTTAAGGAAGGTATTATGGGATTTGAAAAGGGTTTTGTGTGCCGTCTATCTCCCTTTAGAAAAAAGGAATTATTGATTTAAGCATAAAGATGTCCATTTTTTATTCATCCCTAATGCACTAAGATGTAAAGATACCTTAAAGAGTATTAATGGTGAAATGGAATGATAAAATATATTATAAAGTATACCATTAAATGTATTACTTGTAAATTTGTTAAATCCAAATGAAAATTAATTATAGGGATGCCTTATCCTTTTCCAGTGATAGAATAAAAATGGGAATATATATATATATTGATTTCATGGTGGGATTTTTAAATACATATTGATTTAATAATTAAATTTGGTTTTTTATTGATCGATTGACTAAATATACAAATTTACTTCATATTTGAGATACTAAGTCATTAGATCAAATTTCATGATTGTATATTAAAGAGATAGGTTAAATGGAGTTCCTCTCTCCATTATATTTGACTGTGATCCCATGTATACTATTAGTTTCTAGAAAGGCCATCAGTAGTTGTTTGAAATTGAATTAATTTTTTTATAATTTTCATACTCTATCTGATGGATAGTAAAAACCAATTATTTTGAATTTTTAAGGTATTATTTATGATTTTTCAATTGATTACCTAGTAAGTTGGGATCAAAATATTTCTTTTGCCATATTTTATTATAATAATAATTTTCATTCTAGTATATAGGTGGAGCCTTTAGAGGAATTATATGGAAAGAGGATTTATAGATCGACATATTACAATGATGAAGTAGAAAATAAGTTATTGGGACCATAGTAGGTAGAAGAGATAGATAAAAAGTAAAATATTATTCATTGGTGTATAATGGAATCTAAAATTTGGAAAAAATAGTTACAAATATAACAAGAGTAATAATCTATCTTTTATGGTTAAATATGATTTTTTCATCATTGTATCTCTTTGAAAACAAGTAATGTGTTTTGAAAAAAAATATGTTGAGGAAATGGTCCATTAGACCCTATGAAATGATAGATGAGTTTGAATCAGTTGCATACCAAGATTCCATGACTCAAAGTTTATCCCAGGTATATGATGTGTTCCTTGTTTCATTATTATTGATATTTTTTGCATTCATCTCATGTTTTGAAACCAAAAATTATAGAGCTGGGAGAGAATATTTCATATAAGGAATAATCATATCAAATTCATGATAACATTAAGAATTTGTTGTATAATAAGGTGATTAATCAGGTTATGGGTTTTTTAAAAACCCATATGGTTTAAGAAGCAACATGGTAATAAAAAAATTATATGAAGGAAAAATATCCCCACTTGTTTTGGAAATTAATAAAATTTAACGAACACAATTTGAAAGGGATGAAATAATGAAAAAACCAAATTAATATTAACATTACATAAATTTCATCCCTTATTAACATCCACTAATTAGATTTTATATAGTTATATTCATTTGAATAATATTTATAAATGTTTCAGTCAAAAAGGAAATAGTTTTATTCTTACTAAATTTGTATATATGTATTACATGAATTTTTATAAAATATCAATTTATAAATTTTATAATTATATTTTTATAAAAAGGGTAATCCTTTTTATATCATTAATTAAAAAATATCGTAGTGTATTTTAGGAAATATTATGGAAAATTAGTTTTTTGGATGAATAGTGGGAAATACTAAGTTTTATGAAATTAATCTTTTCTTATTTTACAAATTTAAAAAGTCACCTTCAATTTTGAATTGGTTTTTAAATTTAATTATTTCAATTTTACTAATAATAATCCGATCAATATCATTATAATCAATATGAAACTGTTTTTTGGTATAAAACAATTTATACAAAAATATGCATTTTTTGGAAAGACCTACTTCATCATGTTTTATAGGTTTATTTTAAAATTAATGTATTAAACTTATAGAAATTTAATTTGATTAAATTTATCATATTTATAACCATAATTTACAAATTTGGAAATGTTATCTCTTTATTTTTTTGTCATTATGAATATTAACTCTAGTAAAAAAAGTCAGTCACCATATTAAGAGTTAAAACGAGTTAAAAGTGTTAGAAATAAAATAATAAATGACAAAATTACCCAGAAACATGTCTAAATCAGATTTTATAGTATTATTTCTACCTATATAAATTATTATTTTAATATAATAAATTTTGGAACCATTTTTCTTGATTAACATGTTAATATATTTTAATATTTTGAAAAAATCCAGGTGTGTTCTCACCCTTACTTATAAAAGGACACCACCAATCAGCTTCTATCTTCCATGAAGACCCTATTATATCTTCCAATACCTAAAATAATACCCTCATAACATATTTACCCCAAACCATGATTTATTATCTGATTATAATACCCCCCAATTAAGGTTTTAGGAATAATCCTATGGAGGTTGTCTGAAGAAGAGTTATAGTTCTTAACTGAGAGTTTGATTATTTATTTCTTCTTTCAACTCCATAAAACCTTTTTAAATCATTGTGATATTATAAAATAAATATATAATTTATAATAAAATTTTATTATTTTAATTTTATATCCCTTTATCCATCTCATTATTCATTAAATGGAAAAAAAATCATTCATACATACATGTAGATTACCTCCTCATGAACTAATTTCATTTATTTTCCATCAATGCCTCTTATTGATGATAATTATGGTGGAAAAAATTTAATAATATAATTAATAAGATATTATTTTTATTATATAATGTTAAATAAATATTCTAATTCTTTTATTACCATTCAATGAAAAATGAAAACATCATTAAGGCGTATATATTGATTAACACCTCACGAACCGATGTATTTTATTTTTCTCCACTGAATCAAGATTGTGGTTTATTTAAGTGCATTTGAAGAAATAAAAAAATATTTATGATATAATTATAATTTTGGGAATATAAAATGATACTTACCTACTATCTTGTACAATCATTGAAAAATGGAAACGTTACTCATGTGTATGTAAGGATTACCGTCTCCATGATGTAACATAATTCATTTTCCACAAAAATCATAAATGGCTGGTCATAGAAGTAAAATAAATGTATGATAATGATAATTATTACATGATTAGGATTATTGAAATTATATAATCCTGATCTATTTGACCATAGTTAACCGAAAAAATCATTTTGTACATATGATACAAATACCCTCAAAATATCTAACACAAAAATAATTAATTATGTAACGGAATATAACATGGGTAAAATTGAAATAAAATAAATAATAACTTATATAAATTTTGTTATGAAATTAAATAAATAACACAAGTATATTATATATGAATATAAAGAGTGTATATGGTGTTTTAGAATATGGGTAAGGTAATTCTAGTCTCAATTTACTTTATTTGAGACTCGGGTAATTGTCACCACATTTTATATTTTTGTGGTTTATATAATGTCTTATGGATTTATTTTATAATTTTATTATAAAATTTTGGTGTTTAAATATCCTTTTTAAGTCTTTTAATTGAATTTTTCCTTGGTCCAAATCTATCACATCATAAGCGATACTTGTAAATAATTCATAGATTTAAATGATTTAAAGATTTATTATATATATATTATTCTTAAAATCCCACAATCTTAAAACTATTTAATGAATGAATTTATATGGAAATAAATTAATTGTAAATGAATTTTTTTTTTCATTTTTAATTTCTTTTATATTTTTTCAAAATGAATCATTTTTTGTATTTTGTATGTAATCTTTTAACTTTATTTACCTAGGTTAAAATGGATGTTCTATTTTAAATTATATAACGTGTAATCCTTTTCCAATCATAATGATAATTATTATTTATTTTGACAAATTTACATGATTCCCTAGGTTTTCAAATAATACCTGGTTCCTTTTAATCCGGTAATCCATTCCACAAAAATATTTTTAAAAAGAATGTCTATTTCAATATTCGAATGTTTTTTCCATATAGTTTCAAAATAGTTTTTCTAGGTATTTATAGTAAAACGTTGAATGATTAATAATTTTTTTTCATGATAATTAATTCGGTAATTATATATGATTACTTATGTTTCCAATATATCTTATACAATTGGTGATCCTGATGCAACTTAGATGATCGTTGAGCCTTATATTGCTCTCCAATGCATTGTGTAATGATTATTGTCCTAAGAGGAAAGATGGAGGATGTTAATCAGGGAGGTTTCTCTTATGGATTTTACCACTCTCTAGTTTTTTCTTGAATTATTGAACAATGGTTAAAAATATAATTCTCCAAAATTTAAAAACTGTTTCAAATTTATTTTTATTTGGTTTAAAGCTTTCCATTTAGAATTATATTTCTCCATTTAGATATTATTCATTTTATATTCCGAAATAATTATGTGAAAAGGTAAAAATTTCATGTTTTCTATGCTTCTCATTAGAATTGTGGATTTCATTATTTTATATCATATACTTATTATTTTGTTCCCATACCATTTCTTTAAAATTTTTTCATTGGGTTTAAGGATGAGTGGAAACAAATATGAATTTATTTGAAAGTCATAAATATTTTTCATGAAATGAAATCATGATTTATTTAAAAAAATTTATATTATAGAAAAATTGAATACTGATTAGATGTGTACACTTTTTAATAATTTGTTTTTTATACTGGTGTTATGAAATAATTCAATAAAACACTAAAGCATAAGGATCCTAAAAATTTATTAAGGTTAATTTTGTTTCAAAAACTGAATATTATGTCATGTTTTAAGTATGGGTCATTATATGATACCTCTAGGGGTAAAAGAATTTACCCTAGAAAATGACCCAAAAAATTATAATATGGTCTCGTTGATTCCATGGTGTGGTGTTTACCATAGAGATAAGTCACTATAATAATGTTGGTGTAGCGAATTCTTGATAAAAATATATGAAGTATAAAAATAATTCCTTTGAACCATGTCTAAGTTATTATAGTTAAATAATATTTTCTCCTTAATTAAGAAATCGATCGGAAATATAACCCTAGGGCATCATACAGAATATGAAATTAACCCTAATAGAAGTGTAACAATTTTTTTCATCATGGTTATAAATTTTTGGACTTTGTTAGTGGAATTAATTAATTATACAATTTTAATTTCACAATTTTAAATTATTGTGGAACCCAATTCTCTCCCTTAAAATACATCCTAAACCCCTATAGATTGGGAAACCTAAAAAAACCAACCTTTGGAGGGGTAAGTAAAAGAGAAGATTTCGGATCTAGGAACCCAAGAGGGAAAGGGAAGGGTTTCTTCAATAAAATCATCAATAAAAATCCACATTAATGTGAGTTCTAGCTTCAACATTGAATGATATGGACATGTGGTAGAGATTTATGAATTCTAATTACACTATTATTCATGTAATTTTTTGATTTAATTCATTTAAATTAATCAATTTAAAATTTTCATGATTTAATCATGAATATTATTATTATAACATAATTTCTACATAAATTCCCATTTTTAATACATAGTCTCATTTCATAGATTTGTTCTTAGAAGAGATTAATAAATTTAACATTATTATTTTTTGGTGTTCCATCTTGGAGCTTGTACGATGATGAATGAGCACCAGATTATAATCTTTTTATTATTAAATTTCCACATACAACCTATCATTCTCACTGATACTATCTGTTCTCAAATTATCCATTGGAGTATGTATTCTATAAAGGTTTTCCAATTATAGTGATCTGGTTTATCCACACAGGGCATAAAGTTTAAATGAAAATTTGGGGTGGGGGAGATTTTTTTACAACATGACAGATTGGGGAACTATGGCATGACCTCCCTAATTTCGATGTGATTATTTAGATGATATTACCATAAAGATTAGTGTTGAAGGACAGTAGGATATTACAGTAGTGGGAGACTCCCCTGGTGCATAGTGATGACTATCCAAAAGGGTGGTTAATGTTATTGAAGTAGTGGGTGTAAGGGCCACAACATTGTAGTTGAAAGAAACATTCTAAGGCTCTAGGTATTATAAATCCATTAAAATTATTTTTTTAAACAATCATATTTATAAATTAATAAGGAACATGATGGATGAAATTAGATTCACCCCAGGAGTTTCTATAAAAATATGTTTAATAATAATAATAAAAATAATAATGAAATATTTTTTTAAAGTATTAGTTGGGCTGTAAGTTCTTATTTTCATATTGGAATTACTACATGACTTCGGAATCATGATTATTTCATTGAGATGAATGATTCTAGAAAAATATTGACTAATAATTCATACTCAAGGTAAATGTACTGGGTCCTATCAACTATTGTATGTCATCTATGTGATGAAAAAATTCATATTTTTTAACAAATGTGACTTTTTGATAAAAAAATATCAAATCATGTGTAATTTTTTTAGTTGATCACAATGGTGATGTTTATTAGGATATCTAAGTTATTTTGATAGTTTAAATATGTGGATTTAAAATCTAGTACCATATAATCAATGATGAGGATTGAGCATAGTGACCAGATAAATCGTAGGTCCAGGTATCCCCTATCTATTATTATGTATTATTTAGTGAGGTGTGGGTCCCATGTTTCCATAATAGATTTAGATACCCTTCCTCTCTCCTACTGGGCTCTATCTCCCTTTGTGGTGTTCTTTCTGTTTGCTAATCATGGTGAAATTCCTCTAACAATGATGTCAGATCCCTCCCCATCATATTTTGTGGAACTTGGGGAACATTTCTTATTCTATGGTTAGTTTTAACCCTGAATGATCCCATAACCATAATGAGTTATGTGATTTACCACTTTTAATCTCTTGTGTTTAGATATTTTTTTCAGCTTTGGTAGCTCAAATACTTAATTATGGGAAGGATACTAATGTACTAGAGGGTCCAATTTTCTCTTCATATATTGAGATTAATTATGCATTAATAAGAATCCCATGTATGGATTCTAGTGGTGCTGTGATACATTTAAGGGTAGAGAAAAGAATGTTTTTTAAGGTTTATTACATCTCGATACCCAATTTTGTCTTCACGATTCAATGCACATGTGATATATAAACTAAAAACATCATGTTATCTTTTAGTTCATTTATTATCCTAATATTCTCATGATATTTAGTCATTTATGGATTAATGTAGGAATTAATATAAATTTTCTATGTTCTTTAGAGTTTTGTTTATAGAGAAAATGTATATTACCTTCTATTTCCCTTATATGGTTACTCCCATATATCATAGTTTGTGGGGTTTTACTTGTTTTCCTTGTGATTACACTTTATTAATATAAGAATTAAGCTAAAATATCCATTATTTTTTCTTTTTTTTTTGTTTTCAAAGCATCCTACTGGGTATGTTTATACTCACCATGTATTTATTTTTTGACCAATTGTGATTAGTATATGTAGACAATGCATATGTCTGGAGATGGTTTTGGTAGACATATAATTGTGTGTCTTGTTCATTGGTGAGGTATGGTGTAATTATTAGTGGTTGTGGTTTTTTTATATTATTGATACTAAGAGGAGATATTAGTAGACTTAATTCAGGTTTGGAGTGGGATTTTATTCAGTTCCACATCCTTTTAGAAACTATATTGATCTTTCTTGTTTGGTCGTTGTGCATGTATCTTGATTTTTTTAAAGAGTTTTGTAATTATTATAATTATGGACATATGGTTTTCTATATGAATTATATATATATATATATATATATATAATATTGTATTTATATTTTTTAAATTATTACTATCGTTGTGGTGTTATTCCTTATGTGAAGGTGTAATATGATAATGCCTCCCGTAATATGTGATTTACCCACTTAGTGCTATATATAAGCTTCTGGACTTTTAGAGGTGATATTGTGGTGGAACAGTTTACTTACCACCATACATGAGGTGTCTTGATGGGTTGGTTAATATTAGATATTTAACTATAAATCATGGTCCTACTTTGTGTAAATTTACTCCATTCTTGATGAGTTCAAAAATTCTCAAAAAACTCAAAGCATGTAGAGAACCATCCTTCATTATATAAATGAAATATAGTCTCATCAAACAAGGGAACACCATTATTTTTGTTAATTTCTTAATATAATGAAATATTATCCAACTAAAAATTATATAATTAATAATGGACAATATTTGATCTTTTATAGTGAACTCGAAACCACTGCTTTGTCATCGTTTAATGTTTATAAGAAAGGTAGTTAAAAATACTGAGAGGTATGGGGGTGAATGATTGTGATGAAAATATTTTCAAAAAATTAGTGAAACTCATATGATATTTATCACATATAATCATTATTATGTCAAAAAATATTATAAGAGATAGTAAAAACTAAAAAATTACAATAACACAAGATATTTCACAAAGTTCACCAACTCTTTTTATCGAGATGATATATCCTTACTGAATGTGGTTGTAAACCCGTATCACACATTCTTATTTTTATTTTCAATTAATTATAGAGAGTTCATGAGAAATATGATCCCAAAATCTTCACAAGTATTCAATATGTAAAATAATTGAATAAAAATCATTGATAGGTAAAAACGATCAAGAAAATTATTCTTCTATAGTCTTTAATTTCCTATAATTAATTTCTATTATGTGAATTATTTTCCCCTTTAACATGATCCATTAAGTCCCACAAAATATATCAATAATGAATAGGTTTTAATTTATAAGACTGGGTAAATGTAATTACATAAAACTTAAAATATTGTAATACTTACTTGAATCAAGATATACAAAAATTAATTATGGTGTAATACATACTCAAAATTAGATAAAAATATCAAGGGAACAATATTTTAACAAAATTTAAAAACACATAATGCATTCATCTATCTATCTATATATATATATTAAACTCATTATAATGTGACTAATTTCATCATGGAATAATTTAATTCCAAGAATTATATCCTTAACAAACTCAATATAATTAATATGTCAATGTATAACAACCCTAAAATGAAGTTCCTTGAGATCCATCTCTGGTTGCAAATTTTTTTTGTTCCATATAAATTCAGTCCTAAGGTTATAATTTTTAACGTACTATATGAAAATAAAAAGAGAAATTTTCTTAGTATGTATAAGTATTCTTTCTTCGCATCTATATGATTTTTTGTACGAATGTGTGAGGTAAAATCTTCATAATGGTGAAGTTTTAGTTACCAAATATATGAAAACCCAAAATTAATATGAAATAACCACCGCATAACAAATAATACTGTGAAATTATTTTCATGTATGTAAAAAATCCATTGCAAAATAAGACTTTTTAATGTAATGTAGACCCTATCATTGCATGATTTTATAATCTAGTGAAAAATTAATTATTTTTTCCAAGTACATCTCCAATCCATAAAAATATAATACATGAGTGTGTTCTCAATAAATATACCACAAAAAAGAACGCCATATATCATGATTCAACAATCAATTAATAAATCATGGTATGTTCATAATATATGAGTACTCTAAATTAAAAACTTACTAGACAATGTAATATTTGTGAGAGTACATTATGTATCAATATAAATAACATTACATAATTGAAAAGTATTATTGAGGACCTCATTAACACCACCACCACTTTTCAATTAACTTCAATATAGATCTTCAATCTCACATTTTCTAATTATTGGCAACATGCATATTGATTTCAATTAATCTGTGAAAACAAAAATATAATCATGTATCCCCCTCCATGGAAACTCCACCTTTTACTCTTACTCATCCATTATATTCATATAAAATTACTAGAATCTTATGGTATTCATGGAAATATATTAATATATTATTCTTCTTTTTCAATAAATTCATAACAATGAAATAGGGAAATAAGAAATACATACTCAATTCGATTTTTTGGAGATAATTAATTCACAACAACATTGATAAGTGATACAAGTAATCCCTCTTAAATATAATTTACATAATATCTACAACATTAAATTTTTTGAAATATATTCCATGTTCCGTTTACCAAAATCCACCTTCTCCTTGTTAAAGTTTATTTTTATGTCAACACGTTTTGAACATGAATGTTTTTTTGAATTATTGGATGAATCGATTACACTCTGGTTGTCTAGCCCAATCACTAATGTATAAATTAATTCTACTATAATATTTTAAGGCATTAATTTTACCAAAATCATTTTTTATGGATTTAGGTTCTAGTAAATTTTAATTTTCCATATTATTAATTGTAAATTTTTTTAATTTTTGGAGTGTTGGTAGACACATGTTTCTCAAATAAATAATTCCTAATAAATATTGGATTTTATATATCTAATATCATATTCCTTATTAGTAATGGAAAATAAATAAATTTCAACATATTTTTTTATATTATATAATATTGTCACTATTTCCTCTGACATAAAAAATGATTCATTTTTTCTATCATATGATGAAACTCCTTCAGGTTACTTTTTATTCATTGAAATGTGTAATTACAGACACGATATCCCACATTAAAACATTCAAGGAATGTAATATACCAATTATTCTAAAAAACACATTTTAATCTGCAATCCATTCTTCTTTGTCATTTGATATCTAATTTGCAGTTTAAATAGGATAATTTACTTCTTCTTTTTATGCTTATATACCAAAATTTTACGTTACTCATGAACATAATTTATTATCAAGTAAAGATAAAAAATTAAATGTTTACCACATTTGAACTAGTGAAAATTTTACTTAACTGTATATGGATATTTCAATGTTTTCTTCAACTGAAAAATTAAATCATAACGAGTTTTCACTTTATTTTCTTTAAAATTAATTTCATCAATATTTTTCATTGCAATGATTGAGAATATATTTCCTTATTTAAAATAGAGTTTTTTTATCAAATTTTTATATCATAAATATCATACATTTATAGAGGATATTTTTTTTAGTACTAGGATCGGGTAACTTGTATGAGGTTATAATGTTTTTTATTTAGTTTCCACATATAGTTAACCACCACCCTCAAGAATAAATTATTTGGGTTTTTTTTTCATAAATACATCCTCATTATGATATCTTTAAAAGAATTATAAAACTATATCCATTTATGAAATTCAATAATTCCTATGTTAAAAAATTATATGAAATATTTATATAATTTAAATCATTTTACCTAGTTTAAAAATCTTGTAAAAGTCAATTCCCTCAATTTGATACATTCATTTTTGGGAATGATGAGTGTTTTAATCAATCACTTCTTCATTCTCATTGAGAAAAAATTATAAAACCAACTTTATACCCATCAATTTTCCATCATTGGGATATTAAATTAACGATAATGTTTCATTCTTTTAAATATTATTTAATTCTTATTCAAAAGTAGTAATAAATTCATCTTGTTATAGATATAATTTGTTGATATATAGTTATACTTGTTAATATAGACCCGTATTATATGATTCTACCAAATTTACATATGTAAAAAACTATATTAAATTTTAGTTTTTGTATTTTTATCATCATATAATTAGTGACATAAATTAATGTGATATTTTAAATAAAGTTATTATATTGGTAATTTTATCAAAAATAAAAAAATTAATTTTTAAATCATTTTTAGTAAAATCCACTGTAAAAAACCCTACAAAAATATAAAATCATTTTACTTTTAATTAGCATGAAAAAAGAACAGTTCTTACTCCTTTAGGCCCGCCTTCTACAAATCATGGTTTTAACCTATTTGTTTATGCTAGTTTTGTATACAGACCCATATTAAGAATCATAGAATACATTTATTAAGAGGTGGAAAGGCATGTAGGCTAGCATGATAGTAATTCACATAGTATTTAAAATTGAAAATTTGAAAATTATTATAAGAAATATTAAATATTTTGAAGACCTTTGATTAATATATAAAATGACTTTCATCAATTTTTTTATGATATAAAAATTAAAGGTCACAATTAAATATATAATGAAAAAATCATAGTAGGCCTGTGGGAAAGCCCATATATGCACTTATACCTTTTAACATCATTTATAAGATAATGATCATTAAACTATATTTTTATATTGGTTATTTTAAATAACTAATTTAAAAAGATTGATTTTATATTATTTATATATATTAGAATAATTTTTTAGAAAAATCATATTAAAAATAATGTTTACCAAACCTACAATAGATGAAAATCTAGTAGTAAAAAACATAAAGGATGGAAGAAAAAACACACCATAATTCATTAAAAAACATTTACAGGACCCATTTTTTTAAATTACAAAATTTTCACAATTTAAAAATCAAACTTAAAAATATCAATTACAAATAGAGATAAACTAAATCCAAATAAAACATATACAAAAATTCAACCATGAACCGTGTAAATTATTTATTTTATTTCTATTATAATAGAGAAAGTTCTAAAAAAGATAAAAATAAAATGGAATGTACATAACATGGATTGTTAAAGTAATTGTATGATAAAATAAAATTAATGATTAAAATGAAATCTAAGCTAGTCCAATATTTTAATTATCCTCATTATAGTTATTTCATATATAAATCTAAAAAAATAGTATAACTATTAGATTAATTCCACCTGATTATAATATTTCTATTTAAAATGAAGTTATCAATTGAAAATAATATATTAAGTATATACAAATTTGTAGTATTTATACATGATTTTACCTTTTCACACACATGTTTCATGAGATTTGTTCCCTTTTTGATATTGACTAGTTATAGTAATTCCATGTACTACATTAAAATGAAAAATAGGAACTAAAATAAAAATCCATTATAATATAGAAGTACTAAAATAATAAAACGTATATCACTTATATTTCTTGAAATATTTCCTACAAGACACCAACTGTGGAGAATCACCAGTAAGATGTTGTTTATTTTGAAAAAAACATCTAATAGACCCTAATAAATAATAATATATTTTTTTGATTTTATTTAATTAATATAAATAATACCTTATGAAATATATGTTCCATACTCAACAAGATAAGGAGATATTAAATACTAAATATCATCATTATATAATTGTTCATAAGTATATATAATTCTCTATTTAATGTTTATTATCTCCATTATAAAAGAATTATATTATAAATCCATGATTCTATATAGAGATGTTGTATTATGCTAAATATAATGTGTATAATAATACCTAATAAGATATCATTGGTATTGATTTAGATAAAATAGAATGACATATGATAGTCCAATAACATGGAAATTAATTCCATCACTATGAATCCCAAAATATTTATTGTTACAAGAATGAATATGTATCTTATAAAAATAATCGAAATAATTTCATTTCTATAGATTTCACCACTCATTATAATTTCATAAACATACAAATACAAAAATTAATTGGTTGAAAAATTTATAAATGTCATCACAAAAAGTAATATGTGAAGTTGAGGTGGCCTTAACATGTTTTTTCTTTCTTTATATCTGTCAAATAACGTTAATGTATTCTTATATATATATATATAAATATAAAATATTAAAACAAATTTTGCACTAATTTTAAGTAAAGGGTTTATTCTATGCTTACCTTAGTTGATTTTTTCTAGATAATTCTAAAGAAAAACATAAAATATTTGAAAATTAGTCCAATTTTAGAAATGAAATTAGTAGGGAAAGATAATCTAGCTGATGAATCAATAATACCAAATACAATTACCATATAAGGATCCATATATATCTGTTGATAATTTAGATTTTCTACAATATAATATATATTATCCCATATTCTAGAATATTATATAAGGGATACATAATATATAACCCACAATAGATAGAAAAATTTGGATATGGTGCTGTTGGAATGGGATATAAACGCAAAGGTGTATGAGTGGGATATGAAGACAAGGATGATGGATTGAGATATTCTACCTAAAATTATCATGGAATGTATAGAAATATTATCTATACTGATGATCTAATCCTAGCCTCCATAATCTAACCCATGTCTTGATCAATTTTATTCAAAAGAGTATAATTTTATTTTATATAAATCCTCCCTTGAAGAAGTTCCAAAATGGGCTACCAACTTTTAAATTGAAACACTTAACACATTTCCTCATACATGAGCTGGGTGTTTGGGGTTTCCTAATATATAGGGGAAAATATCCTTCATTACTTTGTGATTAAAAGTCAACTATGTGATCTAAACCTTTTGATATTTTTCTATATAATATTTGATAATGTTATTACTGAATTAAAAAATCTAAAGAGGTAAAAAATTAATTAAATAAATTAAATACCATTATTATTCTTTTTAGCTATTAACTTCTAGTATTTTGTAACATATGTTACCTTTTTCACCATCTATTCCAATTTTCAATTTTAATTGCTATAAGGGGTGAATGATTTGAAATATCTACATATTCTGAAGACTAGTCAACCAAATTTTTAAAATTTTCAACCCTTATATGTTCTTCCAATAACATATAACCAGAATGGGATACAATATGTGGGTATATTTATTTCGATTATATATCCAAAGGATATCTCCTAATATCCTATTAATTAAGTAAAAAATTCTTAATATGATAATTTTTATAGATTATAAAAAATATATAAAAAATATAGCATTATAGTTAAAAAAATGATTCCAATATTTGACATTCAATAAAGATCATTTATGTGTTTTCATCAATGAAACCATATATATCATGGGGATTTTGATTTTTTGTTCCACAAAAAAAGAAATATGATGTTAGTTTTAATTTTAAATCCCTTCATATCTTAGAAAAAAAGATAATCATCTTCATATGTTATATTTAGTGTCATGAAAATAATTTTTCAACCGATGAGGAAAAAAATACACTATTAAAAAATTATAATGATAATTAAAATAATAATAATTGATCTACCCAAAATGGTCTTGGGTAGCTAATCTAATACCGTCTTGTACAAAAATATCCAATAATAAATAAAAATGACTACATATTCTCAATATTAAATATACTCAAAAACATCAATAATTTTGAATTCTGGGATTAGGAGAACCATTATAATCAAAATCTATAGATATCCTATATTCCAAGATCTTTGTAAAATCTGTTTTGGAAAAAAATCCTGCTACCACATTTTATGACCTAAGAAGCTTTCTATTTCCCTATACTTGTATAAGGATTCAATATAGTGGAATGAGGAGGTTCCTTAGTAAAGTTATGTGTTTTCTCCTCCCTATATAATTATGCTGACTTAGATCATGGATCAACAATTATCAAAAAAATCAAATTAACAAATAATTAGTAAAAGAATGTACAAATCCAACTTTTATATATATAATTGAATGACATGAAAAAATGTTAAAAAAATTAAAAAAATATACTAAAAAAACTACCTATAATATTTTCTAGATTAGTTAACTATAATGCTAGAAAAAATCTAAAAAATTTTATATATCATGAAAGGATATATATAGTATGATAAAAATTATAAAAAATATTTTAAAAATATCACAATTAAACATTAAGTTAAATAAAAATTGAAAAGTGGTACAAATTGTTTTAAAAAAAATAATATTTTATTCATATTAATTTAATTAGTAAACTAAATTTTTTTAAAAACATTCTAACATTTATGAGATATAAAGTGATATATATATTAGAAAAAACATAAGTCAATGATTATAAATGTAACACCCTAAAAATCTAATGGAGGAACACTGTATTCAATAGTGTGTATGACATGTAACACCAAGCGTGTAAGGGAATATATTAACCTAAGATTTTATAATATATTTAATATGTTAAATAAATTCTCTATTATATATAGTTTTTAATGAAAACAACACTTATTTTGTGTACTTCGCACACAACAACGAGTTTCTTTAATGGAATTCACTAAATGCAAGACCGAGTTTTACCACATAATAATATATTATTAAATCTTTATTATTAAATATAATAACATATAACCTAGAAGTTAAATTAGATGTTTTGAATATGTTTAAATAACATAATAAAATAAATTCATTACACAAATATAAAATGAATTCATATATTACTAATTAATTAGAAATTAACATAAGAATCAACTGAATATAAAAAGAATATATTTATAAAAAAATATTTTATGAAAAAAACATTTTTATCCTAATAAATTAAATTAAATAAAATTAGTGAAGAATATAAGAATTTATTGCAAGGTAGACCCACATAATCTATACCTCACCAAAATTCTTGAATATTATTTTCAACTTATCCTAAAATTCTTTCACAGTTTTATTTTCCCTAATCTGTGTTTTATAAATCTGTATTCCATGTTTAATGCTAAACCTACTCTGATAACAACTAGAATACCCCAACCCCAAAATAATAGAGTTAGTTCTTCACTATATTACACTAGTATAGGCACATGATTAAAATACCAAGGAACTGAACATTTCAGTATTTTTTAAAACTAGATTACATACATGATACCCATAACACATTGGGAAAGTAAAAAGAAAAAATGAAACATAATAAAATGAAATAAACGACATCCTTAAAACTCATTCAAAGGAATATTCTTCAGAACCTGGGGAAAAGAAACATAATATGGGTGAGCTCAAATGATCAATAAGGATAAGTAAATGGGAATAAATAATGAATTAATGATAGTAAATCAACATATAAATTTAAATATCTAATAACACATTCCACTCAAATAAAATAATAAGGAAATGTAAATATTTAAAGGTAAAAAACTAAAAACACATTACATTTAACCAATTAACTGAGAAAAAAATGCACCCACAAATATATCTAAGAGAAATATCATGGATAAATATTACCTTATTCTAAATGAGGGAAATGATTAATCATTTGATTCCATGTTTCCTAGGTATGAGGTACCTTTACCATAAATATATATTCTCAAGACAGTTTAGAATATTTTGATTTGTGCAACTGATTTATCTCAGGAGATTACCAATGAATCGAGGGGCTATCTAGAACCAGACCCGACCTGTGTCATACATGTCCAATGAATTACTCATATATAGAGTAATTTATTTAATCCACGAACAATAATCTTTTTCAAATATCCATATTGAATAAGAGTTATCAATTTATCAATAATTAGTTAGTTTAGGATGAGTGAAAACTTGGTTTGTTGATGTTGATTAATTAAAATACCCTTGGGGGACCATTAAATCATCCATCAAGAAAATATTATCTAAACATTCCAATGTGTCACACACGACATTGAAACATTTGAATCATAATAACCATTAAGGAATAATATAAAATTAAAGATACAATATAAATAGAATAAGGATATTCATGATATAAAATGTCAAAGGGTGGTATATACACCATATAAAAGTGAATTGGGGCATAACAAGAAATAAGACTCAATGGAATGTAAATTGAGACGAAATACCATACCTTGAGACAGAATTGTCATTGGTGTATTTATATTCTTGAATAATAAACTTATAAAAATTATTTTCTTTCTTAAAAATCTTTTTGATGTTTATCATTAATTTTATTTAATTTATTTCAATTTTTTAGACATCTACTTAAACAATTAAGTTTACATTGGGTGTTTCATCCAAATTTGTTTCATGTGTTTAAAATAGCTTTGCTAGGTAGACCATAGTTATAGGGTTTATTATAAAAATTTACATAGAGTAATAATATTGAGATAATTATCATATTTATATATACATTATAATTTTAAAATCATTCAATAAATATGGTTATAAAAAATGAACCAACATTAAAATCATGGAGATGGTGGGTCGGGTGTATGCATGAGTAACATTCCAACTATTCAATAATCATATGGAAAGGAAGTATGTAACATTATATCTTTTGAGAATTATAATTATATCGTAACTACCATGATATTTAATCATATATACCTGTATATAGAATACTTTTGATGTAAAAGTAATCACATCACGTCGAGGAGGTGATGGTCCACATGTCCATGAAAGACGTTAACACTTTTTAGTGTCTGAAAAGACTAATAAATAAAATTATATATTATAATTAAAAAGTTAAATTATGGCATGAATATAATTTTTTTTATGTCTAATATTTTTTATTAAAAACATACTTTTTACATTCTATGCATCGCGTGAATGAATAACAACGCCTTGAGGAGGCAGTAGTCCACACTTCCAAAACAATGTTATCGTAATCCCATAAAATGGAAAGCAAAACGGTTTGTGTTATATAATTATTCAATAAGAATAAAGACCATTTAAATATCATATATATATATATCATATTTAAACATATTTTCCATGATAAATACAATCTGTGAAATGTGGTAAAAGAAAAAAATCAACGTTTCGCAAGGCGGTAGTTCACCATACACAAATGATAAGTTCATTACCCATTAGATGCAAGTGTGTGTATGTGTATGTATAACCATTAGAATAAAAACCATTAAGTATATTGTGGTTTCATATATTACTATATAATAATTAAATAAGAATATTTTATTCGGTGGATAATGAAAATAAAACAAAGGAGCTTGAGGAATGATGTTACCTCTTCTTTCAGTAACACTTCTTATTTTGAACCAAAGGGATTAATTGGTGGGATTTATGCCAAAATATATATTTCAAATATTAGGGTAGGGATTTTGTGAAATTATTTTGGTTGATTTTTGGAAACCCAAATGTCTTGAGAGGTGTGAGAAAGTAGGAGGGGTGAGTTCCTTTTTATAGTGGAGGATGCGTGGCATTCATGTAAATTTATGGAAATTGAATTTGGACGATGTTTTTCCAATGTAATGTGGCTAAAATAATGGATAAATGTATATCCATGGTATTATAGGTTTAAATATTTGGCCATAAAATTGATTTTAAACATGTTTATAGTTCATTTTGGGCCTTATGTTTAAGGTTTAGTCACTTGTTACACTAATTCTTCTCTTAATTATTGTAATCAATTTTAATCACATTAAGAAATATTTTTGGTAAAAAACTAAGTTGAAATTATTGTAAATTATAAATTATTCTTAATACAATTATGAGATAAATTTATCAAAATTAAAATATAATAATTGTAAGAAAAAAATTGAAATTTAATCCGATAAATAAGATGAAAAAGTGTGTTTTTAAATTAAAAATGTTTTAAAAGTTTGATAAGTTATTATATACAATTTCAAAGTAACATTTATTAAAATTACATAAATTTGATTAAAATATATAAAATTGGTATAATTAATCTTTATAATGAATAAAAATTATAACTTAACCTCATAAATAAAATAGATGAAAATAAAATTTGAATTCAAATTCGGTATTTTTAACTATTCATCAAAATAATGAAACATCATAGAATAATATAAAAAATTTACCATAAGATAGTTTTTATGTTCCTATTTGAAATATTAAATTTATTTTGATATATAAAATCATGAAAACATCAGAAAATTGTATTTAAAATAGGTTTATCATTAAAAGGTGGTAAAACTTCATTTATAAAAATAGAATTTTCTATGGTTAGAATTGGGTTTGTTCTTATATTATGCCTATAAAATCTTTTGGACGAATGAGGAAAATATTTTATTTAATATATAATATATAATAAATTATTATCAATTACTAATTTTTATTAAATTAATTTATTTGGATAAGACATTGTTGTGTGCATAAGAGTATTTTTTTATAAAAATATTCTCTTTATATTAAATTGGTTCTTATATTTTTTTAAATTAATTTGTTAGCAATGAATTAAACCATATATTTTTATAATTTAGAAGATATTATTCAAAATTTTCCACTTAATAACCTTGTTATATCTTATTATACCAAATAATAATATATTAATAATATATTGATGTTCGGTCAAACTCAGTCTTGTGTGTAATGAGAACCATAAAACAAAGAAATTCATGTTTGTACTATAAGAAAACTCCATTTTCATGAATTACGATCTACAAAACATATTTATTTAAAATATTAAATATATCCTAATGTATTGGGATTTTATATTCCTTTCACTTCTAAAAAAAATGTGTTTAATAGCGATGATGTTTACCACCTCTAAAAAAAGTGACGACAAATGGAATATTTATCAACACAAAATAATGAGAAGATAAATGTTACCCTAAATCAGCACTTTATTTTTATCATTGATAAATGTACTTTTATTATCTCTTTATTTTTAGAACTAATAAAGGGTACCCTTTATCACTGCTTTATTTTTAGCGCTTATAAATGGTACCCTTCATCAAAGCTTTATTTTTAGCAATGATAAAAGGTACCCTTTATTAGATTTATATTTTTTTAACTCCTAACGGAGTCCTTTATCAATAGTTTTCTATCACTGATAATGGTCCGAATTAATAAAATGAAAAAATGATATAAATAAGAAATAAAAAATGGATTAATAAGAAAAATATTATGAATTTTATTAATTAAAAAGTTTTTGATAATAATGAATAAATTAATTATAGTATATATAAATTATAAATTCTAATAAATAGTATGTATTAAATATATACATATATGAATAATGAAAAATAAAAAAATTTAAAAATGAATTAAATTGAGAAAAATATTAAATATATTATTCATTAGATGATTATTGTTAATGTTAATAAATAGTATATATTAAATATATAGATATATATTAATTTTTATAAATATTATTTAAATATTACAAAATAAATATGTGGTTTAATTAAATTGTTATATATTTAGTGAATATTGGTTTATAATTAAAAATTAATTTGAATTAAAAATACTGAATAATTGCTTAGAGTAATGGACATATAAATAAATGTCATTTAATTTAAAAATTTAAAATAGATCAAATATGTGTTATATTGAACTTACATATACATAATTAATTAATTTTGATATACAATGAACAGATTGAAAACTTATCGATTTTTCAAAATTGAAAAGTATACTTAATTTTAGTTTATTTAATTTCACTCATTTTTAACATGCATGCACATAAAATAATATATTCATTAATAATGTTAAAAAATATTTGTAAAAAAATATTTCAATTTTTTTATAAATAAATATATTTATAAATGTACATTGTATATTTTTTATATTATATATTTATAATCATAATTAAATAAATATTTTTTATGTATTTATGTAATTATAGATAAATAATTATATATGTTTAAATAATTTATAGGTTTATAATAAATTTACTTGAATAATGAACATATATTCTATATTTATATTTATATATTGTTTATTAAATATGAATATATATTTATAATTATATATATATATATATAATGATATAAATATTATATTATATAAATAGTAATATAATTACAAAAAATAATTATATATTTAAATAATTATAAAATTATAATAAATTTATTTAAATAAATAATATATTTACTATATATATATATGTTATGTATATATATATAATTAAAATTTTTTCATTTATAATTATAATTATACATCCTTTATTGGTGCTTACATAATAAGCGTTGATAAAAGAAATCATTAACAATGCATTTTTAGCACTAATAAATATACTTTTATCAATTCTTATAATGTAAATTTTCAAAAACAAAATCTTTATAAGAACTTTTTTTAAAGTGCTGTTAAAATTTTCTCAATCTATTTAAAAAGACATAACCAGTTGTGAACCTATCACAATATCTAGAGCTTTTTGTGGAATCCGGCCATTTCTAGTACTCCTCCTTGGTGAATCAAAGCTCAAATCACACAAACACACTCGAATAAAAAAATCCCACTTCCTCGAGTTGCTCAAAAATCGTCTGACATCTGGTGTTTGATTAGAGTTAGGTTTTCTGAAGAAAACATCGATATTTGGATATTAGGGTCTCAAAATTTCTTCAACATAGATAGGTAGGCATGTGTTTTCCTTTATAGGTTATTATTTTATTTCAGTATTAGTCATTTCATTTTTTATTTCTTCATCATTGATGTCATCATTTATTTGTGTTATGATCATTGTATATATATTTTTTCTTTTTTTATGATCCATTCATTGCTTTGACTACTGATTTGGATATCCTGTTTTTGTATTTTTCAAATTGTTGTTTTAAATATATTTGATTCTCTATCTACATAAATACCCAATATTTCTCCCTAAGATTAACTTTTTTATCCATTTTCAAATCTTATATAATCACCTCTGGTCTACAAAAAATCCTATTTCATAAATATTTATTCCACTACATAAAAAGTGGAGGTTTTTTATATAAAAAACATAAGCAAAAAAACAAATTGATTTAGCAACCATGTTCTCAGTCTGGTGATGGTGAGAAGTTGTAAAAGAAGATGAATTTATGTAATTGATGTAATTGAATTTATTAATTTTTTTAAATTTTATGGTTTATGGGTTTTCCATAAAAAAATTGTTTCCTATAATTGTGTTGTTTTAATTTAAGAGAAATATTAATAATAGTGTTACCATATATATTTATTTTCAATGGATCTCTATATTCAAAATTATTATGGGGTGGTGTTTATTTTTCTAATTTGGGATATTCTTCTGCAATGATTACATATATTTGTATAAATATAAGTTTATTTTATTCATATATATATATATATATCTTTAATATATTTATATGTGTTATTATAACTAATAACATAAGGGTGATTTTCTAATTACTTATAAAAAAATTATGGTGCAGATCATCTAGAAGTGGATGAAGACTGCATAGAGCCATCATAAGTCTTATTCTGATAGGTGACTAAGGCCCTTGAATATAGAGAAAAGAGAAAATTTGTTTTATGTGAAACATCCCATGTAAGTAATGAATAATATATATTTTTATCTATGTCTATTAATGATAAGATAGTGTTTTAGAGGCTTAAAATGAAAATAAATACAATCTTATGCATGGAATACACTAATATTCTTAAAAGATTATTTTACAACCTTTTGATGGCAACCCCTTTTTAAATCTATATTTTGACAATTTTATAAGATATATTTGTCAAAATAAACTTATTATTTATGATTGGGACATCAAAATTTACTTTGTGTGAGTTTTTGGTATTTTTCGGATAAAGTTCATTTTTTTAATGAATAGTGAAAAATGTTGTATTTTAATTCAAAACCTCTTTTTAATCTAAGTTATTTATATGATTAGATTATCTTTTGAATTGGTTTTGAAGTGAAATTAGAATATAATTTTACCATTTTATCCAATGGTGGTCATTGTAATCAATTTCACTTTGAAATTGGACTTAAACTAGTGTCAATCTTTTGATACTTATTGTTTCATAAAAACTCGCTATTTGCTCTGACAGCGGGAATTAATTATTAAATTAATTAATGAAACTTATATTTTTTGAAATTTGTAAAAAGGACTTCATTTTTGAATTCGGGATATCAAATATAGCTTAGGGTGATGTTTTGGTATCTTTCTGAAAAACTTCAATTTTTGATGAATAGTGAAACCACTAAGTGGTAGTTAAAGAAACTGATTTTTCGTTTAAATGAAACTTTGCCACTTCTTTGATTTTATTTTCAAAAATCCGACATACATGGTTTTCATTAACAAGTAAAATGTGCTTCAATGAGATTAAAATAATTTTTTGGTGAATAGTAACTTTTACGTTCTTAATCGTGATTAATGGTAATTAGTGTAGTTTAAGGTAAAAATAATGTTTTAATAATATGAGATGAGCATGAAACATGTCCTACCCTCATTGGATGTGTCATGGCCGACCAATACAATCCATGGGTCAACTTGGGGACCCCATGGATCCACTTTGGTTGGGAAATGACATAAATAATTTTTTATTTAATGTTAAAGTAAAAATGACACAAACATGAGATGTTTTACTAAAACATTTTTTACATGGGGTTATACAAGTCAGATTTTTGATTATAAATAGTAATTAGAAAGAAAAAAATATTTCCTACATCATAGTATTTTTTTATAATTTTTAGACTTTAAATAAATTAAATTATTTATGACATCATGATGATGCAACGATTACCTCATTAATAAAGGATTTAAATAAAATGAAATGATGATGTAAAATATATGAACTACACATGTCCAAAACCTATTTTATGGGTGGATTTCGAACCCTTATATCCTTACCCTCGAATTATATCAATTTTGGACCTTTTGAATCTGAAACTCATTTTAAAATAAAGTAACATTTCTTTACTTTCCAAAGAGTGCCCCTCCTCTCCTCTTATAAAAGGCCCCCACCTCTACCTCCTTACCCACACTCCCAAATCCTTTGGATCGGCCAACCCCTGCCCATTTTGTCTCTCCAAATCCCTCTCTTACTCCTTGAAGCCTCACTTTGGGAAGAAGTATTCTCAAGGAAGCCTTTGAGCTCAAACCAAAGGGAGTTACCCGATTTTAAGGTAATGTCTTCACTTGAGTCCTTTTGTTTTATTTTGCTTCTCCAACCACCTAAACTCTTTTTATTCATTTCTTCTGTAACAACTCCAGTATCTTCAATATACTAGGATGTTGTTATAAAAAGTATTCGAGCTACACTTACACACACCTACATCTAATGGTTAAAGGACATACTGTTTCCGTGGATGGTGAATTTATGCCTCCCGAAACGATGATTGTTCAACATTATTTTAACACATTCAAAGGTGGTCATTAAGATGTCACTATATTTATATATGATATATAATATGTTTATGTTTTCCTTAAGATTCTGTATTTTTCATTTTGGGCATACCTTTGTGGTTTCCATTATGGGTAAACGCGATATCTTCATTTAAGGAAGTGCGGACTACCGCCCCCTCAAAGTGATTTGATTCGTTAAATACCATATGTGGGACGTATAAAGGATGGAACTATGATATTATATATGATATTATACTGGAATTATAATATACCTTTATATCAATATGATTCCATTCTATAAAATACGAAATAGAAATGAACGTAGCGTTCATGCGTACGTACGACTTACCGTCTCCATGAACGGTGCATTTCATTTCTTACCTATAAATGATTATGTAATATTATAAATGCATGAATTTACTAGATATATATGACATATATGATATATACATCATGAATAACATTCTGGATATAATGGATACATGAACAAATTGTAATTATAAATGGCTTATTTTTGACTCAAGTACCAACGATCGTTAAAATGACCATTATTAACTTAAATAATTTCATAGTGTTCATGACATGGAAATAAGTTATATAAAAGGAATAATTAACTTGAAAAAGGTTCTTAAATAATTAGAAATTAACTCAAGTTTATTATTCAGGAGATTAAAGAACGACCGAGTCAAGTCGGACCCGAGGTATGGGACTTCATCTCAATCTCCTTTCATTGAGGCATATTTTGTTTTATACACAACCTTATTTTATATGGTGTATAAACCCCTTTGACTTTTACGTTTATTAAAAAGGAATCTTTTTTATATGAAGCGTTTACTAAATGACAAAAGGGAATGTTTTTTTCGTACGTATGCGGCGACGATGACTTCTCTGCCACCGTGACCATTATTTGAGTTTCGGCTTCCTCTACAAGCCATACATTTTTTTAAAAGAAAAATAAATACCATGTTTTACTTTTCTTTTATTTTGGTATGGAAAATGGTATTCATAATGTTTTTATATCAATGTATTGTATTGATATCTTGTGATTGAAAGGTGGAAATGTTATGTTTCCTTTTTTCATGTTTTGTGTGATACAGTTATGTTGAGGTTCTTGGGCATTATTATGAAAATGGGTGATTCTGTGATAAAATAAGGGCGGGTGAGCCCGATATAGCTCTCCAATGCATTGGGTAACGTGAAGGAGTGAAACGTTAAGGTTTCTCCGAAGAGATTTAGGGAATATACTGTGATGGGTACTCCAAACGTAACCAAGAGGGTTACTCCCTACGTAAGAATGTTATGAATGCCTCAAGTTACCTTTATGTCTTATGATTTCTATGATTTATTCATGATTTGAGGAGGTATGTTAAAGTGCTTATGTTTTATGGGTAAATTCTGATTTCATTGTTATGTATATATGTACCCATGTTTCCTTTCTGTATTTTTATATACCTTACTGAGCTTTTTATGCTCATCCCAAGTTTTTTTGAAATGTTTTTCACAGGTCAAGGGAAAGGTACATGAAATGATGATAGTGTCAAGGAAGTGTCAAGAAAGAATCCTTGTTTTATTTTAAATATGTTTCCATTGATGGGAAAGAATAATACTATATTTATGTAACCACTATGTTTATATGTGGAATGTAATGCAAGTTTTATGATCTAATTCTCTAAAACTCTAAACCTGAAAAGATCCTCAATGTGTAATCTTGTAATAACTCAAGATTAAGTAAGGTTTAAGGCTGGGGCCTTATATTTGGTATCATAGGTCGGTTTAGATAACTTTAGGAGTTAGAATTCTATTAAATGATTATCCAAAAATATATTTTTTTAATGGTCAAATTGAAGTGATATAGTATTTGAAGATTACCATGTTGCTTCATCTAAGACATGTTTGTTCAGAATGGTTTTCTGTAGAGGAAATAGGGAAGCAGTGTTAGGAAGGCATACAGAAGGAAATAACCTTCCGAATCAGCATCCTGAGATGGTCGGAATTGGAACTGAACAGTTTGTTGCAGTAATGGTGCAGTTGACTCAAGCGATAAATGGTGGTGGTATCCATGCACGAGATCAGCCAGATCAACCGCAGAGGAAAATGTCAGTGGTGGAACATTTCATGAGGCAACATCCCCCATCATTCAGAGGATCATCTGACCCTGTGTTATCTGAAGGGTGGATTAAAGCACTGGAGAAGATTTTCGATGTCATAGGGTGTTCAGACAATCAAAAGGTTAGTCTTGCTATTTACCATTTAGAGGGTGAAGCCGATCAGTGGTGGTCGATGGTTAGAAATATCAGGGACGCCGATGAGATTGATGCTCTTGACTGGGATGAATTCAAAGGTATGTTTCTTGAGAAGTATTTTCCTAAGGCTGTTCGACTTAGGATGGAAAAGAAATTCTTGAAATTGAGGAAAGAGGAAGACTCAGTGGCTACCTATGAATAAAGGTTCACTCAATTGGCAAGGTATGCTCCAAATTTTATCCGAGACCTTGATAGTAAAATCAATCATTTTTACTAAGGATTAAAGCCAAAATATCGAAGGGCATTAGCTTCTCATGAGTTTAAAAGTTATGAAAAGCTTGTTCAATGTGATGAGAAGGTGGAAATGGAGTTTTCCGATGATCAAGTGTTCTATAACAACCAACAGAAGAAGAGACCGGGGTGGAAGGAGAAATGTAAGAATTCATCAAAAAAGTCTGATGGTAAGAAAACTAAGTTTCTAGTTTGTGATAAATGTGGAAAAAGGCATGTTGGGGAATGTCTTCTGAATTCTGGAAAGTGCTACCGATGTGGTAAGATGGGACATAAGGCTCGTGATTGCACTGAAAAGGATCAAGGTGAAGGTAAGAACAAATTTGATTTACAGTTAGTGAAATGTTATAAGTGCAATGAGATGGGTCACTATGCAAATGAGTGTTCGACAAAGAGCTTGTGTGATGGGAAGCAGTTAGACTACAAGTAGAAAGGGGTGGTTAAATCCTTTGCAACTACTTCAGTAGATGTCGGTCCATCAAATGATGTTGTATCAGGTACTTTGTTTGTTTTTTCAGATTATGTCAGTGTGTTGTTTGATTCGGGGTCTACACATTCTTTCATCTCTGAAAACGTTTCTAGTAAAATGGGAATACCATCTCAAGAAATGACTCCTGAATTTTTGGTAGAAACACCTGGGGGAAATTTTGAGGCAAAAAGAATTTATAAGAATCTTCCTATCCTTATCTGTCGAAAGAACATACTTGTAAACATTATTGTTCTACCTCTAGTAGAGTTTGATGTTATCCTGGGTATGGATTGGCTCTCTATTTACCATGCTAAGATTGACTGTAGAGCTAAAGAAGTTTATTTTCAGAAATACTTTCAGTTTGTGTACAATAATGAACCCTTACTGTTGATAACTTATCAAGTGTCCGAGAAACTTGTAAAAGATGGAAATGAATGTCACCTTGCACACATCATTGAAAATAAAGGAACTTTTCAGATTAATGATGTGCCAGCGGTAAATGAGTATCCTGATGTTTTTCCTGATGAGTTGCCTGGAATAATACCAGACCGGGAAGTTGAGTTTACTGTTTATTTAGTTCCTGATTCTAAGCCAATTTCAAAACCCCCTTATCGAATGGCTCAAATTGAACTTTTAGATTTGAAGGAGAAATTGCAAGATTTATTAGATAAAGGTTTCATTCGACCTAGCTCATCACCATGGGGTGCTCTTGTTTTATTTGTTAAAAATAAAGATGGTTCAATGAGACTGTGTATTGATTATAGAGCCTTGAATAACATCACTGTTAATAACAAATATCCTTTGCCTCATATCGATGATTTGTGTGATCAGCTCCAGGGAGCTCAGTATTTTTTAAATATTGACTTCAGATCGGGGTACCATCAGCTGAAGGTAAAGGAAGCAGACGTTCCGAAGACCGCGTTTCGTAAAATATATGGCCATTATGAATTTGTAGTAATGCCTTTTGGGATAACCAATGCACCTACTGTATTCATGGAATTAATGAATATAATTTTCCATGAGTTCTTGGATAAGTTTGTGGTGGTTTTCATTGATGATATTTTGGTGTTTTCTAAAAGTAAAGAGGAGCATGAAAGACATTTAAGGGTTATCTTTCAAACCTTAAAAGAAAATAAATTGTATGGGAAATTCATCAAGTGTGAGTTTTGGTTGCAACAAATTTCTTTCCTTGGTCACATTGTTTCTAAAGATGGGATAACTGTTGATCCTGCAAAAACAAAAGTTGTGGAAGACTGGCCAAGACCCACAAATGTAACTGAGATTCGTAGATTTCTTGGTTTGGCAGGCTATTACTGAAGGTTTGTTAGAAATTTTTCACGGTTATCTAGTCCAATGACTAAGCTAACTCTGAAGGGTGTTAAGTTTATCTGGAAAAAAGAATGTGATGATTGTTTTCAGGAATTGAAAAGAAGATTGGTGAAAGCTCCAGTTTTGGCACTACCATCCAGGAATGGTGAGTTTGTTATCTACAGTGATGCTTCATGGAAAGGACTTGGTTGTGTCCTAATACAGAATGATCAGGTAATTGCTTATGCTTCACAACAGTTGAAAACTCATGAGGTAAATTACCCTACACATGATTTGGAATTAGCTGCTGTTGTTTTCGCTTTAAAAATTTGGAGACATCATTTGTATGGAGTAAAGTGTGAAATATATACTGATCACAAAAGTTTAAAGTATATATTCACTTAGAAAGATTTAAACATGAGACAGAGGAGATGGCTGAAATTAATCAAGGATTATGATTGTACAATTCATTACCAACCGGGAAAAGCAAATAAAGTGGCTAATGCTTTGAGTCGAAAAAAGTAATGATTCATTAACAATGTTGCGTTTGGAATGTGGTCCTTTGGTTAAGGATTTGATGAACTTTGGCATAGAAGTTTTTGGCGCAGGATGTTCTTCTGTTTTGTTTCAGGTATCAGTGTGATCATCTCTATCGGATAGAATCAAGCAAGCACAGAAGCAAGACAGTGAGTTGCAGAAAAAGGTAGAGCTGGTTCAGAAAGATAAGTTGCCTGAATTCAACATTGATAATGATTGGGTTTTGTGATTTGGGAAGAGATTGTGTGTGACTTGTGATTCACAGTTGAAGAGAGAGTTGTTATGTGAATCTCAGAGTTCTCCGTTTTCAGTTCATCCGGGCAGTACTAAGATGTACAGAGATCTACGGGAGTATTTCTGGTGGGATGGAATGAAAAGAGATATTGCTGATTTTACTGTGAAGTGTTTAACATGTCAACAGGTTAAAGCAGAGCGACAGTTACCGAAAGGGGTGCTTCAGCCTTTACCAGTGCCAGAGTGGAAATTGGAGAATATATCCATGGACTTTATTGTGGGATTACCGAATACATCTCGAGTTAATAATGCAATCTGGGTTATTGTTGATCACTTGACTAAATCTTCTCATTTCCTTGCTATACGAGATACTTTTTCCCTAGATCAACTTTCCCGTTTGTATCTTAAAGAGATAGTCAGGTTACATGGAGTTCTTCTCTTCATTGTATCTGACCGTGATCCCAGGTTCACTTCTAACTTTTGGAAAGGCCTTCAGAAGTCGTTGGGTACTGAATTAAATTTTAGTACATCTTTTCATCCTCATTCAGATGGACAGTCAGAACGAACAATTCAGACCTTGGAGGATATGCTACGAGTTTGTTCGATGGATTATCAGGGATGTTGGGACCAACAACTTTCTTTGGTTGGATTTTCATACAATAACAGTTTTCATTCTAGTATACATATGGCACCATTTCAGGCATTATATGGGAAGCGGTGTCGAACTCCAGCTTTCTAGGATGAAGAGGGTGAAAGGAAGTTGATGGGACCAGAATTGGTAGAAGAGTTGGCAGAAAAAGTTAAGCTGATTCAGAAACACATGAGAACAACTCAGAGTAGGTAGAAGAGTTATGTGGACGACATGAGGAAGAATCTCTCTTTTGAGGTAGGTGATCATGTTTTTCTCAAAGTATCACCACGGAAAAGTGTGATGTGATTTGATAAGAAAGGAAAGCTGAGTCCAAGGTTCATTGGACCATATGAAATTCTAGAGAGAGTTGGATCCTTTTCTTACCGAGTGGATTTACCTCCGAGTTTATCTCAGGTACACAATTTTTTTTTCATTTTTTGATGCTGAGAAAGTACATGCCAGATCCATCTCATGTTTTGAGTCTAGAGGTAGTTCAGCTGGAAGAGAAACTATCTTATGAGGAACAACCGGTCCAGATTCTTGACCACAGGGAGCAAGTATTACAGAATAAGGTGATTAATCAGGTAAAGGTTTTGTGGAAAAACCACATGATGGAAGAGGTAACATGGGAATCTGGAAATGCAATGAGGGATAAGTACCCCCATTTATTCGATAAGTAAATAAATTGCGGGGACACAATTTTCTAAAGGAGGGAAGGATGTAACATCCCAAGTAAGTAATGAATAATAGATATTTTTATCTATGTCCATTAATGATTAAGATAGTGTTTTAGAGGCTTAAAATGAAAATAAATACAATCTTATGCATGGAATACACTAATATTCTTAAAAGATTGTTTTTCTCCCTTTTGATGGAAAACCCTATTTAAATCTATCTTTTGAAAATTTTATAAGCTATGTTTGTCAAAATAAACTTATTATTTATGATTGGGACATCAAAATTTACTTTGTGTGAATTTTTGGTATTTTTCCGATAAAGTTCATTTTTTAATGAATAGTGAAAAATGTTGTATTTTAATTCAAAACCTCTTTTTAATCTAATTTATTTATATGATTAGATTATATTTTGAATTGGTTTTTAAGTGAAATTAGAATATAATTTTACCATTTTATCCAATGGTGGTCATTGCAATCAATTTCACTTTGAAATTGGACTTAAACTAGTGTCAATCTTTTGATACTTATTGTTTCATAAAAACTCGCTATTTGCTCTGACAGCGGGAATTAATTATTAAATCAATTAATGCAACTTATATGTTTTGAATTTTGTAAAATGGAATTCATTTTTGAATTCGTAATATCCAATATATCTTAGGGTGAAGTTTTGGTATCTTTCTGAAAAACTTCAATTTTTGGTGAATAGTGAAACCACTAAGTGGTAGTTAAAGAAACCGATTTTTTGTTTAAATGAAACTTTGCCACTTCTGTGATTTTATTTTCAAAAATCCGACATACATGGTTGTCATTAAGAAGTAAAATGTGGTTCAATGAGATTAAAATAATTTTTTGGTGAATAGTAACTTTTAAGTTCTTAATCGTGATTAGTGGTAATTAGTGTAGTTTAAGGTAAAAATAATGTTTTAATAATATGGGATGAGCTTGGCACATGTCCTACCCTTATTGGATGTGTCATGGACTACCAATAAAATCCATGGGTCAACTTTGGGACCCCATGGAGCCACTTTTGTTGGGAAATGACATAAATAATTATTTATTTAATGTTAAAGTAAAAATGACACAAACATGAGATGTTTTAATAAAAAACTTTTTACATGGGGTTATACAAGTCAGATTTTTGATTATAAATAGTCAATTGGAAAGATAAAAATATTTCCCAAATCATAGTTTTTTTTTATAATTTTTAGACTTTAAATAAATTAAATTATTTATGACATCACGATGATGCAACGATTACCTCATTAATAAAGGATTTAAATAAAATGAAATGATAATGTTAATTATATGAACTACACATGTCCAAAACCTATTTTATGGTAGGATTTCGAACCCTTATCACCTTACCATCGAATTATATCAATGTGGGACCTTTTGAATCCGAAACTCATTTTACAATAAAGTAACATTTCTTTCCTTTCCAAGAGTGCCCCTCCTCTCCTCTTATAAAAGGCCCCCACCTCTACCTCCTTACCCACACTCCCAAAGCCTTTGGCTCGTCCAACCCCTGCCAATTTTGTCTCTACAAATCCCTCTCTTACTCCTTGAAGCCTCAATTTGGGCAGAATTCTTCCCAAGGAAGCCTTTGAGCTCAAACCAAAGGGAGTTACCCGATTTTAAGGTAATGTCTTCACTTGAGTCCTTTTGTTTTATTTTGCTTCTCCAACCCCATAAACTATTTTTATTCATTTATTTTGTAACAACTACAGTATCTTCAATATACTAGGATGTTTTTATAAGAATTATTCGAGCTACACTTACACACACTTACATCTAATGGTTAAAGGACATACTGTTTCCGTGGATGGGGAATTTATGCCTCCCGAAACGATGATTGTTCAACATTCTTTTAACACCTTCAAAGGTGGACATTAAGATGTCACTATATTTATATATGATATATAATATGTTTATGTTTTCCTTAATCTTCTGTATTTTTCATTTTGGGCATACCTTTATGGTTTCCATTATGGGTAAACGCGATATCTTCATTTAAGGAAGTGCGGACTACCGCCCCCTCAAATTGATTTGATTCGTTAAATACCATATGTGGGACGTATAAAGGATGGAACTATGATATTATATATGATATTATATTGGAATTATAATTTACCTTTATATCATTATGATTCCATTCTATAAAATACGAAATAGAAATGAAAGTAGCGTTCATGCGTACGTACGACTTACCGTCTCCATGAATGGTGCATTTAATTTCTTACCTCTAAATGATTATGTAATATTATAAATGCATGCATGTACTGGATATATATGACATATATGATATATACATCATGAATACCATTCTGGATATAATGGATACATGAACAACTTGTAATTATAAAGGGCTTATTTTTTACTCAAGTACCAATGATCGTTAAAACGACCGTTATTAACTTAAATAATTACATAGTGTTCATGATATGGAAATAAGTGATATAAAAGGAATAATTAACTTGAAAAAGGTTCTTAATCAAGTATAAATTAACTCAAGTTTATTATTCAGGAGATTAAAGAACGACCGAGTCAAGTCGGACCCGAGGTATGGGACTTCGCCTCAATCTCCTTTCATTGAGGCATATTTTGTTTTATACACAACCTTCTTTTATATGGTGTATAAACCCCTTTTACTTTTACGTTTATTCAAAAGGAATCATTTTTATACGAAGCATTTACTAAACGACAAAAGGGAATGTTTTTGTCGTACGTATGTGGTGACAATGACTTCTCCGCCGCCATGACCATTATTTGAGTTTCGGTTTCCTCTACAAGCCATACATTTTTTTAAAAGATAAATAAATACCATGTTTTACTTTTATTTTATTTTGGTATTGAAAATGGTTTTCATAATGTTTTTACATCAATGTGTTGTATTGATATCTTGTGATTGAAATGTGGAAATGTTATGTTTCCTTTATTCATGATTAATGTGATACAGTTATGTTGAGGCTCTTGGGAATTATTATGAAGACGGGTGGTTCCGTGATAAACTAAGGGTGGGTGAGCCCGATATAGCTCTCCAATGAATTGGGTAACGTGAAGGAGTGAAATGTTAAGGTTTCTCCGAAGAGATTTAGGGAATATACTGTGATGGGTATTCCAAACGTAACTAAGAGGGTTACTCCCTACGTAAGAATGTTATTAATGCCTCAAGTTACCTTTATGTCTTATGATTTCTATGATTTATTCATGATTTGATGAGGTATGTTATAGTGCTTATGTTTCATGGGTAAATTATGATTTCATTCTTATGTATATATGTACCCATGTTTCCTTTCCGTATTTTTATATCTCTTACTCAGCTTTTTATGCTCATCCCAAGTTTTTTTGAAATGTTTTTCACAGGTCAAGGGAAAGGTACATGAAATGATTATAGTGTCAAGGAAGTGTCAAGAAAGAATCCATGTTTTATTTTAAATATGTTTCCATTGATGGGAAAGAAGAATGCTATCTTTATGTAACCACTTTGTTTATATGTGGAATGTAATGCAAGTTTTATGATCTAATTCTCTAAAACTCTAAACCCGAAAAGATCCTCAATGTGTAATCTTGTAATAACTCAAGATTAAGTAAGGTTTAAGGCCGGGGCCTTATATTATGGGTCTCACCTCAATGTGGATTATGGATATTTTGAAAATGTGGAAAGCTATCTCATAGGTTCATCATCCCTTTCCAGATACTAGGTGGAGTTGTGAGGTGGTTTACCACTTATCTCTACCTAAAAAGTTAGACTGGGTACATGACGCCTTCCATGTGTCATAGCTGAGGAGGTCTGTGCTTGACCAATCACTTATTATCGATTGGGGTAATATGGAAATCAAGGATGGAGCGACCTTTTCGGAGTACCTGGCAGAGATTAAGGATCATCCAGTAGGGATCCTTCATGGATGATATATTCATTTTGTTCCCTTCCGATGGGATAATGATAATCTCAAAGAGAGAACACGAGAGTGGGATGCTCAGATTCATTTTCAATACCCACGTCTTTTTTAGTATCCCTTGTTCTGGATTTTTGGGATGTAAATTCCCAAGGTGGGGAGAGTGTAATTTCATAGATTATTCATGTATTATTTTTGAATATTTTATGGATTACATTTGAGACCAGGAGATGAGGTAGCATGTGATTCTAAGGCTCGATGTACCTAGAATAACTATTTGAATTATATTGAATATATTAAATAGAACATGTCCACCATTTTCCTAAAAAATTCAAATAAATTATAAAATAGTTCCTGTATTAGAAATATGATTTCATCACTGAGTTTAGAAAATAATGTTTACCCTAGTCATGACTTAACATTAGTAGGTGGATATTATTTGAAGAAAAGTCATCATGGACGTGTAAATAAATAAAATAATGAAATAAATTATTGCATTTGATTTTTACTGATTCATCGATTAAAAAGATTTAAAAATATTGTTATTTCAGATTTCCAGTGTTTGTCGCATAACCTTGGAGACATCAGATAATCTTTTAAGTGAAAATTGGATAATTATCTTACGTGAACAATGAAGGAATTTTTAATTGATTATCAATACAAGAATGATCTCACCAACGGATCTGAAGCATCTTCGTTCTTCATCAGCAACTGATCCAAATTGAGGTAGGGCATGTGTTTTGGTTGGATTTCTTCTATGTTCTTAATTTCTAAGATGAATGCGGATCAATCAAGGAATATAATGGCACAATGTTTGATCATAATGAAAGATTATTATGATTTTAGTGTTTATTCAGAGAATTTTCTTTCCTAGATGGTTGATTATTCCATTTATGTTCTAATTGAAATGAAATGAGATTGACATGAATATCAATCGAGGTCCTTTCCGAAGGATTTTCTTTTGATTATCTCCCTCGATTTAGCGTTCATTATGGGAATTCTTCATTGGCATGTAGTTTTATGTTTTACCTAACAATCTATCATAGAAAACTCATTTCATGGTGAAAAGATAAAAAATTACAGATATGGGATTAGAAAGAAATTAAGGTGGTGATGCGATGAAAGGTAATGTGAATAGAATGATGATTGGTAACTGATTTCATATTATTTGGTGCGTAGCGTAGAACAATGATGATCTTGTTTTCATAGATAATCGATGTCCCAAATCTCATTTATTCAAATATGGCATGACTCAACAAGCCTCGATCTTTGTTTTGTTGAACGGAGGCCACTAGATCAATGTTTGAACCATTGATTGGGATGGATAGAGAAAAGAATCATAGTTTTCGGAAAATCCAGAAGCACACGACATGTATTCTAAGATTACACAGTATGTGGGGCCCTCTTTGAGGTGGCTTGCGTTTCAGGTAGGAGAAAAGGACCAAACGGAGTGTGTATAATCCTACACATTTATGTGGGCCCTCCACGAATACTAGACACGTACATAAAGAAGTACACAGATAGAGGGTGGAGTTTGTGGACTCCCTACACAGTGTGTACTCCCCTAAACGGACATTTGGACCAAGTAAATGGGCTGAGCTTTGTATTAGCACACGAGTACAGTACACAGGATGCCTACATGGTGTGTAATACTACACAGATGTGGTGTGATGACAATGGTTGTTTACACGAATATGAACTATGGTCAAGGGATATGGTGTGTTACCCATACTACACATCATGAACACTTTTATAAATATCTTGGATATCTTGTCCTCCGTATCTTGGAAAAGTCTCAAAAGGGTTTGTTCCCCATATCCATCCCTAAAAGATAGTATGGAATCATTTCCTACTCCTAGATCTTTGATCCGTTACAAAATAATTCCTCGATAGAGTCAATGGAATCTCATTGAGAGTCCTGATGTGAGATCCTCTCTTCATTCATTCATTACATGGAGTTATTGGTATTGATGAGACAAACACTACCTGATCACCAATCCTCAAATTAGCCAGTTAATTCAGATTGATTTGTTTGTATCACCCCATGGACCTAGTTGTGATCCTTATCTTTGTATCAAATTCTCTTCAGACCTCAACATATTCTTTCTCATTATGAGACCCAAATACCAGTACCTTTCAGATAAATATTATCAGTTCTATTGATCCCATGAGTGTGTTCTCTTAGAAGAGTTATTGATGAAAAATTTGAGTTGGAACACTAGGGATGATATACTACGTTTGTGTCTTACCTCTAGAATGTATGTGTTTGTTTAGTCTATCTTTATAATCGTGTTATATGTGTTGTATTCAAATACTAGTGTGGATTATATTGTATTTACATTGCGTTATGTTTTTTAGGGTTTCCTACTAAGTATTTTTATACTCACCCCTTCACAAGATTTCCCCATACATGTTGTTTCTTTTGCAGACAGTTGACCTTTTGGTAAAGTCCAAGGGGGACTATTACCAAATGGTGCATAGTAAGAACAAATATATATAAACCCATGATTAACATACATGGATATTAAATCCATTTAGATAAATATTTTTTTCATTTTAAAAATACATGCCAGATGACCATAATAGTTTAGTTTCTTTGGAAACTTTAAAACAAAATCATCTATCCCGGTGAAATATCTTCAAAATCTTCCATAAGGATCTCTACCTTTAGTACATCTACCTAAAATTTTTCATTATAAACTGGAGAAACAAATCATAAGACATTGTTGAGCTCATATGCCCAGTAAGGGTAATGAAGGGAGAGATATAAGAATAAACAAGAACATAGTAGTATGATAACACGATCACAACTTTAGGAGATCATAACCTACATATCTAAGGTCATAAAAATGAGTTTTGATCTAATGATCGGAAGTTTATAAGACATGAATCGTATGGAAATAAACTTCATGAGATGTGAAATCATAACTATGGAATAAGACATAGGATTTTTAGCATACATATAAGAATAGAAAATTTTATGTTAGGGATAGCTACTAACACCTTTATAACATGTTAGGCATGGGGTACGACCTGTGTACCTACTTCAGTCTTGGGCTAGCAACCCATATACCCACATTCTTTTAGGATTTTCCTACAACCCATGTACATTATTTTTTTTGGTATTGGGCTACAACTCGAGTACCCTGTTTCATTTAGGCTTGGGCTGCAACCCATATACCTTCTTTTTTCATGCTTGGGTTATTACATGTTTACCCTCTTTCATTTAGGCTTGGGAAACAACTCGTACACCCTCTTTATTATTGGGCTTGGTATACATCCCATACACCTTATTTCACTTCAATCATGGGCTATATCCCATGTAGACTTTGAGCTCATATAAAACATATCATTACCTAATGCATTAAAGGGATATATAGGTACCACCCATCTAATAGTAAAACCATTCACACATGTTCCAAGAGATTATAAAACAATCATCATATCATGACCCATAAAAAGATATAGGTCTTATAAACATAAAATAATGACCCATAAAATGAAATTTGTATCATTAAAATTTCATCACATAATTACCTATGGAAAAAGATAAAGTTTTCTTAACCATTTTATCGAAGCATAACCCGTGAAAGAGAAACCAATTTCATAAACATATAACCCATGGAAGATAAATAAGTTTCATAATTAACATGACATTAGGCATGACCCATTCATAGAAAATATATTAATGAAACCTTTAGAGAATTTCTATTAAGGGTATGAGTATCATAAATGGATGTTATCTTAGATTGAAAATAGTTTTAAAATATATTTCAAAAATGTTTCTCGAGTAAAAATATCATTTCATATATGAAAAATTCATATTAATACATAAAACCATTTAAAAATTATTTTCTCATAAAATACATTGAAAACATATAAAGAAGAATTGAAACAATTTTGGAAATATTTTTCCTATATAATTAATTTTAAAACATTTTATTAAATATTATTCTTTTAAACTTTATTATTAATCTTCAAAGTAATGATGGTGGGTAAATCGGTAAATGTGGTATGAAGTAAAAAGGAATATTCCTTTTGCACATTAAAATGGTTAGAGGAAGGACTAATTCATAAAGAGAAAATAATATTCTTTTGAGGATATTGGTTAAAGAAAAAAAGGTAAACATTCATTTAAAATCTTATAGGATAATGGTATAATATTATGGGAAACCCTTTTTAGAAAACATTGATTTCTGACCGAAGAAAGGGTAATGTCGGGCTTTCCTAAAAACTCTTTCTTAACTATATTATGTACAAAGAATTAAAAAATGGAACTAATAATTGATTATATAATGAAATAATAGAGGATAAGTAAACTCATGAATATTCTTGAGATATGTATCATAATATTTCATCAATGGAATTAATAACAAAAATAGTCAGGAGAAGGGATGATATTGTTGCAATAAACACTTATAACTCAGTAACTTGGGATCATAATCTCAATGTAAAAAATGGAAATTAAATTAAAGATAATATATGTTTAAAATTAATATATTCATGTTATACAATATAAAACTGAAGTATATACACTTCAAAGAAGAGTTTTGGATCATAACATAACATGAATCTCAAAGAAGGAAAATTGAGACAAAACTATTTTACCGATTTCGAAACACTTGACAGCTAAACCCCCTGGAAGAAGGATCATAAAATGGGATTGTGAATACAAAAAAATTTATGTAATAGATACATATAATAAAATAATGGGAATTATATACACCATACAAAATTAAAGAGTGGAGAACATAGCTTGTATCTCACCGAAATTAAAAGTGAGATGAAATCCCCATACCTCATGTATTGACTCTCTATATACTCGTACAAGTTTCTTGTATAATAAATATAAGTTTATTATAAATATTTTATATAATAATATTATTATATATATTACCATATATTTTTTGATTATAACTTTATATTACCGGCATGTTAATGATCCTATACTAATGTTTCACTTTAGGTAATATTTTCTTTGTTCTTCATATGTGTCTTAATTTGTTTTATCATAGATCCTTATACTTATATCATGATTATATAATGTAGATAATGATATAAATATCTGATATAACCATTATATTCATAATATAATAATTTAAATAATTTATAAGTAATAAATGGAATACACCATTCATGGAGATGGTAATCCGTACGTACGCATGAACATTGTTTCTATTTTTATTATCGTGTTGAAAGAAAGTATTTAAATTAAATATGTATATACATTTATATGTATATATATATATATATCAATTTTAAATTAAAATCAATACAATATATATATTATATAATTTTATCAAACCCATCTTGAATACATTCTATGTGATATTTGAATGAATCACATTGCTTTGAGGGGGCAGTGGTCTGCACTTTCTCAAACACGATTTTCATATTAACACCAAATGGATGGTAAAAATATGTGTGTTGTAAATGGAATACAGAATATTAAATAAATAATAAATATAATATATTACATATAGAAATATATTTTCTATCATAATTTCCACCATGATTGGTGGTAAAGGAGAAATGAATATTCATCGTATCGTGAGGTCGTAGTTCCCCATAGATAGAAACCGTATGTTAAAAATCCATTAGATAGAGGTGTGTTTAAGTTTAGGTCATACCATTTTCATAACAACAACATATTATATGTATTATTTTGTTTTCTTTACAGAATATGTGTATAAAGTGAGTGGAAGGGTGGGATATGGAAAATAATGTAAAGGATCTTGAGAAAAGACGTTACCTCTAAATCGTGTAAATATTTTTGGTTTGTGCCAAAAGGATTCTTTGAAAAGATTTCTTACCAAAGTAACGATTCAAGGTATAATAAAGGATTCATTGGAGGTAAAATTTCTTGGTCTTGGACGAAATTATGAATCTTTTAGAGGTTCGAGGGATGGGTGGAGGTGGTGTCTTTTTATAGAGAAGGAAAATGACTCACATGTAATTTTTAGAAACAAATTAGGTGGGACATGTTATTACATAAAAAAGTCATAAAAATCCAAAAAAATCAATTATGTAAGGTTTGTGGCTGAACTATGGATATATAATGGGTTTGGTAAAAGTGACTAGGTCATTTGGGCCCTTAATTTTAAAGATAAGTCCCTAATTAAGAATCATTTCGCCTTAACTACTGTGATTAATTTTAATCACTATTACAGATAATTTTGATCAAAAAATAACATGGTCATATTAGAATATATAAATTAGATTGAATAAAATGGTTTGTGTTGGTTTTTTTAAATTACAATAATAGAAACAGAGAAATTTAGATTACTGATAATCCCACATATGGAATGAAACAACGAGGTTTTAAAGTTGAAAAAAGTTCAAAATCTTGATAAGATTTTATATTCAGTTTCAAAGTGATATTTAGTACAATGAATATATTTGTATTAATATATGTAATATTCATCTAACGTGAAATTAAAATATATTTTCAATATCAATTATCATTAATAATTAATTTGACAAAAAGACAGTTTTAACTAAAAAGTAGTATTTTTCACTATTCATAAAAAATGACGTTTCTCAGAAAAATACCAAAATTTTACCATAGGCTAATTTAGACATGATGAATTTAAAAATGAATCTTATTTTATCAAATTTAATTTATAAATTTTCTAAAATTAATTTCATTACTAAAATCAGTTCATTCGAGAAAACAATGTTTTTAAACATAAAAAAGACTACCCAAAATATTATCTTTCATTATTAATATGTTCTATTTATATAAAAAACAATATTTGAAAAGTAGTTATTAATAATTTTAATGGTTAGGTTATAATTATATAAATTAAATATTTAAAATAATAAAAAGAGTTTTTTTAGAAACTCAATGTTGCGTACATCGTACGCCAATTCGATGTTGATTGTAGCACAAGCCAAGTTGGTATTGCATGTAGCACAAACCAAGTTGGTATTGCGTGTTAAAGGAATGTTTGAAAAAGTTTTTTAATATATATATATATATAAATAACTATTTAATGTGTCATGTGAGATGAAATATATTGAAAGGTTAAATTAATTCGAATAAAATAACTATCAAAATCTTGGGGTGTTTCATTATACCCCCTTAAAATGAATTTATCCTTCAAGATTTATCTATGCTATAAAAGATTTAACACTTGAAAGTTTCATTCATAAAATCCCACATCGTAAACATGGATACTAAAACTTCCCTTCAAAATATAAATTTTAAACCATAACGATTAACCAAAGTAACATATAACTCAGTTTCCAGATAAGAGAGCATAGGTTGGGAGTGAAGATTAGACAAGGAGGGAAAACATAAATATTTATAGAGAGTGATAAAGGTCATCAATCACAAAAAACTGAATGATCAAAGGAATATTGAGCACCTCAAAGTCATAAATCTATGATGATTTAAAAGGCCATTAGCTCAATGAAAATTATGGTATTAAGAAAAAACAAATTCGGTAACTTTTTCAATGTTGGGTAATTATTGATAAATTTCTCTAAAAAAATTTGAATATTGGATTGTGCATGGAAAAAATCCAATATATCCATTATCTTAGGGAATTAAAGTCTTGAAATTATCTTTGATGAATAAATCACTAAAATATGCCTTTAACGGATCATAATGCCCATAAAAGAATAAAAATCCATACTATTTGTCTCTTAAAAAACAAGATGCATTGATCTATAAGATATAACACTAATAGTTCATCATAAATATTTATTCATTAAAAATAAATACACATTAACTAAGAAATCATGAAGGCCAATGGTAAGCTAAAAAACCTTATATTCCTTCAGTCATGGGTTCAAGACCCGTGGCCTTTCCGGACATGATTGGTTATCACCCGACATACATATTGTACTTTTTTAAAAACTGAACTAATTTAATATATAAGATGAACATTCTTGGAACAAGGTTAATCATTTATTTTCCTTTTAACCAAGGTTTAAAACAAAAACTCAATGCACTAATACTTCCTCTAAAGTTTAAATTTAAATTTTCATTAACATATAACCTTGTAACCCTTCAAAATGATGAAAATACAAAACCTTAAACACATAGTCATACAATCAGATCAATATGGATTCCCTAGTATCACAAAGTATCTATTGGTCTTTACCTTTTAAATATGTGAATGCCCTTATTGTATATTACCTTGAAACATGGTAACGACTTGAATTACCATAAATCCTTTTGGAAAACATGCATGATTCTTCATTCCGAAGTATATTGGATTTACTCCTTAAATAAATGTTGTAAATTTCAATAGTGGTATCATAAACCACCTACAAACAGGTATTTACTTAGTTCCAAGGTAATCAGTACTACCGATTTTCTTATTCATTCCCCACTTATCATTATTCATACAACATTATCTTATCATAAATAACATGTTAAGGTTTACCTTCCCTTAGTAAAAATGTTAACTTTCATGAGATGACATTTCTAGTCCATCATGACCATTAAATATATTCTTGTAAATCCTTAGGAAGACATAAATTGAACAATCCATACATAATTCACCATTCTTAATTCTAGAATCCAAATAAATAAATATTTTGATTACTTTATCCAAAATCTATTAATGATAATAACTCTTCAATTTTACATTTCATCTATAGTCTTATCATCATCTAAAATGCAACAACTACTCAAACCACCTTGTTGATTCTCCTTACGAACTTTCCTCACATGACATTGGGTTGAATAATGACCATTCTCTCCACATTTAAAGCACTTATCGTTTGATGACGATTTAGGGAGGAATAATTTACCATCAATTTCATTAATTGAACTTTTCATATTTCTCTTGTAGTCACATTCTTTATGTCCTTCTTTTCCACAGTCAAAACAACTTCTTGTTCCTCTAAGACATTCACATAGGTGACTCTTTTCACATTCTTGACACAAAGGAAATAGAATCTTCAAACCTTCATGGTCTCCATTACCCAAAATCTCATCGAACACCTTCTTTATCTTCCTTGGTGAGTCCAAGAGTAGGTTAAGGTAAACATGGTTAATCATATTCCTTTTAAATGGATTATGAATGATGAAAAAATCTTTCACTCCAGTGATCATCCCACTTGAAAGCTCATCAAAAAAATTCTTTCTCATTCAACATTAATCCAATTACTTCTGGTTCCATCCATTATCTAAAACGAGAATCATAGTGTGAGAATTACTTATCATAGAAGAAAATCACATAGTCATTAAAACAATTACTTATTGGATTTATAATTCATGAAACCTTCCATAATCTATGAAACCTTGGGTTTATCCTAGGTTATTCAAAACTAAATTATATATAAATCCTTTGTGATGGTTCATGAAGAGTTTTTGAATTCCCAAATCATTTCCCTAGAGAGTATCAATCTAGGTGTGTATTAAGGCCCATTTTTGTGTACCAAATTACCCTGAGACAAGCCCAGAACATCCTTTCCTAGTTGTTACCCCTAGGTATATCTGTGCCAGAGACACATCAACTTATAGAATCTAAAAAATGATGTATTTCTTGGAAAAAACCCTCTATATCCTTTACTAAAATTCCAAGACATTTTCCTAAATTTTAACTCATCCTTATTCTTATCCTTAGAGATATCCCTTGACTTATACATAGAAATATACCTAGAGATATCACTAAGGTTTTCAAATCCTAGTTTGTCAATACTGACTAAACATTTACTTTGATACCAAGTATAGATACATAGTTATAACATACATGTATATTAAATCATTTTAGATGAATATTTAATATATTACAAAAATACAGGTCATAAAACCATAATATATTAGTGTCTTTCGAAACATGGAAACAGAATCTTCTATCCTGGTAAAATCCCTTCAACATTTAACATAAAGATCACCACTTTTAGTAATTCTACCTAAAACATTTATTCATTACCTAAATAAAGGAAACATAAGAAATGGGTGAGCTCATATGCTCTGTAAGGGTAATCAAGGGAGGAATGTACGCATAACCATGAAAATAATAGTCTGATTACGTGATCGTAACATTAGGAGATCATACCCTGCATATCAAAGGTCATAATATTTATTTATGGGATAAATCTTGGTAGTTCATCATACATAAATTATAATGAAATAAACATCATGATCCGTGAAATCATAACTAAGGAATAAGACATATGATTTATGGCATTCATATAAGAATAGAACTTTTTATCAGGGCTATATCCCATGAACTTTATAACATATTTGGCTTGGGCTAGGACCTGTGTACCTAGTTCAGGCTTGGGATAGAAACCTGTGTACCCAAATTCATTTAGGTTGGGTCTATAAACCATGTAACTTTATGTTTTTTGGATTAGGATACCACACATGAACCATATTTCATTTAATCTTGGTCTAAAACCCATGTACCTTCTTGTTTTCAGGCTTGTACTACTACCTGTGTACCCTCTATCATTTACTCTTGGGTTATAAACCATACACCCTCTTTATTTTTGGGATTGGACAACAACACAAACCCCCTCTTTCTTTTCGGGCGTGGGATACAACCCGTGTACCCATTAAACTCATATAAAACATATCATTACCCAATGAAATAGAGGTATATATAGTTCCCACCCATGTCATAGTAAAATCATTCACACATGCGCCACAAGAAATTAAAACATCCATCCAATCATGACCCATAAAAGGATATAGGTCGTATAAAAACTAATTAATTACCCATAAAATGAAATGAGAATCATTAAAATTTCATCACATCATAACCTAGGGAAAAAGAGATAGGTTTTATAACCATTTCATCGAAGCATAACCTGTGAAAGAGTAATGGATTTCCTAAACCCATAACCAATGAAAGAGAAATAAGTTTCATAAAGACCATGACATTAAGCATGATCCAATCGTTGAATGGATATAAATAAAACCTTTAGGGAATTTCTAGAAAGGGCATGAGTAAAATCAATGGATGTCATTTTCTTTATAAAATATTTTTGAAATATCTTTCAAAATCATTTCTTGAGGAAAAATATCTATTCTTCTTTGAAAAATTATTCTTAATACATAAAACCATTTAAATATAATTTTTTCAAAAAATACCTTAAAACATAGAAAGAATACTTCAAACCATTTTGAAAATATTTTTCCATGAAAATTAATTTTAAAAAAATTTCCTAGTGATTGACCTTTTAAAACTGAAATTGAATCTTCAAAGTAATGATGGTTAGTAATTCCGTACAAGTCATACGATGTAAAAAAGAATCATTCCATTTTCATGGTAAAATGGTTAGAAAGAATTCCTTGTTCAGAAAGTGACAAGAATATTCCCTTGAAGATATTGGTAAAAGAGAAAATTCTTATAAATTTCATTAAAAGCTTATAGATTAATTATATAATATTCGTGGAAACCTTTTTTAGAAAACAAAGATTTATGACCGAAGAAAGGGTAATATCTGGCTTTCCTAAAATCACTTTCTTAACAATACTATGTACCTAAGAGTGAAATACGATAATAATAAAAGATAATTTCATGACACAATAAATAAGAAGTAAACTCTTGAATATTATTGAGAGATGGATCATAATATTTCTTCAAGCAAGCAATAACATAAACAATCTCAGAATGTGTTGAGATTGACTCAATAAACACTTATAACTCGGTAAAATGGGGTCATAATCTCCACGTAAAAATTGGAAATTACATGAAGCATAATATATCTTGAAAATAAGTATATTTATGTTATAAAATGTAAAATGGTAGTATACTCACCTCGAATAAGTGCTTAGGATCTTAACAAAACATTAATCTCATAGAAGGAAAATTGAGGCAAAACTGTTTTACCGATTTGGTAACTTTTGAAAGATAAAACCCAGAGAATAAGGATCATAAAATAAGAATGTGAATAACCAAAAAATTAATTGCACGATACATATAATACAGTAATGGGAAGTTCATACACCACTCAAAAGGTAAGAGTGGAGAACATATCTTGTTTCTCATAGAAATTAAAAATGGGATGAAATCCCATTACCTTGTGTCTTGAATATCTCCGTACACATACAAGCTTCCTATATATTAAATATATGTTTATTATAAATATTTTATATAAGAATATTCTTATATCTATTACCATATATGGTTTTATTATATCCTTATATTACACACTTTTTAACAATCCTATATTAATGTTTCACTTCGGGAAATATTCTCTTTGTTCTTCACATGTGTCATAAGTTGTTATATCATTAGTACTTAAACTTATATAAATATTAGAGAATGTATATCATGATAGAAAAATCAGTTATATCCAGTATATTCATATTATATTAATTTATAGCCTATAAAAGGACCAAATGGAATACACCGTTAATAGATATGGTAAGATGTACGTACGCATGAACATTGTTTCCATTTTTATTATCACATTGAAAGAAAGTATGTAAATGACATATGTATATATATATATCATTATTATAGTATCATGAATATTTCACATATATCATATAAGTTCATTAAACCCATCCTTAATACATTCTATGTGGTGTGTGAATGAATCACATCACTTTGAGGGGCAGTAGTCCACACTTCCTCATACGAGATTATATATTACATATATAAATATAGTTTCTATAATAATGGACACCATGATTTGTAGTAATGGAGAAATTAAAAATCACCATTTCATGAGGTTTTTGTTTGTTGTACATAGAAACAATATGTTCAACATCCATTAGATGGAGTTGTGTGTAAGTGTATGTCAGAACCATTCCATAAAAACATGATTGTTTAAATAAGAAAACGGTGTTTTCACACAATAAGGTAATAAAGTGAGTGGAGGTGGTTGATATGGAAAATAAAGGAAAGGATCTTGAGAGAATCTGTTACCTTTAAATCGGCTAACTTTTATTAGTTTATGCCAAAAAGATTTATTGAGAAGATTTCTTCCCAATGGGAGGCTTCAAAGTCGAAGGGATGATTGTTGTGGCACAATTTTGGTAGGTATTGTTTAAACATGAGAATCTAGAGAGGTGTGATGGATGGGTAGAGGTGGTGGCCTTTTTTAGGGAATGAAAAGGACTCAAATGAAATTTTTAGAAAACAATTAGTTATGAACATGTTCTTACCTAAAATAATTAATACCAAACAGACAAAACTCAATAATGGAAGGTTTTTGGATGAACTATGTACAACAAATGGGTATTGTAAATGTTTTTTCATCATTTGGATCCTTTATTTTAAGGTTTAGTCCCTAATTAAACTTAATTTGTCTTTAACTATTGTTATTAATTTAAATTACATTTACTAATATTTTTGGTGAAAAATTAACATGATATTATTAGAATATAAAAATTAGATTGAATAAAATGATGTATACTAGATTTTTCAAATTCCAATTGAAAAAGTGGAAAAATTTAGATTAGTTGTAATCATACAGACAAGAGGAACTACAGGGGTTTTAAAGCCAAACAATGTTCAAAAGATTGTTAGTATTTTATACCCAGTTTCATAGTAAAATTTATTTTGATGAATTAAATTTTATTAATATATGTAATATTTATCTAATTTGACCTTAAATAATATGTATAATATCTTGTATCATTAATAATTAATTATAAAAGGCAGTTTTCAACTAAAAAACAGTATTTTCACCATTCTTAAAAAATGTTTCTTAGAAAAATCCCAAAAAAACACCGCAAGATAATATTGATGCTCTAAATTTCAAAATGAATTTTATTTTATATAATTAAATTTCTAAATGTGTCTAAAAGTTTATTTAATTATTAGAATCATTTCATTCCAGAAATATATGTTTTTAAACATAAAAATAACTTTACCAAAAATATTATCTTTCATTATCAATATGTTTGATTCATATAAAAAAAAATATTTGAAATATAGTTATTACAAAGATTAATATTTGCGTCACAATCATCTTTTTTAAATCAATATAAAGATATGTTTTATATAAACTCAGTTTTGTGTGCATCGTACAACAATTCAGTGTTGTTTGAAGCGCAAGCCATGTTGGTAGTGCATGTAGTGCAAGCCAAGTAGGAATTGTTTGTGAAAGGAATGTTTCAATTAGTGTTTTAATATATATATTTATAACTATTTCCAGTTTCATGTGAAATAAAAAATATGTAAAAGTAAAATTAATTCGATAAGAATAATAATTCACAAAATCTTGGGGTGTTACAAGATAGACTGAGGTGTGTTACTAAAAATTTCAGACTACAGTAACTTTACATTCAGGTTGGATATGTGTAATATACTCTTTGTGTTGGTCTTTTATTTGTCATTATTTACTTTCTTTTAGTTCTTATTATACACTGTTTACTAAATTTTGTGTTATGGATGCATGATTTTTCAGTTGTTTTTTACATAATAGCATTGTATAATCTTGGAGATGTGTGCTTGTATATAGGTACTAAGGCTAAGGCCTCACTTTTCGGGGATATTATTACCTATAACTAGTATCCACCACTATAATACTGGATGCTAGCTTGTGGATTCATGGCATAGGCCCCTTTGGGATGTGTCATGAAAAATTCACACTTAATAAATTTTCCTTATAATCATTCCACCCTAAGACTCACAAGAATGATCAAAAATTGATTTTCATAGACCTCAAAGCCATTATAATAAACCATGATATCATCAATTAATACAAAAAAATCATTATGGTAATCCATGAATATACTATTCATTAGATCCATAAAAACATAGGGTTTATGATTCAATCCAAAAGTAAAAATTGTAAACTCATAATACCCATACCTCATTCAGAATGCTATCTTAGAAATGTATACCTTCTTCCCTCAAAATTTATGAAACTAGGAGTGAATTACAATATTTCAAAAATATTGGGCTCTGTGAACTTTATCGAATAAGTCATCAATGAGTTGTAAATGATACATGTTCATTATCATAATAAAATTTATTTCCCCATAGTCAATTTAAAGCCTCATGGATCCATATTTCTTCTCAATGAAGATGATATGGTACACCCATGGTGAAAAAATAGGGAGAAGAAATATCTTATCATAAAACTCATCCAGTTGTTTCTTTATCTCCACTAATTACACAATACCCATTCTAAGGAGAGACTTTGATTTTGGTATTGTATAAGGGATTAAATTAATGGAAAACTAAACTTAATTCTTTACTATATACCCTTATAATTCCACATGAAATAAATCAATATATTGTTATATAATAAGTACATTCCCGATTTGACAATAACCATCTATATCCTTAGTTTGTGTCTTATATTCTTCCCTAATAATCTCATAGAGTTGAGATACTGGGGGTGGATCTTGACTTGTCCAAGATTGTAAAAAACTATTATTTTGGGGAAATATTTTTTTCAAATAAATTTAACCTTTTTAATATTTTTTGTTTCATGAATTGTCGTTTTTAGTTTCCATCATATGCAAAACAGAGATCATCTTGAATTACAAGAAACATTGAGTTTAAAAAATGTGACATACTATGAAAATATTATTATTTAATATGATACTTTTCACCTACAAATTTGAATATATCTTATCAATAGTATTAAAAAAAATTATGAAAATATATGGTTTACACATTTATATTAAATGAATTATTTATTCACCAATTAATATGAAATGAGAAAAACTATTTGAAAATAATCAAAATCTTTTTCTGAAAAAACCATTTTTAAAGAAAAAAATACATTATACATTTAAAATTAAAAAAATACTTTTGGAGAATGGTAATAAGAAAATTTATATATCATATTTTCAATCAAAACTTAAAAATCCATATTATTTTTTTCTAGAAGGAATTAAATAATAAATCCAATTTTATGCTTAAAAGTATATATTTATAAAAGGAAGTTTTTTCACCTCTTACACACTTATTTTATAAAACAATTTACAACTTTTTAAAGAATATTTTAGAAAATAAAGTTCATTTTTGAAATTATAAAGCCAAAAATATCTTTTTCTGAATTATTTAGAATTTTCTGAGAAGATAAAAGTTTCAACGAATTGTGAAAATACTAGTTTTTATTATGAATGGTTGTTTATTTTATAAATTTAAAATACATACAAAAAGTTTTAATATTTATTAAAATAAAAATTCAATCAATTATATATCTTTTATTCCAATTTATTTAATTTTAATGATTTTCATATAAAATATTGATATAAAATCGTTTTATAATTTTGAATATTTTCTGTTCGAAAACCCGCTTTATCACCACATTTAAAGATTAATATAAAATTAATTTTTTACACTTATGTGAGTGGAATTTGGAAAAATGGAATATTAATTTAGAATTAGAATAATTTATATTATCTAATAAGTTAAAATTAATTTTTTACCATAATGAATAGTAAAAAACAATAAAAAATTATTTACCATGGTTAAGATAAAAATGTTGTTTTGGGTGTTCAAACTAAAACAGTAAGAGTTAAGATTTTATCATAAATCACCTAAAAACCATTTTATGTAAATATTTTTTAATATATCTCTCTTATTATAGATAATGGTATTTTTATGCTTTTTCTTATAAATAATGTGGGAACACCTTTTTCTTTTAAAAAATAACAAGTGTGCCACTCACCTCACATAAAAAATGCCACACCCTCTCTTCTCCTATTCACTCATTTACAACCCATTGGTTTGGAAAATAACAACACAAATAAATTCCTTAATACCCTAATTTCATAATATAATAATTATTTTGGCTATAAAATCATCGTAGGAATACTTTTGGTTAAATCCTAAGTATGTTAGTCGAAGAAGATGTAACATCCTTCAAGGAGTGTTTTTATTCAATTTCATCCCCACCTATATAATTTTTTAAAACCATGATCATATAATAAAATTAGTATCATACATATAATGAAATTTTTTATATTATGGTAATAAACTAAAACCATATCCTCTTCTATAAAATTGGTTAAGAAATCATATTTCATATATACGGAAGACTACCACCTCATGAACCAATGACATTTGTTTCCATTAATACCTATCAAGGTTGGATATAATGATGGAATTACTATTTATATATGATATATTTGATATTATTATGCTTATTGAATCATTATATCACATATTACTTCCTACATTCTATTATTTGGGAATATAATGAAAAAGCTCATGTGTACGGAGGGCCACCACCTCATGAAGTGATGTGATTTGTTCCTTATTTACGTGGAAGGTAATAAGGAAGTGTATAATGAAAATATGCAGTATATATGTGTAATGTACCATCCCAAGGTTCCACCACCTAGTTCCCTAAGCTGGTCGGTCACATGACACCAAGTGAGCCTCCCCGTAACCTTGAGGCTTCCAACTACCAGTGAGGGTCTAATATCAATTATGGGGAGACTATACCATATCCACAAAAGTATAAAAAATCAGTGGAAAATAATTAAAAAAATGACCAATATTTAACCATAAACATAATTAAAACAATATCACATGATGACCGAAACTGGAAATATAATATTAAAACTAAATAATATATATTCCATTCTAAAATACATGCCTTGTGTCAAAATGAAACAAAAAATTAAAGACACTAAAATATCCCAAGAGGGTCTCAAACAACTACTTCTTCCATCATCCATGATCGAACACTAATAATTCATCAAATATAGGGAAGTTTTTCTTTATCCTATCCTATAACCATGAAATCTACTTGGTCCCTAACCAGAAAACCTGAGTAGGGTATGAATACAACTGAGTAGGCCACCACCACCAATGTCAAAAATCATATACACTTAATACAATGTAGATAATATTATAAATAAAAAATACAAGAAATAAAGTAAACAGTTAAAATTGTTAAAATATTCTTCATTTAATCACATAACACCCTGGGATTTTGAGGACACCCATATCTAAATTCCTACTTCGACCTATGTCGGAATCTAAACTATCCCCAAGGGATATCATATATTAGAATTCCATTTTTACCTTTCTTTAATTATTACTTGAATTCCCATGTTACCATTCATACATTATACTTGAATTCTCATGTTTCTATTCATCAATTCACAATTGAATGACCATGTAACCTTTCATAATTTCACAATTTAATGGCCATGTTACCATTAATAATATTACAATTGAATGCCTATGTTACCATTAATTATTTGAAAATTGAATGGCCATGTTACCATTCATAATTTCCCAATTGAAAGACTATGTCTCTATTCATTATTTCCTAATTGAAAAACCATTTTACCCTTCATCATTTAATAATTTAATGATCATGTTATGATTCATTAACACATAATTAATTCAATAATCAATTAATCACTTAAAATTCATTAAAAAATCAACATTTAATTAGTCGTTCGAAACCCATGATTTAGATCACTAATTAAGTAATCATATCAATCCCGTTAATTAATTAATCATGTCAATCAAATTAATAATTCAATAATTAGATCATCACATAATTCCCATTAATTAATTCTCTAATTGATTGAGTACGTTAAATCTATTAATTAATTCACTAATTAACTAATCAATATCATAATCTCATTATCCAATAATTAATTCAATAAATAATTATCTCAAATCATCTATTTAAATATTTCATAGTTAATTCAATAATTAATCATCTCAAGTCAACATTCTCTATATCTTGTAAATAATTCTAAATTTGATTATATAAAATTGATTTTCTAAATATTTCATAATTAATTCAACCATTAATTAATCAATATCAAAAATCTCAAAATCCCATTTGTAATTCAATAATTAATTATTCAATAGCCATAATTCCAATATCCCATAACATATTGAGAAATTAATTAATCATATCTGTTGAATTAATTAATTCAACAATTAGTTAATCTCATATCTCCCATTAATTAATTCACCAATTAATTAATCTCATCAATCTTATTAATTAATTAAAAAATTAGTTAATCACATTAATCTCATTAATTAAATCAAGAATAAATTAACCCCATCAATATCATTAGTTAATCCAACAATAAATTATTTATTTCAATCTCATTAATTAATTCAATAATTAATTAATTTCATCAATATCATTAATTAATTGAACAATTAATTAATTTAATCAATTTCATTAATTAATTAAATATTTAATTAATCGAGTCAATTACTGAAACCAATTATAAATTTAATTACTCTCATCAATATCATTAATTAATTATAAAATTAATTATTCACAATAATTCCATTAATTAACTCAACAATTAATTAATCCAATTTCACAAATTTCATAAACATAATAATTCCCATTAATTAATTAAATAATCAATAAATCACATTAAATACCTTCAATTAATTCACCAATTAGTTTTTCATGTCAATTGCATTAATAAAATCTATAATAAATTACCCAATTAATTATTTATGTTAATTAAAAAAATTAATTCCATAATTAATTAGTCATCTTAAATCCCCTAAGTTAATTAAAAAATTAATTTTTTATGTAAATTGCATTAATAAATTCAATAATTAATTAATAACATTCAATCCCTTAAATTAATTCAACAATTATTTATTCATGTCAATTACATTAATAAATTATATAATTAATTAATCACATTCAATCCCTTTAACTAATTTCACAGTTATTTTTTCATGTCAATTCCGTTACTTAATTCCACTATTAATTAACCAAATTCAACCCATTCAATTAAAAAAATATTTTTTTTCCACAATAATTCAATTAATTAATTCAAAAATTAATTATTCACATTATATCACATCAATTAATTCACCAATTAAATATTCACATCGATTCCATTAAATAACACCACAACTAATTAATTACATTCACAAACTGAATATTCTCCACAATTAATTAAGAAATTAATTGTCCAGATTCCACAACCTCAATATCCCCATTTTTAATTCAAAAGATATTTTTCCATCTCAGTCAATTCAATAACCCCATAATTAATTCCTCAATTAATTATTCCAACTCACTCAATGCAATGACCCCATAATTTATTCATCAATTAATTATTATAACTCACTCAATTCAATATCACCATGATTAATTGTTCAATTAATTATTCCAACTCTCTCAATTCAATATCCTTACAATTAATTTCACAACTAATTATTCAAAATATACAATCCTTAGGCCCCCAAATTCACAATCCGTTAATTAATTAACTCACCAAATTAATTAATTAAATTTAGGACAACCCAATTGGTAATCATAAAATAAAATTCTATAATTACATTATAGGGTCTTAAAAATTATGTCAAAGGATGAAAACGATCCCACAATCACTTTGTAGAAGGAATTATGTACTCTTACAAGTTTAGCAAGATAACTGAACTCAAATTGAGTTCAAAATTTTAGAGGAAACTTGAAGGAATTCATGTTTTCAAAGGATTTAGTGTGGCCCACATACCATCACCTGGAAGGGTTCATGGACTGCTTGGATGTTGAACCATCAGTATGCAAGATGATCCATGGGGGGCTGTCCCACAGAGTGATAGCCAGAAAACCCATTAGACCGCAAACTGCATCGCTGAAGGAATCGTACGCACAAAGTACATTCTTGTACCATCTCGTGAACCTAATGGTTCACAAATGAATAAAACCAATGGGGTTCCATGAACCATGATTGCAAAATGAAACCTCTGTAAACTTTGGTTGACAGAGTCTTCCACAGGTCAGATACATCTTCAGGGGAATCCACAAATGGTGCCACATAACCATATATATGAATGACCCAATTCTCTATAAAAGAAGAACAGTAGAAATTGAGAAAGGATGGATGAATAAATCTTGAAGGGGACCTCAGAGATTGAAGAAATAATTCAGAGATGATTTTGGCTTTAGTCTTGAACCAATGGAGAAAGCCCAATCATGAACCACGCTCTCCATAGGTACATCCATCCGCGAACCATAAAATGGGGGAACATAACAATAATAATAGAACCACAAACCTAAATCGTGGAACTGTCAACCATATATTTCTCATGGATGAACATCCCACGAATGACAGTCCCTCATACTATCCATCTATGTGGTGTTCCATGTAGCGTATCGCTACGCAGGTTCAACTCACCGACGTGTAATGCATCCGTATGCTGATTGAACCGAGAATGACTTGATGGACCGCATCCAGAACCACGTACCACTATGGTGCATGGTAGGCCACACCCATGCATGCGTATCACATCGATACGTGGATGTCCCCTCCACCAGCATACCACTACAGTATATGGTGCTTACACCATTCTGCATTAGAATCCTATATGGAGAATGGGGTGTTTTTGGGTGTTATTTCCTTCAGTTCTAATCACAACCCTTCGATACTGTCCATCCCTCCATAAACCCTCCATGAACCAGTCTCGCGACATCAGGCCAATGCCTCATTCAAAGCCACCATACATGTACGATCAAATCATCAGGCACACTAGCGCGCCCCTTTCAGTCTACATACCCATGGTAAGTAGAGTCACGAAGGATTTCCCCACAACGGTTCGGGATTCAGGAATTTCTGTCGATCTACTTCCCCATGGTAACCTGGAGTCCAACCTTGGGATGTCTACATAAACCTCTCTGTTTTAGGGATTAAGGGTGATCAATCACTTTTCCATTCAATGAGGAATAGTGACTAGGTGAAGTAGTTATGTTCGCTTCTCCTTTTGATGAGGATGACACTCCTACCCTTTCCTAAAACATGTTCCGGGGCACTCCCACTGCGGTAAGTCCCAAATACCTTGAAGTCCAGGCCGCATGACCTCCAATTTCAACCCACATTGAAGGGTTTGTCACTCTGTGCCCTCACCCACAATCACCACAGCCTCTTCCTCTGTAGGCTCTCACTCTCCAATCAGTAGAGAGGAGGCATGTGGTTAGTTGGATCTCTTAGATCCTCTTGTTTTTCACACCGATCATAACTCATGTCGTCTTATATGTTTGTGACGATTACAAAATTCACACAATTTTGAACTACCAAAACTACGATTCCTAATCAAACCATGATACATAGGTCTCCTACATGAAGGCCCGAGCTCAAAAAGGTGGTCTTTTAATAGGGTTCACCCAATCATGCCCCCCCAATGGTCAGCTTCTATGTGTAAACCCCAGCAATTCTGAACTAGATGGGTTACGATTCTTCTCTAGAGGATACATAGAAAACCCATCTTACGTGTTCGATCCCAAAATCGAGTCAGCTTCGGTCCCCAAGATGATGATAAAATCCAAAGTTCTTTTTTGTATGGATTATTTCAATATCGCCTCCATATCACTAAATCCTAATATGCTTATGATGATTTTGAAAACCAGGGGTAGCACATGGACACAGTCTTTGGGAATAAATGGAGGATTCAGAAACATATTAACATAGCTTAAATCTATAAGAGAGTCCCAAAACAAGAAATAATCTTCCTCCAAAAGGGCACGAGGCCTTGAATTCACATCCTCTCGACCAATGGAGTTCTAAAGGATTGTTGGATGAACCATTGTCCATTGAGCATCTGCTTTTGGAATGAAGGTCCATGAATCATGGATACCAGTGCTGTTGGGTGATTCTGGCTCCATGAACGACCTCGTTGGAGAGAATTTGAGGGAGTTATGTCCGAGGAGGATCAATTGCACACGTTCATAACCCCATGAAATCACCCACAGAGACCATATGATTGTGTAATCTCGTTCGTGATATGAATGGGGTGAATTACCCAGTCCTCGTAGGGTTGATCCAACCATCCATTAAAGGATAATGATGAAAAATGGGTTAAAACAAAAGAAATGGTGAATTTGACAAGAGTCCGTATCTTGGAAAAGAGAGAGGTGATTATTCTCATCAGACCATTTCCTCATCACCCAGACTGTGCCATATTAGAGGAGGAACACAAATGGTGAACATGACGTGAATACTAAACCATGGTGGTGGTTCTATCCCACTAAATTCCCTTCACCCCACAACAACAAAAAGAGGAGAAGCGGGCCAAGCTGAACCGTAAGATATGAATATGTTCCAATGAATGCTACCTTGACACGGTTTTGTGGTATGTATGTTATATATGTTTCCTTCAGGATAAAGTAGAGCAACCATCGATCCAAATGATGTATCGACAACTGATTCAGACACACGCATCAGCGATCCCACATGCTGTTGGGGTTCGAACGAAGAGAAGGACCCCTCACATACCCAACATATTCAATGTTGGGGATCCAACACACTCATCAAAGAGTACCACTAAAATGTTACTCTCTTGATGATGGAGTCTATAAGACAAGACCTCCATCCACCTCCTCAGCCATAGCTGACACCCCAGCACAGGGCAACCCTTGTGGTTGTCTCAAACCATTTTGGGAGCCTGTCCCTAGAACATGGTAACAAGTACATCCCTTATCTTTGGGAGGCATATGAAGTCATTGGTGACAACTTAATCTCAACTACATTGGGTTCCAACTCAAATTACCCTGCTATTTAACATCATCACTGACACTAGATGACCAACCCTCCATATGTTGAAGAGGACATTATGCCGAGGGCACCTACTAAATTCTATAAGACCCAGGCCCCACAAGATTCTCACTGAGGGTGGAGAATATATAACCAGTAAAACGCTATCAGCCAAGTTTATAAGGAGAAACTATACCGTGTTAATGTGGTGGCTTTCAACGAGAAAACATACGACTCTTCCCCCTCCACTCAATCCCACCATAGAATTCTGGTGGCATGATACGAGCACATGCACATTCTAGCTAGTGCTCTCCAGTCCCACCATTCAAGAAGAGGAGCAAGATATATGCAAGAAGAAATTCCTATAGCTGCATTTCAAGCCCATCAACCAAATAGAACGATAAGCAATTATGAGTAGAGTAAAATTCCTACGAATTTATATCGATCCCATGAGAAAAATGTAGTGGAAATAGAGAAGATGAAAAGACCTACCCCTGAATATGACGACCAACTATTAAATAAAATTGAAACACATGAAGATAAATGGTTGTAGACTCATTTATATATCCCGACACAGGAGAAATACCAATATCTACTGGAAACCCATGGAGGATTGTAGCAGGCATAAGCCACTACTCTGAAATCATAATGGTCCTTAATACCCATTCCATCCAAAGATATATCTCAGAACATCTTGTAAATGATGGAATATCATACGTCGATTTTAGACCATATCATCCAAACATTCCAATATATTATTGCATCAGTGAAAAATGAGAGAAACTAAGCCCATTACCCCATTTCCTTGAACGGGATGACTCATTCACAAAATGAGTCAGTCACTCCAGAGTAGTTATGTTTCCCTGCTCTAGTCCAGGTGGGTTGACGGAAATATACCATGATACACGGACAACTAGATCGGGAAAAAATACCAAATCCAAATGGGGGATGCCGGTCTAATATGGTGGCCACACAAGGGTATGCATATATCCCTACCAAAACTCAATATGCACATATTCATATCCTGAAAGCATCACATGACCCAACAAGACAGGGAACCATATATGTAGTCCATTATCAATAGTTTACCACCCCGATTACCCACAAGAGAGCACTCAAAAAAAATTGTGCCAAAGGCAACCAAAAAATAAAGAGCACATACACGATCCATATCTACTGGAAGCTGGGGTTCTTGATGTGATCAAACATATATCATTGAAAGATCAAGACCATATTAGTCAATTACCAAATTATGGATGTGGTTGTAGTGGTGTTGAAGGGACTTCCCTTAATGTCACTACTAGTATCTATCAAAGGTCCTCCCCAGAGGACCCATGGGGGATCACTCTGTGGGTTAGGAATGATCGGTCAAGAGATCCTATCTCTTAATGAGAATTGGGGTATCCCTCCCCTTGAACTATATATATGACTGCAAGAAGGTACTCCCCATACTGGAATCTTTTTTGATGGTCCTCCCCAGGTTATATGCTACATATATACTTCTCTCTACTATTGGAGATCAATTCATGATGGTTGTCCTCACCAAAATGATAGTAATTGTGAAGGCCCTCACTGGAATGGTCTTTTCTATGAAGGCCCACCCCATAAAAACGTCAAGGAATGAGAAGGTCCTACCCTTATTTTAGTACATCTAGAAGGCCCTCCCTAAGATGTGCACTGCAGAAAGTTTCCCTACAACCAGGTATCAATATGTGATAGTTGACCTCTCCGTTATAGTAGTAATCAAGATGGTCATCCCCTTAGAGAAATTGAGAAACAAAAAGGTCCTTCCCTCACTAAAACCCACCCTGAAGGTCCTCCCCATGGTATATTCCATAAAGACATTTCCCACAGGTGGGAATCGAGTTTCAATAGTATCCCTCTCCATTGTATCACCAATTGCGAAGCTCCTCCCCACAACCAAAATTCATGTCGGCGAGAAGACCCTCCCATTACCTTAAAAAATAAGGGAAATCCCTCCTATGATGAGGCGCTCGAAAAGGAGTCGTACATATCAGGCACTTAATTTATAATGAGTGATATTATATCTCAAACAGACGATGGAACGAGGCCATGCTCATCTTCTGAGCCACCCCCGCACCGTTCACATATCAATGAGGCTCGCACTAGCCCGGTTTCATGGAACAAAATTATTGATATGTAGTCAAGCTAGGCATATAAATTGGAGCAGTCCCCAAAAGAACAACAACAAGAAATATTTCTCATGAGCAGACAATGATGTAACGATAATATACTCGGGATGTATTGGCCTATGACCACTTCTCACTTTGACATACCAGGAGAGTTTTCTGGGGAGTGTATGCATGGAATTCACCCCAATATGTGGATGACTCTTTGTCAGTTTAATGAAAAATTCCTACCCTATGAAGGGTATGTAGACCATGTCAACATATTAGGAGATCTTCACTATATAATCGACCTGGAAGCCCTCATGTCTATATGAAAGCCACAGTCACAAAACGAAAAAAGAAAAACCTTGAACTAGAATGCCTCCGTGCACTGCACAGGTTGCGTCACCTCCTTAGAAACACCTCAGCATGAGTTCATATTCAGGGATGGGGAGAACATGGAGCTCTGCACTTTACCCCAGGTCCCATCCAAAAAACCCCTTCAGAAATGACATCTTGCAATGTCATCACCCAAAGGTAGAAATAAAATGAAACCCTTGATCAAGAGTGGTGGGATACTCAACAAAAACCGACCGAGAGTAGGTCTTAGAAGCGTCAGGACCAAAGTGATCAAGCCATCTAAAATCTTCTACGTCCGGCAACCAAGAACGTCCAGAAAGCTTCACGCCTAAGGGAATCCAACCAGTAAGTAGTTCTTGTGTCTTTAAAAGACTATAGACTCCATGCAGACCCAATTCCATAGATGGCTCTCACCCACATGGGATCACATGAAATTGAAATGGTGGAAATAGCAGTTGATACCACCGTGATGTGGAAAAAACCCAGAACACTAGGCTAGGGACATTTTTAATTCAAAATTCTCCCATAAGATAGACAAATCCCAGCCATAGTGAATCAATGGAAGAAACGCAAGAACCCTAGACCGCAGGGATGGGGAATTTTTACCTCAATTCCATGAACAAAGGATGTTTGTCTTCTCCCGTTTAGGAAGAATGATTGGAAGTGGAGTCATCTGTTCTGCATCTTCATATGGTTCATACCCCAAGCCAAAGGCACATTACAAGATCAGACCAGGGCCTCCATTGGGTCAATATTCATCAAGAAACCCGAATAATACCATAGAATGGAAGGAGAAAATCCAAAAAAAGATGCAGAAAGCCTTCCTACCATTTGACACTGGGTACACCACCCCAATTCGGTATGCGTTAGTGAATGTGGAAAGCATCAACACCACAAATCTCACATGGAATGACATATTCATAGAGGATTCAAAGGAATATGGTTCACTCCTAGAGGCATCCCACATAGAGACAAATGGTTTGCATACCTAGAACCAGAGAGCGGTCCTAAATTTGGGCACCATCTTGGTTAATTTGTCACTTACTCCCTCGCAAAACCCCAATAAGGATATAAATAAATCCAAGGTCGTCAAAGACCAGCAACCTCCGACCCCTGAGAATGTGTCACTCACCCTTGAGAAAATGTTCTCTAAGAATGAAAAGTAAATGAAAGAGAACAGGAGAATTAATGATGAGCTACGTCGAGGGAGGTACCTCGCCAGATGTGTTTCCCCTGTGGAACGTCAGGAGGTGCTCCTATAAGAGGTGGTCTGGCCACAGGCACTCATCTCAATGAATGAAGCCACGCTCGGAGGCCCGTTCAATTTGGCATTAGGACCATCAGCCTACTTAATCCTATCCCTCAAAGGACATCAACACTTCCCCCCATTGGGAAGGTAGCCAGAATATATTCACGAAAACCCACAAAGTTTACCATAAGCTAGGTATCCAACCCAAATTCCAGCAGAACCGGCATGCCCAAACTTGGTCACTATAGTACCTTACCATGCTCACGCCCGACAAGATAAGCATCAATAGATCTTGAACACCTTTGAAAATCTCATGGCTCAAATATAAGCCAAGAAGGGGAGAGGCGCTCTGATACAACTAGAGTGAAAACCCTACCCTGATTGGGTGAGTAATGTTTCTCAACCACCGAATTTTGGAAACCTATTATTTTCAGTGTTCAACGACTTGGGATACACGAAGCATCATTTAATGCACTATGCCTCTTATTGTGACCCGATAATGGGAACTTCAGAGTAGAAAGAGGTAGTAAAACCCATGTGCTCATACGAATGCTATGGGGTTCGACTTTTGTATGGTATACTATACTTACAGATAACTCAATCACAGGGTGGGAGGACCTCCGGCGAATGTTTCTCTTCTATTTCAGCTCAGCGATACCTAAGATGACAGTCAGTGATCTCATGAAATGCAAGCGGTGAGAGAATAAATGAGTCTCAGGCTTCATTGATAGATGGAAAGTTTGGACTTATTCCTTGAACTAGAAGCTTCCCCCAGATAAAATTCTCTCCATGTGTATCGACAATCTTCATGATGAATTGTGAACAAAAATAATCCTTGTGAAGTACTCAAGTGGGTTTAGAGATTTCTCTGCCAATTTACAAAGGATAGAAGACTCTAGGGAACCGACCAATCTCAAGTATCGAATAGCCTTATTAGTTTCATGGAAAAGAATGGGAAAAGATGCAGCAACTTCTTTTATTCTCAAGTCTCCCCTGGCAGCAGCTCCAATTGTGAGGCCCCCACCAAGCCGCCCATGACCCCCTGTATACCAAAAGCCGCCCCGCCTTGGCAATATAACCAGTGTGGTGCTAAAATAAATCTATTAGAAAAAAAGAGAAGCAAGTTTACTTGTTCCAAGATGACCAGGTCTGTGGCTATTTCATAACCTCCATGAACTGCAACTTGCTCTGGCTACCTGAGCCAAGGTGAGCCGATGAAGTAATTCTTGATGACCGTCCAAATTATTGTCCCTATCCCCAAATACTGGTACACACCATCCCGAAATGATTCATTTTAAGGGATCTCCAAAAAAATATGGTGGATTCTGAGAAAGTCTTGTTGGGCCTGACACCAGCACAGGTGGGGTATGTTTCCACCTTAGACTCAAGAGTGGAAGAGGAATGTAGAGCATCTTCCTGTAAGAAGGGGGAAAATTTTGAAAAGTGGATGAACTAAGAATAATTTCAACCGAGTCCATGGGCTTATCCAGGCATAGTTGAAACAACCAACCATTCCCCGAATACTTCCTAATACAACACAACTCTCCTACTTTCCCCCGTAGTCCTCTAAAGGCCAAAATGGAATAATGTTGGAGAAAGAAGATAGAATGATACCAAAGTAAAAGTTAGTATTTACACTTTAGAACTTCATACCAACATACTTGGTACAACGGGAACCGCCCCGCCAAACAACACAACAGGCACTGCCCCACCAAACGCTACCATCAGAAGAAGACAGAAAAACAGAAACTGTGTCTGATCAAGAACCGATCTTTGGCACTATTAATTTCATTTACTTTATGGACCCATTTTATGATGGAGACTATGAATACGAACCGGAATTCCCAATTCCCAATTAGAGATCCAGAAAAAGAGTCTGCATAGGCTAGAAGATTCCTATAAGGCATGATCCTAGATTGAGTCAAATTCCTGGCCACCCCATAAGTCAAACCATTAACATCGTGGAAACTCGCAGAAGGAAATTATAGTAGACACAACCTGAATCAGAATTCTACTCCTGCCCCACCAGAGGAAATCCAAGTCCAATTATCATAGAATATCCATTATGTGACGAAAAAAATATCAAATTTCCCAATAAATATGAATGAACTCGTTCGGACAATCTGGTAAAGGAGCGTAGCAACATCATATCCTATCACAATGGCCGAACCACCAACATCCAAGGCCACATCCACGAAATTGTATGTGAACGAGAAACTCAGAGCTGGGAATCACTGACCATTAGAGAAGAAGTACAATATTATAAAGTAGTTGTCTTCAGTACTATGAAAACTGTCAATCCTGGATGTGTTATTCCTATAAATAGATTATAGCGAGGTACTCTTCAAAGCCTTACCATGTCTGCAAAATATTGAGAAAAAAGTAGCAGCAGCAATATTTATCGAATAGAGACTAGTCTTGAATAATTTTACATTGTCATATCCTTCACAGATAGGGATGAAGACGCCATCATAAAAGGGAACATCAAACCTTTGATTGTGTCTAGAAATGTTAATGGAATTGATCTCCATAGGATTTTCATCAACATAATCTCTAGAGTCAACCTCCTTCGGCTGTGAACACTTCGTCGACCAAGCTATGATGAAGAAATCATGACACCATATACCACAACTCTAATATGATAAGACAGAAGTAAGCATAATCTGTTGGGACAAATCAAGTTTAAAACATGGCTTGGATACATCATGTCTGAATCTGAGTTCCTCATTGTATGGAAAATTACAGACTTCAACGACCTGTTAGGCATGCCATGGCTATATCATCACACTACATTTCCATCATCATACAATCAGTGCATCAAATATTGCACTAATGGAAAAAATGGGACATTTAACACATATAAATCCCCCTTTGAGTCTGGCGAGCCGCATTATATTGACGTAGGGTTCTACAAGTTGAAAAAACATCCTTCAGTCGATGAAATTGATTGGAGAACTCCCCCAAATGGATAAAAAATGGCTCCCTCCCCCCTCCAACAACGTAGAGAAGAGTACGTACTACCGATCAACCAAGTTGAGTGAACAAGTGCATGTTTGGATGTCAACTCAATTGTATTCATGATTTCCCCTATGACCGCTATGTCAAATACACGGAAGGGGGGTCTGACTCCCATGATGTCAGGAAAATCTCTATCAAAGATGCTCTTGGCCTGTCAACGGGACCTCAAACTACCCCGCATCAATAATTAAAAAAAAGACTATTTCTCACCCAACATCAGATAGTTAATTTTGAGAATCCTCACTCCATAAGAATAAGATGATCAAGATGATGAAGAAGAAGAAGATGATGATCTCAAATATTTCCCTCCTGTATTCGAAGAAGGTGTCTCGACCACAATCGATGAAAATAACGAGATAAACCTGGGGCACCAAAGATGATCCATGGCCCACTCTGATCAGTGTGACTATGCCTATCGGGGAGAATAAGGCATATACCTCCAACCTAAAGAGTAATTGAGATGTGTTTTCTTGAAAATAGAATGAAATGCGAGGCCTTGATCTTACGGTCATCACTTATCATTTGGGTTTACCAGAAAACAACTAGGGATATAAGAAGGAAGCCAAAAGTACTCACCCAATGATTTAATCCAATATAGGGGCCAAATTTGATAAGATAATCAAAGAAAACAGTACACGAGAAGTCCAATATCTGATCTGGCAGGAAAAGATAGTCCCTATAAAAATGAAAAATGGATAGATTAGAATCTGCATTGAATTCAGGGACCTTAATCAGTATGACCTGAAAGGTGATTTTGTGGTCCCAATTACATAATTGTTGATCAATGAAACTACCGAATATTAGGCCCTCTCTTTCATGGACAACTATTCTAGATACATCCTGATTCAGATATCCTAAGGAGATGAAGATGCTAATACTTTTAGGCCCCCTTAGGAAATGTTCTGTTACAATTTGATGCCATTTGGTTTAATGAATGTCGATACAACATATTAATGTTCCATGCACCATATATTCAATCCCTCATTGGGAAAATTATTTGAGTCTTATATTGATGATCTGGTTGTTAAATCGTGACACCTCTCAAACCACCCAGCTGGTCTTTAAACTTTCTTCAACAAATTACGACAGCACAGTTTAATGATGAATCCTCTAATGTGTGCCTTTGGATTTACCTCTGGAAGATTACTCATCTTTATAGTACTCCATCGTGGAATAAAAGTTAGCCTTGAGATGACAAAAATTAATCATTATAATGTCACCACCTCGCAACCTCACTGAGTAGAGAGGTCTCATGGGGAACCTTGCCTACATTCACCACATCATAGCCAACATAGTAGGTAAAGGTTTACATTTCACAAGGCGGGTGAATAAATGAGTTAGATATGAGTTGGATAATGATTTAAAAGAAGAATTAGAAAATCTCAAAAGATATCTCCTAAGCACGTTGGTGATGTTGCCTCTAGTTGAGGGGAGACCACTCATTTTTTAAGTAACCACCATAGAACAATAATAAGGTGCCTTACTCAAATAGAAGAATGATTTCGGTAGCAAAAATAGCCTCTATTACCTCATTTTAACAATGATTCATGCTAAAACATGGAATTAAAAAATTGAAAATAACTCCATAGTCGTAATCTTCATGGTTCAGAAACTCATGCATTACCTACAACACCATGAGGTCTACATTGTCTCCCATGTCAACCCACTCAAATATATACACAATCATCCAATGAAAATGGACTCCTATCATGATGGGTGGTAATATTAAAAAAGTATTAAATATGATATATACCCCAAAAGGCCATCAAAGGTCAAGAATTAGCATACTTCATGGCGGAGCACCCCTTTGAAGAAACGAACATTTTGGATGCTAAACTCCAGGATGAAGAAGTGTTATCCATCCAGGAGGACCCCCATACATTAGAAATGTAATTCTATTGTGCTTATAGAATCCCGACAGGGAAAATGGTGGAGGATCCCAAGATAAAAAATTTGGGGATAGAGTTTATACTACTATCCCCCAAAGATTCCATCCTAGCTTATTCATTAATACTTTTATAAGGGTGTACAAATAATGACTCAGAATGTCAAGCCCTCATTATGGGTCTGGGTCTGGCACTTTATGTTCAAGCCAAACACCTAAAAATAAAGGGTGATTCAGAGCTAGTCATCAAACATTTCAATGGTTATTATACAATTAAGAATGAAATATTGGCCCCCTTAATGAACTATGTTCGAGAACTGATGGCATAATTCCTATCAAGTCCAATGTTGACTTATGTCCCCTGGTCACAAAATACCCCAGACGATTCTTTGGAAAATGCAGCCACAACCTTGGTTAATCCAGATCGGGATGAAATTATAATTAGAAATGACCACCTTCAGATGTTCTTTCCATTTATCCAAAGAAATAAGGAGGAAATTGATGAAATTCTCCCGAAATCTGAGCCTTATGGTCACACCACCGGTTGGATGATGCCCATTGAAAATTACATTTAGAATGGGGAACTCTACGAGATAGGGCAAGAAGAGAACATGTCTGAAGACATGCAATCAAACTTTTCTTGTACTATGGGGCACACCAAGAAAAGGATCTTTAAAAATTCGGCCTTGTTGTAGTCCTTCTCAGGTGCATTGATGGAGAAGAGATTGTGGCTATCATGAACGAAGTGAATGCTAGAGCATGTAGAGTGCACCAATCGACAACCAATATCTCTCACCAAATCCGAAGAGTTGGGTATTACTTGTGCACTATGATACAAGATTGTGCCATATTCCCCAAGAAGTGAAATTACATCCAAATTCATACCAATTTCATACACCAACCCCTAGAGTTACTTCATAGAGAAAGATACTCATGGCCATTTTCCACCTAGGGAATGTATGTTGTTGGACCATATCCTCCTGCTATAGCCAGAAAATTCATGTTCATAATCACAACGACTGACTTCTTTTCCAAATGGGCTGAATCCATACCCCTTAAAGCAATCTGGACGTAAAACATCATTAGCTTTGTGAAGGCCAACATCATTACCAGCTTTGGTTTCCCCTATACAATACTAGCAGAAAAAGGCACAAACTTCTTCTCTGCTGAGTTGGACAAGCTATATTATGATTATGAAATCTAAGCCAATCGATTATCCTGGTATCATGCGACAACAAATGGGTAGATAGTGGCTTTCAACAAGACATTGTCTGACATAATCCAAAATATGGTTTATAATGATATCAAATTATGTCCAGATAATATATTTCATGATTTGTTGTCTTAATGGACCACAACCAGCATTGCCACCCAAGAAACCCTGTACTCGCTAGTATATGCGGCAGAAGAGGTTTTACCATTCGTAATTGAAGTTACATCATTTCGTGTGACAATTTGCGATCAAATATCCATGGACGACCAGTCCTAGAGATGGATTGATTAATTGGACAAGCTAAATGGAAAAAGGCTGCACAATTTTATCTATTTAGAAATTCACCGAAATCAGATTGCACAATCCTTGAACAAAAATGTTTTCCCATGATGTTTCTATGAAGGAGAAATGGTTTTAGTTCTCAAAACCCTGATGATACTCAAAAAGAAGCCTCCAAAGCTGGAACCATAGTGGGAAGGACCATATGTCATATAGAGTGTCTATTTCAATGGAGTGTATGCCCTGATATGAATGGATGAAAAACTCGTCATGGATCTCACAAATGAAATGTTTTTGAAGCAGTATTTCGGGAAATTGTAACACTTCCAAGCCTTACGGTCCAAACTATATGACCCTAAACTATGAGTGGTTGTCCTAACCAATATGAAATTAAAATGAATGGTATTACCCAATGGTCCAAACTCTATAAACCTAAACTAGGAGTTGTTTTCCAGACAAACCTGACATTAAAATGAATGGTATTAGCCCTATGGTCCAAAATCTATGACCCTAAACTTTGAGTTGTTGTCTTTACCAACATCACGTTAAAGTTAATGGTATTATCCCATGGTACAAACTCTATGACTCTAAACTATGAGTTGATGTCCGAACCAACATGTCATTAAAATTAATGGTATTATCCCCATGGTCCAAATCCTAAGACCTTAAACTATGAGTAGTAATACCATGAAGCCATGGTCCATACTCTAAGACCTTAAACTATGAGTAGTAATACCATGATACCATAGTTCAAACACTAAGACGATAATCTAGGAGTATTAATACCCCCATTTCATGGTATAAACTCTATGACCATAAACTATGAGTATCAATAAAGAGAAATCATGGTCCAAACTCTAAGACTTTAAAATATGAGCCATAGTCCTTTACACATGACAATAAACTGTAAGGAACTCGTCCCTGAAACATGACATTAAAACAGTGACTCATGTCTATATTGTAAGACATTAAACTATGTGGCAGAAATCATTCATATCTCATGACAATAAACTACATGATCTCTCATAGAACTACGAACTTATTAGTTCATTCTCTTATAGGATACATAGCGATGCCTTGATTCTCGATGTTTCCCCCACCACCAGAAAAACAAAAAAATGAATCCATCATATCCTCTACATTCCAACACCTGAAAAAGAAGCCCTATGTCCACTCCTTGTTTCTCACATCGAGTATAAATCACCTGAGATTAGGATCATTGGTAATGATTCTGTTACACAAACAATTCAAAGAGAAGTGTGGTAGACCTGACACCCATACATAATTAAATTAAAATATGTTCCCACCCCCATGTCCGAGCAAGATCAGTACTGGGAACATTCAAAACTACATGTGTCTTGATTCCTGCTTTTTTAGGATACATAGTGAAGCAAGTAATTTTCATCCTGGCCAAACCATCATTGCTAAAAAAACTAAGACCTCACATTTCCTTACACATGGAGCGAACCAGATTGGTACATGGAACGTTCAGAACTATGTATGGCTTGATTCTTGGCCTTGAAGGATATGTAGTGACACCCAGTTTTGGAATCCCAACCAATCCACTATAAAAAAACTCCCCTTCCCCCACAAATAGGTTAGAATTGTATGGGTATCCACGAATGGTCCTAATCTCATGACAATAAACTGCGAAATTCTTAAAGAGTTACGTGTAGACCAGTTCTTAGTTTCACGAGATCCCACAAATTCCACCCACATATGAGAAGTTAATAAATTCTGCTTCCCCCAATAAATATGAGTTAGACCTATGTGGAAGCTCCAGCAGTTCACAATTAATCATGGTCTGTGGGTTTTTTGTGTTCCTAAGAAACATATTCCAAGTTTTCAAACTCCATACCCCTGGAAAACATGGATCACTATAATCATTCAAGGCCATCTGAGATGGAAGGCATGTGTATTTTGGACACCTTTGTTTGACGATACACATCATGCCCCGGTGGCTTTTCATATGTTTCTAGCAAAACAACCATCAATCAAAAGAACATTAATCTCTTAGAGAGTCATCTCCTATCTCAGTACGTGCAATGACTTCCAATCTCCATGTCATCTCTCCTTATCCAAGATTCCCCTAGAACTATGGTCTACACCTACTATCCTCGCTCATGTATAAGTAATCCCATGACACCCTGATCATCATCAACCTAGTGCTATTAATGATTTTTTATAGTATAATTTCCTAACTGCATGACATTAAATTGCAAGGCCAAAATCATCTTTACTACATGATGTTAAACTACATAGCATTGGTTTAAGCATAATGTGGTCCCTGATGTTGATTTTTTTGTTCTGAGGTGATCAACCGGAATCCACGTAGTCCCTTTTTTATCACACCAAGAATAGATAACATGAGAGTAGGTATCTTAGAAAGATACCAACCATGGAATTATGGAAAAACAATAAAATAATTTTGTTTTAGAATCACAACCCTAAAAGGAATTTATTGATTCCCATCCCCAAGAGGAACCCAACGTCCTGGCCACGTGGAGTTAAAGGACCAAGTACCACAAAGATGGGAGGAACGCCTCACCCTGTGTGTGAGACAGATCTACATAATTGATACCTGATTACATAAGTAAATTGTAGCCTAAATGTCCCCAATATGTCCAAATAAACTAATTCCATACCCCAAATTTCGTGCTCTGAGCAATCATGAATCCCCATAATCATCCATGGCTATTTGGGATGGAAGGCCAGTGTCTTACGGATACCATTGTTTGGCTATAAAAAATCATGCCCCAGTGGATCTACATATGTTTCCCACAAAAAGGCCATCAATCAAAGGCAAATTCTCCCCCAAGAGAGTCCTCCCCTATAACATTATGCCTAATGGATTCCTATCCTCGTAGCATCCCTCCAAATTCAAGGGCCCTCAAAGTCACCGTTTTCATCCTCCATCCTACACACATCTTGAATATATCAAATCATATAGGCCTGATTCATCTCTACCCTCTTTTGAGGTTTCTAAAGATACCCCATCAATATTGATGATGTTGACCCTCATACAAAATAATAATCCCCCCCCCATTTTTGTGTTTCTCTGAAAAAGTTCAATTAAATAGTCCATTTTCGTGTTTAGGCGCAACCCTCATCAAAGGTCACATACCATTTTTAGAATGTTCCTAACATTGATGGATTATGAAACTCCATAGTCATGTGGACACCTTTTTTTACTATTCACATCATGCCTCAGTGGCTCTGCATATATCACCTACAAAACAGCTGTCAATCAAATACAAATTAATTCATATGAGAGTTCATTCTAACATTCATACGCTTAGAGTAAATTAATTTCATGTCACACCCCTAGATTTGGAACACCCCAGGATAACAGATTACATACTTTCACCTTTCAAATATCCCGTGACATGAAAAATATTTCTAACTGTACTAACCATTCACCAACATTCCCTTACGCAAGTAATAATTGTGCAGGTACTGTTTCCCATTAAAGGTTGACATGAATGTCCCTAATATTTTTAGACAGTATTACTATGACCTGGCTACCCAATGTGGCTCCCAACATCAAAATAAATCCAAAATATTATAAAAACTACTTGGACATAAGATATTTTGGAAGGGCAGTGTCCTACAAACACCTTTGTTTGACTATGAACATCATGAAATTATGGATATACATTTGTTTCCTACAAAAGGACCGTAAATAAATGGAAAATTCGTCCCCGAGAGAGTCCTTTCCTACCTCTGTATGCCTAAAATTCTTCTAAGCATCATGCATGTCCAAAAGTCACACATTTAGGGCCAAGCAAAATCCCTAATGCATTATATGAATTATATTAGAACATTCCAGGCTGATGAATTCTTAAATGGGGCCCCTCTACCATTATGTTTGGTCAAAGATGTTTGACCTAAAACATCAGTAATAATTATAATTGGTAGGATTATAAATAGCTAATGAAAAGATGCTATACTCGCCAGAGTGGATATCCAAAAAGGGCACTTCTCTATAAAATTTGAGTAGAAACACTTTAATCTTACACCATGTATGGTTTAGAAAAGAGAAATGATAATCGAGATATCAAAAGAGACATAAAGCTTGTTAGGTCAAAAACCCGAAAAGGGTAGCCTAAGAAAATGTCAAGTTATGCCAGCTAAGGCCATGAAAAGCATGATTAGGAAAAAAGTAGGGTAATATTAAAAAAGATAATTTTTTTTGAGGTGTCCCTTAAAACCTCAGCAATAGTCAAACTACCCTTGTAGAGTCCCGTGAATCATGAAAACAATTAGAGCCTGATTCGATTATTTCAATTTACTGGTTTCAAATCATTGTTTAAAATTAATACCTGATTGAAATGATGTATTATGATTAGTTAACATGATAGGAAATGGGAAATAAGAATCATTTTAATGAAAATCAGTTTCATAAAGTTCAATAAAAATGGATGAACAACCCCAATTTAGAGTATCTCCAAAGATTACAAAAGAAAAAGAGTACATATCATGATTTGTGATGGTGCTAAAACAATAATAAACTCTTTATTTCTTAAAATATGGAAAGTTATTTCCATGATATTTCAAAAGTTTTCTCCATTTAAGATCTCTCCTTCGCTTCATCCTTGACCTCTAGATGCACCTATTACATAAATACTTTAAGGTCCCACCCTTTCTCCTAGATGGCTTTGTAGTTGGCATGCAAAGGGGCTAGTTAAACCGTAAACCTTTCTGTATGGTCCTCACACTGCCACAACTCCTCTCTTTGAGTGACCATTTAATCATGAACCTTTGCCTCTTCAGACATCAAGTGATTGTGTTCCTCTAAAACATCTAGGAAGGTCATCACCTGTTGTTGGGAAGAATTGAACATGGCATGTTTTTCCTCAAAAGTAAGAAAATTAGTAAAGAATGAATTCAGCATGATTAAATTAGAAGATTATCTTATTTATATAAATATTCCTATGAATCATTCATACTAGAAGAAAAATAAATGAAAAATTGATTTCATTCATGTAAAATTATTCTAAATATTTCATAATATTACAATTTCATTCACTAATAGCCATAGACATTTGGTATGAGTAAAATGGAATATCATAGGAGCCATTTACTCTTATGAAATGTTATTGGAAGTGGAAAAAAGAGTTCTAGAATATGTAGTAGTCAGTTTCCAATTTCATATTTGTCAGTTTATAAACATAAGATTAATTTTACTCTTAAGAAGAATTATTCAAATTGAAAATTGTAATAGGTATATAATATTTGATAAACAATATGTGCCAATTACTATTAAAAAATAGTTGGGATACTATAATAATATGGGTCCATATATAGAAATATCTCACGAGCTTTCCCAAAAAATTATTTTATAAAGAATTAAATACTAGGTTATATAGTTTGGTTTGATAATGTTTCAAGAATAATAGGATTTCTGTAAGGAAATGATTTAAACTAAATTTCAGAAGATTATATGGAGAATTGCATTCAATAAAAATAATCTCTACATCACTAATATTATGATTGAATGGACTATGGGGATTTAATAATTCTTTAATGTAATGTTGATATCTATGAGAATCATTGCATCGTAATATTCTTACCTATATAGAATAAACAATTATTATTTTATTGGATTTTTATATTTAGAATACATTATGAGTTTGATGACAATTTTTAAAAATATATTTATTTGGGATTTAAATGATAATTTATGATTACATATTGCCTCTACATTTGAATAAACTATTTAAATACTATTTCAATAAAATGTGTCCAAATATAAGGGAATATAAAATAAGATAAATGAGAAGAGGAAGGTGTTTTACAAGATGGTAACAATGGGAGGAGGATTTTTTTTACCCTTTTGGGAGTAGAAAAAGAATAAAATTGTTTGTGAACAAGGATGTTGAAGAATTTCATTATTTAATTAGACCATTTGGATACAATATGATGGTTATTATTTATATGGAATCATTCAATTCTGATAGTATTGATTTTATCTTGTTGAAGCTATCAATTGTATGAGGTTTAAGACCTTTACCCAACATGTAGTGACTTATATAGAATATGAGAGGAGAGTGTACCCATTCAATAAAATAAGAAAGAAAATGGATATTTATATACCCTCTCATGAGGTGAAAACCCTTCCTAAACATGTTTATTTATTTTATTTCTATCATATTTTTTTTGTTATAAAGAGTTGTGTTGAATAAGCATCTGAGTGATTCTTTTTGGAATAATTCATAAACACTGATTTACCCCTCTCATTATTTATCACCCATCATGTTATGAAAATTTTATTGTATATTTTTAGAAATTAAATATAATATACGATTTAATTGATAATATATATAAAAAAATTAACGGATTCTTCCACCCAGTCTATATGAATATAATAATGAAATATAAAACCGATTTTTCAATGAAACACCATTGGTTCATTCTCAATATATTTAATTTAGTAACCTATATATGAAATATAGTATAAAATATTTTATTTATATACTTCATTTTATATAATTAGTGTAGAATCATTGAAGGAGATGGAAATTAAAAAATATTTTAAAATATATAAAATATGTGTCCAACATACTAACAAAATATATTTAACAAAAGGTTTATCAATATACATTAATGATGGTGTTGATAAATTTTCTCCAATTATAAAACATAAACCTAAAATTTGAAAAGTGATTTTGAATCCAATAAATCATTTTAATGAGACACACACAAAGAAAAACATTTTGAACCGCTGATAGCTATGGGGTTATTTTTTCAAGGTTTTGGTTCATATATAAATGAAAAAAAAATTGTTTTCATCAGGTGGGGTTACCCTTGATATTTATTAATAAGTGAGTGTATAAATTATTGAAATAATAACAACAATAATAAAATAAAAAATCAAATCTTAATACAATATATAATGCAATATTATTCTAAAATCACATGACCGCTCATCTTCTCATATAGATGAAACTGTGTTGGGATTCCATTTTGACAATAGCCACCCAAAATTTCCCCTAATTCTCCCCAATTTTTTTTTCAAATATTCTCTTATATAAATCAACCATTATTATTCATTAAAAATGTGTTTTGAGATATTCTCATTCAAAATTCATTCATCTTGAACAAATTCAATATTCAAGGAGAGTAACATCACGTTACAATATGGATAATAAGTCTTACAATGGAAGAGAGTCAATATATTTATATGGATTTAATAGATAAAATATTATTAAAGTACATTTTTAGATTATGATAATAGAGTTTTTTTAGCTGTATCTTCTTCTATTTCTCATGAGGTGTCTCATAGGATTAGAACTCACATCATTAGTATTTAGTATTGTAGCATTGTTTTGTTTATATTTTTCAAATTATATATATTTTTAATTTGAGTACCATTAATTTAACATATTTTAGGTATTTTTTAAAATTATAATATTTCTTGGGATTCCATTCATACATACTATAGCCATCATTAAATATTTACCGACTATTTTGGCACTTAGTTTTTAATGGAATAGAGTGGAGTATAGTCCCTCTAATTTTAAAACCCTAATATACGAATCTTTTTAATAGATATTTAAATTTTCCTTAATGACCTTCCAAGTATTCCCATTTACCCCTTTACACCAATTTTTTAAACCATGAAATTGTGCCAGGGATATTAACTATTTAGTAGACTTACTATGATATATTATAATATTAAATAATATTAAAAAATCTTAGTAAATGTTTTAATAGTAATTTCTAACCATATAAATAAAAAATTACTTTATTTATTTTATTATATAATTATATTTTAATAATAGTTATATCTCACCATTTCATTCTATTATAATACATTCTAATAATTGAATAATTAACTTTATTCTATTATATTTCATTCTATTCAATTCTATTACAATAATGATCACTCCATTCCATTACATTAAAACACATAATCAATACCAATAGTTTGATAATTAATCTTTTAATATTGATAAAATAGATATGGATGTTTGTTTAATTTTATTAATGAATTTATAACTTTTCCGTTGGTTCAAGATTCCACATAATTCAATAGATTCATATTATTTGAATATAACTATAAGTATTTAATTTCAATTTTATATTCAAAAATAATATTTTATACATAATAATGATATTCCTAGTAGTTTATTGAATTTTTAAAGTTGATATAATAAATTTTAAGTTTTTAAAAATCATATGGTTTATTTTTTAGAACTATACATCCTCTATAATTCAATCAAATTGATTTTCTTAAGTCTTAAGTTAATGAAGAAAACAATTTATAAAATAATAACACAAGTGTTTTATGTGGTTCTAAAGACAATATTGAAGGATTAATATTAAATAAATATATAATAATGTTATTAAAATTATAAATTAAATTTAATTGTTGAGAAATTGTTTCTTGAACATAGCATAAAATTAAACTTCAGTTTCTATATTTACAGTTCATTTATATAACTCCATTATTCTCTTATATTCAAATCCCCCATTTCACATAAAAATAATTCAATATTATTAATATATTTTTCTTTATTTTTAAATGGACAATATTCATTATAATGATATATTTTTGAGTCTTAGGTATCAATTATGTTTGAAAATATATGTAATTTAGAAGAATCATATAAATCAGATCCATATAATAACATGGATCACATATCAACATCACCATAAGAATATTACGGGAATAAACCCCTAACTTGGTTGGCACTGAGCTCAAAATTTATATTCTATATTAAATATGTTTCGATATTAAATCCTAATATCATGAGGAAATTTTCTTTAATAATGATTGTGTCTTTACTGGAAAAGTCTCAAAAACCATAATGTACAAGGAATAGCGTGAGAATCCTATCAAAACATCTCCATGAAATACGACTTCCATGAACCTATTTTATATAGACTACTATCATTGAATATCCTTTAGTAATGGGAATATATATGATCCTCACGACATTAAAATTATAAGAAATTTCTTCTTATAAGAACCAATCCCCTAATATGTATTAATATTATCATTTTATAGTGAGGGTAATAGGTGAGGGAATATAATTTCATGTACTAATACATTGATTTTAAGTGTCAAAGAGGTTTTATAATGGATTTTAATGTTTTTTATAAGAATATGGTGTCAAATTTTAGCGGGTCATCATATCCATGGTGTCTTTCTATTATGTCGTCTTTGTGTTGAGATCAATTTTTATCAATTTTTTTGTGTGAAATATTGTTTTTTTATCTTCTGAGGAGTTTTATTGTTATATATATATTTTTATGAACCCATATACTATGGTTTCATTTATTAAATGAATGAGAACACATTCATTAGTGTGGTACTTTGGTAAAATATATATGATCCACTTGGAAGTTTGAAATGGGAGTTTTCTATGATACAATACTCTAAAGTGTGTTCTTGGGAATTATATCCCATGACGGAGTCACATAGATAGGATGAGAGAATATATAAAACAAAGACCTATTTTGGGGTGTTATGTGGTTATTAGAAAGGAAATATATGATAAATGACTTAGTGGATTTACCAATAATGTAATAGGACTCAATGTTTCATTATATTACTAAAAAATAACAAAATTTGATATGATGTTCTTAGTTTAATTTATATAATTAATCATTCCTAATTGACCAAGAAATGTTGCACCATAGTGATTAAATATCTATATCAACTATAATTTTACATGATTTAAATAAAAATTCAACCATACACATTCTTTGGATTCATAATTTTGGAGTCTCTCAATCCCTAGATGACCATTGGGTGAACTCTATTTCCCCAAAGTTCATTTGTTTTAGATTGAAAAACATTTCCATATGTGATGTATACTATTTTATCAAATTTATTCTTTCTCTAAGTATACTTATTTCATTTACAAAAAAAATTCATTACTCTTCTTTTCATATATATTATAGTTCACTGATATGGTCATTGTTTAGAGTCATCTTTTATCCAATAACTTCTCATGATAATAAATTGATTACTATATTCTTTTAAAGTGGAAGTGGATTAACATGTATGAATTTGAAAATGGGGGATTGTGTTCTGGATGTGTAATAATTTATACTCCATTTTTATAAATGGATAAATATAGATTATAACATATATATAGAGATAGGTTGAAATGGGTTTTGTATATTGTTAAGGAATATGAAATGTTGTTAATATTTTTAAATTATTAAGGGATATTAGTTTGGTTAATATTTAATTATGTTATCCCATTTTAATAAATGAATACATGATCAATTTAATTTAAAATTGGATATAGTGGTTAGGTATAATTGGGGAACATAAATTTAATAACGAATAAAGATATATGAAAAATAAATATGAATGAATTTTAGTGGGATTTTTTATGTTCATAAATAGTGGATAACAGCTAATGTAGAAATTAAATTCATTGAGTAGTCAACTAATGACAAAATATGAAATGGTATATAGTATATTTTTATTTTTATGAATTTTAATATATGATCGACAACTTATGAAACCCAGTGTCAATATCACATTATTATACTGCAGTATGATATAAGTGATAATATCCTAAAGGATTTAATAGTTTAAGATCCTTGAAGAAAAAGATACATATATTATTCCCACTTTCCATTTATAATGAAACATATAATACAAGGAAATTTATGGAATCATTGAATATTATTTAAAGATTTCATCTTCGTATCATGAAGAATTTGAATAAATTGTGAGATGAAATTCACTATATGTGTTACATACATCAAAATCTATCATTAATAAAAATTATTAATAAATATGGTAATGTATATAATTGGATATACATACCAAATAATCGAAAAATGTATTTTAAATGAATCTATGGATTAAATCAATATAGAAGATTCATGTATAATAATAACTGAATTGTCAATTATGGATGTTCATAATAATGGATTTTATAAATTCAGACATTATGATATCTTTACTTCTGAGGCCATATGACAAGACATTTTAAACTATTTGCAGGTGTACACAAAAAAAACTCATTTATTAAGTGTATCAAACTAGTTTTTCTCGTGTGACTTATCAATGAATTTAGGGGCTATAAAATTTTGTGACCCAAAAATCACTAGATGTACATTGAATTATTCATATATTTAATCTTAAATTTAATTCATATAAAAAATTTCTTATCAATAAATATTTATTTGAGATTGAAGGATATGGAATAAAAAATTCCCCTAGTAAATCAAATAACATTACCAATAAAACAATATATTTAAAGAAAATATATGGATTAACATTTAATAAAATGAATGTTAAAAATAACATATACAATTAATAGGAATATTATTCCCAATGAAATATAATCACAATAGGTGCACATTTCAAGAAAAAATTAATTACCATTGAATTTATCAAGAGATGATATATGATAATTAATTCATCAAAAATGTAGAATTTGAAGTAAAATGAACACTTTTATAGAATAGAATAAAATAGAAGATAAACATTAAAATAATTTTTCATTTGAGATATATATTTGTAAAACTATTTAAAACATCTGGAAGAATATAAATAGAATAAAATGGTTACAAAAAGGGGATATATGTTAATTTCGTATATGTTCAAAAACACTCCTTTTGAATTTTTTTGAAGGATGTCAACATGACCATTTCTGAAAAAAAAATATTAATGTTCTATTTCAAATAATGTATGTCATGACCCTTCCCTCAAGGCCCATGTTGTGACTACCCCAAGATCACCATCCATAGGCCAAGGGTTGGAAACTAGTACTGAATGACGTATTATCTAAAATAGGAAGGCATTGTCTTTAAACCTGTACAAACACATGGTCTGAGAACACAATATTAAGAAAATGTGAAGTAAAATGTTGTAGTAAAAGAGTACTGAAAGTAAATGGGACGAAATACAAGCCCAACTACAAAAGTATAAGTACAACTTAAAAGTACAAAACAATGGAAATTGAAAAGTAGAACCTGTATCATCCACCATGATTCCTACCTGAAGGGTAGGTACAACTCACGATAAGTAGTCCATGCATCACGTCACACCAAACAATCCACCCTGAATCCTACCTGAATGGTAGGTATATCTCATGATCAGTAGTCCTTATGTTTCATCACACCAAATGGTATGCACCCGAGCACCGTCCAGTCCTTGCTCCCTCAGCCTCGATCAATGTTGTACGTCATCTTCACAAGACACAACAAGGGGCAGGTGAGCCCATGCAGGGGTGAGTATAACGATACTCAGTAGGGACCCTGAGACACCATAGGACTCATAATGTTCCACAATGGAAAACCCAAAAATAAAGATATCAACTATACTTAGGTATATGCCCATACATATACCTAAGTTATCGAGAGATACTCATCTCATACATGAGGGAAGTATACCAAAAAGGTAACCCCATGAAGGTAGAAGTACCACACAGGTAACACCACGAAGGTAGAAGTAACACACAAGTAAAAGTATCACACATGTATCACCACGAAGATAGTACAACTAAGTTAAAAGTACAACACGGTTATCACAAAAAAGATAGTACCACAAAGGTAAAAGTGCCACACATGTAACACCACGAAGATAGTACCATGAAGGTAAATGTTGCACACACGTATCTACATGAAGAAAATACCACGAAGGTAAAAGTGCCATACAGGTATCTCAATGAAGATAGTACAATGAAGGTAAAATTACCACTCATGTATCACCATGAAGATAAAAGACTTGGCTCAAATAGAGTCTCAGCACAAACTAGGTATACAACTATGAGAAATAGGATTTTGATGATGACCCACACAGGATCACTATGAATGTTGAGAGCCAGGCACAAGATTCTCTAGGTATAACAATAAGTAACATCCCTAGAAACAATGTCGAACACCTCGACTGCTGGATAAATTCTCCTCTATCTAGTATACTGGGAATGTCGTGTCACACAGAGGCGCTTCCCACAAAACATGGACTACTATGGTACTCCTCTTTTCCAGTACTGTGGGTCTACCAAATCACACACAGGTGCTCCCCACTATGGATTTTTTTCATCACACAGAGATGCTCCCCCTCGTGGCCTATTGAGGTAATCCTCCTATCAAGTACCATGGGTCTGCCACGTCACAAAGAGACGCTCCCCACCTTGGGTCTACCACATCACACAGAGGCCCTCCCCACTGGGCATGTCAAGTCACTCCGAGTCGAAATGGCCAGTAGTCATCACATCTTAGCCAGTCGTAGGGTTCCGTATATAGCGTGTTTGGGAGAACCTCTCCCCAAGCCATCAGTAACACCCCAACCACCCCAAAGTCCCACAAAGAAGAATCCAAAAGGCATGTCATGTCAAAAGGGACCCAATACAATAGACGATGCGTCAATCAGACTCATGGTCTGTAAGTTATTAGTGTTTCCTCTCCGAGGGCCCGGTTGGATTCGGGGTCCGATCCAACCGGACTTTACTCCAACCTTTTCCAAAACTCTAGTAAAGTATACCAAAGTATTTTATTTATTCAAGGATTCTGACACTATAGAAAGTTCATCAAACGGACGTCTGGTTCTCAATATATGGCCATAAAGGCAAAAAATGGTGTGGATGGGCCCAGGTCCGGCCTAACTCGGTCAGACCGACCCGACCTTGGCCAACCTGACTTTGTTTGGGTCGACCGAGCCCGAAATGGGTCCAGCCTAGCCCACAAAAGGGACAGCCCTGCCCGGCCTGCAGGGCACGGCCTACGGTGTGGCCCGCGGTGGGCAGGCGGTCCGCCCTAGCCGCAACCCGGGGGGAAGGTGCCCCCCGGTATTCTGAAATGGCCCAATGGACATTTGGTCTCCCTATGGGAACGCAAGACCTCTCGGTGCGCCACGGCTGGCCGGAACGGCTGACTGGTTCCCCTCCAAGAGGCGCAGACGCACGTCGCCGCTCCATCTACATCGGTCCGAGTGTCAACAGCCCTCCAGCCTCCGTAACAGCCAAGCGGTCGCGGCCTCTTGCTCCTCTAGTGGCGCGGACACATGCTGATGCACCGCAACGTGGTCGACTGGATTTCATCTGCCACCCTACCCCGCTACGACCAAAGGGTTGCGGCTTCTTCATCATCCGGTGGCACAGACGAGTGCCGCCCTTCCTCCCTCGTGGTTGGCTGGGTGCTGGCGAACACTTTCTTCCGCAAGCATTTGCGGCTTCGTTCCAAGCCTGAAAAATAAAATGATTTCATATTCGAGATCCTTGGGTCGAGGGATCCGCATCCATATATCATTCTCAACAAAATATTGAGTTTCCAGTGTCATTAAATATTTTGTGTTGAAGGACGCATGAAAAACACATAAAGAACAAATTGAGAAAGGGTAAGGTTTATGTTTGGGATGATGTCCATGTTAGTTTGGCCATCATCATTTTGAAACAATAATATGAAGAATCGATAAATAAATTCAATAATATATAAATAAATCCCCTACCTCGATTGTACGTTAGAGGTGGTGTGAGGAAGAAGATGTAGTCGATGTAGTTGGCGACGTCGGCGTTCGTCACTTCCTCCAGATGCACCAAGGTCAGTTCCTCATTCTCGATCCATAGGATGTTCTTCGTTTGGAGGATCTCCTTTGTTGGAGAATGTTTCTCCAATTATCCCCCCAAGTTCTCCCTTTTCAAATGACTGCCCAACTAAAAAAATGAAGAGCCAGTATTCATTAAGTTAATTTAATTAAACCAATTAATGTTGGAATATTTAATTGGGGGAATTCCAAAGCTTAACTCACATTAAAGAAGGAGTTCAGGGGTTGGGTGGTCCCCACTACTAAATTCAAATTGAAGGTTTCAAGATCGGGTTTCCCCAACACTAAATTCAAAAAGTAGGTTTCACAAAATAAAATAAAATTATGTTGTCTGATTTTATTTTTATTCTTTTAACTCTCCCATGAAAATTCAGAAAAATAACTTCCACCCTTGACCTACTGTTGTCAAGATGATGGTATTCTTAAGCGAATATCGGTGCTGCGAGTTTGACGGTGTCCTGAAATTTTAATTCCGAGCTCCAGTTAAAAAGTTACAAAAATCTGATCGTGTGTTTACTGAATGTGACTGGAAAAAAAGGTTAATAAATTAATTATGTTCACCCTCAACCCGCACCGATCGAGGTTAGGCTCTTCCTAAATGAAACATGCCCCAACAAACTCAAATCTACCATCATATTTCCAATCCGAGTTACTTTTTTGAAGGTATGGATTTACCAATAAAATAATTATCACTAAATTCATTTATTGATGGTCCAAAACTAACATTCATTGGTGGATCGTGTCTGAAAAAGTTAGTATCTTCCTAAATAAATCATACCCTCATGAGTTCAGCGGTGGTCTATGATTCTCAATCGGAGTTACCGTTAGAGAGTTATAAGCATTTGAAAAATAAAATACCTTTATTTAATTATTTTATTTACTATTATTCCATTTTTAGGTTTTCTCAGAGGATGCCCGTGCTGACTAAAATTAAGTCACACCAAGGATAAACCCGCCATCCTAAACACAACAGCACCCTCAGATTTCTAATCTGGGAAACCGTTTAAGTTTTATTCCACTTTTTCAAGAAAACTGATTACATGCGCTATTTAATGCTTAAAACAAATTCTACGGATTATTCCGGGCACTCCGGGACTCAGAATCATGCTCTATTAGATTTCACGGTCTCGAAATAATTTCATATAATAAAATAAAATTATATGGAAATTACTGGACATTACTTTCTCTCCACTATAGGGATTAACATCCCTGAACTCCAAAACATAGACTATGGAAACAAATGGGGGGGTATTGAGCACAAATTTGAGCCTCCCTCTCCCAAGTGCTCTCATGGAGGTTCCTGTGATGCCAACGAACGTGCACCAGAGGTATTGACCACCCACGAAGGACCCTCTCCCATCAATCCTCAATCCCTAATAGAACCTCCATAAACGTCACCCCATCGTCTAAGTCTAGCTTGCCATGCTCGATTACGTGAGATGGGTTGTACACGTACCTCCTCAGCTGGGATATGTGGAAGACATCGCGCACCTTCTCCAACTGCGGTAAAAGTTCCAAGCGGTATGCCACCTCCCCTATCTTTCGATCTATCAGAAATGGTCTGATAAACCTTGGTGATAACCTGGAGCCTCAGAAAAATATTTCTAGTCCACGTCGATGAGAGACTTGTAAGAAAATGTGGTGCCCCATATGGAACTCCAAAGGTCCCCATCTTCTGTCAGCATAAGACTTCTGCCTGCCTTGTGAAGTCATCACCTGCTGACAAGTGAGGCATTGTGAGACGAACTCTGTCACTACTTTATTCATCACTAGCCATCAGTACTGACACCGGAGTTCCTAGTACATCTTCGCCACTCCTGAATGTACCACAAGAGGGGATGTATGGAATTCCCTCAACACTTCCTCCTGAAGCATCATTGGTACCAAAGTAATTCCTCTGAAGAGGATGACCTTCTCGAAACCTTCAAAAAATCCATCATGTGTCTGTCCTGTGGATATTTGAGAACGTAGAGCGTCGCATTTAGCATCCCAAATCTTCCCCTCCCTGACTTGTTGAAAGAGTGGGGGAGTGACTACCAGAGATTGAAGATAATCTGCTCCATCTCGATCCATGTAGGATATCCAAAAAGTGGCTAACAGCTCGGTCACCTCACTAAGAAACTCTATACCAGATCTCCTACTGAGTGCATTTTCTACTACGTTTTCCTTCATAGGAGTATATACTATCTCGAAGTCATAGTCCTGGATGAACTCAAGCCAACACCATTGTCTTATGTTCAATTCCTTCTGAGAGAAGATATTCCTAAGACTCTTTTGATCAGAGTAGACTATAAAACGTTCTCTCATCAAGTAATGTCACCACATCTTCAAGGCGACGACCATTTTTCCTAACTCTAGGTCATGGGTAGCGTAGTTCTGCTCATTCAATCTCAGCTATCGAGAAACATATGTGATCACTGCATTCTAATGCATCAGGACACATCCAAGTCCGGTCCCTGATGCATTAAAGTATACGACGTACCCAACTCCCTCCTTTGGTAGCCTCAAGTAGGGGGCACTCGTCAGTCTCTGCCTCAATTCATGGAAACTCTGCCGGTATCTCTCCAACCACATGAAGGGTTACCCTTTCTTCATCAATGCTGATAAATGTGTCGATAATCTTGAAAAGTATGGAAAAAACCTCCGTTGGTAGTTATCAAAAGTATAAGTCCATCTCTTTTTAGGGATGTAATCCTAGAAACATATTTTGAAAAGATGTCCCCACATTTTTTCACTCCTATTGGGAATTGGAAACTCAAAACTCATGCTGCCATGAGGGTAAGGTAGTCCGACTCAAGAGTGATCAGCTGCACTCTCCTATGCATGAGTCTATCCTCTACTGCCTTGGTTTCCTTTTTTTTGCGGACAAAGTAAACCCCCATTAAAGTGTAAGTGTTATTATCGAGTCTCCTCCTAAAGGTATCTCTAGATGTAAGTGTCAAGTCAACGGTTTAACCAGAAAATCTAGGCCTTGGAAAAGATTCATGGATGGAATGAATGATTGGTACCTATGTCTATTGATACAACAGCTAGTAGTAAACACAGACCATACCTCGAATCATTCCTAGATCCCCTGTGTCGCACTCATTTTCAGTAGGCATCTACTCTTTTTCCCGGTCCCCCAGCTCCCTGAGCCAAGTGGGGACCACATTGGGGTGCTGGTTGTAACATATCAAAATGTGTACCACCTCTTGCCGCTCTCCCAACTCCTCTTCCATGTCTGCTACCCTGCAAATTCTTCTGTCCTTATTACTTCCTCTTCCTGAGACATGTTATACGCCCAAGTCTTTGAGACTGGAGTTAGTTTCTTGCTTCCCCACTGTAAATATATACTGGCTGCATCCACACATCCATAGAACATTCAACCACAAAGGTTCTCTATAGTACCCTAACATAAGTTGGAATACATAGAGGAAAAGTATTGGCTTGGATGTCCCTAAACACACCTCACTCAGAGGTTCGAGCCTTGAAGCACTGACCATACTGTATTCATCGAGAACCTAGAAATGGTCGTATACCTCGATGAATACTCAACTACTGTCATGTCGTCCTGCCGAAGCTGTAGAAGCTCTAGTGAACTATCATCCACCTCCTCAATCTAGTCCTTAGCCACCTGTGAGTCTGGTTCACCTCGAAACCTGAGGGGTATCTGATGATGAAACATGTGTAAGGCACTAAGCCTACATGTGTCCTCTACCGGTACCTTCGGTTGTAGCTACTGACCAATAGGCAGTTACATAGCTAGCACACTAACCAAAGGTACCATCTCGGGAAATGGTCAAAGTACCAAAACCTCATCACTATACATACCATCCTCATTGTCACTCACTGAAATGACTAGAAGCTATGATCACCATCTGATCTACTGGTGTCCCAACTAGGCGGAAAACACCAGCCACAACCTCCAGCCAGTCCTATACTGCATGGGAATCTTCTCTGGCATCGAAACCTCTAAGGCCTCTGCCACTAGAACTTGTGCAACACGCTCAGTCAGCATGCACAATCTTCTAGTGTAGCTGGTGGTAACTACTTCCCAATGAGTGGTGGTGATGCTGGTACACCACCTGAAGGTGCCAACATATTAAGAGGGCCCTACACTGGATCCTCGTCGCCCGGTGGGCCATCATCATGTACTCTCTCGGGAAATATAGATGGTTGTCTATGTGGCGGTATCCTGATAAGGAACTTGTGTGCCACGGTCATTATGTTATACCTGGTGAGCTAACTCAAGACATTAAAAAGAAAACATTTCAAAAACACACAAAAAATTAGTGTTTTTATGCACTGAGTTAGAAATAAGAAGTCAGGGTCCTGGTGTGTTGATACATCAGCCTCCACACCCACAATAGACTCCCTGAAATGAAAACCATATTCAAAAAACGTAACAATATTTAAACATAGAAAAGTTCATAGTCCAAGTTCTTCGGTAGAACCAAACACCTCTAATACCAATTTTTCTCGACCCGTCCTCTTGGGCATGTGCTGTGACTACCTGATGCCCGCCTTCTATAAGTCGGGGGTTGGCGACTAGCGCCGAATGACGTAATCCCTAAAACGGTAAGGAATTTCCTTTAAATCGGTACAATCACATGGTCCGGGAACACAACAAGAAGCAACTGTGATGTAAACTACTGTAGTAAAAGTGTATGAAATTAAAGGGGCCAAAATACAAGTCCTACTGGAAAAGTAAAAGTACAAATGAAAATTAATAAATAGTTGAATGGTGAAAAGAAGATCCTAGATCATACACTATGATTCATACCTGAAGGGTAGGTACAACTGACGATCAGTAGTCTCTGTGTCACATCACAAAAAATGGTCCACCTCGTATCCTACTTGAAGGGTAGGTACAGGTCATGATCAGTAGTCTCTGCGTCGCATCACACCAAATGGTCTGCCCCCGAGCACCATCCAGTCTTGGATCCCTCATCCATGATCAATGTTGTACGTCATCTTCACAAGACACAAAATGGTGCGGGTGAATCCCATGCATCGGTGAGTATAACGATACTCAGTAGGGACCCTGAGACCCCGTAGGTCTCCTAAAGTTACACAAAGGAAAAATGAAAAAGCAAGAAATCAACTCTATTTAGTTATATGGCCATACATATACCTATGTTATTTAGATATACTCATCTCATATATCAGTTAAGTATACCACAAAGGTAACACCATGAAGGTAGAAGTAACAAATAGGTAACAACTCGAAGATAGAAGTACCATACAGGTAAAAATACTACACATGTATCACCAAAACGATAGTACCACAAAGGTAAAAGTACCATACAGGTATCACCATGAAGATAGTACCCGAAGGTAAAAGTACCACATAGTTATCACCACGAAGATAGTACCACAAAGGAAAAAGTACCACATAGGTATCACCACGAAGATAGTACCACGAATTTAAAACTACGACAAAAGTATCACCATGAAGATAAAAAACTTCGCTCAAACAGAGTCTCAGCTCAAACAAGATATACAACTATGAGAAATAGGATTTTGATGCTGACCCACAGAGGATCTCTATGAAAGCTGATATCCAGGAACATGATTCTCAAGGGATAACAACAAGTAACATCCCCAGCCCCAAGGTCGAACACCTCAGCTACTAGATAAATCCTCCTCTATCGAGTACAGTGGGCATGGCGCATCACACAGAGATACTTCCCACTTAACTTGGACTGTTAAGTTACTCCTCATGTCTAGTATCGTGGGTTTGCCGCATCACAAAGTGGCGCTCCCCACCGTAGGTCTGCCGCGTCCCACAAATGCACTCCCCCTCGTGTCCATCTAAGGTACTCCACCTGTTGAGTACTATGGGTCTACCAAATCACACATAGGCACTCCCCTTGGTCCTATTGAGTCACTCCGAGTCGAAATGGTCAGCAGTCATCAAGTCTCATCCAGTCGCAGGGTTCCGTACATAGTGTGTTTGGGATAACCACTCCCTAATCCATTGTTCATAACTTAACCACCTAAAGTCCCACGGTGAAGTGTCCCAAGGGTCTGTCACGTCATAAAGGACCCAACACAACAGACGACGCATCAATCGGACCCCTGGTTTGTAAGTTATTAGTGTTTCCACTCTGAGGGCCCAGTTAGATTCAGGGTCCCATCCAACCCGGCCGTACTTAAAACTTATCCAAAACTCAAGTTGAGTATATCAAAATGACCGTCTTGATACAAGGATTCTAATGCCACATACAGTTCGTCAAACGGATGCTTGGTTCTCAAGATATGGCTATAAAGGCGAAAATGGGTCTGGATGAGCCCGGGTCCGGTCCGACTCGGTCGGACCGACCTGGACCAACCCGGCTTGGGCCAACCCGGTGTGGTTCGGGTCACCCCAGCATGACATGGGTCCAGCCAAAATGGGTTCAGCCTTTGTGGGCCCGGCCAGCTGGGCTGTGGTCTGGCCCGTCCCACGAAAGGGGCGGCCCGTGCTTGGCACAACACGTGGTGCGGCCTATATTGCATCCCTCGGTGCGGCCCGCAGTGGGCAGGCAGTCCACCCTAGCTGCAACCTAGGGGGATGGCAGCCCCCGGTATTCTGAACTGCTGAATAGCTATTCATTCACCCTGTTGGCATGCGGGACCACTCGGCGGTCCTGCTCGGTGTGCCACAGCCGACCAGTTCTCCTCAAGGGGCACGAACGCGCGCCACTACTCTACTTGCGGCCGACCGGGTGTCATCCACCCTCTGGCCTCCTCCATGGCCCAAGATCCATGACCTCCTTCTCCTCTGGTAGCATGGATGCACACTGCCCCTCCACGACGCAGATGGCCAGATGCCAACAACCAACCTCCCCCACCGCGACTGACAGGACGCAGCTTTCTCATCATCCAGTGGGGTGGCTGTGCGCCGCCCATCCTCCCTCACAGCTGGCCGGGTGCCGGCTACCACCTTCTTCCGCGAGCCATTGTGGCATCGTTCCATGACCGAAAAATAAAATAATCTCATATTCGTGATCATTGGGTAGAGGGCTTCGCGTCCATATGTCACGCTCAAAAAAATATTGTCTTTACAACGTCATTAAATATTTGGTGTTTAAGAATGCATGAAGAATGCATGAAAATAGAAGGAGAAAGGGAAAGGTTTGAGTGTGGTACGATGGCCATGTTAGTTGTCCATCATCTTTGTCAAACCATAATATGAATAATTGATAAATAAATTCAATCATATATAAATAAATCCCCTACCTCGATTGCACATTGGAGGTGGAATGAGGAAGAAGACGTAGTCAATGTAGTAGGTGATGTCAGCGTTCGTCACTTCCACAAGATGGTCTAAGGACGGTTCGTCATTCATGATCCGGAGGATGTTCTTCATTTGGTGAATCTCCTTTTTTGGAGAATGTTTATCCAAAGCTCCCCCAAGTTCTCCCTTTTCCCATGACTCCCCAACTAGGAAAATGAGGCTCCAATATTCATTAAGTTAAGTTAATTAAACCAATTAATGTTGGAACATTTAATTGGGGGAATTCAATTGTTAACTCACATTAAAAAGGATTTCAAGTGTTGGGTGGTCTCCAACACTAAATTAAAATGGGAGGTTTCAAGATTGGGTGGTCCCCACCACTAAATAAAAAATGTAGGTTTCACAAAGAAAAATAAAATGTTGTTGTCTTAATTTATTTTTATTCTTTTAACTCTCTCATGAAAATTCAGAAAGCTAATTTTCTGCCTTCGACCTAATAAGGTCAAGGTGAGGGTCTCCTAAAGTGAATATTGGCACTACGAGTTCAACAATGTCCTTAGATTTCAATTCTGAGCACTAGTTCAAAAGTTACAAAATGCCGCTCGCGCGTTTACTGAAGATACCCAAAAAAAAAGTTCAATAAATTAATTATGTTCACCCTCGACCTGCACCAGATGAGGTTAGGCTTCGACTTTTTGAAACACTAAAAAAAACCTATTGGTACTCTCATATTTCCAATCCGAGTTAACGTTTTGATGTTATGGATTTTACAATAAAATAATTGTCACTTAATTATTTTATTTATGGACAAAAACTAACATTCACTAGTGACCCATGCCAGACAAAGTTAGTATCTTCCTAAAGAAAGCATGCCCTCAGGAGTTCAGTGGTTGTCTAAGATTTTCAATCTGATTTACCATCCGTGAGTTATAATAATTTGAAAAATAATATAACTTTATTTAATTATTTTATTTACATTTAGTCCATTTTCAGGTTTTCTCACAGGAGGCTCGTGCTGACTAAACATAAGTCGCGACTAGGGTAAACCCGCCATCTTAAATGCAAAAGTACCCTCAGATATCAGATCCATGAATACCTTTAAGAGTTATTCCACTTTTTCAGGAAAAATTCTTATGCATGCTATTTAAAGCTTAACAAAACGTTGATGAATCATTCCGGGCACTCCGGACCTCAGAATCGTGCACCGTCAGATTTTGCTTTCTTGAAATAATTCTATATAGTAAAAAAAATATATGGAAATTATGTGACATTACAATGTAAAACTCAAGGATAATAGAAAATTTCCTTAATGAATCATTTTCAAAAATAAATAGGGATTTTTAAAATAATTTTGAATAATATAGAAATGGAAGAAAAATATACCATATCAAATAAGATATAAATTGGTGTTTATTTTAATAAATTATTTTCTTAATTAATGTGACAAAGAGAGGAATATTTGGATGAAAATATGTAAAATCATTAAATATTTAGATTACAAAAAAATATTTAGATTTTATGAAGGGTATTTTTTAATATTTATTATAATAAAATAATAGAAATCCAAAAAAATTGATATTTTAAATATATTCATACGTCATTGGTAACTTTGAAATTGTATTCATTGGAATGATAAAAAATTAACTGATATTATAATCATCATGAATAATTGTATATTCATGTTAAATTAATCAATGGGGTAGTATATACACCACATAAAAAATAAATATGTTTATAATAAAAAATATGCCTCAATGGAGTGAAAGTAGAGATGAAATACCTTACAATTATTATATCATTGAATTGAGAATTAATTATTGAAGTGATGATGAGGGGAAAAATTAAATCCAAAAAAGTAAATATAAATAGAAAATTATAATATCATTTCCTATTTTAAACATAACCATGTCATAACAAAGATTATGAAGTATAATTGTAACATAATGAATAGAAATTGAGTTGAAACCCACTTACCGCACATCTTTCCTCAGTGGAATTTGATTTAAACTCTAGTTTAACGGTTTTAAACATGATATTAATTTATAACAAATTGTTATTTATATTTTTAATATCATATATTTTCTTCTTATGAAATATTATCACTATTTATTATCATTCATTCATTATTACCATTGTTTTGAGGGTCAACTACTTTATTTTCTCATGCATGTATTTTCATGTATGTAATTCTTCTTGTACTTTTATAATGGTTCTAAAATTTATATAATTTTAGTTCAGAAATAAATATCACATGGGTTGATAATTTACACACACAAATACACACACACACACATATATATATTAATCTATAAAAAATTATAGATAGAAAAATGAAATACATTGTTCAGTTAGATGATAGGTCATACGTACACCTAAAAAATGATTTCAATTTTAATTGGATGAGAATATAGAAATATAAATTACGATTCACCATTATATAATAATTTTTAAATAATATATTTAATATATTGTTATTAAATATATCCTTATTAAAATCTATGTGAATGTATAATGAAAAATAGATATCATCACTTGGTGGAGGTGGTATTCCACACAAACACTTGGGTAAAATTATCATTATATAATATATATGAAGGTAAGAAGGTAGATATTATATTATAATTTCATAAGAATATTTATTCCATAAATATAATATATAAATTATAGTTCCATATTTATAACTATACAAGTTACATGGAAATGAAAAATTAATTACACCGCTATGAGAATATGGAGAGCTATACGCATGCACAAGCGATGTCTTCACTTCCAATAGGATGGAAAAGATATAGAAAAGGATTTAGGGATAATAATAAAAACATTTATTTTCATTATGATAATGTATTCATTATTTCATAATGGGTATAATATATTTTTATGAAGTAAAAAAATATTTGTTTGGAAAGATTCTATTAAGATGATTAACTCTTCTTCAGTATGTTTACTTTAGATATCCACTTAGGATACATTGGATGGCTATATTGAAATAACCATAACCTCTAAAATACATATAAATAATTTGAGAAGTTAATTTTGATGTTTTTTGTTGATATTGGTTTCTCAATTTTGTGCTGTGAATAGATGGAAGATGAGTTCTTTTATAAGTAAGGGGTAGGGAAATATTGGAATTACATATCGTATTAATGAAATTAAAATTAACTTTAAATTAAATTATATCTGAATTAATATAATTTTAAAAATAATATGTCTAAAATTTTACCTAGTATCATCTAATATTATTTGGATAGATTTTTTTATCTTTTCACCCTTATCTATTTGATTTAATCCATGCTAACCCTTATGATAATTACAATAGTATAAATGTTGTTCACCTTTTAAGGGTCAAGAATGTTAACATAAAAGGGAAATAGACACATATATGAAACATGGTTTATATTTTCCACAATATCATATCCAATCATATTATGAATTTTTTTATTAATTTTAATTCATTTAATTAAATATTATTGATTATAAAATATCATTAATTTTTTTCCAACTATTTAAATAATGAGACATTAAAAACAACCTAACAGAAAATGAATATAAATATAGACCTTAAAAACAATCCTAATATCCTATAACTATCAATAAAAATATTGGTACATAATAATTCATCCAAATTTAATTACATTTAAAAAATTTATTATCATTTATATTATTTTTCAATTAATTGACTAAATAATATGAACGAGTTTTATAAGCATTTTAGATAATTATTTAATGACTAAAAATAAAAAAATAAACAAAAAAAATATATATAACATAATTATATTAAAAATAATATATTATTTAATTACATATTCTCATCTGTATGTTATCATATAAATGAAATTAGAATCAAGGGAGTTTCATTTTTGAATTTTATTTACCTAAAATAATAAAAAGGTCACTACCAATGTCAAATGATATCAAAATTCCATATATTAAAATTTAAAATGGATAATTACAAATTAAACCTAGCCAATAAAATTAATTGATGTTTTTTGACTATTTTTAATACCATATGAAAAAAATTTAACCATAATTACCTGATTTACCATTTTCGAATGTGATAATTTTTTCCACAGTTACTATTAATAGTGTCTTGAAATAATATAGTCATATGTACCAAAATCAAACCACCCAATAATAAATATGCTATCCATTTTTTCAGGATTCATTTTCATTAATTATATAAAATTATTTTTATGATAAATGTGAAAACTGTAATGAAAAATAGTTTTTGAAAAAAAATTATGTCTTTAAGGTAAAAAATTATCCTATGTCAAAAGAATGATTTTTTTGGATTATATAATTGTGAATGAAATGGTTTATATTAAAATTTATTACCTAATCAAAATAATAAAAGAACTATTAAATTAATTAATTAAATGAAAACAGACAAACTTATTTGCAAATTTAGTATTTTCACTATTCGTTCAAAAATAAATCATTTGAGAAAAATCCCCAAATTTCACCCTAAGTTAATTTTGATTTTATGATTTCTAAATTTAAATTCACTAATGAAAATAATATTAATAAAATTTTATAATTTATGTTTTAATAACATTATTAAATTAAACTATGTTTTTTCCATTGATTTTCTAAAAAAGAAATGCATACTTTAATTGAAGCTTTAGGGAAATATTTTTCATTTATTAAAACTATTTCATCATAGAAATTAATAGAATGTCTCATTAAGAATATATTTGGGTAGTTATTCATTATAATTTCTCCAGTTTCCCACATCACCTCTTTTATCTTATGATTTTTGTAATGTGTGATTACTAGTCAAGCCCTCTAATTCCTCCACATTTGTTCTCTAATATCCAAATTTTGGATAGGCTCTTCATAGTATTATAAATCATGTTTCATCTATATTATTTATATGTGAGAAAATGTAATGGATTTTTCATTTACTTCCTCGGTTAAATGATATGGAATGCATCATTTACTTTAGAGAGGATACTCTTCATTGTCCTAATCTAATCCATGAATTGAATTCTATATAAAACTACCAAAGGTATGATGTACATGGTGCAAAATTTTCCATTCATAATAATCCTTATAACACCATTCCATAGTGATATATTCAAGAAAACATTATCACAAACATTAAAAAACTATATTTTGGTTATTTTCACGTCTCCTTTTCCTTCATTGAGCTAATTTATAATGGGTTTGAAATTTATTTAGCTTCATCATTACCTCCTCAATATGTTCTTCCCCCTACACTTTCTGTCAACAACATCACACCAACATGATGGAGTATGAAATATCTTTACATATAAATATTCCTAAAAAGCCATTAAAATTATATAATGGAATCTATAATTATAGGATGCCTCCATCAAATATAACTATTAATCCCAGAGACCTTGAAAGTCATGTGAATAAGAAATCAAAATTTCTTCTACTATTTGAATAGTCCTCTAAGGCTATCCATCATATTTAGTGTGATTGGAAGTGCTAAAATGATGTGTAGTATCAAGATAAATCAGATTATTTTAGGATTTTTGAGGTAAATAATTATTCAAGAAAATAACCCATTGAAATATGTGAAAAATAAAGACTTAAATCATCATTAATATATATTATCTCAATTCAAACTAGTGTTAAATCTCCAATTACATTGAGTAAATGATCAGATTTTATTAAGGTGATCAATAATAACCCATATTACATAATTCCTTATAGGTTACTTTGGTAGACCAGTGAAAAATTTCATACTTCTTCCATCCCATTACAATGTCAGAATAGGTATAGGTCCCATGATTCCTCTATCACATTGTCTTGAAAAATTGGAAAATTGACCAACCAAACATCATTATATATATTAAACACTTTCATGTTTCATGTTGTCCACCAAAAATGTTATTTTAAATCTATATACCTCATTTTGATACCAGGGTGTATATAAATAGTTTTTTATGACCAATGTATAAAAATTAAATTTCGAGCTCAGGTAGATGCGGAACACATAACCTCTTTATAAATTTTAGAACACTATATTATTATATGAATTTATCTAATTTCCCCTCATCCCTGTATTTAATTTTTCTATATGAACTCTTTTCATCAGGTATAAAACTTTTATTATTTCACAATATATATGATTTTGAAATCATTTCAAAAATGAGTGACATTTAACCTTCTTTAATAATTTACATATACATATTTACAAAATCTAGGAACATAGGATACCTCTGCTACCTAATTTTATTAACTAGGTGGTGGTGTATTGAAAAATAATAGTCCTCGACTTGCTCAAGCCATCACATTTTACTCATTTTGAGATATTTTGATTAATAAATATATGTTCATTAATTATAGAATATGTAAATCTCACATATTTTAACATAGAGATAATGTTTTAATATATTCAAATTTAATATTTTTTTTCCATGTAATGAACAAGAGAATTATAGTTCTCTTCACGAGTATTTTATTATCTCGATGTATTATCAATAACACAACCCTTCATTATATGGTAGAAATGTGTCCCTTATTCGATACAATACAATATATCACAAATTCATCAATTAACGATGGTTGATTCAAAATCAGAACATTCACCAAACACCTCTTTTATTCTTCAAAAAATTCTTCAGATTTCATTCTCTATGTGAACATAACCACTTTGCATGTATTATTGGTTTCTGGTAATGAGAATTGGGAAAACAGTTGAACTAACCGCTGATAGTAATATACCAATCTAATAAAACTAAATAACTTGTTATGTTTGTTGGTGTATGGAATCATTTTATTTCTTTTTTACCTACTGGATCAGCTAAAATTACATCCTTGGAGAAAATATGGATAATTAAAAAAAATTATTCCAGAAATCTGACTTGCTAAATTTCCCATATGACCACCTTTTATTAAAATTTTAAAGATTAATTCACAAATTATTCCGATGATACTAATATTGTGCAGATTACTACAATATATCATCTATAAATACCAAAACAATTATCAGGATATTCCATGAATTATCTATTCATTTTATCCATAAAAACGGTCTTATTAGTCAGTCTAAATTTTAGTATAGTAAATTCATAATTCCCATAACTAATGTCAAATTTTGTTCTCAAAAAATCATCCTTATTTAATATAAATTTATCGTACATGGAATGAAGGTCAATCATTTGAAAATATTTATGTCTATAAATTTTATCAATGAACTTATAAAGGTGAGTTAGAGGATACTATTTATTTATTATGAGAGAGTTTATTTCAATATAATTAACTCACAACATCGTAGATTTATCTTTCTTCTTAACTAAATGATTCGGCACACCACAAGTTGAAACACTAAGTCATATAAATCCCCTATCACACAAATCATTTAATTGTTTCCTTAACTCTAGCAATTCTGTAGTAGCTATTCTATATGTGGACATTGATATGGGTATTTAAACAGGGTTTAAATAAATGAAAAACCCAACATCACATTTTGGTGAATGTCTAGGTAGTTACATAAGAAATAAATAAATTAATTATTATAATTTATGTATATTTAATTTTCCAGATTAACCATACCACTAAAATATTTTGTCTTCTATTATTCATAAATAATATCATTCTAAATATCAACTGGGGTTGATCTAGATATGAGTCAGATGATTATGTATCCACTATAAATGAATGAAATTCTATATCATTATATTGAATCATAACAATCTTACCATAATTTTTTTTTCCAATTATATATTGTAATCTAATCTATATCAAGTATTATATACTAAAAAAACCCTATTTATAATAATCAATTCAACAAATATGGTTTTCTAATGTGTCATAATGGGAACTGACTAACACATCTGTGTTGCTGTGATATTTCCATAGGGATTTTGACTAACAAAATCTTTCATAATGTCTGAGGGAAATAAATAATTTTATTAAAAACCCAAGATGATATAAAATAGTGTGAAGTTCCATAATAAAATAAAGAATTGACTAAAATTATTTCAAATATTAAAGTTCCATCAAACACATATTTATGAACATCAACCTCACCTCTAGTGATCACATAAGTTTGAAATTCTGTCCTTGACTCTTCTTTGGTAGGTTATATTGATGCTTGGATATTGATGTAAATAGTTCTCCCGTTCTCTACAGTTGAAACACGGTAAAATATTTCTTTCTTTCTTCCCCTTATATTCAATATCCATAAGACCATTATCTCAAAAAGCGTAACAAACCCCATTCCCTTTAAAAAATTCTATGATGTTTGTTTACATAATTTTCACAGGATTAATATTTCATTGTTCCCTTTTTCTTCTTTGACACTTTACCTATTTCTTGGTGCTTAGCTGAATTCTTATTCTCTTTACTGAACATGAAGGTCTAGCGTCAGGAAATTTTTTTATCTATTTTTCTGGAACATAATAATATTTAACAATATGATTATAAAATTTGAGAAACATGTTACCTTTAGAGCATTTACTTACATATTTTAATAAAATGGACAGTAAAAATATATAGATTATTTATTAAAATCATAGAATACATGGGTAGTCTTGTATTTTATCCTTATAATACACAACACTTTATTAGTACTTTTTCATCATGATTTGGAAATTTCTCTTCTTTTCGGTCCATTTCCCTTGAAGGAAATATTTTTCAAAATATGATATATAAAAATATCTTCATTACATATAATCGTTTTCTTATTACTTAACAGTATTCTTGATCAATGGTCACTATTGATCCTAATTTACTATAATTAAATATACTACCACTATAAATTATTCCCTTTCAGTACATTCAAAGTCAAAAAATATATCTTCAATAGGACTAATCTATTTATCCCCAAACATTGTATTAAATTTTCTACTAAAATATTGAGAAATTATTTATACCCATAACCTTACTCTTCCAATTCCGATTCTAAAAAATAGTAATAACTAAATTTCATAATTTCTTATTGGTAAATGTCTTCAAATTTTATCTATCAGAACCAAAAAAAATAAAAAGGAAATATTTGATCACTTAAATTCCTATGGACCATTTCTGTTTTGTGTTTTAGAGAATTTGAAAAATGTAAGGGCCCACCTTAATCATTGAATATTATTTTTATATTAGAGTACATTTATCTTTCATTCATTATAAAATATCTTGTAGGTTTAGAGCTGTATAGAATAAAGAAAAACTATTACATAGTAACCCCTTGCATTACAAGTGGACACATATACTTAGTATTCATTTTTAAAAAAAGGAAACCCCTTTAAATTAAAAATGTTTTTATTTCCATGACTAACCATCAAGATTTTCATCTTCTCATAATCCTCATCCCTACTAATCCTTTACCCTTTATGAAACATTTTAAAACATTTCATGATAACAAAAATATTAGTAAGGGATACAAGAGAAAAGAATTTTTTAGTCTAGTGAAACATAAAAACAAATATAATTTTTACTTTATCTTTAATGTTCTTGACTATATAAACTAAAAAATTTCCACTTGAAAAAAACATATATACTATTCTTAATAAAAATACTTAAAATAATAGCAATAAATTGAAAACCATCTTTCAGTACCTTAGTAAATTATATTCAGAAAGCCCTTTTAAAACCCTTTTAATTGGAATAACAATATAACTGATATAAAAAAAACTCATTACAAAATTAATCTATTACAGTCTTACCCATCATTATGTTTTCAACTGCACGTTAATCTGTAATAGGCTTTCTCAGTTCTATATAGGGCACCCCTTGTTAAGATATTCTTGTATTTCCTAGCACCAACTAGGACTTCCCATGTTATGTTGTAAAGGGATTTCCTAGTGCTATTTGGGAAACCCCATTTTAATATCTAATGGGATTTCTATACACTATGAGGTCTACAACAAGTTATGTTTCAATAGGCTTTCCTTGTGCTATTTGGGAAACCACATGTTAAGTAGTAATGAACTTTCTCAACAATTTCTGGGACACCCCATATTTCATGCTCATGTAACATATAATTAATAAAACATTTTTTTTGTTTTTATTTTTTTATCTGAAATAAAATAAAATACACTTTTAAAATTATAATAACATGAATTTTTTACATCCAAATTCCCCTTATTTTTTAAAAATAACATTTTAAAATGAAACACTTATCACATAAAAAGGAAATTATTTTATTTGAAAATAAAAATGATGTTTATTATATGAAGAATCATAGAATTAAATAATGATGATGGTAAGAAAATAAAATCAATGTTTATAAGTTAAAAAATAGTACTTTTTTAACATTTTAAAAAAAGATTAAAGTGGAACATTAAAATGTGAATTTTAAAAGTAAGATCGTTACATGAACCATTGAAATATTGCTTTCTAAAAATAGTTGAGGGAAATTATAAAATTCCATATTTATTAAATTAATTTACATAAAAATACATTTTTAAATTAATTTTATAAAGTTGTATATTTAATTGATATATTTATATATTTAATTGTTTAAAACATTAAAAATGATGTTTATATATTAACGTGACCCTTACAAATATAATATCTTTGAAGTGATAATTAATAAAATGAATAAATTATGTGTATTCTATATAAATATAGAAAAAGTGGAAAAAATATTATATAATTATAATTTATTTCAAAAATAATTTTATCATGAAATAACCTATAAAGAATATGTTTACCTCAAAGAATGGGAATTGGGTTATGATTTATCTTACCTCGACTTCCATTTGTCAAGTATGTCCTTGAAAATCCTGAATAATAAAATTATTTTAATTATTAACATTATTGATAACTTTTTTCATGTTTATTATTCATTTTAGACCATTTATTTACATGTTATAACACTAATCAAATTATTTAATTTTGCGTAGGCCATTTTGACGACACTCAGTACTATAGTCGAATATTACAATGTAATATTGTCTTTTTTAAAAGTGTTCATTTGTCCATGATCTCAAGAACAATATTCATGAAATAAAAATCACATTAATATATAAATTATAATTTTAAATCCAACAATTACATATAGATATGAAATATTAACTATGTTACAATCACAGAGACTGTTAGTCGTACTTACGCATAATTATAAATTTCATTTTTCAATGATCATTTTGGAAAGAAGGTAAGTATTATTTTATTATTTTAGAATAATAATAAAATAATTAATATCATATAAAAAATTTAAATATAATTGTTTATTTCATTAATGATAAGTATTGATGTGAAACGAATTACATCACTTCGTGGAGGTGATAATTCACACGTGCGCATAAAAGGCATTGTAATTAAACATTGAAATTAATAATAAGAACATAAATGATATATTATAATTAAATAATTATAAACATTTCATTAATATCATATTTATTAATTTATTAAAATATTATAAATAGTCTTGAGAGCCAACAATGGACCAAAATATTCATCGGTTTGCAAGGTAGTAGTCTACCATACACTTGAATGGAAACTTAGTTTCCCATTTGACATGTTTTTTATAAATATTTTAGTGATTATAATAAAATAATTGAATTCCCATATATTTAGGATACATTAGTTATTATTTTATCATTGTTGAATAATATTTTAAGTTAGTTGATGAATAAATAAAATAGAATCCGTTAATTAAAAATGATAAATTTGCTTTATAAATTGTTAGTTTTTTAACACCTTAAGACCAATAAGGATTGTTTTATACCAAATATAAGATCTCTTGAATGTGGTTAGGGATTATAGTAAATTATTTTGGGGATATATTGTATAATTTTTTTTAAGTGTTAATAAATGAGATGAAGAGGTTCACTTTTATATGATATGGGTGGCATGCTTGAAAATTTTCCAAATATTACATTAAAATGAATAAACATTATAATCCAAGTGGTTCAAATATAATATATTTGAAATATTGTATTTTTATGGGTCTATGTAATATAATATGATAAAAATTATGATTTTTTCCTATTTTTAAATCCATATCTTTTGGGATTTAACCATATTTAATAAAATATAATTTATTTTAAAGTATCATTAATGTTAATTATGACACTATTAAATATTTAGACTTTTACAAAAAAACTAAATACAACAAAGATAATTATAACAAAAACATATAAAACATAAGTTTCAGGTAACTGTTATCTACAAAATTCTAGGATGACATTCACTATCTAAAATTTAACTTTTTTTAATATTTCTTATTACATATATTTGATATTTCCATTAATTAAATAAATATTTCATCTTAATTGTGTAGCCTTTAAAATAATTATTTCATTCCTAAAAATTACAAATCATTTATCATGATTAATATAAAAATTTTATCTATAAAATTATAATTTGAAATTAAATATATCTTCTAAATATCTCTATATTAGAAATCATATACATATTAAATATATAAGAATGATATATTTGAATTTTATTTAAAATAAAATACAATAAGCGGAATAACGTAATCCAAGGGTCTCTTATAGGTCTTCAATTTGGACAAAGGATTAATTTGATCGACACTCACTCATACAATAAAATTAATAAAAATGTTAGTGTGAATTTTTAATATTTGTAATATGAATTTTTACCTTAATTATCTTACTTACATTTAACTATGGAGATTAAATTACTATGTTTTATATTAATATTTATTTAAGGAAATAATAGGGACCTATAAAATTAATATTATCCTATTTATTCCAAATGTTCAATCATTTTTTTAATTCTACTCATATTCACAGAATAAATTAGTTTAAAATTATCTCGTAAACAAGGAGCGAAAGTGGGGTTTTAATGTAAAAATATTTTAAAGTATACAATGTTTTTAAATCAAATTTCAGAACAAAATTGAATCTAATGAAATAAATTTTATTAATAAATTTTAAATTATATAATATTTCCTTAATATAACATTAAAATATTATTTGTCATTATAAATTATTTAGATGAAAAATCTATTTTTAGCTAAAATGTAGTATTTTATCAATTTGTCAAAAAATTAAACGTAGCATAAAAATACCAAAAAATAAACCAAGGATAATTTTGATGATATTATTACATAAATTATGTTTATTTTTACAAAAAAAATTCTAAAAGTGTTAAGGTTTATTTTGAAAACTATGATTCTATTAAAAGTTGACAAAACAACCTTTTGGATATTATATATCATTTTTGAGTAAAACTAGATTTGTCCTTATCTTATGAATATGAAATCTATTGAAACAATGTAAAAAAAGATAAAAATGAATAAACACTGTATAGAATGTACTATTTATACCATCCAATATAATATCTTAGTGATAAAATGCATATTAAATGAAAATATATAGTTATTGATTTATGCTCGATCACTATTGGAAATCCTACCTATACAAACTACCCTATAAAAATGTTTTTTAAAAACCATTGGTATAGGCCCTATATCCCAATGGTTTTGAAGAATCATTATTATAGGTTACGTCTATACTAATGGTTCTCTAAAACTATTGGGATAGAAAACTTTGACAACACCTATCCCAATGGTTTTGGAAAACCATTGGGATATGGTATGGTTATTCCAACTGTTCTCCAAAACCATTTGGTTAAACCACATTGACAACACTTATCCCAACATTTTTTCCAAGAAATTGTGATATACCATTTTTATAAGGGTACCCATCCCAATGGTCCTCAAAATAGTAGGGATTGGTATAATTATTTATTATAATATCGTAAAAAATATAAAAATTACTTATATATATATATATTTCCAAATATATTCAAAATGATAATTATAGGATCTTGGTTAAGTATTTGATATATAATTTAGAGGTCATGGGTTAAAACCACCACTGTTGATTTTATTTTTGATTTACCTATCCCAATGAAAAATCACTCAGTGGATTCCCAAACTGTTGGTATAGGTTATACCAATGGTTTGGGGACCTATATTAATGGTTCCAAACTGCCGGTATAGGCTATTTTCCATTAGTGGATGTGGCATATTTTTTTTACTATCTGACATAATGTTTCCTTATAAAATATATGTATGTCAAATTATCCCCACCCCCCACATTAATAAATTCTGTCATCATTTTTTGAACTCAGGATCAGTATCTAGGGTTTGACTTATCAAAATACATTTTTTGAAATCCAACTATGGTATAAAAAATTAATTAAAATTCCACAAAAAATAATAAAAGATAATATAATCACTTCTGTAGAGTAGTCATACTATTATTATATATAATAAAACATGCCAAGGAAGGGGAAAACGATCATTTTCTAATGGATATTGATAGATAACATGATCATTATAATGTTAACCATCAAAAAATAGTAAATCTATGATGGGTTTAAATGCCATAAATTTCCCTATATGAAAAGTAAAATGATAATTTTTTTAAACAAAAAATATTTTCGTAGAGTTGTTGAATTATTTTACTACCTAGATTGAGATCATAGGGAATGATAATTAGACGCAAATTATTTTTCATCCTTTAATCTATTTATACGAAAAACTCACAATTCTCTCAAAATGATGAATATTTTAGATGATTTTTTTCACACTTAAAGCGTAAAAATAAACTTCTAAGGATCAAAAAATATACAAAAGGAAAAAATATATTCTTCCTGTATTCTAGAATTTTAAAAAATATTTAGGATTATATATGATATTTTAGAAATAATAATAAACCATTATATGTTGAATAAAATAAATTAATATCCAAAAATACTTAATACCCAAAGTTCACTATATGTCATTAAAAACAATAAATGTCCATAAAATTACCCAACAATATTATGTACTAATATTGATACAAAAAAAATGTTTTTGATCACAGTCTTCTAAATAATGTCTATCTGTCTTAGTGACTATCACTAAAAATTTCATTTCCTAAAGCATATAATATCCAAGATATTCTAACCATTTCCATAAATAACATCAATCCCCATATATCTAAAAGAATCATATATTCCACCAAAATATAATTCAACCTCTATAACTCAAATGAAATCCCATTATATTATATTTATCTTGATTACATTGGTTATCCAAACTAACAAACTTCTTATGAAATAACTTAATCACTAAATCATTTTACAATCCCATAGTTATCTATATATAAAAAATTATGTCCCAAATATAATATTATTCTTCATACATAGAAAAGTTTAAATAAAAATAAAAAGTCATACGAACTAGGAAATCATGTAGTTTAGTTGTAGGTGATTCACCCTTACCACCATTTATGTGTGGGATCAATTCCTACAGCCTTTTTGGACATAATAGGTTGTCACATAGTCATTGAGTTATACATTTTATAAATATTTATTAATAGAATCATTATAAAATGTAAAAAAATTATGAAAAAAATAAAAAATAAATTTGTTATATGTTAACCTCAAAGGTCTCTCACACTTTTAATTTTGCATCCAAAATTGTAATAACCCATAATAACCTAAAAAATGACAGCCTCCAAAAATACCATTAACAAACATAAAATTTAATTACATAAATTGAAAACGGGGTCTCTAAGAAACTGAAATTATGATCAACATGAAAATTATAAATCCAAGATGATATTCTTAAACCTTAATAATACAATATAATATCCAAATTTGTTTAAAACCTAATTTGATACCAATTATGAGGACCCGACCTTAATAATTTCTTATTTTAGTAACATTAAACTATAATTGATTTTCATTGTTTCTAAAAAATATTTTGCAGTTTAGAGTTTTAAATAATTATGAAAAACTATTACATAGTAAACCCAAACATTAATAATGTACTCTTATACTTAATATATATTGTTTAACCAAAGGAAATCCTTTTAAAATAAAACAAGTTTTTTTTTCATGAAATATCATCCCACATTTCACTATGTACATATCCCAATACCACAATACCACAATACTATTTTTTATTTTTTAAAAAATACTTTTTGGATAATTGGGAACCATACATATAGTTCCACCTCAATAGCCACACATACCCATGATAAGAAACAAACAACCAATTTTTGAAATTCAAAATTCAAAATAAAAAACATCCAACATCCACCTCTAGCCACACACCGGCGTCACGTGACCACCTCGATCCACGAAACGACATCCACGTGCATCACCTAGTGATTTTGCTTGCTATCAAAAATCATCAGAGTCGGTAAACCAAATTTAGTTCCGCCGCCACCGTCCATCGCCGCTGGGTCCGATGACTAGAATAATAAAAAAACCTGCAAAACCCTTCCACCTTTTGACTTTGTCGTCGTCGACATTCCCTGCCCCTGTCATCTAGTTGACACCGATAACTCCAAAGATGCCAACATAAATACATCATAACAAACATCCCATACAAACCAATGCCGATGAATCTGTCTCCCTCCCGAAGCTGAACGATGCTCAACCGCACCTCCCAGATCCTCCTTGAAGCCCCGCAAGCCATACCGACTGGGAAGGGAGCGCAAGACCAGGACTTCAGAGAAAATTTGAGAGGGTGTGAGCCTCAACAGGGGACCAAAAACCGTAAAATCCCCTTCAAAGAAATGAACCAGAAATATGGATTTGATAGATAAAGATAGAGTGAGTGAAAACAACACCCAAAAATAACTATAAATAAATGAACCCAAGGAGATGAGAAGACAAGGCTAAAGCCGATGAAGAACCTGAACTGAGGCCGTTTCTAGCCCCCCTCCAACATCATCCCAAGTAGGCTCAGATCCCGAATCGAACCCGACCAAAATTGATTCGAATGTGAAGGGTAGACATGAAAGGGTATAAGAGAAGCCAGATGCCGAAAGTTTCCACTAGAGCTGACCCAAGCCATCTAAAGCACCTACACCTAGACCCAGGATGGGGGTCAAATGCGCAGAGTTATGACTGAAAGAGGGACAGTGACCAAAGATCGATGTCCACACCATCAAGCCGCAACAGACGAGAGGGGGGAATGAGAAATCGAGAGAATGAGAAGGATGTACTAGGTGGAGGGAAGTGCCTTCTCGGACCCGCAAAACCCTAGACGGAGAAGCGGAGAGGGTGAGAGCACCAAGAACCGGGCGAGTGCAGAGCCATTCCCGTGCCTTTTGAGAATCATTTCACCATGTCCCTATCATTTTACCTATTTTCACATTACCTAGTGGAATATATTTTAAAAATTGGGATGATCACTAGATGCTCAGTAAGGGTAAACCATAGAAAGGATTAAATCATAATCATATAAAATAAGGTAAGGTGATTAACTAAAACACATTCTAATAAAACATAATTTGAGCATAATATTGCGGGAATAAAAAAAGAATTAATAATTACATATAAATAATCTCATGAAACATAACCATGGATAATATAATAGTTGAATAATAATGTGATTTAACAATTAATAATATCAAATTTATGTAATAAAAATGTCTTATATCATAAACATACCATCAAGTCCTTAGACATGAAGTCTACATAATGGGTAAGGCCTTACCCAAAAACTCATTCTAGTTTGTCCCATGAGACCTTCTAATTAATCAAGAGGATATAGTGAGATGAAAACATCATTTAATAATTCTAATTAATTCCTCATATGAATGGTTTTAAACATAACCAAAATATAAATATGAAATATAAATAATCATCCCAAATTAGTAAACATAAACATTAACCATTCTGAGTATTATCGTGAATGATATCAAAATTATACATCCATTTTCGAAATTCTCATAAAACACATAATAAAATATTCTATATGATATAATATAATATCAATACCTATTAAGAATAAGATTTAAAAAGGGTTTTTAAGTCAATGAGAAACACTCTAACAAGATCATCAAGGAATTTTTGATAGAAATTCCCTTTTTTACATTTAATAGAATAGTTATTTTGGGGAAATCACTTTTATATTTCATAAAATGAAATTATAAATATTTACATACCCTAAAATAAAAGGTATGTAAAATTAAGATATTTTTGAGAAATAAATTATTTTTAAATTACAGGGAAACATGTATATGTATTTTATGAAACTTTATAAGTGGAATACTTCCTTGCGGTTTAAGAGAAACTATATAAATCATTAAAGAAAAAAAATAAATTATTTCATAAAACTAGAAATACAAAAATTTATTTTTCAATATTAAAAAAATTGATTTCATAAGAACCATGGTGGATTAAAATAGATTATGTATTGCACTAAAATTTGGTAAGAAACTGGGTTGTTTTTTAAATTGGGCTCTGAATATCTAGAAAAATTGAGGAGGGAATAATATAAAACATGTCTTATACCAACAAATAAAGATGAAAAGTTATTGATCTATGATTTTGTGGAATATATGCATAACTTAAGAGAGTTATAAAAAAATAATTCATAATGACATTGGGTTAAAAGGAGAGATAGTGTAACCTGAATGAAACATGGAGGTTCGGAAAAAGAATTACCTTCTGTAAAAAATACTTTTACACTTATATATAACATCCATGAAAATCATAATAAATCCCTTAATTATTTATTTTATAAACTTTTCAACATGTATTTGAATTTATATAATTTTATTATGACCATTGATTACCTTTTTAGTGAGTTATAATACTAAATTTCATCATTCAGAAGTGTTCGTTTCTTTGGTTTTCAAAATTGGTTGACTTTTATAAATATACAAAAGATCATGTGAAATGGGAATAGGTATAAATAATTGAATTTATATGTTATTAATGAAAATATTAAATATTAAATATTTTTATAAATATTTTTATTATTTAGGGTGAGGATGAATCATTAGAGAAAGTCTTAGTAATAATTGTTTAAATTAATTTGGTGGTTTTGGATAATCATAATGTAGTTTTGATTCTTTAATTAATATCATATATAAATTTTTAATGGTTAAATAACATTAAATAGGATTTCAAATATAAATAATAATCTCAATTAACTGTCAAAATGGTTTCACAACCATTCCCTTAAAGCGTAATTGAAAAATGAAAACATGTCATCCACAAATGTTGTAAATTGGTACCTCTCGGACACTGATTACATTTTTAGAACAAAAGGGGGAGAGAAGGGAAAAAATGGTGGATATCACATTATAATAACGAAATACCCATATATGTATGATATTGGATTTATCATGCATGTTTATAAAAGATAAGGTAAGTAAAGTATAAGAAAAAAGAAATTGAATGGAAATCAAAATAATTAAAAGAGATTTTTACCTCTTTAATTCCTCATATTGGGAAACTCCATAATGAAGATTGAAATGATTTTTTGGTGAGACAATCAACAGTAGAATGTGGTATAGATTCTTGGGAGAGAAAATTATCATAAATCAGACATAGTTCAAGGATTAGGAGGTATGAGGTGAAGGGGTGGTGAGTGGTATTATTTATATTAGAGGAGAGGGGTGTTTTGGAATATTTTATTCATTTGTTTATTATTTTGGAGCAAGATTATAAATACCATGAGAATTATACCCATATATATTAAAATAAATACTTTTCTTTTTATTTTATGGTAATTAAATAATAAATTACTCTATTAATAGTGTGTTAAACTTATAATGTATTTATACTGTAAATTACAGCACTTTATTATTCACCAAAAATTCATGTATTTTAGAAAAATGAAAAAGTACACCCTCACTAAATTATAAGGTTTATAATTCAAAAATGAACTCTATTTTAGGAAATTAATTTTCTAAATAAGAGAAATTTAATTTTTAAATAATTTTATCATTTACTAAATGAATTCTAATTTTCATATTATAACAGTTTTTATGACACTTTGATAAATTAATTAAGGTCTTCTAAAATTATCATATAATAATTATAAAATAAAATATTAATTTATGATTTTACTTAAAGAAAATAAAGTTTTATTTAATTCATTATTTTATGTATAAAATTTCAAATAATAATTTTCTTTCTTAGAAACATGAACACATAATTTGTCCTTTTGAAAACATTTATTTTCATATTTTATTGTATAAATATAAAAATCTTTAGACAAAAATTTTATTTCTAAATTCATATATAATGTTACTAATCAACTGTTCATATTACTATTTATAATGGTTTATTATAATTCCTACTATCATATTTAATTGTATATTATTGTTTTATATTTGGTGTTGTGTAAGCAAAAACGATTGATGATTATAAATTATAAAAAATACCTAAGATAACATATTGTGGTGTTACACTTAAAATATTATTAGTTATGGTTGATTAATGGTACAACATGTTAAAGGGTAGTATATAAACCATAAAAAAGTTTGTTCATTACGTTAAAATAGGCCTAAATAAAGAAAATGTGAGATAAAATACCTTACCTTGAGTTTGAATCATCACACAAATTATTTATCTGACTATAATATAAATATATATATTAATTATTAATATCATGAAGATCATTTTTAATGTTTTAAAACTCATTTACATTATTCATTTCCATGTTATATTCAATTACCTAATCTATTAAAATCACAAAACATGTTCTGACAATATTTTACTTGTATATCAAAAATAATTTTCATAGGTTTATTATGGTCAAAGTGGTCTTTGTTACATAATATATTGAATAATATTCGTTAATTAATTTAAAAAATATATTTTAATTGTACTTCTAAAAAATCATTAAAAAGGGTTATGATAAGTGAACTGCTTTATAATCATGGAGATGGTAGGCCATACAAGGGCATGAGTAAAATCCCCATTTTAAATAATCACTATTGAAAGAAGTTAAGTATTATTTACCATTACATAAAGATAATTATATTTTATATAAAATATTATTTCATTTAATAAATAAATATATATAATCAATGTTATGTGATGATGAAGAACAAATCACATCCCTTTTTGGAGGTGGTAGACTACACGTATACACAAACAAAATTTCCATTTTTCAGTGAATGGTATGGTATTAAAATAAGTGTTATATTATAAATAATTAATTATTAATTATTTATGAGTATAATATATATATATATATATATATTAAATACATCATTATAGCCATCCATGATAGGTGTTGATTGAAAATGAATTACATTGATTGGCAAGGTGGTAGTCCCCCGTACAAACGATTGATGTATTATTTTCCCATTTGACAGTGGTTGGATATGAATAAAAATTATTCCATTAACCCAATAAAATAATAGTATATTGAAGATAATGATGAAATTATATATTCACGGTTAAGAAATATTAAAATGAATTGGAATAATAAATCTAAAAAAATTGTCTGTTAGGAACTATACATCTTCTTGAGACCACATCTTTTTAATTAGACAGTAATCACTATAAAATAGATTTTAGGAAAAAATAATTCCCTTAAAATGTGGATTGTAATGTTAGGAAAAGTTTTTGGGTAGGTATATTCCAAACCAAATGGTTATTTTTGTGTGAATCCATGAGAAGAATATGTTCCATATTATAAGGGACAGAAGGGGCACTTCTAGAATTATATAAAATTTTAAATTAAAATAAATTACCTTCGATATAGGAATGGAACCAAATTGATAATATTAAAATATAATGTGATGAAGATCATAAATTATCACACATAATAATTTTTTCAAATATGAATAACATTCTAATTGTTATAATCTTTTTTATCCCTTCACTAGCTATATTGGTGTTTATAGTGATAAAATGTTTTTTACACATATGAAATTAAAAAATATATATATAAAATGGACTCTAAAGATACAATATTTTATGGTAGAAATAGTAACCTATTCACATTGGAAAATTTAATATATTTTTTTATTTTAAATCATTTAATAAAATATTATTTATTAAAAAATAATGTTAATGAAAATTTTATAACTACTAATTTAATTTAGATTTTAAAACTAAAATAATTACATAAAATTTCAAAACAAATGACTCCAAAACTCTCTAATATGTATTTTTTATCTACATAAATCATATTACACAATATTTCATTCCTATAATATTATTTTTAAAATTTTAAAAATAATTAATTTTATATTTCTGTTAATTGATTTATTACGGCGTCAATATTGTGTAATCATTTGAGGAAATTATTTCGTAACTATGAATTTAAAAGAATCATGGTGAATATAATTAAATTACATTTAAAATTAATAATTACATATAAAAATATCCCATTTTTATACTTATATTGGAGAATATTATTATTACCAAATATTGTGAAATATTTTTACTTATGTATATATACAATATTTTTGAATGACATAATCACATAGAAATATCAAAAATAGATCATATAACTAAATATTGTATATGTATGGATTAAATTGAATCATCTTATATTATAAATATATGTTTTATGGTCATTTTATTTTCCTTATCATATTACTTTTAACATTAATGACCTAATTTACTATTTACAATCGAAACAATAATTACGGAGGTTACTATTAATTTTTACCGATAATAAAAGTGACCTACATACAAATTTGGACCTCCTGAATCAAAATATGGAATAAATTTTTCACTACACAAAATATATAAGTGTTTGAAATTAAGTTAACATTAATCTGACAAAATTTGATAAAAACAAATTTTCATAAAATTTCTTTTTATTTTAATAAAATGTTGTATACAAAATTGAAGCATAAAATAAATTAAAAACACGATAATTTTATTATACTTAATAAAAGTAAACTATATTATTAATATTATTAAAAATATATAATTTTCAATTTAAATAACATAAAATAAAATATATTTCTTCAATAAAAGTTGTATTTTCACTTTTTATTCAAAAATGATGTATTTCAGAAAAATCCCAAAATTTCACCTTAAGTTGATTTAGAATATCTGTCTTCAAAAATGATATTATTTTTATAAAATAGGTTTTTAAATGTTATATAAATAAATTATGAAAAATTTCTCTACAAAAATAAATGATATAATTTTTGTATAATTCATATCTTTGAAGAAAAAATGGATTTACTAAAAATTGAATTATTATTTTCCAAATTGTTGATCAATAAACTTGTATTAATTAGATCCATTATATATATATCAAAAATTATTTAATACTATTCATTCCATCGAATTTTATGGCTAATATATAACGGTCATATTTGTATAATAATATTTTGTGGTGTGTTTATTCTCAGTTTTAAGTGTCATATACATTGTAAAAAATAATGCCCTTCATTTAAAATCTCAAAATATTTAACAAAATATCACATTAAATGATAAAATATAGGTGTATCAATACATAGAACATCATTTTTTATAATATGGTAGATTTCATTATACATAACCTACATTATCATCCCAAATTTTGCAATGACCTACTCAACTCCACAATAGTTGTATTGGCTTTCTTAGTTGGGTAATACCCACATTTCTCACTTTTATTAATTAATTTTAATATGTTAGGATCCATCCAAAAATAATTTCACATAATTTGTTTCAACACAATCACAATGAATATTGATCCATAAAATAAAATCCCCTATAATGATAATAGTTCTCAAATGTGATACAGAATTATTATTATACCCATGTTATCTATATTCATTTCTAATATAATTCCTCTAGTTTATAGTAGAATTTCTCTAATCCAAACTATAAAAAACCAAATATAGTAACCCAGATCCAATGTCTAATTAATTAAATTTTTAAAAGATACCGTAGATTAAATCTTATTGCAATGAATAGTTTGGAATCCTTGAAGAACATGACTCCTACACGACTCACATTTTATGTTGGTAAAAAAAATTTAATAAAAAAAAGTTTGGAATGAGTTAAATGTGTTCAAATCATCCATATTTACATCTCATTAAAGGGAAAATTAAGGGAGAAATAAAATTTATAATAAGGATTATTTTCATTGGATGCTATCATAAAAAAATAAGTCATAATCAATATGTAATGATAAATAATAAAAAATACATTCCATTTAATAAAAAACATGAGTAAAAATACATCTTGGGATAAAATCTGTATAGTAATTTTATGGTTATTAATAAATATATTCATATTAAAGATAGATCTATAATGTTCTATTAACAGATCTCACACATTATGATATCATTACTACCAAGGCACGGTGCTAAGGTAGTTTAAACTATGGGAATGCCTATAAGAAAAATCCATTTATTAGGGCTAGAACAATATATTGTCTCATGAGGCTTGTTAACGCATAAATGTGATATTTAATTCTAAACGACACCTGTCAGTATATATAAAATTCATTCTATATATATTTAATTTTCAAATTAATTCATATATAATATTCTTTGTAAATAAATTTCCACATTTTAGTAAATCGTAAAAAAATTTATGATTTCATCAGCCAATAAAATAACATTCTTAAAATTTCATCATCTTTAGAAATGGTATACATATTAGTAAATAAGAATATCGATTAAATAAATAATATATATATTTAATTGGAATTTAATTTCAAATTATTGATGACAACATTAAATTGAATGTTTTACGAGAATTTCAATGACCAAAAAATTAATCAAGAGGTGAGAGAAGACCATTAATTCACCAAAAAACTAGATTTTGTAAAAAAAATTACTCTTTTATAGAATCAATAAAATTTTAAGATAAAAAATAAAATAATTATTCATTAATGATTATTATATTTAATACAATAGAAAAACTATATAATAATTTGAATATCATAAAATATTTAGGGTGGTGGGAAAATATGTTAACCCTCTATGAATTAAAAAACTTTTATTTGGACATTCGTATACAAATTATAGGATGAAACTTTTACAAATTTTTTGAAATATTCCTTAGCCTGGTTGGTAAGGACCTTGTAAGTGCATCCAACTGACTAGGGATCAAATCCAGGCGGAGGCAGAATTTCCTGGTACTGTAGCAGTATTGTAGTAGTACTGTAGTAGGTACTGTAGCCAGAACTGTGCAGCACTGTAGCAGGTACTGTAGCCGTAACTGTAGCAGGCACTATTTGGCATTGTAGCAGCATAGAATATGCCCTTGTTTGGGCCTTCATTCCACCGACTTGGTCTTTCAGTCCTTAAAGGCCTTTGGACCACCCAGGCCTTCGGGTAAGTAAGGCTTTAGGGCCACCTCATGGCCATCATGCCACCTTAAGTGAAGATGCAAATTAGGCAACCTGCAAGGAACAAGCTCTACAAGGAGGATGAGCAAAGAGCTTTCACCACAGCAGAATCTAAAAGGATTGTATGAATGAGAGGGTATGGAACCTGCCATCAGGAAAAGCCTGTCCATGCATGGGAATGCCTAGCCGAATAGAAATGCGAAGGTGGAAAGGTGATTTCACAATGAAGATGCTAGGGAGGAGTAATTCCAAGTAGTTAGTCTGGGTTGTATGTAATGTTTGAAGCCTATAGGCAATGAATTCCTCTAAGGCCTACGTGCCTTATAATACTTACGCCTACGGGCCTTGAAAGGGTTCCACCTCACCCCTTGAAAGGTGGATTGTCAAAAATCAATAAAAAATAAAGGCATTCGGGACATTGGAGGTAATATTGAAAAATTTAAGGATAAAATAAAATTTCCTTAGTAAATTATTTCTTTATTTAAACTGGACTTCTACCAAATTATTTCCAAAAAATGGAAATGGAAGAAGAATATACCAGATCAAAAAAAGTTATTAAATAGAATTAACTTTTACAAATTTTATTAATTTATTATTGTTCCTATGATATAAAATTATAGAATTAAATATGGTAGGTATTTAAATATACGTAATATATGAATGTAAAATGAGTTTTTGAATGTTATATTATAAGCCTCCTTCAATGAAGAAATGTTCCATCCCTAAAATGAGGTTGTAAAATAAACTCTTACCTCTTTGGTAAAATTAAAATTTAAACCACACGAAGTAATTAAAATTAATTAAATCTTTAATAATCATTAATAATATATTTTCATGTTAAATATATAAAAGGATCAGTATATAAACCACAAAAAATAATGAGGTACATAATAACCAATATGTCTCAGTGGAGTGGATATTGATTCAAAATCCATTAAAAATATCATATTATTGAAGTGAAAAATAATTAATGAATTGATTATGTGTGAAAAAATTAAATTCAAAAATAAATTTGGAGATAAAAAATTAAAATCATATTTTATTTCTCACAAAACTATTGCAGAACAAAGACAATTAAGTACACGAATAAGCCATCGAATGGAAATATAGTTACCAAACCCCTTATACCATTTTTTCACTCATTATAACATTTTTTTACCTCTTGTATATTTTTTTATATAGGTTACTAATTTCTTTCATAACCATTCTAATATTTATAATATCATATAGTGTCTGTTTATAACATATTATCAAACATTGTTAAAAATAATTACTTATTGTCACTGTTTCCAGTGTTAACTTCTTTATTATCAAATGATTATTTTCACAAAAAAAGTTCAATACATGTAAATTTATTAGTGTTTTTTAATATCCTTAATTATTATAATTATATATATATATATAATTAATTATAAATGGTAGTGGTAGAGAAGTTAATTACACCATTCATGTAGAAGATAGGTCGTACGTACGCATGAATGTTGTTTAAACTTTTTGGTGGATGTAATGAATGAAAGGTAAATAATAATTTACCTTTAAAAATAATTTTTATAATACATATTCACTAAATAATTCTTTATTAACATCTATTTACTTAATTAATGAAAAATGGATTTTATCACTTCGTGGAGGTTGTAGTCTACACTTAGGGATGAGCGATGTTATTTTTTTTCCAATGGATATGAAGCTAAGAAGGAATATATTATATCATAATTAATGAAGAATAATTATTTTAGATATATCACATATAAACATGAATTTCAATATTATAAGTATTCATTTAAAATTGTAATGAAAAATGAATTACAGTCCTACAGGGAGACATTAACCAGTGCTTTTGCATGAGTAATGTTTTCTATTCCGGATGAGAGAAAAGACATGGAAAATGCCTAATACCCAAAAATGATAAATTAATTTAATATTTAAGATATTTGATAATTTATTTCATTTTTAGGTTCATTAGGTCAAATACCCTAAGATGGGGGATGTGAATGAGGGTATTATGGATTAAAATTTATTCCCTTTAATATCTTATTTTCTTATTAAACAAAATAACTTCTCTCTTTCAACCATAGCAATATATTAAGAGAGTTTAAATCATGTGCCAGACACAATGATTTTACTTATTCCACCCTTACTTGGCTACTTCTAAGGAGCATACAATGACGATGTATTGATGTATGAAATCCACAGAAGCTCACTGCTAGTTACAATGTTCTTGCTATATCACTTCTATGGATATTCTCACTCCCTTTACAATATTATGGGTTTTCTAACTAAATTCCCAATGGTCATTATCTATGTCTCTCTCCATGCCTCACTACTGGTGGAATGGATCATCTTCTTCACCTTCTTTTGCTGACTACTCTTGGAAGGGATCCACTCATAGTTTATGGATTGGGAGGTCCCTTCATTTTCATAAAATCGCATATCTGCAACTATAGGTAGGTTGTTTATTGAAGTCCGTTTTTCACTCATAGATGAAATTCACTTTTATGTATACTATTTGTTAGCAAAAATGACTTTTGCGAGCTGTTTATGTATCTTTGCAAGCTACATAGTCCTTCCATGAACCACATAGAGCATATGATTTATGGACCATCTATTTAGTTAACTACCTCTACTTCCACCCCATGTACCACCTCTGTGCACTGACTTTGGGTACCACCTATGCGTACTACCTCTGTATACTGCTTCTATATACCTCTTTGGTATACCCTTTTGGCATACCTCTTCCATGTACTGCCTTCACTTACCACTTCCACTTTTGAAGAATTCATTTTTCTACAGATTGGTTCTTTTAGAGACAAACTTCTCCTACATGAACAACTTTTTTTTGCGATATATAAATCCCTAAAACCTTCCTCCCAATCCACTTTCAAATTTAGAAAATTTACTATAGAAAATTTGTTTTCTTTTAAAAATTTCTCTAAGTAATGATAGTATTATCACTCCATATATAGGAATGTGATCTCCATAATCCTCTTATATGAGATTTACCAAATCATAAAAGATGCATCACCTTTACCAAATATCGTACGTCTTTAATTAATTGAAATCAGCACGTGAAGTATTTTTACAATGTTTTCTGCATACCACCTCTCTTCCTTAACACTGAACAAAATCACCATCTCTTTTTTAGACAATGATACGAAATACCTCATACCACAATCCTCCCTCAAACCACATGCCATACTGTGAATCGCTTCCATGAAATATTTGGCTTCTGTGAAATGTTATCCACCACTTGAACTATTTTCCCTTCCACAATCATTTATTTGTACCTCCTTTGAAATCCATGAACTATATTTCCTAGTCTACATATTATACATTCATACATGGAAATATTTATTTTCTAAGGAGCAATCTCTTGATTTTTAGGCACAATAAGTTAGAAAAAAACATTGGAAATTGTGCCACATTAAACACCTAGTTCAGTAAACACTAACCATATTTATTCGCTTTCATATGTCATTTTCAATAAACACAATCACACCCAAAACATTCTGAGAAGACATAATAAGGGATATTTTCCCAATAATCATTAAGGTCATTTCTGGATCAATTCATTTAATTTGACATTTGAAGCATAATAAAAAGTAACAAATAAAAATAAAAACCATTAACACATCATTAATATGTAATAATTGTCAATTGAATAATTAGGAACAAATAATTCATCATAATTGTATTAATTTGAACATTTTTAGAACCCTTTATTTATGTTTTATATTAATGTAATAAATATTATTGCGATGTTACAATACAATTCAAGATAGTTATAGGATAACTAAAAATTTAAAATAAAATTTCAGGATTAAAATAAGTTAATTATATTCAAAATAATTTTTTTTATTCATTCATAATAGATTATTATCCTGATTTGATCATATAAAATAAATTAAGATCAAGAGTGGGAAGTTTTTAAAATTTCTATATTTAAGATAATATAAATTCCATGAATAATGTAAAATAGAACCAAAATGACATATATAAAATTTTGGATTTATATTTCATAATTAATCAATAAAAATATAATTAAAGCAGGTTTTGGGATTATTTTAAGGTCTTTTACATAATTTTTAACTTTAATTACCCAATTGAACCTTTAGCGATGTGATGAAATTTTCGACAGTTACTATTCTTAATGCCTACAAATAAAAGTGATTGATTTTCCAAATTTGATCCTCATAATTCAAAAATAGTTTTATTCTATTCCTGGTTCATTTTATAAGTATTTAAAATTATTTTTTTAATAAATTCATAATTTGGAATGAATAATTGTTTTACAGAGAGATGCGTTTTAATGTAGGAAAATTAATGGATATATTATTCTAAATCAAAAGGCTAATATGCATCATTAATACAATATAAAAAACATAATGGTGAATTTAAATTTAATAATTTAATGAATATAAATAAGTATATTTGAAAAGTGTATATTCCAACAATATTTAACAAAATATATTTAATTTATAAAAAAATATAAAAAGTTCTCTCTAAGTTAATTTTCATATACTAATTTAAAAATTGAAAATAATTTTTTAAAATTTAGTTTACAAAATTTGAATATATAGGGTTGAATCATAATTTTATAATAATACAATTTTTATTGTTCTATTATTTATTTTAAAATAACAGATGACTATAATTGAATCTCGGGTTTTACATTTAATATAACAGAGTTATATATTGGATTTTTTTGTTATTTATTTAATTCAACAGTCATCGATGATTTTTTTATAATAAAGGGATTGGAAATTATTTTTCTGTTACGAGTTGAATTTGAAATTTTTTCATGAACTTTTTAATGGCTTGAATATTATTCATAGTTTTCCAAAAAAGTTTGGTTTCTTTAGAAAGCCATGAAACTAATGGAATTAGATCAAGTGATTGTGTACAATTGGAAAAACCATGCATCCTCACCTTCAAAACCCAATAGTAGAATCTATTTTTCAATAGTATAATTGTTGTATAGTTAAAAATATCATTAAACTGAATATTGTGCCTTATCCATATTACATGAAGCGGCATATAGTTGGTTCATGGTTTTTTAAAATCTTTAGTAAAACCATAAACATGTGAAATTAAATATCTAAATATCTTTTTAATGTATATTTATTTCCTATTTTATCCATTTTTCATTTTATAAGAATATTCCATTATTTTTGAGACTCCACTTAACTTTCCTGATAAATTCAAATCCTTTAAACTGAGATTCAGAAGAATACAAATTGGTTGAAGATTTAAAGTTGTGGTATGTGACATAAAACCCCGTGTTGATCTGGATTCCCCTTAATCATTTTATTTTTTCATGAGATGATCCATAGATTTGGGAAGATGATTACCAATCAATGAATTACAAATAAAACTAATATTTGATTCAAGGACAATTTCTAGATCGATGGTGGTTTTGATGTGCCAATAACATCCCTTTTGATCAGAGTTATATTTCTCAAGAAGGGTGGTTGTTTCTAGCTATGTTTTCATTGATCGGTCATCACGAGACTCTCTTCTCCATAAATATCCATTTGACTATTTTTTCTGATGATATATTTATAATAGATCATACTAATAATGAGTCTCTATTACATATTTTATGTGTAATAAATGATCAATTTCTGGATCAACAATAGATATGATGAATTTTCTTTATCCCCTCTAACATACCTTGGAATTTCATCCATTAATGGATGTTGTGGGAATCAGATTCTCGTAAAATCATTCTTGACATGTAATATCCTTGATTTTCATTTAAAATTTTACTTAATTTTGAACCAAATCCTAATATAGGAATCGTTTATCTGAAGGATAAATCACCATGGGTGAACAAAATTTTAGTTGAATTCATCCTTCAAAAATATTTTACTTCATCCTCAAAAGCCATGAGGTAGAAAGTTCATTACCATTTGGTTCTCTTTTATGAATGTGTTTCCTCGTAATGTTTTATTTTTTTCATACTTTTATGACCATACTAATTTTGATCACAGATATGTGTTTGTGTAGACTATAATACCCATTTATGATAGTTTTTTTCCATAAGTATTCTTATAGAATCATTGATAATTTTTTTTATGTTCACAACATTTATTTTATGTTTAATTTTTTTATCATGATGATATTCTATACATTGATTGGTATTCGATTCCCTGTTATGTATGTTACCCTGAATTCAGAGGTATTGTTCTTGGTTCTCTTAATTAAGGGAATATTGTGACATTGCTATCCAATAGTGTGGGAGTGTGAATGATATCAAAATATTTAAAATATGGAATTAAGTATAAGGTAGGTTTAAGATGATGTCTCATGTATGCGATGTGATTCACTCAAAGCCAAGTGTATTCCATTTTGTATGCATTCTAAATGCTTATTAGTTTATGAGTAACACGTTATCTTGATGAAAAGGAAATTATGAGTGGAATGATTAACATAATTTATAGAGGATGAAGAGTATAATAACAAACAATTATTCCAGATGTCAAGAATATTATTTCATGCCTTGTGGATAGTTCTAGATTACTTTTGATAAATTGATATACGATCTATAATGGAGCTGGAGGAGATATGTTTCGGGCTCATCATGAATTAGATAGAACATGACTGCTAGTCTATGATTTCTTATAGTTTCCTTATCATATATTATTATCATGGAATTAACTTGTTATACTTGTGAACCCTTCATAATGTTGAAGTGGTTTTGTACATGGGGTTATACTTCTCACACCATTCATGATCATCGCAATGAGTTTTCATATTTAAGGTATTGGGATCCATGGATGGGAATGGGACCCTTCGAATATTGTTAAATAAGGGACCATAGATGTAATATCATTAATAGGATATACTCTATAGGATACATTATTTTTTTTATTTTTTTACTTTCAAGTTTAATTATTCTTAGCATTCCACTCAAATTCATTGATTATTTTTTTATATTATTTTCCCTAACATGTGTGACATCGGATATTAAAATATGATGTCATGTATTCCACATTAATTATTCTAAGATGTTTTTTATTTTCATCATATTATTTATGAATGGATATTATATTAAGGGTATAGTCTCTCCACTAATAGCGTTCTAACCTCCATTTCTAGTCGACAACCTCTTGCATTCAAGGTGGAACATGTGAGGTTTTTTAGATGTCTACATCAGAATCATAGGTTCATGTATTATCATTAAAAAATAGAATCAGAATGAAATTTTCATATTTTATTTTTTAATAACATTTTACTTACTAAAAAAATATAGGCTATATAATAATTTTGTCGTGGTGTTTCCATATTCTTGTCCATCTCATGTGTAATGAACCTATGAGTTACCATTGATATGTTTTTATTTATTTATTATATAATTTCAATGCATCAATGCATTATGACTAGCCATATATTATCACATTTAATTTATATTCATTTCTTGTGTTATATAATAATTCATTGTGAAATTACATGATTTTTTCAATAAGTATGGGAATGACTTGTGGTTTTTTATTGATAGATATATCAATTTCCAATTTTTTATGATATAAATATATAAACATTAATTAATTAAAAATTATCTCATAGTAATGTTTTTGTATATATATGTTACATTCACTAGTTTACAAGGATATAAAAATTGGTTTTTGCATGGAGGGATATACCTTGGGTTAAGGGTAAACTCTTAGAAGAACCATTGTGTGATATCAAAGAATGTTTAGGATATATATAAATAGATTCAGTTATTCTAAATTATTCTATCTAATTTCAAAAAATCCCATCTCAATGACACTTGAGATGAAATATTTGCTTAGTAGGCTAGAATTCCTATACTTGTGAGGATGTTATAGTAAAACCACCAGTCACATACATTACTACTTCTCAATATTTTTATTCACCAATCTAGTTATTTTTTGAAAGAGAACATTATAAGGCAGTATTATCATTATTTCTTATTCATGTAAGTGGATCTTCCAAAATAGTGGTCGATTATGTTCGGGATATTCTTCTTAAATATCATCCATCCTTTTAAAGAACCATAGTCCCTCAGGATGTTGAGTGATGAGATTAAATCAAGAGTTAAATATAAGGAAGTGTATATAATCTTGAAGAATTTTGATCAAATCTAAAAGGTATTATCTCTCCCTTCAATATAAAATCTATTATTTCTTTTGATAATAGTAAAATAAGGGAACAGGTTCATGCAAAAGCCGTAAAAGTAATATTGTGTAGACAAGGGGCTCCTCAGCACCTTGTATTGAAGAAAGTTCTACGTAGTACTTTCATTACAGAAATATCTTACATTATCTCAATTTCATCAAAACACATCTAATCCAGTTTTGATAACATGGAAATATTGGACACACTCACAAAATTTTAACTAATATTTGATGACAAATTTCCAAATAGAATTCAGGAATATGTGTTTAGATACCCAAGGATCTGCTCGGGGTCCTTAGTGAGAATGATCTTTAACCTAGTATCCAAGAGTCGGTAGTTAATATTATATATCAGTGAAAGAAACATACGATCACATCCAAAAGTAATTATTAATTTAACATTATTTATAAAATAAACTCATACTTGTGTCTTCAATTAAATTTGTAAACATGACATAAAAAATTACTGAAATTAAATCATTGAAAAACCATAAACTCGTTTAATGATTCCTTCATCATATCCTAGTGAAAGGAAATAAAATAATGGTGATATAAATTTTTTAGTAATGGTTATTTATAGTGGAAGATATCATGAATAAATATTGAATAATGAATATGGTAAGATTAATAATTGAACATAAAAGTCATTTAATCAACTACTCACCTATCTGGATTAGAAAAGGCATTATTAGTAGAGAAAGGTAAATAATTGAAAAAAAATCCCACTAAATCAATAACTTTGAAACAAAATATATCCATGTATAATATTAATGAAATATTTTAAGGGATAAAAAAATATAATTCTTAATGATGGAGATTCATAAAACAAGATGTAATTATCTTTAACATCCAGATATTTATACCTTTATATCCTTTTATAAGATGTTTTAAAATTGTGGGTAAAACCCCATTTAATTCAATCTTAATAAATTTCCTTGTGAGACCACCGATGCATCAATGGGATTTATAATTTTGAGCCCCACCAATAAAATAATGACATATACAATCCTCATATATCAAAAATATAAATTTAATTAACAAAAAATTTGCCTTATTGATAAATGATTGCATTTGATAAAGAATACAGAATATCAATATTTCCCCAACCAATTAAAAAAAAATAAAAATAAATTAAGTTGTAAAGTCGTATTGTTTTACAAATATGTGTATCCATGGTAAATAATAAATAAATTTTTGGGAAATAAGAGTTAAAATGATCAAAATAAAGAGAATGTTTCATTGGAATGTTAATTATTACAAAGATTTGTCAATAAAGAGAATAAAAATAATTTCCCTTACCCAAATGAACATAAACCATCACTAGAAATAATATATATGTTATCATTAAAATATATCCCATGGGATTATATGTAAAATAATGTGTTGTTGATTTATATTAATAAATAAAACCTTAAGATACCTATAATACATTTATAACGAAAATACCCTATTCGGTTTCAATATAAATTCTAATAAATAAAAAATACTTGAAGATTAGGAAAAAATATTTTGAATAAAAATATTTTTAAACATGAAATATAATATTCAAATAAATGATTGGTCATTATGTTGTGAATGTTATATTCATGTAATGTACATCAATACAAATATTCTAGTCACAATTTGGAAGAAAAGTTAAAAAGTACCTTGATTTAAAAATTATAGGAGAGTTCCTTTTAAGTTTTTCTAAAAACCAATTATGAAGGAAAAATTATTTAAAAATTCATTGTAAATCATTTCGGAAAATAATTTTATAAATCATATAATTGGAAATAAAAGTATTTTCGACCATAGAGAGACATGAGGTCAAATTTTCTTAAAAATTTACCATTAAAATTTAGTATCAGCAGGAATAAAATTGTACTATTACCTAAAATATTCATGAATAAATAGAAGTGAATAAATTGAAAAGGGTTTATAAAAAATTATTAAATAATTTCTTCAATGTAAATTCATGAAAACTCTTAATTAAATTGAGATTATGAAATAAACCCCTACCTCTTTGATAACTATTTAACCATAATCCCCATTAAAGGGATAAGATCAAACTAAATATTAAATAATATAAATATATTTTAATAATGATATAAAATATCAATTATTCAGTGCATACACCTAAAAAATTATAATAGGTGTATAACATAACATATGTCCCAAATAACATAATTTTAATTGAGTAACCCTTACAATGGTCACAACATTGAAGTGAGAATGAATTAGAGAAACAAATATCTATATAAAATGTAAACCAAAAAATAATTATAAATACAACATAAGAGACAAAAATTCATTACACACATAATATTAAAATACCAATGATAATGAATATGTAATTAAACCTAGTGAAATGAAACTGAGTTATAAAATTATTTAACACTTGGTAAAATTCATTTCAAATGCCCTTTAATGAAATAAGTCAAATTGAAATTCAAATTACCATGATATATGGAGGATCTATGATATAATATGTAAAAAGGGAAGAATATAGACAATAGAAAAAAATTACTTGAATATGCTAAAATATGCCTCATTGATGATAATTTGTTGTGATCTTGCATACCACATTTTTCTATTTAGTTGACCATTCTTAATTTCATATATAATTATTTTCAAAATTTGGATAATTTATACTAGATTATTTTTATTATCTATAATATCATATATTATAACAAAATAAAATAATAAAATAATAAAATTGTATTGGATAGAGGAATCGAAATGAAACACACTACAGAAAAAAACCCTTTAACTATATTAATTTAAATTTAATATTTTTGACAACTTGAAGAAAACGAAACCCTAGGTCTAAATGAACATTAATATAGTATACTGTTATAAACTAGTAATTAAATTGTTCATTGTGAATGGTGATAAATTAATTTTGAAAATTATTTAATGTAAATAGTTGAAAACAAATTAATTAGTTATCTATTAATTTGAATGAAAATAAGGATCATTTAAAAGGAAAGGAAAGGTTTCCAAAAAACATTAGTTTTTATAAAACGTGGTTTAGATGGTCATTGAGGGCATAATTTAAAATTAATTATTACCACTTTTAGTAAATTTAAATGTTGAAATTATGTTAATTTTTTAAATAATGAACACAGAATCATCATATGGTGAATTTTTTTGGGATTTTCATGAATAGTTTCATTGTTTGGATTAATATTTGAATATATTGATTTCTATTGAAAACTAACTTTTCATATATATAATTTACAAGGTTAAATTTTATTTTAAATTAGTTATAAAGTAGAGCTATTTAAATTATAATAAAATATATATAATTTAGTTCATTTGATTCAATTAAATATTTTCTATTTATATTAAAACCTTATATACATATGCTAACTTTCTCTTTAGAAATTCACATTTTTGTCGTATGTTTAAGTATAAATTTAAATTTGATTCTACCAATTTTTTAAATTTAATTTTGAAAAATGGATTCTAATTTTCGAATTAAATTAATTTTTAATGTAAAGTATGTTAAAATTAGTTTTTAACCAAAATAAATAGTGGAAATAGTTAAAATTATTTATCTTGGTTAAGGTAAAAATGGGTTTACTGGGGGGTAAGATAAGAAGATAATGGTTATAATGACCTAAAAATATCCCAAAATAAATTTGATGGGAATATGTAGATCATATAATGTATTTTTATCTATAATTAATCATTTTTACACATTTTTATTTTTAGAAATGTCGGTACACCTTTTTATTTTAAAACATTATTATCGTGCAACTCAACTTACTTATAACATGACACCCACTCTGCTCTCTTCTTCCCACATTCAAACCCTTTATGTTCAACCAATTCTTAACCAAATATAATCCAAAAATCCATGGAATGATCCTAGAAAAAAAATATTTAGATATTCATTCAAGAAATACATAAGGTATAATCCCAATGAGGTGGTTCGAAAAGAGTCAATATTCCTAACAATTTTTTTTTTTATTTCTTGTTCCACCTTATTTAAATTTAAATAATTTATTTTTATAAAAAAAAGTATCTAGAGTGAAATTAAATTCATAATTTATAATTCATGGTATTTATTATATATGGTGTATTTATGACAACTATTAGATGTAACATAATTAATAATTTATAATTCATGGTATTTATTTTTTAAATTTGATTTATTTCATCCATGTGTATTTGACATAAAAAATACCAAGGGGTAAATAATTCTATAATTCAATTACATTTTCTCCAGTTATATTACTTCTTTGATGTATTTATTGTTAAAAGATTATGTGTAAAATTAATTTTTCACTATTATGTGTTTTATTTACACCTTTTATATTTTTATTGACATTTCTACACATTATTTTTTCATTTATTCTCACTTCAATGTTATGATCTTTGTAAAGGTTAATCTCAATGTCTGATTTTGATCGATATTATTTATACTAGAGTTTCTATTGAATGAAATTATTTTATCATTTTCTAATAAATCACTTTGATGTTATTTTTCTATTCTTATTCATTAATATATCAAGAAATAGTACTATTTTATCAATAATTGGTACTTAATATTTTTGAGATATATTTTTAATATAATATGACTTCATTTATCACATCGGTCAGAAATCGATTTTCTTCCAAAACCATGTTTTCAAAAAAAAGGTCTAAAAATCTATTTAATTTTATTTAAATGTTTAATTAAATAAAAATATTAAAAATTTATGAATTTTTTAAAAAACTAATTAATGTAATATTAATTTTATATTCCAAACAATATATGTTTATTTATTACTTAAAAAGTGAACAAAATATTTTTTTAACTTGTTCGGAATATATGAATGTTTATATAATAATGACCAATAAATGATTTTAGTCTCACATTTTTTGTTTAAAAGTCTATATTCAAATCAAATTATTTAATTTTTTTGAAATATTAGTTTTAAAATAATATTTTCAAGAGTAAAAGGATATTTTTCTCAAGAATGTTTTTAGTGAAATTTTGATTATATTTCATTTTATCAATTGCAACAACGAACTTTTAATTTTAATATAATACACTAGTAGTTTTTTTAATGATACCATCCTTTTTATGCCTCTAAATTTTTTCTAATCATTTTGACTAAGGTAAGTAATAAAAATCACTTCCTTGATTCATATTTGTATTCATTAATATTCCCTTGAAATATTCGCATTCCATTGATCATTGAAAATTGAATTTCAACTAAATATACACATTTTAAATCATAGAAAAGTTAGTATATTATGTTTTTTATCGTTTCTACATGTGATTTTCTACATTGAATATTATTTTTCATTAATGGAAATTTTCCTAATTCTGCATTATTTACTAAATATTGATATCTAATGATAAGGCACTTTTTTATAGAATTAAATTGCTTATTAAATATACAATGAAATATTTAACATATATTGATGGGTGGGTCCCAGAAATATAATTCTCCTTATTGCATCGATAGAATGATTCGGAGAATCAATAATCGATAATTAATAATGTTTTTATCTAGTGTTTCAAAAATACTTATGGATGATGTTAACAATATTGGTATCATGTTCTTAAGAACACGATGGAAAATGATTAAAAATTAACTTTATTAAGAATTTATTTATTATTATCATTGGTATTTTCATAATGATATCAACTCCAAATGAATTCCATTCTCTCTTTATTGGTTAAAAGATATTTTTTTCAATTATTTATCGTCCCATATTGACAATTCAATATCCAGTTTTTATAGTCATGTTATTGATTAAATGACATGTTTCTATGTTATTTAGTTTTCTATATTGATTATTCTTTATCCTATTAGGATATTTAAGTTATTTTTTAATTGACATGTTTTTTCAATAATTTATATTTACATATTTGTTTTTCTAGTTGAATTATTTAAATCACATGCCTTTTAGTTACATAAATTTTCAGGTTGATTATACTTATTGATTCATTATATATTTCACTGTACTTAACCAATACTAAGGATTTGAGCTAACTCTGTTTTTTCATTTCTGTTACCAGGAATCCATGAAGTGTATTATGAATAAAATGAAATGATATTCTAGAAGGAATAATTATATTCTTGGAAGAAATTATGTTTTGGTTTTAGATTAAAATTAAAGGCTCAGGTATGTACCAAAATGGACAGAATTATTAAACTATTTAGTCCTTCAGGATGTGGTTTTCAATCTCTTGTAGAAATGTAATAAAGCACACACTGGCTCCGATTAATTAGAGTCAGGGTCACTATTGTTCGTAAAAGATAATTTTTTTATAAAATACATTGAGAATTGTATTTAGGAAAACATATATTATGGACCATAAACCTATGATAAACATTTAAACTAAGTATATTAGAATAGCTTATTTTTGATAAAGAAATGAATATGGGTTTTCTCTAATAATTAACTCACTTTGTGGATACTAAATGAGGGTATGATTCTGGAAATTTTTAACCATGGGGTAATTACTTTGAAAACATAACATTGGGTTTGACATGGGCACTGCTGAGTGCATTATAATGATCATTATTATTCAAATTTTATGTAACTTCTAGGGGATATACTTTGGATAATTAAAATTTTCTTCACATAACATTTTGATGGATTTTAATAAATTATTACAAAGAATGTCATAGGTTAATTTTTTGGTTTCTAAGAATAAATTTTTTTCTAGTTTTAATCAGTATGTAAATGATTATATGGTTCTCCAACTTTGTTTTTTATTTTCTACACTACACTTTGTGTTTTTTGTCAATGGATAGAACTTGAAGAAATCATATTAATGTTTATCCTGATGTGATATTTTGTGATAATATGAAACCAACTGGGTTTTTGATAAGATTTGACGATATCATTATTATTCCATATCATTTATCTTGAAATATGTCTTACAAACTGTACCATAACTAACTATAAGACTCGCCAATTAAGAGAAGAATAGAGTCTTCTAAGAGATATTTTAGTGTAAAGCATTGAGTAATTAATACTAGATTTTAATTATGAGTGAAATATAGATAGAAACACCTAGAAATGTGTCTCAATGAAACGAAATAAATGATTTATTTCTGGAAAATAATTGCATAATGCAATTAATTGTGAATGAACACTAAAGATTATGATATAAGGAAACAACTTTCATCCTAAGGACCCATTTATAGTTTTTTGTGATATGTTTTGGGATCATTTTAATTATCCATTTCAATTATCTCTTTTAAATATTAACTCATAGGTAATAGAAATAAAAATGTTGGAATAAAGTAGATGAATTATTTTTGAATTAGGATTCAAAAATTAAATTTTAGAATTATTTTTACAAATGGTATTTTGGATATATGAATCATGAAATATTAATGGATTCTATAAATTTTTTGAAGCATATGTGACTTCATTGAATTCAGATTTATGGATAACATCATGGGATTATGCGTTTATGTCTAATAATGAGTCCAGTGACTGATACACCACTTTTAAAAAAATTATAGTGATACAACATGATTAAGGATATTTTTTGTAAACCTTTATGTCAATACAATCCATTTTTTAGGAAATTGTTCAGTGAAAAAGTAATTTAATGTTTAATTCCCTTACATTTTGTGTTAAAAAGATAAAATATATTGGTAACCATTAGGGTTTATATTATCTTTGATGTTGAGGTAATTATAGGCTATTTATATTTAGGAATGTTATTGGAATTATAATAATATAGTAGGGGAAAAATTAAAACCCATTGCATCTAGTAAGGCCATGAGGCTTGAACTCACATCTGATGGATGATAAGGTTTTAGAACCTACCACAAGACTACATTATGTACTCGTTATATTATAATTTTTTTAGTTAAATGATATAATGATTAAATATTAATTATGGTAAGGGGTGTTACTATGAAGTTTTAGAGATTAATTTATTATATTAGAAATCTTTAACTAACCATATTGATTTTAGAAAATATTTAGAGGAACGTGGAATGACTTTTCCATATTTTATGGATCTTACGAGCTAATGAATGTGAATTTAAGTGCATCAGGAATAAAAAATACATTTTTATATATTATTTTCATGTATTAACCAAGGAATTGGAAATTGATCGATGAAAAACCAAGGAATGAAATTATTATTCTTAAATAATAAGTTTTCAAGTAGGTATATTTACATAAATTCTTACACAATAAAAGAATCTCTTAATATTTAGTAAAGGGTCCTAAAACAAAAAAAAATATCTTATTACATTTATATACGATGAATCCAAAGGTATTTTTAATCACTATATATTTTTGGTTTTTATGTCCATAACACTCCATATATAATTCACTTTTTTATGATCAATTACCTTTATAATTTTATTTAATTATTTTCCATTTTATACCGTGTTTATATAGTCTCATGCCAATAAAATTCTCATAATTTGAAACTTAGTGATGTGTTAATACATATTACCGTAATAATTCTATTTCTCTCTTTTTATGATAATTTTATGTTAACCCTCTTATTGATGTGTGTTTTCAACGGTGGAATGTTTGAAATACTAAACACTTTATTTCAGGGCGCAAGATCAAATTGAAAGGATGTAATTTTTTTTAATGTGGGGAGAATGTAACCCCCCAAGACTATAAGAAGTTCAATATATTTTAAGACCTATGAGACATGAGACCCTAATCATAGAAATACTCTAAATATATTTATTTAAATATAATATCATTGATAGCTAACAAAACGCACTTCGCTGAGTCTAAATGAACCATAATATAGTTTACCATAATAAGATATCCCTTAAATTACAGGGTATGAATATTAATATTGAAATTATGAAAATTATAAGGTTTAAGAAAGTCAAATTTTTATTGGTAATCTATTTAATATAAATAAAATAAGATTCTTCTAAATTAAAAATAAATTCCTTATCTAAACTGTACTTTTTTAAAGGCACATTAGTCTCTCTTTGTTCACATACATTGAATTTTATTTTTACCAAATTTATAAAATTTAAATGTTGAAATTAAATTATTTTTATAAGTTATTATTTTAAAATTATCTTAGGTTGAATACCTTATGTTTGTATGAAATGTTCATTTTTTCGATGAATAGTAAAAAACATGTATTTTTATTGAAAACTACATTTTAATCCAAATAATTTAAAATGTTAAATTATATTTTAAATTATTTAAAGTAAAATTAGTTCAAATGTATATTATTTTTAAAAATTTATTTCATTTTTATCATTTTTATTTTTAAATTGAATTATTTTATACTTATGGTCATTTTCTCTTTGAAAACATGCTTTCCCATCCTGTATATGAGTATAATTTAAAATTGGATTCTTAAAATTCTAGGACATTAACTCGTAATATTGTTGTATATATTTAAAATCATAAAATATTATATTATATAATATTTTAAACATAACTTTTGAAAAAAATTAATAGTGACAACATTAAAATTTAATTACAGTGGTTAAGAAAAAAATTGGGTGTATTGGGGGATAAACATTGAATATAAGTGTTAAAAAAGACTAACAACTAGCCTAAAATAGATTTTATGAGCTTATTTATTACATATAAAGACTAATTATATATATTAATTCATTTTGGAAATTTTTACATTTGAAAAACATGGGAAAACCTTTCTCATTTATTAACATATAAGTGTGTCGCTCACCTCAATTTTAAAGGGCACCCACTATCCTCTATTATCAACACTATAAATTCGATTTAGACTCCAAAATAATTGAATCAATTACGCTAAAACTTACATAAACTTATTATTGAAACCTTTTTGGTCATAGTTACCTTCTAAGAACACTTTAGGTTTAATCCGAAGGGGGAGGTTCGAGAAGAGGTAAAATTATTAACAATGTTCTTTTGTTTAATTTCTTCATACAAATACTTAAAAAATATTATTAGTTTATTTTTATATAAAAAACCAATATATTCCATATAATTATATTTTATTATGATAAGGTAATAAAAAAATCTTCATATCCTCTTCCCTCAAATGCGAAATTATAACGTTGCTCAGGTGTATGGAAGACTACCTCTTTACGAACCGACATGACACATTGTCTATCAAAACCTCTCACAACTAGGTATGGTTATGTATTTAAATTATATATATATTTTTTATTACCTAATCATACCAATAGATTAATTTTATAATATATACCATTAAACATTTCCTTCCATAGTGGAAAAGATAGCATCTCTCATGTCTAACTACCGACTACATCCTCATGATGCGATAGGATATATTTTTCACTAATGCTTTACACTAAAGGTAATGAGGATAAAATCAATTTATTTATTTCATATAAATGAAATTAATATGATATTAATTAATTTTTTTTCCATCTTAAAATATAATATATTATTTTATTTGTTACATTTTAACTCATTGAAAGATGATAAAGTTGTTCGTGTGCATGTGGACAACCTTCTTGACGATGTGATGTGACTATTTTTTCATTACCATAACTCATGGATGATATATATATGTATATTTATTTAAAAAAATATTGTATTTATTTTATTGTTATCATTATTAATTGATAAAATACTACTTACCCCATCCAATAATTATCATTGAAAAAAGGAAACATTACTCATGCATACATATGACCTATTGTCTCCATGTTTGTAACTTACATAATTTCTCAAAAACAACATTAATTATTAGTTAACTAATTAATATTTCTATATAAATATGATTATTATTTCATGTTAATTATTATATGTATGGTATAACTATTTAATATTCACATGAACTAGAACATTCATAAAATAAATGCAGGCAAAAATAATGAAATTAACACTCAAAACAGTGAAGATAATGAGAGATTATTAATGAACGGGTGATGAAATGATATAAAATGATAATATATGATATAATAAATTTTAAAATAAAATTTTTTATAAGTTAATATAATTTATATAACCACCATATGGGAGGTTAGATCATGTTTAACCAAAAGGAAGCGTGGGATAAGGGACATCATCTCAATTTTCCTTAAATGAGTCTTATTGAATTTTTTTCAACTAATTTCTAAAATATGGTGAACATACTACCCATTTTATTTTTAATATCATTAATAATTCACATTTAATTATATTTTTTGTATTAATTTGTATTATTTGATCAATGGGTATTTAATATGTATATTACCATGTGGAAATGAATTTCATAACTCAATTTATTTTTATTGGGTTATATTAATTCTTTGCATTTTTATATTCAATGACTTTTTGTGAAATAAATTTTAACAATATTATGTTTTTTTTCTACATATTTTTTTTATGATTTAAATTTGAAAAATATAATTGATTAAATTATTATCACTTCAATGTTATGATCTTTGTAAGGGTTTATTTCAAAATATTTTATTAATCATGAATGTTTATTCTTGAGTTTCCAACGATGTATTTTTTTATTATTATAATGTCCTGAATTTCCCTGGGAAATTATGTTTTGCAAATATAGTTCATGTGGTGTTCTTGTGGATCATGAAGGTTTGTTTTGGGATTTTTCCAAAATTACAGTTTCACCAAATGCTGTCAACAAAATAGTGGCACCGTGACGGTGGAACAAATGAGGCGGTGACCCAACAATAGTGGCACAATGACACCATGGCACAGTCATGGAGGCACATCGAAATGGTGGCACCGTAATTGTGGAAAACAAAAAAGTTGTCACTGGGATGGTGGTACATTGAAACGGTGGAACCGTAATAGTGACACACCGAAATGGTGGCACCGTGATGGTGGCACCATAACACATCCTCATCAGACCTCAAAAACTCATAGAATTCAGATGGTTCCAACTCAGTAGTTAGATCACTATCCTATTGAGTTTCAGTTTATTGAACAGATTGACCTGAAACATCATGTACTGAATTTTAAAACCATTATGGATCATGAATCAAGTTATTAGTATCTTCTCTGGAATTGCGTTCACTGTGTTGATACCAAAAAACAAAATCTGGTTGAAAACAAAACCGCAGGAGATGTCCCCCAACCTTTTCAAATGTGTCAAATGTTCTAAGAGCACATTTTTTACAAGGACATTTAATTGTTCCTTTTGAAACATATTCTGGTTTTGATGATGAAAATGATAAGAAATCTTCAACACCCTCAATATATATAGGATTTAATCCAGATCCATTTGGAATTCTGTACTGATTTATCCAAGTGCATTCATCAAATAATGACTGATGTCGATTTACTTGTTCCATATTTTTCTACAAAATATAAATCATCACTGTTTTTGAATAATTTGAAATTATAAACACACTATCTGAAAAAGAAGATAAATAATTACAACAACTTTTTAATAATTACCATTAAATATAGGCGACACAATTTCCAGTGGATTGATGACTACTCTTTTGTCCAAGGGCTCATTTACTTGCATCTTTCTCACACTGAAATCACAATGAAGAATCTGCTTGGATGTACGCTTATTCATTATCATGCATACGAGAATGTATAATCATACCTCTGAGCATTTTCTTCATTGTGATTTTAGTGTGAGAAAGATGCAAGTAAAGGAGCCTTCAGACAAAAGAGCCCCCTTTTGTCGATGAATCATCTTCTTGCAACTGTCACCACCTAAACACATAATAAAAAAACGTGGTCTTACGAATTAATATTCAAACCTGTGCATATGATATTAGATATGCATACGTAGAAGCATACTTTTCAAAATGTTTTGAGCCGGTTAAAGTTGAAAGTAGAAGAGTCATCGAGCAAAAGGAGTGCAGCCAATACACTGGAAACTGTGCTAAGTTATTACAAGTTATTAGAATACGTTCATATTTATTTTTATTGATTTCTATTTATTACTATTTATTTCTAATTATTCATATTTATTTCCAATTATCCCTATTTATCACTAATTATTCCTATTTATCACTAATTATTCCTATTTATCACTAATTATTACTATTTATTTCTAATTATAATTATATCTTTTTAATTATCACTGTTTACTACTAATTAATCCTAATTACAACTAATTAATCTTAATTATTTCTATTTAATCCTAATTATTGCTATTTATTCTTATTTATTATTAATTATTTATAATTATAACTATTTTTTCATATTTATTACTATTTGTATTATTTAGTATTTATTCCTGTTTATTACTAATTATTCCAATTTATTCCGATTTATTCATAATTATTCCTATTTATTTTTAATTATTCTTTTTTATTACTATTTTTTACTATTAATTTCTAATTATTACTAATTATTTCTAATTATTTCTATTTATTGATAATTATAAATGTTTATGCCTAACTATTCCTAAATATTACTATTTATTACTAATTATTCCTATTTGTCAGTATTTATTTGTATTTATTCCTATTTATTACTAATTAATTTTATTTATTACTTTTTATTTCAAAGTATTATTATTTATTGCAAATTATAAATATTTATTCCTAATTATTCTTAATTATTCCTAAATAATCTTAATTATTACAAATTATTACTAATCATTCTTAATTAATTCAAATTATTACTATTCATTTCTAATTATTCCTATTTATTACAAATTATTCTTAATTATTCCTATTTATTAGTGTTTTTTATTATTTATTCCTCTTTATTATTAATTATTTCAATTTGATACTATTTATTTCTAATTATTCATTTTTATTACTAAATTTATCTTATTTTTTTCTAATTATTCCTATTTATTGCTAATAAATCTTATTTATTGCTAATTATTCTTATTTATTAAAAATTATTCATATTTATTACAAATTATTCCAATTTGTTGCTAATTATTCCTATTTAATTATAATTATAAATATTTATTCATAATTATTCATAATTATTCCTAATTATTACTAATTATTACTATTTATTACTATTTATTATTATTTATTACTATTTATTTCTAATTATTCTTATTTATTACTAATTATTCCTATTTATTCCTATTTATTAGTATTTATTATTATTTATTCCTATTTATTACTAATTATTTCTATTTATTTCTATTGATTTCTTTTTATTATTATTTATTTCTAATTATTCATATTTATTGCTAATTATAAATATTTATTCCTAATTATTCCTAATTATTCCTAATTATTACTAATTATTCCTAATTATTTTTAATTATTTCTATTTATTACTATTAATTCTTCTTTATTCATAATTATTCCCATTTATTACTAATTGTTCATATTTATAACTATTTATTGCTAATTATTCATATTTATTGCTAATTATTCCTATTTATCACTAATTATTCCGATTTATTGCTAATTATTCCATTTTATTGCTAATTATTCCTATTTATTGCAAATTATTCCTATTTATTGCTAATTATTCATATTTATTACTAATTATTCCTATTTATAGCTAATTATTTCTATTTATTGCTTATTATTCCTATTTATTACGAATTATTTTTATTTATTGCTAATTATTCCTATTTATTACAAATTATTCATATTTATTAGTATTTATTATTATTTACTCCTATTTATTAGTATTTATTTGTATTTATTCATTTTTATTAGTAATTATTCTAATTTATTAATTATTATTCTTATTTATTAACAATTATTTCTATTTATTACTAATTGTTCCTATTTATTACTAATTATTCCTTTTTATTACTATTTATTCATATTTATTAATATTTATTCCTATTTATTCCTATTTATTCTTATTTATTAATATTTATTACTATTTATTACTATTTATTAATATTTATTCCTATAAATTACTAATTATTTCTAATTATTACTAATTATTCCAAATTATTCTTAATTATTACTATTTATTACTATTTATTACTAATTATTCCAAATTATTACTATTTATTCATATTTATTACTATTCATTACTAATTATTACTATTGATTTCTAATTATTACAAATTATTTCTATTTGTTGCTAATTATACCTATTTGTTTCTAATTATTCATATATATTACTAATTATAAATATTTGTTTCTAATTATTTCTAATTATTCTTAATAATTACTAATTATTACCATTTATTGCTAATTATACATATTTGTTCCTAATTATTTCTAATTATTCCTAATAATTACTAATTATTCCTATTTATTACTAATTGTTCATATTTATTGTTACTTATTTCTATTTATTGAAAATCAGTATTAATACTTTCAATTTATTATTACAAATAACTATTATTAACAAAACAATTTAAATCAAATTAAATTATAACTAATAAAAAATAATTAAAATTAACATAAAAAATTGAAATAAATAATAAATAAAATAAAATATAAATACCTCTAAACCTGATCTTTTTTTGATGTAGACGACTTCTAAGATTTTTCGTTAAAAAAAGCTAACTCAAAGAAAACCTCACTCTAAAAATAGGGTTGAGAGAGAGAATGTGAGAATTGAGAGGAGGATTTGAAAAAAAATATGTGGGTATATATAGGTTAGATTAGTTGCAACGAGACCTTTTGCGACGGTATTCCCATCGCAACAGATTCCTTTTGTGATGGCGCCCATCGCGAATACTTTTTCCCGCATTAATTGTGGTCGGCTGTTAAAAGGGTATTTGTGACGAGGTTGTCGCAAAAGGTACCTACTAACACACGTTTTGCGACGGGGCATCATCCCGTCTCAAAAACCCATTTACTGTTGCCAGGTATTTGCAACGTGGTCCCGTCACAAATAACCTCCGAGCAACGAACCATTTGTGATAGGGGAATTTCACGTCGCAAATAACCTCCGAGCGACGAACTATTTGCGACTGGAATATTCCTCCCATCGCAAATAACAAGGTATTTACGACGGGACGACTCCACCATCAAAAATAATCTCTGGACTGGACTATTTAGGACAAGATAATTTCCCTTTGCAAATAACCCATTGCCAAAGGTTGTTTTTCCCATTGTGTATGTTCTATTTGACCTAAACTGAGTATAAGTCTTTTTTTTGGAATTTCAACAGAGTTTCAATGGATAATATGTATATATTTATAATCCTAACACTCCAGGGACATTGTTATATTCAAACCATGTGATATTGACCGTGATCCCACGTTAGTGACTTTTGAAACTGTTCTTCTTTTTCTTAGGTTTTTCATACTGCTCGTGGGACCCTTTGTTTCGGCACAAAGAAGAGTTATTGTCACCTTTTGTTTCATATATGGATTCTTCTACCTGTCTTTATTTATGAATCATGTTGGGTGGGTGTACTGATGATTCGTTATGATGAACTGGTGAATACCTTTCTTAATTGAGTAATAAATATTTGCTGGTAAGTGATGATTAAAAGAAAACAGGAATGGAATTGAAGATGGTAGATGTTGATCATTTGTTTTATATTCTATCTTTTTTTTCCTTTTATGGTTTTTTGTTGTTGTATGCCCTCTGAAAATCATGGAAGTTGGTGGTATTTTCATTGACATTGGTTATGTTCTATTCTTGTGGTGTTTCTTTATTAACCAGATGCAATATAAAATCTAATTAATCACATATATTTGGTTAAATAAATGGATTCCCTTAGGTCAATCCAATTGTGTAATCACCCATGTTTATCAAAGTGGAGTTAAAAACCCCATGTGAGCTAAATCTGAATATCCTTGGCTTGATGGTGTTCTTGTGTGATGTGTTTTATGGGGTTTCAGACCTTGTTTGGGTTGTGTGGTGCTATTGTGAGAGTTACAGTTGTGGGTATAAGGGTTGGACAGAGGGGTTGGTCCAGTAAATAGGGAAGGGTATATTTGTGCATTTGGAATGTGGTTTGGTGGTTTTTTGCTATGGGATTTTTGTGTAGTGAGGTACAAGAGGTGTGACAGAATCTCAAGCTGAGAGATTGGTTGATGTTGGAATGGATAAACATGTGGTCAGTGTGACACCCATTTGTTTATATTGGGGCCATCTTACTTATTGTAGATTGGAAATTCTTCTTGGTAGTTTTTGGGCAGTGGGGGTACATGACTAGTTTGTGTCATGATTTCATATTTATAGGTGTGTCTCGTGTGGGTTTTCTATGCAATAGGGATGCCGAGTTTGGTTGTGCAGGCATGATTGAGTGAGATAACATTGAATAATTTCAGTTGGAAGTGGTTGAATGGGTGTCTAAGAAAAAGGGGGTGTGTAGTGGGACTTCAGGTTGGTTTTTCTCTTTTGTCTTTTTGAATAGGTGTTAAAATGTATTTCATTACCTTGGTCCCTATTTCCTTGTTTTCCTTGATTTTTGTTGTTGTCTTTTAGCCTTCTGAAAACGTATATAGATGTTGTTCTTGGTAGTTTTCCTGGTTAGTGCAGGAATAAATTGAAGTGTAACCCTTAATTAATTAATGGAATGGGGTCTGATGAAAAAGGGTTTGGGTTTATGCTCGGATTGTGGTTGTTTGTGTTTTTGTTTATATAAGGGTAGTAGAAAATGTAGTTCGGTGTAGGTGGGATGATTTTTTGAAATCTGTAGGTTGGGCCTATTTTTTGATTACCTATATGTATAAACTTATAGTTCCTTCTGATTTTCTATAATGCCCCAACCCCAGTTACCCAGAGTTGATGCATTATTACATCACATTAGCATGATTACAAGGAATCATGTCCCGATGGAACAATCGGTTTAGCAGTCTTGGAAAATAGATTACATACATGAATATTACATTACACTTTTTAGCAGACAACACAACATAAACAATCCTTTATTTACGCCATTATTCGCTTATCATAACCCTATATATCAATCACAATACACTTCTTGGAATCCTAGGAAAAATAAAACATAGAAAGGGGTGAGCTCAAATGCTCAGTAAGGGTAAGCAATATAGTGGAAGATAACATAAATAGTAAGCATGGTGAATAATTGAAACCACATGCCTTTACCTATAATAAATATGAATACTTTTATGGGAGGAATACAATCTGAGTAAATAATGACATAATAAAACATAATCATGGGTATTCTACTAGTCAAATGACCACATGAACCATCAATATTATTTCCATAATAAGGGAATGTATAATGCCGGACATTCTGAAACATTTTTTCAAGGCCTCATCCAAGACATCTGTAAATGATTAAGGCCTCGGCCAAAACCATATATCAAATTGGGAAAACCCTCAGCCAATTCCACGTCTAGTTGTATCATGAGACATATTGATGCATTGAGGAGCTATAGCGGGCTCCATTTGTCACTTACTAAGTCCAATACATTCCTCATATGAAAAGGTTTAACCATATCTTAAACATTCGTATGAAAACTAGCATACGAAATGTCAATACTTTGACTATAAACCATGAATGGTATAAAAATAGCACATCTGCAGTCAAATATATCATAATACAGTCAACACAATATGGAAGTTTTGTATCATAGTAAATCAACTTCAAAAAAACTTAAAGTCCATCAAAGGACGTTGACATAGATGAAATAAAAACCCTTTTTAGAGAAATATCTATTTCTATTTTCAAATCATTTAAGAGTCGCATAATTATAAAGGAAACATTTATTTTGAAAATATTTTTATAAGCTTGTACGAGAAGCATTGATGATGTTAAAATGGTGGAAAATAGCCGCACCCACCGTATAAGTTAAAAAAAGATATTTTTACCTTAATTTTGTCAAAAAGGTTAAAAATTACCTTGTTTGGAAAATGATGGAAAGATTCCTTTCAAACCATTTTATGAAAATTCAAACAAGATTATAAATGAATTTAACCCATCGTCTAGTAAACGGTAACAATGTTTTGAAATGCGTTTTTAAGAAACATGGATGTGGATGATAAACAGGTTGCGGTAGATAATTACGTATAAAAAACCTCGGATAATGAAGAGATTCTAGAGTTAACCCTTACCTCGTTGTAATCTATCAAGTCATATGAAAAATAGTCAATAACCACAAAATGAATCAAAGAATATCATGAATATAAAGATAATCATGATAATATATATCAAATGGTGGTACAAAATACACCACATTCAATAAATAAGTGGTGAACAATGGAAATCTCACAGAATTAAAAGTGAGATAAGAAACCCCTTACCTCATGTCCAACACGACCCGTTTGTTCTTTAATATCCTGAATAATAAACTAAATTTAATTTATACTTTCTTAAGAACATTCTTCAAGTTTTTATTCCTTTTATATCACTTATTACCTTGTTATAAACATTATATAATCATTTATGTTAATAAAGTTCATTTTGTCGATATTTGGCACTTGAGTCAAAAATGAACACTTTATAGTTACATGTTGTTCACATGTTCAACAATTCATTATATCCAGAATGATATTCATGATTAAGATATCTTATATATCATATATATCGAGTATATACATATATCTATAACAGTACATATCATTTTGGGGTAAGAAATGAAATGCACCGTTCATGGAGACAGTAAGCCGTACGTACGAATGAAGGAAACCTTCATTTCTATTTCTTATTATAATGGAAATAAAACATAATTATACATAGGTATATTATAATTTAGTATAATATCATATATAATATCATTAACTCCATCCTTTACACGTCCCACGGATGGTATTAATGAGTCATATCATTTTGAGGGGGCTGTAGTCTGCACTTCCTCAAATGAAATTATCGTGTTTACCCATAATGGAAACCATTAACGTATTATATAAAAGAAAAATATAGAAGAATCAAGAAAACATAATCATTTTTATATATATCATATATAAAAATAGTTCCATCATAATGGCCGCCATGAGAGGCGGTAGGAGATAATTGAACAGTCATCATTTCGGGAGGCGTTAGTTTTCCATCCACATAAACTTTATATTCTTCACGCATTAGATGAAGGTGTGTGTAAGTGTAGTTATAATCTCTTTCATAAAAACATCATAGTATATTTAGGATACTGGTGTTGTTATACAAGAAAGTAATAAAAATAGTTTAGGGGATGGAGAAGTAAAATAATAGAAAAGAAGTTTAGAGAAATTGTTACCTTTAATTTGGGTAACTTCCTTTGGTTTGAACCATTAGGACTTCTTGAAGTGGCTTCTACTTAAGGTAAGGCTTTTAGGAGGAGAATAGGGATGTAGAGAGCTTAATTTTCCAGATTTTGGACTAGCCTAAAGGATTGAGAGGTGTGAGGAATTGGTTTGAAGTGGTCTCCTTTTATAAGAGGGAGGATGAGCTCTTTATGAAAGTGTGAAAATATTATTTTATTATATAATGATATTCAGTTTCTAAAGGATTAAAAATCATTAGGGTCGAAGATAAGATGACTTATGGTCTAAATAAATTCATTCAATAAGAATTGGACACGTTTTGGATATTATTTTAATATTTATAATCGAATTTATTTAAATCATTTATTAATGAGGTAAATACTACATCATTATTGTGTCATAAATAATTTAATTTATTCGAAGTCTAAAAATTATAAAAAAAAATACCGTGATGTAGTAAATATTTTTAGCTTTCCAATTAATATTTATTGTCAAAATTTATTACTTATATAACTCCATATAGAGATTAATTACAAAAATATTTTTGTTTATGTCAATTTTACCTTTACTTTAAATTATTTAATCTAAAGTGTCATTATCATTCATAAGTGGTTCAATGGGGTCCCAAAATCGACCCAAGTATGCCCATAGTTGGCCATTACACATACAATAATGTTAGGACATGTGTTAATGTAATTTTGAATTATTACAATATTCATTTTACCTTGAATTACCGTATTTATCTTTAATCGCGGTAAATAAAAGTCAAAAGTTATTATTCACCAAAAATTATTTTCATCTTATTGAACCACATTTTACATATTGAGGTTAACCATCTCTCTAGTATTTTTTAAATTCAAATCACAGAAGTGTTAAAATTAAGTTTTATTTGTAAATTTGCAAATTCTTGTAGGAGGGTAAAAGAGGGTGAAAAGTTCAATAAATTTTTTATATATTTAAACTTATTATAAATGACCCCAATGAATTATTTTGAACATATATATGTATTATGTATCTAGTTTTACCTAAAATAAATTTAAATAAAATAAATAACTATTTAAATAAAAAGTCGGTTTTAACCAATAACTTAGTGTTTTCACTATTCAACAAATATTGACGTTTTTCAAAAAAATACTAAAAATTCAGCCTAAGATATATTTGATATTCTGAATTAAAAAGTGATGTATATTTTTCTAAATTAAAAAAATATAAGTGGAATTAATTAATTAAAAATTAATTCCTGTTTTTATAACAAATAGCGTGTTTTTAAGAAACAATAACTATCAAAAGATTGATACTTTTTTATGTCCAATTTCAAAGTGAAATTAATTAAAATAAACAACATTGGATTAAATGATAAAAATATATTCAAATTAAACTTTAAATCCAATTAAAAATATAATTTTTCCATATAAATAAATTAGATTAAAAGGCACTTTTGAATTTAAATACAATGTTTTCACTATTCATTAAAAAATGACCTTTATCGGAAAACTTCCAAAATTTTACACAAAGTAAATTTTGATGTCCACATTATAAATCATAAATTTATTTAGTAAAATTTAATATATATATATATATATATATATATGTTTTAAATATTGGATTTAAAAAGGGTTCTCCATTAAAAGGCGATAAAATGGAATTTGTTTTAAAAAATACTTCTTTTATCAGAAAAAAGGGAATTTGTTCTTACATAATGTCTAAGAAACTCATAATATGGATTCTAAAATTATAAGGATTATATAAAGTTAAAAATTCAGTTAATACTATTCATAACTGCTTTTGAACGGCTAGTTTGGTAAGTCATAGTGCGCTAGAACTCGGTGTTGCGTGTAGTGAATGTTATTGAATTACGTTGAAAAGATAACGTACTATGAAATCTTATGGTGTTAAATTTACAATATGCACCCCAGCCTTGTTGAGAACCATGGGACAAACCCCCCATTTAATGGGGGAGGGTGTCTCTCCCAACATACTTATGGGAGGATAGATGGTCGGTTACAAACTTTCTTCCACACACCTTCTTATAGTTCTTACCGCTTGAGCGTATCTTGGAAGGCTGTAATGAGTTGATGTTTACCATACTCTAAGATCCTTCAGGCATGTTTTGTAGTGGATAAGGGGGCCCTGTGTTTGATGGCTAGGATTGTTTTCCCAAGCATTGTGGAGATGAGGCTTAGGATTCTTTGAGCGAGAGGCATGGTTGTTGTGTCCTAGGTGTCTGTTGGCGGGATTTGAGTGTGGGTTGAGGTCTAGGTGTTTGCGAACTAGTTATTGTAGTGGGACAGAATTTGGGAAGAGTGGTAGCATCAGAATGTTAGTTATTATGAATGAGTAGCTAACTAGTGTGAAAGTGGTACAGGGTACCGAAATCATTGATGTGCTTATATTATTATCTTACTTGACTTGAGTTATTTGGGGAGGGTACCTTTGTGAGGCTGGGTTTGTGAGATTTCTTTGTTAGGTGCTCTTGGTTTCTATTGTTTTCACAAAGGCATTAGTTTTCTTCTACAACTTGTGCATGAGTGACTTTGGTTTCCCTACTGAGTATAATTTTATCTTCACCCTATGATATAAAACTATTTTCAGGTTTCTAGGAGGACATTGAGGCCCTTATTGTACTTTACTAGATTGGGTTTCAAGATAATTGTTGTGGTGTTGCTTAGTGTCTTTCTTTTGGTACTTTTATTGGTTCTCTAGTTGTACATTTGTCGTAGTTTATGTTTAAATCATACATGGGTTGGATTTTAGTTTCCATTATATATCATTTTTGAGTTGTTTGGGATTTTCACCATCTTATTACCCAATACTATTTTCATTAAAAGGTTAATGTCATTCAATTTTTGTGAGGTATTTTATACCCTTTATTCTAGTCACCACTCTTGAGCCTATTGGTGGTAGGACATGTGGGTGATTATATCTCCTTAATCATGAATAAAAAAGGTCATAGAACTTTACAATCCCTTCCCTCATCTTGAAAAAGGTGGGTCGTGATAGAATGGTATCAGAGATAGATGGTGGAGATATAGGATTTAGTTCAAAGTTAGGCATAATAATGATTTCATTGGATGATATGGAAACTGTATTAAGAAAAATTGGTGCATGAAATAGTATAGGGAATACTGGCGAGGACATGAGATTTTAGGGCCCCTCGTGATCCAATGGAAGGACTCTGAGCCTATCGAATGACCATGTGAGGCTACATTGATTGCAGGATAGAGGCACTGGATAAGGTACTTGCATCATAATGACTTGTGTTCATGTGTGTCTTGGGTGTTTTGGTAATTTATAAGTTAAATAAATAGTTGAAATAAATATGAACTTAAAATTTCATAATACCCATGATTATGAGTTCATTGTTTACTTTTTCAGCTCTGGAACCCAGATGTCTCCCACATGTGGCACGAGCAGTTGAGGCCAAGAAGGATGACTTGTTTGTTCAATAGAAATTCGATCGAGAGGAGGATGATGAGTTGTTGAAAAAGAAAATTTGTGATTTCTAGTGCACGACCCTGGGAATGTACGAAGGCAGCTTTTCATACATAGAGACAGAAGAATGTCTTGAGGAGCTTACATTTACCATTAATTTGCTTTGTGCTTCAATAGAGTATTGGGTTCCTCTGGCACTGAGCTAGATGTGGTGAGTGGCACATTAGTTGTGGATGGTTTAACTTGGGGCGGGTAAGGAGACGAATGTCTTGCGGGCTAACGTTGAGAAGGAGTTTCGGGCAGATTTTCCTTCCACGATTATGATGTCCATGAAGATCTAGAAGAATATCTCTCTCTAATAGAGGAGTATGTCAGTGATTGAACAAGGATATATTTCAAGTATCACCTACACTTTTCTTCGGATCTGTTTTTAGATGAGGATTTGTCAACGAGATGATTGGAGGAGGCACTTCGACCTTCATTTCAATATTTCGTTACTCCATTTACCCTACTAACATACATAGAAGTTCAGAACATGTCCAAATTAGTGGATAGTATTCACTTTTAGGGAGGTGTACCGCAAGAGGAGATCCAATTAATTTCGTCGAAGGAAAGGAATTAAGCAACAATTCTCTATCAATAGGGATTTCTAGGTTTTGGTCAGTGGTAAGTAAGACTTAACTGTTACGGTTCCGAAATCTTAGGCCTCTCCCTTTCCCCCTAGGCCCAGGAGTAATGTTCATTATCTGCAGAGGACCTTGACATATTCGGATCCAATTCCAAGATCAATCTCATTATAATGGGGTGGGTTGGTGCATTTCCTAGCTCAATATTAACAATTTTTTGACCAACCATTCCAACAGAAGGGGCAGTGGGCTCCCACTCCATTAAGGGTAGACGGTTCTATAGGAGTTCGACCATAGGGTTCTCCTCAGGGACATCAACTAGGGATTATTTGAGGAGGCATTTGATAGAAAATGGTTAGTGGAGCTATGTGTGGACAGTTTCACACCACCAAGGCCACATTTCCAGCAGGATTGGAGGTTGTTTTAGGTACGATCAGTCAATTTAGTACTATTACATGTGCTTTGTTTGATTCATTAGCTTTCACTCCTTTTTCTACTTAGTCTATCCCATTACTTCGTATTATATGTAGTTATACATTTCATTCCCCTAGTGTTGATCATGCCAACTGGAGTTTTGACCAGTCTGTTTGATGTTTTCTGGGGATGTAGAATGATGTTGGGGCCACATCAGTCCACATGGGATCTTCTTCTGCTATAGATGCATCCACAAGTTTTCATTTTAGGCATCGACATTATTTTTGTGCACAATGTTGTGTACTAATTTTAGAGAAGAGTCGTGTTTTTAGGTGTGGATAGCTAGCGTGTAGTTTTCACTGGTGAGAGGTTCTGTTAGGTGGCTATTCGGTCGGTAGAGCCTCTTCTCTCCTTATCAGTAAAGTTTTCATTTGGAATAGTACAGACAGAAATTGTGGAGGTTCTAGGAGTTGTTAGATAGATCTTCGTTTTCTTTCCTGAAGAATTTGTGTCTCTAGACCCTCGATGTGATGTTGAGTTTGGAATAGAATTATAACCCGATTCCCATCTGATTTCGATGGCTATCTATAGGATGAAAACTTTGGATTTATAGGAGTTGAGGATTCATGTGGCGACCAGATGAAAAAGGGATATATTTGGTCGAGTGTGTCACTGTGGGGGGCTCCAGTCTTGTCTGTGAAGAAGGAAAATGGTGCTCTAAGTCTATGCATAGACTACTAGAGATTTAATCAGGTAATAGACAAGAAACGTTTACCCCATCCTTGGATAGAAGAACTTTTCGACTAGGTGAGTGGAGGAGGATGATTCTCTAATATTCCTCTAGGTTCTGGATGTCATTAGTTGAGGGTGAAAGAGGGTGAAATCCCAAATTCTTCTTTTAGGGGAAGGTATATACATTTTTAGTTTGTGGTTATGTTGTTCGATGTCACGAATGCGCCAAACATGTTAATGGGACTCATGAATTTTGTTTTTTGTGAACTATTAGACCATTTTTTCATCTTTTAAATCGATGAAATTATGATCTACTCAAGCTCAGTGGAGGAGCACTCCGAACATCATAGGACTATCTTGGAGGTCCATCGACACCACCATCTCTATGGGAAGTTGTTCATGTGAAAGCGGTGGATGAGAGAGGTGCACTTCCATATAAATGTGGTGTATCAACAAGTATATAAGTAGACCCATACAAGGTAGAGGCAGTTGTTTCTTTGAAAAAACCCTAGAACATGTTAAAAGATCACATCTTACTTGGTCTAGTGGGCTATTACTAGAGTTTCGTGCCCGACTTCACTCATGTTGCAACACCATTGATACCTTTGACTAGAAAATACCAGGCCTTTGTGTGGAGTAAGCAGTGTTAGGTAGCTTTCATCAACCTGAAGGAAAAGCTGGTCAGTGCTCCAGTGATTAGGTTACCAGAGGTAGGGGTGACATTTGAGGTGTTCTCTGAAGTTTCATGTCTAGTCCTTGGATGTGTACTGATGTAGCAGTAGAGAGTGATCTCATGTAGATCTGGATAGTTATGCCTACAAATATGTAACTATTCTACCCCTAATATGGATTTTTTTATGGTCATATTCATGCTTAATTTGTGGAGACATTACCTCCCCAGGGAGTGCTTTGTGGTATTCATGGATCACGAGAGCATGAGGTGTATCTTCTCCCAGTGAAACATAAACATGTGGAAACAAAGATGGATGGAGATTCTCTATGACTACAAAATAATGAAATCATACACTGTAGGAAAGGGTAAAATCGTGGTAGATGCCTTAAGAAGGATGTCGTAGAAGGAGGTTGCTTGAGAATCCATGGATTCTTTGATGGAAATGGAGGAGTTAGCCTCTTTGTGTATGGATTTGAGAGTGGATGGAGGAAAATGTTTTCTATTTCATATGATAGTGTAGTCTTTCGTGGAGCGGAAGGTGGAGTACTCTCACTAGGGAGACTCAAAGGCTTATGTGATGTGTGATTGTACTGTCGAGGGAGAAGCTTCCAAGGGATGGTCGAAGGATAGTCATAATCAGATGTTGTTCTGTGGGAAGCTATTTGTCTAAGTGTAAATGCGTGAGAGATTTCTCCATGAGTTCCATAGATGACCCCTTGTAGGGTATTAATGAGTTTCTAAAATGTACCAAGAATTGAGGGAATAGTTTTGGTGGCCTAGGGTGAATCTGGAAGGGTAGGAGTTAGTGAAAATGTCCCTAGTGAATTACTGGGAAAACGTGGAGCACCATGTTCTCGGTGGTCTATTGCATCCATTTGATGTTATTGAGTGGAAGTGGGATGAAAAATTGATGGATTTTATCATTGGATTACCTAGGAATCGTGGAAGAAGTGATTCCCTTTCGGTAGTAGGGGATAAGTTGGTGAAATTAGATCAGTTCTTAGCGATCAAGGAGACATGTTTAGTGGATTACTTAGCAGAAAAGTATGTGGATGAGGTGGTGCAGGTGCATAAAGTTCCAATATCCATTGTGTTGGATCAGAATACAAATTTTACGTCGACTATCTTGAGGGAATTAAATCTTTCCTTTGGCACTCAATTATTCCTCAGCCCTACTTTCCACCCCCATACGGATGGAAAGATAGAGAGGACAATCCAGACATTAGAGCACATGTAATGAACCTGTGTTTGGACCTTAGTTGTTCATGGGTGTAATGTTTTCTCTTGGTAGAGTTTGATTACAATAATAGCTATCAATAATCTATTAGCATGGCATTGTTTGAAGCTCTATATGAGAGGCCAATTAATTCACCCTTGTGCTGGATGGAAGATGGGGAGGCTACTATTCGTGGTCCATACATGATAAAAAGCATGACAGAGAAGGTGCAGCTTGTCAATGAGATAATGAAGGAAGCACAAGACCAGTAGAAGTCGTATGCTGATTGTAGGAGGAGGCCTTTGGAGTTTGAGGTTGGGGATGATGTATTCTTGAACCATTCCCCTCGACGTGGGTAGTATAGTTTTGGAAGAGGGAGAATGATTTCTCATAGGTTTCTCATACATTTCTAGGTTTTGGTATGATTTGGAGAGCTAGCATATCAGCTGGTGTGGCCACCATAGTTGGAGAAGATCTAGGAAGTCTTTTAGGTCACATATCCCCATAAGTATCTATGCGATGACTCCCACATCATAGACTATAAAGAGTTGTATATCGAAGATGATGTGGTGTTCATAGAGAATCCAACAAGAATCTGGGATTCTATGGATTAGGTGCTTCATGGATGGATGATTCCTTTGATTCTTCTGTTATGGAGGCATGGTGGCCTCGAGGAGAGTATATTGGAGTAGGAGGTATTGATTCATTCCTAGTACCCAGAGCTCTTCTATGTTTGTTTTATATGTTATAATTTTATGCTTAGTTTTATGATGTAATGCTTTGAACTTATTTTTTATCTAATGAATTGTTACCTTGTTCTTATTTTTGTGTGAAATGTCCATATATTTAGATATGGGAGGTCTTAATCCCTAATAAAATTTCCATTATGTGAATGTGATTAAACCTGTGCAGGAGAGTTAGTGCCACCTAGGGTGGATAGTATCTTGATATGGTGGAAGGGATTCCCTAATTAATATATTTGGTTAGTGGGGCATTTGTGTTTGTATAGTTGTTTATGAGATATATGTTAAGGAGGTGTTCTTGAATGTCGGGGTTTTCACCCCGATTTTCAAACAACACAATGTATTTGTTTCCTAATATGTATGTTATGAGGTGGTTGTTTGGATGCCTATTTTTCAATGTTTAGTTCTAAAATTTCAGGGATGAGAATAGTTTGAGATGAATCTGATGTTGTGAACCAAATTTCCATTGGCCATTATTTTATGAAAATATAATGAAAGTGGTTTTCTTGTGCGTCATAGTGGTTTCTTTTGAGTGTTTTCCAATAATCATGTATCACAAAACAACATCACTAAAATAGTGGCACTGTGATGGTGGCACACCGAGAAGGTGGCACCGTAATAGAGTCACACTGACATGGTGGCACCCTAATAGTGGCACACCAATATAGTGGCATCGTAATAGTGGAACATCGAAACGGTGGCACCATAATGGTAGAACACCAAATTGGTGGCACTATGAAGGTGGAACACCAAAACTATGTCACCTTAACAGTGGAACTGAGATAGTGGTATACCAAAACGATGGAAGAATAATGGTGTCTCATCCTTTTCCAAATTTCTAGTTCTCGTTGTTTTCCCAAAAAATCTCATCTTACATTTTATTTAATGTAAACCAAGTTTAATGAATTCTTTGGGAATTTTTACGGTCATTTAAAATGATATTAATTATATCATTAATATCATATTACTCTATTGACATTGACATATTAAAATTATGTGATCTTGGACATGATCCCATGTTAATGGCATTCGAAACATTTATTCCTTTAATATAGGATCTCGCTCATTAAACATAGGATCATCCCTTCCCAGTGTGTTTCTGTTCCCTCTTGGTGCACCTAGAGCCTTTGCTTCCTATGGAGTTGAGTGTTGTGACGTAGCCATTGAACATGAATTCCTTAGAGTTTTTCCTTTGAGTTTTCTGGTTGCTTGCACGATCCACTATTTTGGCATAAAGAGGAGTTTTGGTTGCCGGTTATTTCATGTAGGGATTAGTGTACCTATATTTATTTTTGTATCATGTGGGTGGGTATACTAATTATTCCTTATTAATAATTGGTGATTTTTTTTCTTAAATGAGTAATAAATAATGGTAGGGAAGTGGTGATTAAAAGATAATGGGTAGGTAATTGAATATGGTTGATTTTGATCATTTAATTTATCTTCTATCTTTGTTTCTTTTCATTGATTGATGTGGCAATATTCTTTCTAAAAATCATGACCATTGGTGATCTTTTCTTGCGCACTAGTGATATATATAGTTCTTGTTTCAATGCATTTTTAACTAGCTATAATATGAAATCCAATTAATCATATATATTTGGTTAAATAAATGGATACCCTAGAATTAAACCTATTGTGTGATCACCACTATTTATCACAATGGAAGTAAATAACCCATGTTGGAAAAATCTTAATATCCTTGGCTTGATGGTGTTTTTGTGTGCTATTTTTTATGGGGTTTCAATCCTTATGTGGGATGTGTGGTGCTATTGTGTGAGTCACCATTGTGGGTACTAGGGGAAGAAATAGGGGTTTGTATAGTGAATGAGGAAGGGTATTATTGTATAGAAGACCTACTGTTTGGTGGTGTTTTGCTGTGGGCATTGTGTATAGGGTGGTACAAGAGGTGTGATGAAATATCAGGTTGAAAGGCTGATCAATTGTGGAATGGATAAAATTTTAGGTGGTGGGACTTCCATTGGTTTATGTTGTGTCTGTAAAACATATTATGTAGTGGGTATTATTCTACGTAGAGTACGGGAATCAGGGTTTTAGGACTAGGATGTGTCCTGATTTCATATTTATAGGTGCGTCAAGTGTGGTGTTGTTATGTCATGGGGCTTCCGGGTTTGTTTGTGTGGGCATGATTGAGCGGGATAACTTTAAAGAATGACATTTGGCAGTGGTTGAACGAGTCTTGAGGAAAAAGGGGGTGTGTAGTTGGACTGAATTTTGTTTTCTCTATTTTTTAATGAATGGTTGTTAAAATACATTCTCTTACCTTGGTCCCTACTTCTTTGTTCTCCCTGGGTATGTTTAGTTTTTTTTAGCCGTCGGAAAATGGTTTCAGATGTTGTTCTTGGTATTTTCCCCAGGTAGTGCTAGAATTAATTAAAGTAAACCCATTAATTAATGAATGTACAGTGGTCTAATGATGATGGGGTTGGGTTTATTATTATTTTTTTGGTTATTTGGGTGGTTGTGCGTGTTGGGGTAGCATCAAATGTGGTTATGTGTGGGCTGGTTGTTTGAAATCATTAGGTTAGGTTGAGTGTTTTCTTACCTATATGTATACACTTGTAGTTCCTTGTGATTTTCAATACAAACCCCACCCTTTTCATGAACCATGTAATGAAAATCCCCATTTCATGGGGGAGAGTGGCTTTCCCAACATCCTGGTGGGAGGATGGATGGATTGTCAATGAGTTCCTTCCTCACAACCTCTTTAGGTTCTTACCACAGGAGTGTATTCTGGTAGGTTGTGATGGATTAAAGGTTACGTTAGTCCAAGATACTTCAGGAACCTTTTGTTTTCGATGAGGGGACTAGGTTTTTGTGGTCCTGGACTATTTTCCAAAGTGTTTTTGTGATACAGACTAGATTTTTTGGGAAATAGGCGTGGTTTTTTTCTCCTAGGTGTCTGTGGGAAGGATTTTTGTGTGTGTTGAGCCCCATGTATTAATGGGAAGGTTGTGGTGGTGGGACTGAGTTTTTTAATAGTGGTAGCATCAATACATTAGCTGTTAGTAATGGGAAGCTAACCATTGTAAAAGTGGTGTGGGGTACCCAAATCATCAATGTGCATATATTATTATCGTACTAGACTTGTGTTATTTGGGGAGTGTTCCTTGGTGAGGCTGGGCTAGTTAGCTTTCCTTGTTATGTTTTTTTGGTTTCTATTGCTTTCACTAGGGTATTATTATGCTTCTCCCACTTATGAACGAGTGACTTTGGTTTCACTATTGAGTATACATGTATGGTCACCCTATGATATAAATCTTTTTATCCAGTTTCTAGGAGGAATTTGAGTGTTGTGATACATTTTACAAGCATGTTTGTAGGGATTTTTGTTGCGGTGCTACTTAGCCTCTTTCATTAGGGACTTTCATTAGTGGTCTAGTGGTAATTTGGTCACATTTTACATTTATATCATGCATCGGTTGGGTTTTTTATTCCTTTATAAAATTTTAGTGTTGTTTGGAATTTTTACCATCTTATCACCCATTCGTGTTTCATTAAAAGGGAAATTCCTTTTATGTTTTTTTATATTCTATACCCTTGTGTGAGTCTCCAATATGAGGTATATTGGAGGCTAGACTCGAGGGTCATTATCTCTCCATCATCTTGAAGAAAGAAGGGAATGTCACTTTTTTGTCCCTTCTTTCATCTTGAAGAAGGTGGGTCGTGTCAATTATCAAATAAATTGATTTCATTTTCTACTCATATGTTTTTTTAGGAATATTTTAGGTGATATTATTGTTTCCCACTATTTTTTATTAAAATGATTTGTAACTTTTTTAAATAATATCTGACTTCATTTCTATGTTCAGTTAAAAATCAATTTTCATCCAAAATCTTATTTTCTAAAAATTATTTCAAAAATGGTTTTTATATTTACCAAATTATTTATTAAAGAAATTTTTACTCAAGTTTGAATGTTTAAAAAATGTTTTTAAATAATCCATCACATTGTTTTCCAAAAACAAATCTGTGTTTTCCTTTTACCAAAAAATTGAAAGGAATTTTTTTTAACAATTATGCAATGTACATAACTTCATTTCACTATGACCAGTCATTATATAAAATAATACCTAATAGGTTTCAATGATTATTTTTAAGGAACTTATCTTAAAAATTCTTCTTTAACTATTAGTTTTAAAATGTGAATTTAAAAATTACAAGGCTATTTTCTTCAAAAAAATTAAAATTTTATTTTTTCGGTATTTCAACTCAATAATGAAAACAACCCTTTATTTTATATATACTTCACTACAGATATTATACATTGATACCATACTTTGTATTTATATATATGGTTTATGATCATTTTGACCCAAGAAATTATTGAAATTCAATTATTTGATTCTTTTTTTGTAGTCATTATCATTCCCTTAAAATATTAACTATCATGTGATAATTAGACATTAAATTTCATATAATTATCCACATTATATATCACATATATTTTTATTTCTTAAATAATAAAAAAAATTAATTAAGTGTTTCAGATTGAATTATTTTTGTATATCTTGGAAAGTGTTGATATATCGATATTTTATACATAGTACAGATATTTGATGACAAGGAATATCATTCATAGATTAAATCAATTATTTATTATATGAGTAAGGATTTGGGTAGGTAGTTACTGGTGGGGACCAAGGTTATATGGCACATATTGCATCAATAGAATCATAAGGACAATTAGAATGCTAACATTAAACATGTTTCTTCCTATAATTTTGAACTATCTTGAGAAAGGTCCTCACAATATATGTATCATGTGCTTAAGAACATGACACATACTGATTAATAATATCCTTAATTAAGAATTAAATTATTATTATCCAATATATTTTTATAATGGTATTATCTTTAGACTCATTTCAATCTCAGTTTATTGATCAAATGGGATTTATTTTTTGTTATTTAACTTTACATATTGATTATTACTTATCCAGTTATGATTTTCATATTATTGATTAAATGACATGTGCATTGAGTTATTTACCTTTCCATAATGATTATGCTTTATCCATAAATTATATTGACTTTATTAATTAAATTTAATTTTTTTCTTTATTTACCATGAATCATTTATTGTGGAAGTAAAATTATATAAATGATGGGTTTGTTCAGTTTTTTTAATGACAAGTTGATTATGCATATTGATTCATGATAGATTCGGATGTACATAAACCTTACTAAGCATTTAAGAACACCATAATTTTGTTCCCTTACCATAAATCCATATAGTCTAATATGATTAATATTTATGGTTATTCTAGAGGTAATAATTATATTTTAATAAAAATTATGTTTTAATTTGTTTTTTCAAATGTAATTTAAGACAGGAGTTTGTATCTAGTTTACTAAGAATACTAAACCATTCGGCCTATATGGATATTATTATTTTTATATTATGCCGATTTAAAAAATCATGCACTAGCTCTAGGATACATTGTAATTTATATCTATATGTATGTTCTTATTATAACATATTATCCCCTATTCATTAAAAAAATTTATCGGTACGATTGTTTTGTGAATTAATTAGCATCTTTTCTTAGGAATGTATTTTTTTTGAATGTTTTGTTTATTGTGTATATTCTATATATATCATATTTAAAATTATATTTAATTTTAAAAATATCATACATATTTATTAGATACATATTTGGAACCATTAATTAGTTATTCACATGGAAAATGAATTACATCGCTTCATATAGTTGGTAATTAGTATGTAAGCATGAGAGAATATATCATTTCCTTATTTGGTTAAATGTTATGTAATTAGATGATATGTTAATTTAAAATAATTAATATAATGTCAAATCTCTCTAGTTTATTCATCATTTTCATCATTATGTTATCCATGTGAGAAAGTGATGGAAAACAAATGACAATGTTATGTGAGGTTCTAGTCTACCATACACAACCGAGATGGCATTATTTACTATTTTATGGATGAGGATATGTATAAATATTTCGAGGATACCATAATAATATCGTAGTATATGGAAGATAATGGTGTTATAATATTGGAATTGTGAAATCATAGTTGAAGGTGGATAAATAAGAAGGGAAAATGAAACAGCTTAGTGAATACTAATATGTATACTTAAGTTAAATTCATTTGGATCTCTTATTGAAGAAAATATAGTTTAAATTTTGGGATGACCAACACCTCTTTAATGTGTGTAAGTATTATATAGAGATATTTTCATAGGGTTTAGTTGTTCTAGATAGAATTTATATGTTATAATAAGTGAGGGGAGGGATTTCTCTTTAATAATTAAGGATGGGGACACACCTAAAATTTTTTAATTAAAAAATTATAATACCCACTGTTTTCACATGGATAATGGATAAAAATAGATTATTATATAACAATAAGTATGATAAAGCCAAAATATTTCAATTTAATATAATTTATTCTTGTTTTTTATTGTCATTTTAACCCTTATCTTTATAGGTTAACACCATTTAAACCAATTTTTACCTTAACTGAGGTAAAATGTTTTTACTATTATTACTATTAAGAATGACCCAAAACTAAGTAAAAGTTATTATATAATTTAAATTATTCTGATGTAAAATTTGGAATCTATTTTAAAAAAATATGATCAATTAAATGGATGAATTTAAATTAAATTAAAACATGTAGAAGCAAAAAACTGGATTTCTCAAATATATTTAAAAATTTTAAGATGATCATGATATACTTTATGACTATTAATTATCATTATATGAATTTTAATTAATATTTATAGTCATATAATCTACATGTTAAATTTAAATCATCCCTCCTTTTGAGTTATTTTAATCAATTAAAATGAAGATAAAATACTCACTTGAAAATAGTTTTAAGATAAATTAATTTTTAAGAATAAAAATAAACAAACACAAAAATTTGGTATAAAATTTATTGAAATGTAAATAATTATATTATATCATAGTAAATATAATTTTTTTTTAAAATTTAATAATATTTAAACAATAATGATACATTTAAATTATTTAATTTATAGAAAATAAATGATAATTTTTACAAAAAAACATAATATTTTACTATTCACAAGAAAAGTAGTATTTACAAAAGAATAAAAGAAATTCAATTTAATATATATTTTAAAAAATTATTTAAAAAATTATGTTCATTTTTAAAAATATTTTTTCTAAAAGTGGTTAAAATTTGTTTTAAATAAGTGCAATAAATGCGATAAAACCATATTTTATAATAAAATACATTTTAAAGCATAAAATTGTATTTATTATTATCCCATGATCAATAAAAATAATATATAAATGGGAAAAACGATTTAATATATATATATATATTTATTTATTTTCTTTAAAAAATTCACTAAAAAGATTACTTTTATTTTTTAAGACAAAAACATATTCTGCACATTAATAATATTTTTTTGAAAAATATTACATTTTTATTAAAAATAAGTTTATTTCCCATTATAAAAAATTGTAAAAAAATGAATATATTTTTACATATGTGTAAACTATATAATTCTTATATTTTAGTCAGTGATATTCAGACCTTCCAATTTAACATTATTCTTATAACTGTATAGTATTGTACAATTCTTTTAGACTCAATGTTGCATGTATCAAAGGCTATCAAAAAGATTAAATTTAAGAAAATATATATTATCGTCAATTTTAACATGGTTTTTCATACTATATATGTTATCAAGAAAATAATTCTTTTAAAAATCACGGGCTTTTACAATATCAAGCTTGAATGTTGATAAATCAGAAGGATCATGCATCATTTGGGAAAGGGTTGAAATGTTAAGGTGGGATGAGTGTATATGGTGGATCAAACTTAAGAGGATAGTAGTGAGGGACTTTATATTTTTGAATTAATGGTATTTATTACATCTACGTATCATAAAAATTTTCTAATTCCAACCATTCACATTCTTTTATATGTACATAGGTTGTCATTCAACATGACTTACCACTCATGTTATCATCTGAGTTTATTTTTCTTTACAAACCATTGGGTATTAAAGTATTTCCTATTCATTTATCCCAACGCGTCCTATAATACATTATGGTTATGGTGATTTGTGTTATATTATGATTTTGGAGATGAAGACCATCGATGTGAAACTTCGTATGGACTAACTGGATTGTTTTTAAGCCCTAAATGATTACTATAATAGAAGTGTGTTATTTCCATTATCTAAGGGACAAAATTTCTTGATAGATGGGGAATTAGGGTTGGGAAAGTATTTTTTAACCCTACATGAATCATCTTGGGATGATTATTATGAACATTACATTCATGGATATTTATACATGAGTAGTGTAATCCCCTTTTCTTTTGATCTAATTGTGGATCTATTTTAGGACATTTTTCTAGAATACTACATAGGACTTCCCCTTGATATAGTAGTCGAGTTTGAGATAGCACTTGATCTAGGTTCACAACCCATTTTAATTCCCCGTATCATGTGGATCAACATATTTATAAGTAGATAAAGGTACATCTTGTTGAAATGTAAGAAAAGGTCATATTAAGAACATGTATATCAACATGGTATTCACCTATCTTATTTTCCAAGATAAAGGAAAGTACACTTCAACTCAAAAAAGATAACAAAAACCTGAATCTACTAACAGTAAATAATATATATGATTACCCAAAGATCTATGATATCTTTGATCTATTATGGGGATCCCAATGTTTCTCTAAGATTGATCTCTAGTCATGTTATCTCTAGTTGGGAGTTAAAGATGAGTATAACCCTAATATGACGTTTGAGAGTAAGTATTATTTATATGTGTAACTGTTTATTCCTTGTGATTTTAAGAATGTATAAAAAATTTCATCACCCTCACCAAAACGATCTTCCACCCTTATTTTTATGTTTTGAATTGTTGTTTTCATTGAAGAAGTCCTTGTCCAGTAATCAACACTAGAGTAACATGCCATAAATATCAAGATAGTACTTGGTTCAATTCAAGAACATAAACCTTATTGAAGATGTCAAATATATATTATAGATTAAAGAGGTGAAATTATTGTGTAATATCTTATCTATTGGAATCATACCTTTGGACCCATATAAAGATGAGGAAACTTTGTCCTAGACATGTCCTTATAAGGTGTGTATGGTTAAGATCTTTCTTGGTTTTGCTAGATACTGTTGTTGTTTTATAGAGGACTTATCTTAATTATTAGTATCCTTGAAAACACTAAGAAGGAACATGGTCTCTTCTTATTGTCCCATCAATTGTGAGTAGTTTTTTCATGAGTTGAAGAGAAGATAAAATAAAACAATATTATTGATACTTCCCATGGAAAGGATTCATTATTCCATGTACTGTGTTGCATATGGTGTTAGTATCTGAGAAATACTATTATAGAAGGAACTTGTAGTAACTTATGGATCATGTCACCTATGAATGTGTGAGAGGAACTATCTTACAAATGACTTGGAGATGGTATTTTTGGTCTATGTCTTGAAGTGTTGGAAACACAATCTATTTAGTGAGAGTATTTTTTTCTATAGAAATTATTATATCATTATATATATATATATATGTATTAACACAGAGGGAATGAAATTTGAGACAAAGGTTTTGGGTAGAGTAACTATAGACAATCAACATTGTTATAGACTATTCACTACGTAAGGGTAAAATTATTTCATATTCTCTTTGTTTTATGAATTATGTAGTTGGGGATCATAGTGATCAATATTTAGAGGAAGAGAAGTGACTAGAAATATTATTGGAGGATACGAGGAGGGATGTTTCTGAGAACCATGGATTGATGGAATGCACCCCATTTTTGGTCACATATTCATTTTTAAACAGGGTGGTTGATAGATAGGTAACTAACCCACAGAGTGGTGTGATGCAAGAACAGATCAAACTAGTGATCTAATACTGGGGTGGTAATTGGTGGGTGATAATGAGATTCCAGAATATGGGAAACTTATTTTCCTTACATCTTTCTGAGAATATCAGATGAGATACTTCCATACCTCATAGTTTGTGGTACGTCCTGAATGAAAAAATAAGTAACATAACTTTAGATGATTGTTTTCTTTCTTGTGATGAATAGGGACGTAGATGGATTCTTTTCCCGATACATTAACTACTATAGGATAAAGGCCAAGCACTAGTGTTCTATTAGACTATACTAGGCACTTCCTATGCCTATATAGTTGTGTAAGGATTTCAGTTTGGGATTAACTTGATAATTTTAGTAGAAATATACATTAATTTTATTTAATAAAATTGGTAGGTCTTATTAAAATATTAAAGGAATCAGTTTAGATTGATAATAGTGTAACTTCCATGTATGTAAGAATAGTCGACGTAGGAAATTCAAAACACATAGACCATATTTACACATTTTTTAATATTCTTCATTGGACCATGGGATTATTACCTATACCTAGTTAATTTTATATAAAATAATAGACAAAATGTTTTGATTCATATTGATCCTTATGAGTCCCCCTATATTTTTCTATATCATTCACTACTTTTTCACCATGAGGTTTGTGTGGATGCACTTCTGGGGCCTAGTATGGTACATAACAAACTAGAGATAGTGCAACTGATTCAAAATATGTTGATAAAAAAATTGATCAAATAAAGAAATCTCATTTACTATTTGAGTATACCTCATGATTTTATTGCAGTTAACAGATGCTTTAATAGTGACCCCTTGGTTATGTCACCAATGTTTTAAAAAGCAGGGGAAGTTTCCTCTATATTTTGTTAGAACCTTTGATATAAATGAGAATTTAGGGATGTTTTTTACCATTTGGATATTCCAAATCACCATTGTTGTTTTCATTATTTTTTTAATGTGTTTCATATTTTGAGATACATGAACTATCTCACGCATATCATATACAATGATGATGTCAGGTTGGTGAAAATCACATCATACGTAGAACACATGGAATAAAATTTTGAATATAGTTTGAAATTACTACATAGGAGGATGGTACCACATGTATATGTTATATGGAAGGATAGATTAATTCACAAAGAGAAATTGGAGTCATAGGTAGGTAATTTTGTGCAGTAGATTTAGTTATTTGACTAAATGTACTAGATATTATTCTCATGGAAAAGAAGACCATATCACCCTAGCTCTCTTCTTCTCTTCGAGGAGGTCGACAGGTCTGGAGTAGTCGGGGGAGGGGGGGTCTCATTTCCTATTTTACTTTCTTTGTTTTTCAGTGATGGTCGTTCTCTCTTTACGGTTCCCGCTTGAAGATGGCATGCTGAGCTTTCCGTCGCCTCCCTGTGGTGGAACTCTTCGGATGACTTCGGTATTCTATGCGGAAATCTTGGGACTCATCCTCCTTGATGTGGCAGAACGTTGCGGGCTTCTACGATGCTATTGATCTGATCCGCAGGCGTAAGACCGGTTTGTTGAACGGAATACTCTATGGAGAGTTCAGGGTTTGATCGGTTATGCGTTGTTGTCCTACGGTGGTCGACCAGCTTGTGGATTTTTCCCCTGATTCGTGGTGGCAGAGTACTCTGAGGATCTGCGGGGGTCTTTCTTCGGTGGTTGAGGCGGCTGAAGTGGGCGACGTCGGTTGTGGTTTTGCAAATGGATGAATGTGTGTGGGGTTGTGATGCTGAAGTTGATTCCGAGGGGGAGTATGGTGGGCTCTTCCGTCTTGAAGATGTTGGAATGGCGAAGGTGGCGTTTTCTGGTGAAATCGATTATGTTTATTTTGGATCCGCCGGTGATGGTGCTCCGGCGACGGTGAGGTGCTCTGGTGACGACGACAGTGGTGGTAGTCTCGAGGAGCATGATGATGATGGGGACCAGATGTTGACTGGATGATGTTTTCAACGTCGACATGATTTGCAGTGGTTGAGCGATTTCTACGCTCGTGTCTCGAGGTGGCTCTTCGGAAATGATGACGGGTGATACGCGGATCTGGAAGTGGTCTAAGTTCGGGTTTCTGAATTTGAAATGATTTGCTGTAGTGATGGCGGGATGTGTGTTTTTGAAACTTGTGTTGTTCGGTTCCCACTTTTCCTTAAAGTGGTTATTAGAAAATATCAAAAAAAGGATTTGGCTAAATTTTTTGGATATAATTTAGGGAGATTTTGGATGGTTTTAGATATCTAGGGGTTTAAGAAGTTAACAATTTAATCCTGGTTTTCCAAATCAATTCCTATTATCCATAAATCCATAGAACATGGAGAAGTGGCTAGAGGGTTAGCTCATGGATAAGGTTCATGGTTTTAGAAACCAAGAAGCACAATATTGAAAACAATGTGGTAATTTCTTGTGTCTAATAGGATATTTGATTAATGGACTAAAAAATAATACCACAAAATCATATGGCTTTTTCAAAAGCCTAGAATTAGTGTTTATTTGGCACATGATTTTCCATATAATGTGAAAAAACCACACATGTATGAAATTAATGATCTGAATCTCTCTTTATCACCCATTTATGTCATATTTATAGCTATTCTTCGATGTATAATATGCTCTCCTATTCTGTAAGACTCCTCTAGACTTCCCTGATTAATTCATCTTCTCCAAATCTATATTATTCTGAATCCATGTTAGTTGAAGATCAGGAATTGTGCTTTGTCATGTAAAAACACCATTAATTGGGATTCCCATTGATCTATATATTTTCTTATGAGATAATACATAGATATAGAAATATAATGACTAATATTTGTATTTTGATTCTAATTATCAATGAATTCATTTATTATTTATAGATCAATGATGGGGTTAAACTTTTAACAATCTCCCTTTTTTATACTGTTTAAATTTATCATGAACATATATGTTTATATATATGTTCCCATTGATCGATCAACCTGAAGGTATCTTATTATATATTATCATCTTGAATCTCTTTTATACTTATGGATTTGATTAAGGATCGATGTTCATTGGGTCAACTCGAGGATATATTCTATAATAAAAATAGTATTCATTATTTATTCCTTGATTAACAATGGATCTAGTGAGTTGGTACCGTCTCTATCATCATACATCATATTTGGTTCTATTGGTGGACTCAATGTGGTATTTAATTCTCAAAAAAAATTCATTGCATTGAATATCATTGAGTCTCTTTCATAAAAATATTTCTTGATGAACGAGAAACCGATAGGAGAATCCTTGAGTATTAATCTTGTTCTCTGTGGGTGTGCGAATTTTGGGGAATTAATACATTCAAACTATGGATTTCTTAATCAATAACCATGATGTAGGAAGTTCATTTCCATTTAAAGATCATGTATATGGATGTTTCCTAGGTATATTTTTTTATGTTCTTTAATGATGATATTTATTGTGATAACATTTGTATATGTGGTTATATCTCATGAGACACATTTATTGTCCTTATTTACAAGGGTATTATTATAGGTTATTTAATCATATTTTATGTTGAACACATCTATTTTATTTTTCTACTTTTTTTCATGATGATATTCTATGATTTTCAATATATTTTTTACATTTTTTATGCATTACCATTCCATTGTAGGTATTGTATTTAGCACCTTTTATAGGTGAACCTTCATGACTTATCCCATTGAGTGGGCATGTACATGGCTTACAATGATGTAAATGATGGACTTGAGTTTAGGGTGTGGTTATATTGATGACTATGGGACTAATTTTGATTCGCATGACACCTATTAAATTTCATGTGTCATGTTTACATGATTCCTAGAGATAGATGAGTAGAATTATCACTCAATGTGTAGTGGGTTCCAAGAAACATTACTCACATGATGTGTAAAAGATTTAAAGTATTAGGTTCACTTGACACCTTATGATAAAATTAATTAGTTTTAATATATTTTTTCATATTAATCAATTATATTTGATATCTGGACATTCCATCTGGCATAGATTTAGAGATGGTATATCTAGGGATTGTGGGGGATTTATAATTATTGACTTGATTGTTATGTGATTTTTTATGATTTATTGATTTTTCTTATTATAATGTAATACATATGTTTTACTAGAGAATGCTTTTTATGGATTAATTGGTTGTTCCTTACTGGGATTTATTATTCAAACCTAATAAATACATCTCAATAAATGTGCATATTTCATGTATTGGGTTCTAATATTGGACAAGAGACTTAGAGAAGATGGTTGATCCATGTTGAATGGATTTTGGTGTAGTACCAGAAAATACTCCATAGGATACAAAATATTTATTCATTCATTTTTTACCATTAATTATGGTTTGTATTTCACTTAGGGAGATCGATTATTTATCTATATTTTTTAGAATGTCATGTGTTCCATCCTACATTAAATTATAATGTATTGCTATTGTCATTAATTACTTTATGTTGTTTTATTTTTTTCTTAATATTATTGAATCAAGGATATGATTCATATTGTATTGTCTCTCTACTAACAATTCCCTAACCCTGAATTCTATTGGGAGACCTCTTGTATGTGGGGAGGAAAGAATGTGGTATTGTATCTCTCCATGTTGGACTTGGTGGATTGCGTTGGGGTGTTCTAATTATGTTGGTGTTGGTATATTGATAGGCCATGGTCAATGTAGTTTAGTTTTTGATAGATAATTATTCCTTTATGTTGGGATTTATTGTATTCATATATAATAATTTTTTTTATTTCTTATGTCTAACCACCAATGTTGGATGACCTTACTAACTCCAATATAATGATATGGGTTTGAGACTGACTGAAAATTAAATTTTTATTTCAAAAGAACTTTTGATGAAAAAATGGAAAACCATAACGACATCAAAGACTTCATGAACAACCATGCCTCCATGGTCCAGGACCATCAAGAACAAATACACTCCAATGCAAGAGAAAGGAAAAGACCCACCCTAGCAGAGAAACAATATGATCAGCATCCACCTTCTCGTCGCTACTCAGCTAGCTATCCCATGAAAGAATGTACAGGCCCAGTACCGATGGCAAACGCCATACCCTCTCAAACTTCCAAATCCAAATAGCGATGAGAAGGAGAATTCTCCTAGCTCTAAATGATTTGGGTTTGTGGTATGCACAAAATATCAAGGAATAAGATGATATGAATGACTAAATACATCCCCTTTATAGACCTCTCTTTATTATTTAGTATATGGTATGATGAAATCAGGATATTTTATGGGGTTTTGTTGCTATGATATGGGTGTACAGTGGAGTCATATATGGGTGGATATTAGATAAATGTTTTGGTTCTTCATTATATGTTCTATATCATGTTGTGGTGAAAATATGTGGTTTTGATGTGGACTTGTAATGAAATATATTTTATTAGTTATGTAATTATAGATATGATATGTGATTTTGATTATATATAAGGGATGTTAATTTCATGATGTATGACATTGGGTAATAAAAGTGACTCGTTAATTGGGGAAGTAGGTTCTATGTAACTTCATGATAATTTTATTAATATTTTATTAACTCACATTTATATAATACCCACTATCATATAGATTTTTTTAAATGGGTTCCTATTAATAATGGAAAAATCCATGTTCAATATCTATATTCTTTTAAATCTATTCCATTTTGGGTGTGTGATCCATCATGAGGACAAAAATTTGTTGACCAAATTTTGGTAATGAGTTGGTTTTATTGTTTAATCACTAAGATATTACTTTAAGTGCTGTATATTTTAATTATATTTTATGGATATGATCTTCATCACATTATCTCCCAACTAGGGAACCCACCTAAGCCTATATTGAGTATGAGAGTGCTTTCAGAATCATACCTTCATCACACCCTAGGATGGTTACTAACACCAATGTCAGGACCTGTCCTAGACAAATCATCAAACCATGATCTACCTGAATTGCCCAAAGGCCTTAATTTATTATTTGTTTTAGATAATCCCCATTTTAAGTGTTGAATAAAAATGCTTATATGGAAAGTAGGCCTAGTGGAACATTACATGAACAGATGGCCTTAGAGGAATTCACCCCAAATAGATTACATGGAACTACCCCTCCCCAGAATATATCTTGATGTCACCTCTCTACCTTCACAATTCCAGTCGGCTAGTTTTTCGGTGTTGAGATGCATAGTCCTAGTACTGATGGAAATGTCATACCCTCTCAATCTTCCAATCCTGATTAGATCTTCTATGGTGATTTTGATTTTCTCTAAATCCTCATCTAGATGCTTGTTCCATTGATATATCTGGTTGAATTAGCATTGCATGTGGACCGAAGGACTTGACGTGGCCTGAAGGACTTTAGGTGTCCAAAGTCCCTAAGGTTTCCTGATAGCCTTTATGGACCAAAGCGCTTGGGTGTCTCATGGACATGAAGGACCCAAGGACCAAACTGGTGAAACTGATGAATAGTTCAGGCTACTATTGTATCAAACAATATTTGTTACAGTACCTCCTACAGCACTGCTATATTAACCTATAAATATGCCTCCTCTCAGATTTGGTGATGAGCACCTATTAAAGCATTAAAAACTAGAGGGATTTATTTCCACAAAATTAAATAAGATACATTACTTATATATTGTGAAAGACAACCAAAAAAAGAAAGTTCCCATTACTAAAAATGAGATAAAGTGTGTATACTATAAAAGGAACAAACTAGAAACCATGGAAAATATCTTTGAATTGAACACAAGCCAACACAAATCCTGATGAATACACAACATAATATAAAGGAAATATCCCACCATGTTTCCACAACCTACCTACACCCAATTGACCAGAATCCCCACCACCTCATTATAGAGTATTTATAAATCCGTCATTGGATAAAATAATGTAGACACACCCCAAAGGTATTGTGTAATATGTTAGATAAAAAATTCCAGCAGGATACCAAATAGTATTCCTTATAATGTCTTTATTAAATAATTCCATGATTCTTAGTATTAGTAAAATATGGAATGATAATATAATTTTCACATATATATTGAAAGCATGGTAAATGATTTCACCTATCTCAATTTCCAAAACAATATACTTAATACAATTCCAATGTACATTTAGAATAAAAAATTTACATTTAACAAATCATTCAACATATATCATATAAAATAAAAAACATTAATTATCAATAACAGTGGAGATTTCCACTAGGATAACCTAGATCATAGCTAGTATGGTCACTCACAGACCAATAATCAATTATAACTGGTGAAAAAAATCATTTCCCTACTATAAATGAAAATTTCATCCAAGAATGGAGGAAAATTCTAGAAATTAAACCACCCAAATGCTACCAATGTCATGATTCTAAATCCACTGAATATATTATATAAAAATGTTAAAACATTGCAAAAACTAGACCCCCTTAATATAACGATGAAAAGGCATATACTAGAAACCCACCTTGGTACCCATGTCTCCCATGTTCTAAATATTCAATATCATTTCAAAAATGAATATCACATTACACAATGAAATATCGAATCCACCATTTCCCATCCCAAATCATGCTTTGAAAAAAAATTCACAAGACATTTAATAATACATTGAAAACATCATAATTTTCTTAAAATAAGGAGAAATAAACCTTATTGAAATTAAATTTATGAAAAAATATTATAAAAAAATATTATCATGCCAATTTTCATTTTCAAAAACATTAAAAAACGATGATAATTAACCTTTCATCTTTCATAGGTATGATATATAAATACATATCACACACATGGGTGACACACCGACAACAATTATATCCATACACACAATGTAAATGAATCATTAGAGAAATTTATATGAGTACCTTAACATCTATTCCACCATATTAAAATCTTTCTTTCATAAGAAAAATGTCATAGGAGAAGATAAATCAGTACATAACTTAATGTTCATATTCCCTAAAACACATTCAGTATTAGATCTGGCATTTAAATGGAAAACAAATGTTGAATCAATAAGGGTATAAAATATATAATGAAATGAATAATATATTCAAAAAATAAAATATATATTAACTTCAAATTACTATAAGGAATGATTAATTGGATGATATTTGATCAAAAATATGAAATCAATGTCAAACGATCAATCTGGTATTAAAACCCCAAACATAGAACATCATAGGGGAATAGAACACCAAAGGAATTATTCTCATAGAGAAATAGTAATATTCATTTCGATAGTGAGGGATTAAGTGGAAAATTCATGGTTTCAAGGGTATAAAATTTTGTTTAAAAACTTACTTAACATGACTATCCTACTTCCATAGGTTGGCTAATTCACACTATACAATTGCAGCAGACACTATCTTAACCCCTAGAATGTTGATGAAGAATAACCTGCTAGCTCATGGATACTGCATGAATCTATGATATCTAGGGATTCCCACTAGAATTATAGTGGATTGAGAATCCACAAAAGGCTCTGTTCAAAATGATATTCAAGTGTGTGGATTCTAGTAGACTCTATTAGGGCCATGCCTCTTAAAAACACCACTAAAACACATCCTCCACCACCAAAACCTGAAAATTTTACCTATTAAACATAAAATAGTTTCATTATTATTACATCATATTACATTTCTCCTTAAAATATAACTTTAGAAACCAAGAAGTCAGACAAAATAATGAGTCTCTAGAAAATGATGAGGCCACTACTCCCTCAATTATGACTCACACATCCAAGTATCATTAGAATTTGATCTGTTCAACAACAAAACATTGAACATCAAAATTTAATTCCCTAATAAAAACAAAATTGGGTTGTAATTTTACTTCATTAGATTCTTTATAACTAAATGTCCTATCACGAAGTCAATTTCCTTCCAACTACGAACATTGGAATGAATGGGATGAAACTTATTAATATGAGATATGTGAAAACATCATGAATACTTATCAACAGATATTTTATTTAAAATAGGTAAGAATCTTATCAAAGCTACTCAGTGATATAAAATAGTCTGAGGCAACCTATATAAAAAATATCTACTGTCCCAATATGAAGGTTACACAATCGAGGAGAAACCTTTAGTAAGATCCACTCAAAATTAGAGACTTAAAAGGACAACTTTGATGATCAACATAACATTATTTGTTTTTATAAGTTGTGTGAATGTGTGAAATAACATTTCAAATCTATAAAAACATATAATTAGTGATATGTGGTTGCATAAGAGATTCACCCCCTAATTCCAAATAATAGGTGATGAATACGGGAAACTATACAGAGCCTCTATGAGATCCCTTATGATCAATGACTAGTAATTGTCATTATCAGAAAAAAAACTATTCCCAGATTGTTATCCAATGATCCTACTAAATCCAAAATTTATGCATGGAGAATATCCTCCATAATATATATTGTATGATACATTTGAATATCTAACTAGGGATGGATATACATAATCCAACATACCAACATCCCCATAACCATTTTGAATATGACTCCCGACATGCATTCTTTATCATCCATAATAAAAAAAAATTATGATAATTATTTATTCTATTATGAACATTTTTTTGGAATATTTTTGAATTTTGTTTATACATATCCATGTAATATTTAATTTCATAATCAATTATGTTAATGTCACACATTTGTATATTATTCATCTTATATTTCAAAAATAATGTCGATAGGTTGATAATTAAAAATGTGGTAATTATTCTATCATAAAAAGAGTAATATTAATGAAATAATTGAAATATCTATATATAAATTATACTTTCAAAACCAATAATTAATTATGGATTTGGAAAATCATCTACACTACAGTCATGGGGATGATAAGTCATACGTACGCATGAGTAACATTTTCATTTTTCAACAATCAATCGGAAAAGAAAATAATTATAATTTTATGATTACATAATGGTAAATATATAATTCATGAACTATTACTTCCATTAATATAATTATATACATAACCCATGTGATGTGATAATGATAAATTAGTCACACTAAATCCTGGAGGTAGTGGTATGCATGTACGCATGAGCGATATTATCAATCTTTAGTGAATGAAAAGGTAATAAAATAATTTTAATGTTTTTATTCCAGAATGATAAATGTATAATTAATATATATATATATTATAAATCCATATTTATTTTTAGACATGATAGGTGGTGATGGAAAATTATTTACATATGTTCGTGAGGTAGTACTCTACCATACACACCAACAGTGAATTCATTTCCCCTTTGACAGAGATTGGAGACAGATATAGGTTATTCCATTAAAATAATTACTTTTCATTATATGAGATATAAATATTTATTTATTACATCATGGTTAAGGAAGAGTTAAAATAGATGGAAGAAGAATTAAATAAAAAGTGCTCAGTTACGAACTATACCTCTCACTTCTGTAAAGTGACCCTATACCCGAGGTTTTGGAACAAAACGTGGGTATAGGTCACCCAAATACACATGGTTTTCCAAAAACCATTGGTATAGGGATTGGATGGGAACCAATAAAAATAGTTTTGTTATACAATGGGTATAGGTTTTAAATTCTGTCATATTTCGACATTCTTTCAAAATCTAAAGGTATAGGGTTTTTTAAGACATATTCCTAGTGTTTTAAAAAAACCCACATTTATATGGTGTTTCTCAGAACTTTTACCCACTAAAATCCAAAAACTATGGGTAAATCTTTCTCGTGATAAGGCAGGAAAAAATTATATGGGACACAAAAAATTAACTTGGAACACCTATTTCCATAGTTTTCCACCAATAGCAACGATATATATATATATATATATATATATATATATATTTAAAAACATATATGAAATTATGGTGTAGTGGTTAGGTGAATGATTTGTATACAGTTTGAAAATAATTTACCAGGATGGAAATAATTAAAATTTCATTAAAATAAATATTTATAACCTAAAATATCCTCTTTTTATACCCTTGTTTAGAATATTCGGGTTATTAAAATCAATAGTGTGATAGTTATAGATTTTCTATACATAAAATAGTATAAAGTTCATAGTCACATAAAAATGAATAAAAAGGCCATATTTCTTAATACTGGTTATTTATTGATGGAAATTACTTATCCAATAAAATTATGTCATATATTATGGTCACTTTCTAATCCTTGACATGTTAATTATTTCCATAATTATGAGATTTACCCTTTACTATTGAATCAGTAGTTTCTATGGTTACAATCCCTATTTCCCAAAAATACAGTAGATCTATTTAATAAATTTGGACCTCTTTAATTGAAATATGCTATCCATTTTCAAGATTCAAAAATTGTATGAATTTAATGTAAAAATAAACCATTAATGATGAATAAAAGAAAGGTTTTTAGAAAATTCCATTTTCAATTATAAAAATATTTTTAATCCAATTTCAATTATAAAATTCATTCAAAAGTCTATAATTATATATTTTTAATAAAAAGAAACTACTGAATTTTTGAAACAAATCCCAGAAATTATTTAATTTTTTAAAGAAATTATAATAAAATACATTTTTAAATAAAAATATGTATTATGACTATTGATTAAAAAATAAATCAGTTTAGAAAAATTTAAACATTTACCCATGTGTGAATTTTGAAAATATTATATGAAAATTGATATTTTTAACTAAAATTCATTGAATTTTCAATAAATCAATTATAATAATCTCTCAAGAAATTTATAAAAGCCCATTTTTTTATACAAACATATCATTGGAGAATAAAATGGTTTACTTAGAATTTTGTACTTATTTTCTTATGTATTAATAAAAAAATTATTTATTATAACCATTATATATTATACAAATTATTTTGTCTTATTAATTCCCCTAATTTAATGATTAGGTCATAATATTCATAAAAAATATTTATATTTGACAATGGGTTTAATCTCAATGATGTGTGACATACACATTGTTGAAAATATTATCATTTTAAAATCTAAAGTTATAACATTCTCCCCCCTTTAGTAAATGTAAACCTCATAATTTGAACATGGGCTCAATAATTTTGGGTTTGACATATAAAAATACATTTTTGAAATCTCACATCGTAAATTAATTCAACAAAACTTCATATTGAAAATAGGGAATGGGTAATAAAATACTCATATGAAAGTACACATATAAGGTTTCAATATATGTGACCATTAGTAGGAAGTGAAAATACAGAAATGTGAAAATTATAATTTCAATACAATGATTGATTGTGATTGGGAATACTGGTCATAAAAAAATGAATGGTCATGATAAATTTAACAACCACAAAACCATAAATAAAGGTGTGTGAAAAAGACTGTTATTTCATCATAAAAGTGGGTAATATGATAAATATGTTATTTATAAAATCATTTCATATATTTGAGGGACTATTATACTATATAGTCTAAAATGAAAATAAAAATATACTTAATTTACATGAATAATTTCATCCCCTAATAAATTTCCCCCAGAACTGCATTTTGCCTTCCAAATTATGAGTATCCTAGATGGATTATTCATTACTAAGGCACCTTAAAAATATTATAATGGATCAAATAAATCCCAAAAATTATAAACTGTTATTATATGAATCATTAGGAACAAAAGAAACTAAAAAGGTGAGAGAAAATTAATATAAATCTCAAATATTATAATATTCTATATGAACAATTAATACATCAATCTCCAACATATATGAAAAAAGGTAATGGGGCTGCTATCTAAAGTTGCATGAACACACCTCAGTCTATCGGGCCTCACTATACACCATCTAGTCCCGTCCTGCTTAGGAATCCATTAAAAGGTAGATTTTCTTCAAAATATATGACACATATGTGAAAATCCCATGCATGGGTGACTGTTAAAATACTCAGAACACCCTGATAACATAGGAAAAATACCAGAGAAGAATTTTATAGTCAGCTACACATAGTTATATGTCTACAACACATATAACAAGATCATCCAGATATTCTAATAAAAAATACCATGGCATTGGGGGGGGGGGTCTTAAGCAACTGTCATCCATAGGATTCTTTTAGAAGAATACTCTTTCTCAGAGAACTCACTCCTTGACACGTGATATCATCTAAGACACTCATGAAGAGGCCTAGATCATTTTGGACCTGCCCTGAAGAGAATTCATTGTCCAACGATAATCCTGATATAGAGATAGGGGATCCTTCTCAACATAATGGGAAATGCCACAAACCCAATCTGGAGAAACTCATAATATATGATATATTGGCCAACTATACTGGGGAATACATCTAACCTCGATGATGTGTTCATCTAGATGGATGACCAATTCCATTCTCTTGGATGTTACGTTGGTTCCAAAAAACTCCACAAGGAGTGATAAAGTATCATACTTTAGTTCTAAAGAGGAATACCATGACTCTATCTCAGACTCAGACTCTAGAGTTGAGCGCAATCCGGTAATTTTGATGTAATGTCATACTGATCTCTCGAGTAAAGGACCAAGGAAACACTCTCATCCTATACTATACCACGCTAAAAACTCCCCACATTATCTCAAAAGGACCATCTAAGCATCAAGGTCCCAAATATCTATATGGATCATCAAACAAATGTATCATTTGAATGGTATAGAAGTTTTAAGTTTCTATGGGGGTGTCACTCGGCCCGTGGACTGACTGCATGGTCAGTTAACTGACTGTGGGGGTCAACCACTGTAGTAAATCCTCCCAATGTTCAACCATCTTCAATTGACCACCACGATCAATCTGACATGTAGCCGACCATCCACGATCAACCATATGACTACCCTATGGTCGACCATGCCACTATAACTCAAGATACTCTAGAAACAATTGAATTTGCAACCACCCTAGGTCAACCCATGGTCCAACCTAGACCCGGTCCTATCCTCTAGTTAACCGGAACCACCGGGTTTGACTTGGTCCACTAGGCTTGGCCCATTCTCTTGACTAGGAACACTGGCATGTGGCCCAACTATCCCAACTCGATCCACAAATACATCGTACACATCCCATGGCCCCATACAACATCATCTCTGTGTCTCGGTTGATGTCACCTCTACCAACCACCACCAACTGAGTCATGTGGCCTTCTGTTATAGCTGTCATTTCTTGTGGCCATTGTTTCGGCCACCAAATCTTGTCTCTAAACCACCACCAATCATCGTAGCCCTATCACATTGACCCACCATGCCAGACCCGTGCTGGTGGTCCCATCTATGGACCAATGTTCCACCTCTGGTCCTCAATATTTGAAACTGATTCATATCATGGTTTTTATGGTCTGGATATACACTGATCTGACCTCTGCTATCAGTTTTCCTCCAATACGGGGGTCCGATCACGTTCTGAGCCACCCAAAAGTTATACCATGGCCATGGGGGTCCAATGATGTAGAAAACAATGAACTGGGGAGAGAAATCAGAATGAACAGACTGATGAATGATCCTCTGCCTTTATTCATGTCAACCTCAATCTGTTTCTGTTAAAAATATAAATAAAATGGAAAAATCTCGAAAATCCCGCATAAAATAGCCCATCCTGCAACAACAATCGAACTGTGGATTAATGTGTTCAAGGATTGAAAAACAATGATTGTGGAAACAAATAACATGGAAAATCAAAAAGAGACATCCACACTACCTCGATATGGATTAGTCACTGACTAATGATCATTGTTACTTCTTCACAGGCAAGGTTTGTTCAAATTGAATGTGCATTGATCATTGATCCATGTCCAATAACTATTTTTTCGAGAGGGTTCTTCTACACGTCTTAGAGGAATTTACACTATTACTGTGATAACCTTGAATTCATGACAAAGATTGAATAAAAATAAAAGGTGATGTGTCACAAAATAATTTTTATTTATGTTATTTAATAAAGATTACACCCCATGATAACGTTTTTAGAAATTAACCACTCTATCCAATGTAAAGTCATACCTAGATAAAACACCACATTATGAACTCAACAGTGGTCTCGAATTTCCAATAGGAGTCACCATTCATGAAATAATATGAATTAAAAAACACTTAATTAAATTATTTACAGTTACATCCACGGTTAATTTTTCTACATATGACATGTGTCGACCAATTTTAGGTCATTCCTAGTGTATGTACCACATTTTTAGCCTAACTACGCCCTTAGATTTATAATTTGTGGAACCATTTATGAGTTATTAAACTTTTTCATGAATATAGTGTGTGAATGCTATTAAACGTTTAATATTTTTCTAAGAATTGTTCTAAGAAAACAGAGCATCAAAATAACATGATGTATTAGAACTTAGCCTCAAAATTATTCCATATAATTTCAAAAAATATTACATGGGAAAATACAGGATGTTAAATTCTCCCCATCTTGGGGATTTAATTCTTCGAACGCTGAAACATTGGTTACTCAAACAAATGAGGGTGATAAGAATAAATTTGAGCCACTCTTTCACGGGTTATATCCCAGAGAGTATCATGCATCCACCCAACATCCACCATAGGAATCGACCACCCATGGGGGATCCTCTCCTTAAAATCTGAATTCGCTATCAGGTACTTAGAAAAATTCACCGCATCATTGTTGTGTAGCTCTCCACAGTCGATAAGTGTGATGGGCAATGCACGTACCTCCTCAATAGCGATGTGTGGAAGATGTCACATACCCATAATAGCTTTTGTGGTAGAGCTAATCCATATGCGACCTTGAAAACTCTATGTAGTCTCCAAAAAGGGCCAATGAACAACAATGATAGATTTTCACACTAGAAATATATTTGTAATCTGCATTGTGTTGATACACGAATGAACACATGGTCTACATCCACGAACTCTAAAGTCTTCTGTCACCTATTAACATAAGACCTTTGGAGGCTATTTAAAATCATCAACCACTCATGGATTATATTCACCTAATCTATATTAGCTCACACAAACTCTGGTCCATTGAGTGCTAGCTCTCTTGGGTCAGTCCTATGAAGTAGCGACCTGCAAGGTCACCCTTAAAAGGCATCGAATGGTTCCATACCAATAGTAGAGTGTCAACTATTTTTGAATCCAAACACCAAAAATGGTATGTGATCCTCCCAACTATGGGAAAAAATAACATGTACACCTCCAACATGTCCTCCAGAACCTAAACGGTCCACTCTGTCTAGCCATCTATCTATTTGTGTGACAATGTGATCCAATGTAATAGGGTCCCAAATGGGTCCAATAATCCCTTCCAAAACCAGTATGTCAAGAGAGAATCATGATTTAAAATAATAATAGATGGGACTCCATGGAGTAGAACTATCTCATGCATATAGAGGTGCCCCAAAAATCTCTATTGAAATTCTTTCTTTTATAGCTAGGAAGTGGGATGATATAGTGAGTATTTCAACATTCACCCAAATGGAATAATGTCCCCAAGACATACATGGTAAACCCATAATTAAGTCAATTGATATCCCATCCCACTTCCATTATATAAAATCAATGTGTTGATCTAAAACTATTGGAACTATGTGCTCATCCTTCACTTGCTAACAAGTGAGGCATTGCAAGACAAACTCTTTAACTCCCTTATTCATCCCTAGAAACCAGAACTAATGCCAGAGGTCCTCGCACATATTTTCCAAACCTGGATGTATCTCCAAATGGGATTTTTGTAAATCCATAAAAACCTCCTCCCCTAACACCACTAGTAATATTTTACGTCCTCTGAAAAGAATTATTTTCTCCCCACCATTCGAATAAACATAAGTGGAACACCCTTTGGATATCTATGAATGTAGTGTCTTGCAACAGGTATTCCAAAGTTGTTCCTCCCATGAATGATTTGTGAGAGAATGGGTGAAAACCATTGATTAGAGGTATGTTTCTCTATCTCTATCCAAAAATAATAAACAAATGAGGCCAACTACTCTGACGCCTCTCTGAGAAACTGTGAATTAGATCTCTTATTGGGAGAATCTGCCCCTATGTTCCTCTTACCATGAGTATAGAAATTCTCAAAGTCATAGTCCAAGACAAACTCTATCCATCGACTCTATCTCGAACTATTCTAGATATACTAAAACTCAATCCTATGAGATGATGTGTCCTAGAAAAATGGACACTTGAAGGAAGAATTGGAACATCAAGAGATTCCCATAGATTTATTTCCCTCAGAATGTGTCCAAGACTACTCCCAAGTGTCTTTCATGCTCCTTCTCATACTTCAAGTCCACTAGGATGTCATTGATGAATCCCACCACAAACTATTCTTTGAAAGGATGAAAGATCTGGTTCATGAGTCCCCTGAACATTATTGGGGAATTTAGCATGCCAAAATCATCACTATGTACTTATTGTGACCATAACAACACCTAAAGGATGTCTTAAGAATATACTCGCCCCGTACTCAGAAATTGTTATATCTTTATCAAAGGTAGATCATCGATAACTGTCACATGACCTTCAACTGATCAAAGAGGACATCAATCCTCGGTCGAGGATACTTGTTATTCATGGTCCACTAGTTCAAGAACAAGTAATCCACACATAACCATATTCTCCCATATGCCTTCTTTGAAAAATTGACTATGTATTCTGAGGGTGAAACACTAGGTCTTCATGAATACCTTCATTTGAAATTCCTCTAACTACAACCACAGTTCAATAATCGTTGTGATATCCATATGATATTATCGTGTAATCATAATTTTTCTCCCATGGTGTAAACCAATGTAGAATTATATCTCCCTATAGGGAGGAAAAAACTAAATCCTCTTATGGAAATACATCCCCATACTCTGCCACCACTATTAGAAACCGAGGAATCATATTTTCCACAAAACTATGTGTTAGGAAACCAAATTACGTGTAATTGATTATACCCTCCAATGCGTGAGTCCTTCCTGCACTGCATGTTTTTTCTTTCCTTCAACAAGGAAAACCCAGTTCCGTCACTACGAACACACCATACTCTTCTCCTTAAACATTCGATCTGAGCATTAACTGTGGATAACAAGTCCATTACTAATATTGATTTCATAAGTCCTCAACGCCACTACCATGTGATCTCAACCAAAACTCTCATCTCCAAAATCTTGTTACACTATCATCATGAGTGTGTCATCATTGAATCTCATCCCATAAGAGTCTCTAAGTGTAATGGTTGAGTAAATGGTTCATCTAGAATATCAAATTCCCAAAGTAGGTTTTTGGATATATATTGATGATTATACCATGTGTCTATAAAAACTGTAGTTGTGGTGGAAAAGACACATATCATACCTCGTATCATCCCCAGATCCTTGGGGTTATAAGACTCCATTTCATTCAAATTTACTCGTCACTATCTACCAGATCCATAATCCTATCGTGAACCACATAGCAGTGGTTTTCATAATAGTTAAAACCTCTGAAAAACTCCTACTTCCCTTTATTCTATTATTCCTTGTCAGCCACCCTACAAACCACCTTGCTCCTGACACTACCTCTGCCTCAATTTTTCGCTGGACTGTCCCCCAATTATCTGAATGATGGGGGTGGGAAATCTCATTCGTGGTGTCCCTGAAAAATACATGTGAAACATCATCTATACTTGGGCTGACTCAATTCTACCTGGGAGCCCTGCATTGCTAACCATGAGTCCATGAGGTATCTCCTGAAGTGGTTGACTCACTTTCATCCCTACAACTTTCATCGTATACCTGCATCCAATGTCTCAGCTACCCAGTTCCCACTAATCACACCAAATATCAGTGTATGCTCCAATAGACAAATCTCCACTTAAAAGACACACAAATGTACACTATAATAGTTAGAAATTTTAAGGGATACCACTAATTCACTAATCTCCTGGTGTAATCCCTTACAGAAGGTCCAATCCCAGAAGAACTGCTCCCACACCATGGACATGGAGTGGAAAAAAAGGTTAGTACACCTCATTAAATACTCTACCACGGTCATACTACCCTAAATAAAATTTAGATGCTTCTATATGTGTTATGATCATAACATAGTCATATAGAACTCCGCAATGAAGCTATCCTCGACGTTAGTCCAAGAGAGAGTTGTCTTATCATGAGATTTTATCTCCAAGATCTACTATCTCTCTAAAAATCTTTGAAGCAGACTCATTAATAGGACTTCAATCTGGTCGAAAGGTTTCCTAAAAAGACGAAAACATGGGTGAATGCCTCTAGCAAATCCTCAGCAAAATGGGGGTCCAGTTCAACCCGAAATTTGGAGGCCATTAGCTCTGAAACTCATGCAACACACTCTGATTGTCTACATCATTGGCTAGTAGTACTGGTAATAGAATCTACTTGACTAGTGGTGTTATAGCTGGTAAACCACCAGGGCTCTATATCTTTGGTTCAGGCCCCTGTACCCATGCCTTGTCATGAATAGGAACATTCTCATGATCACGTAATGGGATCCTAGCTAACAGTCTTTGTGGAGACAGCTTCTAATATAAAAATATATACCCCGGTAAATAGAGTATATTTGTGGAACCAACTCAAGAATGAGATGAAAAAAAATGTTCATTTAACCATTGTTTTCATGTACGGAGTCAAAAAGTAGGTTTGCAGTGTCCTGGTATAGGGATACGTCAGCCGCCATACCAATACTAGATTCACAGTCCCTAAAACTAAACTTGAATCACATAACACCTTTTCCCCAAACCAATGTAATAGACTCCTAATCATAAATTTTAACTAAAATCATATAATACCACTCTTTTATGAGCCATCAATGATGGGACCATGCATTGACTACTCCAAGACTACCTCAAATAGGCTATGGTCTGGTGACTTGCATCGAATAGGAATATCCCATAAAACGGCGGTATTAGCCTAAATTAACTGTATGAACACAAAAATATCTCTAAGAGAAACATTCTAAAATGTAAAAAAAAGTAAACAATTAATTAAAAACACAATACCCCATAACTAGAGTACAATATTGAAATTACTAGAAAGAAAACTCTTCCAAAACTAGCCCACCAAAATAGTCAGTAACCACAAGTCCAACCTATAAGAAAAGAGGTACATAGACTGTTGTCTGAAGAAATAGGAACAAACATCTACCTTTATAGTATTAATAATCATTTTCTATTCTTAAACCTCATAGGAATCCATCAATAGTTTGATCATATTCTAAAGTCATGACACGTGTGGGAAAATCCCGTGCATGGGTGTGTATAAAAATTACCTGTAGGACACCCCGCAAACACAAAAAACCCCAAAGTAATAGTAGAGATAGAACCTCATAATTATATACCAACATCACATATTACAAGATCACCTAGATATACTAATGAGAAACACCATGTTATCGGGAAGTCTTAACAAACTACCAGCCCATTGATTCTGCTTAAAGAATGCTCGGTCTGGGAGAACTCACTCCTTGAGCCATGATTTCATCTAAGACACTCAAAATGTTGTTTATCACATTTAGGCCCTTCCAAAATGAGAAAGAATTGGTCAATGATTATTACTATACCTGGATATGGGATCATTTTCAACACACATGGGAATACCACAACCCCAATATGGATCAATTCACCAAATAGTAGATCCTTAAAAAATATAATGGGGAATACCAATAACCCTACTAATGTGGTCCACTAGATATAAGACCAAAACAATGCTCTCATAGGTTACGTAAATTCCTCATGAATCTACTATGGGTGATAGGTGATCCTTCTCTAGCCCATAAAGGAATACTGTAACTCAATATGGGACTCATCTTCTAGAGGGGACAAAAATCCACTAATGTGAATGTAATGCCTTATTGAAACCTCCAGAAAATGACCAATGGAATGGTCTCAACCTATAAAAGTAAAGTCTAAATAATAAACACATTAACTCAGAAGGACTTTCTCAATGTCAGCATCCCAATTACATAGATGGTTCAGTAAATAGACATACCATTTTAATGTTATAGTAGTTTGAAGTATCAATAGAGGGACACTAGGCTATTGGACCGATAACACGGCCAGTCCACTAACCATGACAGTCAATCGGTGCAGTAGATCTTCCACAAATTTGACCGTATGACTACCCCATGGTCAGCCAACCCACGATAGATTGAGCTATTTGGGATGTCGACCACTACGATCAACCATACGACCACCCTGGGTTGTATTGAAGTCCGACCAAGGTCTCACCTGACCTGCTGGTCTGACCTAGTCCAATGGTCATATCTCGTTGTATCGATCTGGGCCACTGGAACATATGCCTACTTTATTGAATTGGTCCCTGTGGTTGATACCACGCCCCATATGGCTATCGTCACTCTCACATATGGGGGTATATGTCGTGCCTCTTTCAGGTCCCCGACTTTGTCACATCATGCACCCAACCGTCGCCTCCATCATTTCCTAAGGTCGATCCCTCCAGTTGCCGCACTGCTAGCGATATCCACGGTCGTACCTCACAAGACCCATACCCCGAACTCGTGATGATGGTACCTTCCATAGAACACCGATACACCACTAATATCTATAATTTAAAACGGCTGCAGATCTGGGTTCCTTGAGTCCTAATATACACTAAACCAACCTCTAATATCAGTTTACCTCCAATTCTGGGGGTCAGATCAGGTTCAGAGACACCAGGAAAGTCAAACAATTCCCAAGGGGGTCCAACTATGAAGAAACCTAATAATGGGGGAGTGAAAAGCACAAAAAAACCCTGAGGAACAATCATTGACCATTGTTTATTCCAGCCTCAATCCATTTTCATTGTAAGGATAAATGAAGAGGAAATAAAAACTCCCAAAAATCCCACAGATAATATCCCATCCCATAGCAACGATTAAACCATAGATTACTATGTTTGGTTATTGACGCATATTCATTGTGGAAATCATGGACAAAGAAAACCAAAATGAAATAGAGTCCCTACCATGATCTGGATTAGTTGTCATTAAAGAAGTGTTGTCTCTTCATCGTTGATATGGTTCCTTCGAATTGGTTGTCGCTAATCATTAATCCACAATCCATCATTGGTTTATTCAAGAGAGTTATTCTCCAAATATCAATGAAATATATAGGGTTATGGTTATAGACATAAATATCTGAAAAAGTATTAATAAAAAGAAAATTCTATGTGTTATAAAATAATTTTTATTTAAAATATTTAATGACAATCATATCACATGAAAACATTTTCACAAATTACCAACGCTGACTAATGTTATGTTGTGCATATGTAGAACACTACTTTAAAAACTCAATAGTAGTCTAAAATTTCAAATCAATGTCACCATTAATGAGTTACTAGGATTTAAAAAATAAAATAATTTTATTTAATTACTTTATATATGGTTACATCCTAGGGGACTTTTTATATAAATGACCTACACTGACCAAAGTTAGGTCGTTCAAAGTGTAAATCCTCCATTTTGAGCTCAACATTGCCCTCTTATTTCTAATCCATGCATCCATATCATAGTTACTCCACTTTTTCCGGAAATTTAGGCACATGTTCTATTAAATGTTTAATATTTGTTCAAAAAACAATTTTTGGAAATCTGGGCCTCGGAATCACACATCATCTCTACGCATAATCATGAAATTAATCCATATAATTCTACAAATAATACATAAAAAAATCTAAGACATTAAACAAAGACACTAGTGAAGGATTCTATTAATTAGGCTTAGTCATATAAAAAAACAATTAACATTGAAATGGATAAAGGCAATAACCCAGCTACTTGAAATGATAGTTAGGTCTTTGAATCTGTGAAGGGGAAGAAATATCAACAATAAAGGGACTACTATAATACCCCTAGAATTTTTTATATAAGGCATAATAAAAACTATTTGTCATTGGTAGTGGTGATCTATGAAAATAAGTAGAATGAGATCCACAATTTTATATTCTATGGTAATAATCATAATGGGAGAGATCCGAGTAAATCTGTACAAATTATATAGGAAAATACTGAGGAAAACAATGAACCATGTAACATCATAGGAAGAGTAGGTATGATTTAAACAACACCTAAAGGGACAAAATTTATTTTAGATGATGAAATATGTGCTAATATGATACAGGGGCCTTCTATCTAGCTGAAATGATCATTATAATTTATTTCCCCCTCTATATATTTGAATTGATGTGAGGGTTCCCACTAAACTGACAAAAATGTTTTAAACAATAAAAAAATAATATTGACTTGTAGGAAATATTTTTATGAAAAATTAACTACATTACAATCATTGAGATGGTAGGGTGTATGTATAAATGAGTAACATTTCCATTTTTCAAATATTATTAACGAATAAAGGTACATATTTTTTTTACCATTCCATATCTATAATTATATCATAAGTAAAATATAATTTCTATAACAATAGTAATAAATATAATTCATGTGATTATATGACGAATAAAGAATCACATCACTTCATGGGGGTGATAGTACACACGTACACTTGAACAACATGATAATTTTTTAGTTAATTTGAAGGTACAAAATTTGGTTTTATAATTTCATTCAAGAATGGTAAAAAATTAATAAATATCCTATATATACTTTAAATCAATCATTATATCCCACTTTTAGATGTGTTGATGTAAAATAAATTAAAAATGTTTGTGAGGAAGTATTCCACTGTACATCCTCACGATGGATTCCTTTTAACATTTCATAAATGTTGAAGATATATATCGATTATTACATTAAAATAATAAAATAATAATATATTATAGATATGTATGATATTAGATATTATATCATCATGGTTATGTAATATTTTAAGAATTTGGATAACAAAATAAATAAAAAATGCATGGTTAATAATTATAACTCTTCTTCACGCAACTTCAATTTAATTACAAATTAATACCTCTATGGTTGGTATTATTCCTAGACTAAGAGATCACGAATATTGATAGGGATTTTAGGATGGAATTTGGATATAAATTTTAAGAAAAAAAATTCTTACAGTGCGAATATATGAGAATAATAGGTTTCTTTTTATATTATAATGGAGGGTAACTTTTTTAATTTTAAAAAATAATAAATTTATTTAAGTTAATTTTGTTGTTTAAATGGATCTAATTTTTTTTAGTGTAACTAAAATATTGGTATTATAAAAAATTATAATATCCAATAAATTTTCAACATGTTTGGAGTATATTTTTACACTTGTCATATTAATTATCCACTTTGTTAACCCTTTTACTAATTGTGGTGATATCAATTTTTTTTACTATTATAGATTATATATAGAAAATAGAAAACATAAAATAGCCTATTAATGGAACATATATGATTTCATCAAAAATATACAAATAAAGTTAAAAAATACAATTTTTAAATGAAATTTTAATCATTTAATAAAATTTTACTTATAATAAGATAACATTAATGTCAAATTTGAAACTATTGATTTAATTTTGCCCCTAAAAAATATGGAAAACAATGAAATTACAATAAAATGAATCCAAACTTATATTATATATTATATTTATCTAGAAAATAATTTCACCAAAACATCCTTTAATGTAATTTTTTAAACATTTTTAAAATAATATATTTTATTTTTCTATTTACTAGTTAATTACTACGTCAGCATTATATAAGCATTTAATGTAAATATTTCATTACTTACCATTAATAATAAATGAAAATGATGAAGATAAATTTTTTAGGTTTATGAATAATATTTATAAATGGACATATCCTATTTTTATTCCCATGTGAAAAATATTATAGTTATTAAAAATATGAGTGTGAAATTTTTAATTTTTCAATACATAAAATATTATAAATTTCATAAGGAAATAAATATTGGAAAAAAGTCTTATAAAATAATCTTATATAATTATATATTAAATGAAATCATCCAAAAAAATACATTCATGTTTTTTGGTCAGTTTATGTTCTTTAACATGTTATTTTTTATCTAAATTACTGGATTTACCATTTACAGTGGTAAAACATATTTTTGGTTAAATTAATATTGAGAAATAAAATGTAAATAGTTATAAAATATGAATTTAAAAATTAAAAAATTTGAATAAATATATTAGTATTAAATATATATAAGTTATATAATTTAACTAAAAATTACACCAGTTATACGACCTAATAAAAATATTTTCATTAAAATTCATTTCAAGAATAAAAATATTTTTTACCCAATTACTAGTATAAAATTCATTGAAAATACTATAATTAGAGTGTGTTTAATAAATATTAACTAATTGAAATTTAAAAATATTTAAAATATAATTTTACTTCATAAATAATTCAAAATATATTGTAGTTTTAAATAAAAAATAGTATTTTTTACAATACGTAGAAAATTTACTGTTTTGATAGAAAACTAAAAATATCAGCCCAATTTTGTTTTGATATGATAATTTTAAAAATTAAATTAGTATTATGAAATAAATTTTAATATATATATATATATATATTCAATATTATATTTTAAAAAAAAACTAAATCCAATTTTTTTTTTAAAAACTCTAAAATGGATAAAATGGATTTATGAAAAATTTGAGTGGATGTTTTCATATGGTTTAAATAAATAAGATTTTATTGATTAGGACACTTATATATATTTTAAATATTGATTTATTCAATTAATAACTTCCAATTTAATGAAAATGTTAATATTTAAATAATTATATTTTGTTGTTCGCTTGTTCTTAGTATTTCATGCCACAAAAGTTATCAAACATAATATCATTCTTTTTAAAATATCATGATATTAAATTATTCCCTCTTTAATTAATATAATCCCCAATATTTTTTCTTCGTATGATTGACCAAGTTTTTATATTTTCACAACACATTTTTTCAAATCTCATATCATAAACTGGTTTATTAAAAACATCATTATTAAAGGAGTGAATTAGAAATAATCGGATCATCTAAAATAACCCATACTAGGTTTCCAAATTGGAATAAATTTGTTATAAGTGATGATAAGTGAATGGAATAAAAATATAACTTCAAAAAAAATTATGGATAGTGATAGATAACATTAACCATAATAAAGTGAATGATCAATAGACAATTAATAACTAAAATAGAAAAAACAATATATATGAGAAAATGAAAATAAATTCATTAGAAGAGATGGTAATTTAATTTTTGTTCAATAATTATTTAATTGAATTCAGGAATTCATTAACTTTCTAGACTAATATAATAGAGAAAAACTATAAATTTATAAAAATAATTTTATCCACTAATCAATTTACACCACAATATCATATTTTTATCCAAATAATTCTCATTCATCATGATTATTCCATGAATTATGCACTAGAATAAACATCTAATGGGTCACATAAAACCAAAAACTTATGAATTTTTTTTCCTTTTATCATTATATGTTCACCAAAACCAAATTGGTTTGGAAAGGTAACATAATTTTGGGAATGAATAAACTATGATACAATGAAATAGCACCTAAATCTCTAAAATTCAATAATAACACAAAATGTTCAAAAATGACCCCAAAAATTAAAATTATTGGGCCACATATTCGTTCAAGATAAATAAAAATTTTATGTCTAAATATTTGAAGTCATTCTTAAATTTTCCGTACCACAAATGTTTTCCCTCGTTACAAAATCCCAAACACATTCTAATAAATTCCATAAATAAATATCCATACATGCCAAATAATAACATTAAAAAATGTTTAACCAAAAGGTTATCTCATTTAATTCATATTATATTACAAAAAGGGTAATATAATTCTCTTAAAATAATACTTCATGTTAAACCTAAGGGTTACATGTACCCCAACCCAATAAGATGGGTCATAAAATAAAATTAGTCTCCTTAAATTCCATCGCATAAAACCATAAAAGGGGTGTCTAATATATTAAAAAAATTATCATAATAAAATAATACAAAACGATGAAGGAACCATAACTCTTAATATAATTCAATGAAAAAAATCCTAATCTCCAATGTTGTTTAAACTTTACTATAATTTGATATCTAATAACCCCAAACCTGTACTCCTTGATATGGTTCTTAAAATATAATCTATACATTTTTGGATTTGATATTGATAAATCCAGCCCAATTTGTTCCATCCAAAAAATACAACATCATAAGGAAATATCATATCACTTAAATACCAAATGTCATTTTGGGCTTGTATTTTTAAGTGATTTGGAAAAAATCTTAGCCAAACAACACTCATGAATTAAATAGAGTGCATTTCCTAAAATAAAATGTTTTTTATATTAAATATTAAGTCTTAAACAAATCCCTAAAATTTCTTTGAATATTAAACCTTTCATAGATAAAACAATTTATCATACATATTCATATCTATAGGAGAAAAATCATTAAAAGGGTGAATTAAAATTATAAGTATGGGTAAACATAATCATTTAAAATTGAATTTCATTAGTCAGATTAAGATGAGAGTAATGGTCTAATTACATTATCATTGTAAATGAGAAAAAAATATTACAATTCATTGCATAAAATTCCAATATCATCAATCATTAATCATGGCATAAATATTTAACAAATTCAATATTCATAAGAATCCATAATCACGATCCATTTTATGTTATTTAAGATCCAAGGAATCATTAATGACCCATAATAAGCATAAATAAAATGTGATGGTATCTTGGAACATTATATCTAAAGACCCTTATAGATCCCTTATAAGAACACATGCAATTAGAATCACCAGACAACCAATGTCTAATATAATCCTTTAGAGAATATAATCATTACCCAATTCATTGGATCACTATATTGGTGTTATGATAGTACAAACAATATCAAGAGCACATGTGATATATAATGAGGATCAAAACTCTGTATAAGATTTATTGGGCCCAACCATTATCATAAAAACATCCAATAACCATAATATGAATAAAAAATATATAAATTGAATTTTATCCTAAAAAACCTTGAAACCCCATTATTGCTTTCATAGAATTATTTATACAAGGAAGAGAAATGGTATCCATACAAATATATTAGAAACAATCATAATCCATCCAGATTAAGAATGTGGATGGTATCAAAACAATATCTCCCTTTAAGATCATTAGTAAAATCAATGGATTTCATTTTTATTAATGAAAATACTATTGAAAAATCATTTAAATCATTTTTGAGGTAAATACATTTTCATTTTGAAAATCAATTTTAAAAATAAAAAATACATTAAAATATTATAAAAATACATTTATTTGAAAAGAAACATGGAAAATTTAATTGTATGATTCAAATCAAATAATGGGTTTGCTGGTGGGAAAAAAATTATGTTTTAAACTGTTAATAAACAATAATTTCAAACATTATGTAAAAAGGAATATTATGTGACCCATCTGGAAAACATTAAGAAATTACATTATAAAATCATTTTAATAGAAGGTAAAAGATGATTTAAAATAGATTTAACACATCATTTGTATTTATAAAATTATTTTTTGGAAGTATTTAAGAAAATATGGATATGTAAGAGTTTGATTACTGATGTAATAGAAGATAAAATACCAATATCACTTACATACAACATTTTTATATTTTATATTCAAGAACATGCTAAATGGAAACAAATATCTAAAAAAAATCATAACAAGAGTATAATAAAATATATATGGATAAAAAATAAATCAGTTTAATTCCCATATAGGAACCTTGATTATTAACAATACTAGAAGAAAAGAGTATTGTTACACAAAGCCTTTTCCACTTTGGTATAATTTCAATAAAAATCCACATTAAAGAATAACATCAAATAAAACATTTTGTATCATGAAAATAAATATATTCATGATATAATATTCCAAAGGGGATTTATATACACCACATAAATGAAGATAATTGGTTATCTATAATGAATTCCCAAATGAAATGGAATTTCAGATGACTAAAACTTATTATGATCAAAATATTGAATATAGTGTTATGAATTAGAGAAATTATTTATACCAAATGAAATCCAAAAAAAATATACATAAAGAATAAATAATTTATAGATAAATTCACACATAACCATAGAATAACATAGTTAATGAAGTAGAGTTACAACCCTATAAAAAGAAATTGTATTAATAATCCCTTTACAACATGTAAACATTCAATTAATATCTCTTTGGATAAAATAAATAAAATTGAAAAATAAATTATCATTATTTATAGTGGATTAATGGTATAGTAGGTAAAATTGTATTATATACATCATATAATTTTAAATTGGTTAATAACATTAAAATATTCCTTAATATGGGAAAATTTAGATGAAATTCCTTACCTCAAATCTAAATCATCAGGTGCATTATTTATCATAATTAATAAAAAACCTATATTAATTATTTAGACTATTATGAAACATTCTCAATTATATTACTCCATTTATTTAATTTATTACCCTATTATAATAAATAACATAAGTAATTAAGTTCACATCATATGTTTTGACATTATTCAACTTGTATATTAAACATGATGCTGATAGTTTGAATACGGTCAAAGATATCATTATTCATTATTATATATGATACTATTCATGAAATAATCATAATTTTACAATATCAATTATAAATCCTGAACCAACTATTAAATATTGTAATTATAAAAAAAATACGTTACAATCATTGAGATGGTAGGTTTTATGTGTGCATGAGTAACTTTTACATTTTTCAAACATCTCAATGGAAGGAAGTGAAGTGTTACTTTACATTTAAATAATTATAATTATATCATAAATACATTGATAATAAATTTTAGTTTCTTATATTTATAATCTATGTGATTTGATTATAAAGGAAAAATCAACTCTCTTTGTGAGGATGGTAGTCCACATGTATGAATGAACAAAGTTATCATTTTTTAGTGAATGAGTAGATATTAGAATAATTTCCATATTATATTTAAAAAATTAAAAAATTAATTAATTTATATATATTGATTAAATAAATCATTATAACCACTTATGAGAGGTGGTCATGGAAAATGAATTACATCGATTTGAGAGGCAGTAGTCCTCTGTACATCTGAATGATGGATTCTTTTCCCATTTGATTATGGATGGAGGTGGAAATAGATCATTACATTAACATAATGACATATCATTATTTTTGAGATAATAATTTTATTATAGAATCAATTTAATGGCATATTTAAATAAGGTGAATGAAAAAGTAAAAAAAGTCTCAGTTAATAATTATAACACTTATTTTGACAAGAACATTTTCTTTAGACTTTAAATCTTATAAGGTTGGTATTATGAAAAAATAATACCTATAAAATGTGGATAGTGATGTTAGGAATTTCATTTGTGAATTTATTTTTCAATAAATTTATTATTATGGTTTGAATAAATGATAAGTAGTGGTTTCCCTTTATAAGAGAGGGGAGGGGAACTTCTGGAATTTGAAATAATATGAAACTAAAATAAATTAATTTTGATTCCAAAATAGATCATAATTGATAATATTAATAGTTAGTATATGGAATATTCATAATCCCATAATAAAATAAAATCTGGACTAGTATTTATCACATTTTTAGCCTAACCAATTTGTTTTATCCCTTTCGCTAGGAATATTTGGTGTTTATTATTATATCACTTTTATTACTCTTACGAAATTAATATTATTTAAAAAATGAAAAAAGGACCCTGAAGGTACCATGATTGATTTTATAAATAATAATAAATTCACTAATCCAAATTTGAGATATTGATGAATTTTAAATCAGGAAATAAAATATTATTTATTTTAATATAATGTTAATGTTAATTTTAAATCTATTTAATCAAATTTACTTTTATAACTAAAATGAAAATAAAAAAATTCAAAAAAAAAACATAAAAACCACTCTAATGTTTATTTTTTATATAAAAAATAATATAACATAAAAATTGAATAAAATAGTATTTATTTTAGCATTTTAAAAATCAAAAATTTTATATTTCAATTAATTGATTTATTTCGACATCAGAGTTCCGTAAGAATTTTAGTAATTATTTCACAATTAAATATTAAAATATAACATGATGAAGCTAATTAAGTTATATCCTAAATAAATAATAATAACTTCCAATACCCTTTTATATATTTAATTTAAAAATATTTTTTTATTAAAAAAGAGTGTGACAATTTTCACTTATATATATATATATATAATTTTATAATGGGAATCATCACATAAAAATGTAAACAATTGATCATATCACATAATATAAGAAATGTATGGATAAAATTTAATTATCCTATAAATTTAAATGGGGTTTTACGATCATTTTATTGTCTTTATAATTTTATATTTCATATTAATTACCAGATTTACAATTTACCATTGAAACAAAAAATACAATAGTTACTATTAATATTTGTAAAGAAAATGACATGACAAAATTTGGACCTCCTAAATCCAAATATGAAACAAATTATTCATGATTCAAAATAAATAATTTTAATAAATTAATATGACATTAATATTATAATACATATTAAAAATGATTTTTATACTATTTTAATTAAAATATAAAAATATTTATATACTGAATTTAAGTATAAATATCTTTCAAAACACTTTTACTGGATTCTTTTTAATCTTAATAAATTAAATTTTCTTTAAAAATAAAGAAAATATTATTTTACATTATATATTCCAAAACAAAAAATGTATTTTTTCAATAAAAAATAGTATTTTTCAATCTATATTAAAAATTCAAGCTATTCATAAAAAAACTCCAAATTCCAGTATCAACTAATTTAGATATTTTGTTATAAAATATGATATCCTTTTAATTGGATAATTTTTTTCAAAATTTATATAAGTATATTAAAATATTTTCTCACAAAAATCAATAATTTTTTTTGAAGAAAACATTTCTTTGAAGAAAAAATTGCATTACTAAAAATGAAGTTCATATTTCCAAAGAGTTAATAATTAAATTTGTATTGATTTGAATCATAATATAAATTTAATGAAGTATTTAATACTATTAATCCGATAATATTTTATAGAAAGGATATAATAATCAAATTTAATAATAATAGCTTGTGGTTCATTTAAGCCCGGTTGTACGGGTTGTACATGTTATCAAAAATAATATACTTCATTAAAAATCTTGGGATATATCAGCTTATATTTCGTTAAATGATCTAATATATGTGTATAATTAAAGGTAAAATCATTTTTTCTATATAGTAAATGTTATTACGCATAATCTGGGTCATCTTCCCAAATGTTGTTATGGTCTACTCAACCCAACACCCGGTATAATTCCTTTCTTTTCTGGGGAAACCCTGCATTGACCACTTGTGTTAATTACTTTCATATGTCAGGATCTATAAAAAATTAAGGGTACAAAATATGTTATCTCATGATAAAAATGAATGTTTATCCATAACATAAAAATCCCTTAATGGTAATGGTTCTTAAATATTATAAGGTGTCATCATTATACTGATGTTCTCTATGTTCATTTATAATTCAATTCACAAGTTATATATTAAACCTTTTATGATACCATATATAACAACCCCAAATATAGTAACTTAGATGCATTTTCAACATAATAATTTTTTTAAGATACCATAGATTTCAACCTAACAGAATGAATAGTTTATAATCATTGAAGAACTATACACCTACATGATTCTCATTGTACATTGGTAAAAAATATCAAATAAAATAAAATGTTTGTCATGATTAAAATACATGAAAATATCTCATATTTATATATTAATAAAATAAAAAAATAATGGATATCTAAAATATATAGTAAGTATTATTTACATTGGAGGTGATCGTGAATAAATAAGGAATAATGAATATGGAATGGTAAATAACTAAAAACACATTCCATTTAATAAAAAACATGAGTAAAAAATGTATCCATTGATAATATCATTGTAATAATAACTTGGGTATTAATAACTAATTTCATAGTAAAGGAGATCTATAATGTTGGATGTCACAATCTCATACATCATGATATCATTATATACAAGGCCTTGTTCCTGGGCAGTTTAAATTATGTGTAGGTTTATAAGGAAAAAAAACTATTTAATAACGCTAGCCAAATGGTTTGCATCATGATACTGGTCAATAAAATTGTGGTTATATAATTATAAGCTCCACCTATCACTGTATGTCTATTTAATTCCACATATATTTTATTTTCAACATCACTCATAAATAATATTCCTAATAAACAATAATATATATTTTAGTAATGGATAAGAAATATCATTATTTCCCTAGTCTATCAAATAACATTCTTAATAAAAATCATATTTAGAAATGTAATATAGTTTTGGATATAAGGATATTCATGATATAAATAATATGTATATTCAAGAGTAAATTATTTTCCAAGGATTAATGATCATAATAAATTGAATTTTTTATGAGAATTTTAATGACCAAAAAATTAATCCACTGTGGGAAGATGCCCTAAAACTCGTCAAAAAAGTATATTTTTTAGATAAATTAACACTTTTAAAGAATCATTTAAAGTTTAAATATAAAGACCTATAAATTTCAAGGGTTTTTTTTAAATTCTTTGGGATTTTATGAGTACGCAGTTTCTGACGGCGCTTGATTCCGAGGCCCGGTGTGCTCGGAATCAATTTTCGAAGTTTAGCTCGGGTACGTTCAGTGAATGAATGAGCTGGTTTTTCTAAATTTTGAACCGGTGCTCGGAATTAAAATTTGAGGGCACCGATGAATTCGCAGCACCGGGAATCGCTTAGGTGAAGCTTGACTTCAACCAGCAAGGGTCAGATGAAAAAGATAAGATTTTAGACTTTCAGAAAATGAATTGTATATAATAAAATAACTATAAGTTATTCTATTCTTTTTATTCCATCATTGCGCGACAGTTGACAGAGACGTAGTTTAACGACAATCCATAAATGGGGCAATTTAATGTCTCATCCCTTTGGTTGTGTAACAACAACGCCCGTGTGTTTAATAGGTTCATTAATTAAGGTTCATTAATGAAACATAATAATGAACACAATGTGAGGATTAATTATTTTATTAATCACCCCTTTGGAAAATAAATTGAGAAACCGTGGGGGGAAGCTATGAAGAAAGGCCGACGACCCCAGCCTCGGACGAAGAACAATGAAGAATGACGGTTCCTCAGAGATTGATGACGAGCCACCAAATCTCTTCCCCGTGGCCATAAAGAAGATGCCTCTTCCTCCTCGGCGTGCCCCAACGACACCTACGATCCTCTTCTCCGCGACGCCGTGTACGGCGACACCAACGATCGTCTTCCTGGTTGAGGTGGGGGTTTTGGTTTATTTTTCTTTACGTGATTTATACCCTTGGCATGACTTATTATTGTTGGGAGTTGTTTGAACCCCTAACACGGTGGGTGCGGACCAAGGAACAAGTCCGAAGCCACCGTTTTTCTGTTCTTGATGTGCGTAACGTCGGGCGATGATGAAACAGGACCGCAACGGCGTTTGAAGGCTGTCGTAGTGAAGAGTCGGTCCCGAGATGAACGCAGGTGCATACGAAAGCAAGAATGGACCACTGGAATGACTTTGATGGTCCGTAGATATCTCTGGAGGCCGGCACCGACTGGCCTCCTGGAGGCGGCGGCGCCCCGGTGCGCCGCCGGTAGGAGCCGTTGTGGCTAAAGCCGCAGTGGCGGGGGACTGGATACCACGGCTGCACGGGATCCGGAGAAGGTGCGACACCCGCCGTGTCCGTGGAGTGCAAGTGGAGGGGGGACTATTCCCCCCCCTGTTCGTCCACTGGCTGAGCCAGCACCCCCCCCAGCTAGGCCGGGCCGCGCCCAGCCGGGCCAGGCCGTGGGGGTTGGGCCGGGTCGGATCGGGCCCAAACCCCCCATTTCGGACCACTTTCAGTCCTTTGACCATAACATGTGCTACAGACCTCCGATCGACACACCGTTAGCTATGTATGAACCCTTGGATCGTGACGGTCGTTTCGGTATATTACATTTGAGGTTTCGGCAAAGTTTGGGTATGGCGAGGTTGGATCGGACTCGAAACCAATCAGGCCATTTGTGCGGAAACACTTATATCTTAAGGACCAGACATCCGATTGATGAGCCATCAATTACGTTGGGATCCTTTTGTTGAGACAGTCTTTTTGGATTACTCCACTTGAGGTTTGGACATAGATGGAGTACAGTCTAGTTGGTTTTAGCTTAAAAACCAACTGGGCCCCAGAAACAGAAAAGCCAATAACTCTCCGACTGGGTGTCCGATTGATGCACTGTCTGTCGTGTCGGTTTTCTTTTGACGAGACGGAAATTTGGGATACATCAACTCTGGAATTCATGACAGTTGATTTATCATCTCTCTCTCTTGCTCGTGGAGTGGAACCTCCCGGAATTGAGCATGTTGTGTGCGGGAACCCTAGAGCTGGCTGCGACTGTGACTGCACTTGGATCCTCCGTGGGTTCGGCAGTAATGACGACTGCACTTGGATCCTCCGTGGGTTTGATAGCGATGACGACCGTACTGGAATACTTCATTGGTTCGGCGACGATGACTACTGTTCTTGTATCCGGTGTGGGTCTGGCAGTATTTGACTCTGTACTTGTATCCTACGTGGGTCTGGCAGAGTAGCTGGTCTTGTATCCTTTGTGGGTCCGACAGCATAGCTGGTCTTGTATCCAATGTGGGTCTGACAGATTAGATGAATTAGTGGCTATATCTGATCCTCTCCATCTCCTTATGAAGTGTATGCCTGTGTGAGCTGAGTCATGATTCTCAATCATTATCATTGATGTGGTTGAATTGCTTTCCTGTGTGGATTGGGTTGTGCTTTCCTGTGTGGACTGGGTTATGCTTTCCTATGTGGACTGGGTTGTGCTTGGGCTCGGGAGATTGATCCAAACTGTAATTGATGACTTAGATATATATATGGGAATATACCTAAGTAGTGTTATTGATACTTCATGATTGTATCTTTCCTTTTTGGTTTATCCTTCGTGGATTCTGCGAGACCTTCGAGGATCTCGGGGTCCCTGCTAAGTATCATATACTCTGCCCTGCACGGGCTATGCCCACAATACGTTGTGTTGGATGTGGACGACGGACAACACTGACTGAGGTGGAGGCTTGTAGAGCTGGACGATACCCGGACGTGGACCACTTGGCGGGACGTACACGGAGCGGACGGTCGGTCCGAGGAGTTGAGGAGACTATCTATACCCACCCTTCAGGTCGGATTTCTGGAGGACGACTCGATGTTTCTATTTTACTTTCTGTTTCTGTACATTCCATTCAGTTGAACTATACTTTCAGTTGGGTTTGTATACCATCCCATTTTCTTTCATCACTTACCTTGTACCCAGTTTTACTTAGTGTTTACTTCACTTGCATACATTTTGGTGTTTGTTTACTCATTAAAGGAATTGCCTTCCCTTCTTTTGGGTTTTACGCCATTGGTGCTAGTCTCCAGCCTCTGGCCTATGGTAGGAGGGCTTGGGGTAGTCACGACATGGGGCCCGAGGATGGGTCGTGACAAATTGGTATCAAAGGATTCGGTTCTACCACAGAAGCAAGGACTCTGATAATTTCTTCTCTGTTGAGCAATAGTGCTAAGGGTATTGGGTGTTGTTATTAGTCCAGGATGTCTAGTGTTGGGGCGGCAGCCGACGTATCCATACACCAAGACCCTAACTTCTGATTTCTGACTCAGTGCACGAAATCATTGATTGCATGCATGTTTCAAAAGTTTTCCTTGTGACTACTTTGTGTCAGCTCACCAGGAATACTGTATTTTCCGTGGCGCACCTGTTTCTTTTAAGGATGACCCCACGATGGCTGCCAGCTAGGGTTCCGAGCATTGAGCATGATGGAAGCCCACTGAGTGACGAGGCCTCGGTGTTGGTCCCCATTACAGCAGAGGCACCGACGATACCTCTACCCACCGAGCCACTGATGCTACCAGTCCTAGCGGCAGAGAGTGCACGCCGCCTGAGAGCATTGCATGATTTTCAGAGACAGCGGCCGCCCAGGTTCCGCGGAGAGACGAATCCTTAGGTAGCCGAGGATTGGCTGGAGGTTATCGTCAGAGTCTTCGGTTTGGTATGGACACCAGAAGACCTCATGGTGATCCTTACCGTGAGTCTCATGCATGGAGAAGCATGTAGATGGTGGAGTTTGATACTCTAGGTTCATGATGAGGCTCTCATCTTTGGATGGACTTCGAGATCCTCTTCTTCTCATAGTTCATTCCAGCCACCCTCTGTGCGGTGCACATCTAGGAGTTACTGCAGCTGCGGCAGGGCAGCATGTCAGTAGCCCAGTACTCGGTATGATTTACCGACCTCTCGCGCTACTCCACAGACATGGTATGGGACCCATTCTTCTGGGCCCAGACATTTGAGTAGGGGATGAGGCATGAGATTAGAGATTCCACGATTCAACTTAGTATCTCTACCTAGGCGGGGGTGCTGGAGTGAGCCCTTCTAGTGGAGAGCTTTCTCGCTGAGCAGCCGTCAGCAGTGAGACCCACCGCAGGACGACATGGAGTGCAGTATTCTGCAGCTAGCAGTAGACAGATGACGCAAGGGTCCAAGAGGACCAGGCTGACAAGTGGGCTACCTCAGGATTCGAGTTTCGCTGTCCTGGGCAAATGACATAGTGCCAGCCTTCAGAGGAGCAGACAGTGTTATGCATGCAGTGGGCTGGGCCACATTGCTTGTGATTACCCGACCCGCCATGTAGACGAGCAGCAGACAGTAGAGGGGCCTCCCAGGCAGAGGCATAGGTTCGGCCGTGGCGGTCCGCAGGGAGAAAGCGAACGAGGTAGAGGAGCCGGCTGAGTAGCGGGTGGTGGACGACGCTTCGAGGCTCTACCACCACCACCCCCAAGAGGTCCACCATGGCCATAGAAAGCTGGCGGGAAGAGGAAAGCTCAGCTCTACGTTGTGGATGCTTCTGACCACGGCGCACCCAAGATTTTTTGAGGTACTATCTGTGTCTACTCCACCCATGTTGCAGTTCTTATAGACATATGTGTGAGTTATTCTTTTATTGTCGCTGCCCTTGTTTGGTCTTGGAGATTTCGACGGAGCTGTTGCCTTGATCCTTGCAGCTAGAGAATCCTACGGGAGTAGACTCGACGATTACGCACTAGTTCTGGCAGTGTGAGCTTACTCTAGGAGGCAAGAACTTCAGCTGAGATCTTCTTGTAGCAGCGTCGAGGACATACGACGTCATTTTGGGTATGGACTGGTTATCTACAGTTGATGCTCAGATCGATTGTATTAGGCGTAAGGTGTGGTGTGTCTGCACAGATGGGACTAGGTTCACCTTCACCGGTGAGAAGGGAACCTTCGCAGCACAGGATGGACTCACGCAGAGGAGAGGGCATCCGATCAGACATCATTTGGCTAGTCTCATCCTCGGAGCAGTTGACATACAAAGTCCGAGTTTTCCTGTAGTGGTGGATCAGTATGCGGATGTTTTTCTTGACGATGTTCGTGGACTAAATCTTCACAGAGAGGTAGATTTCTATATAGACCTGTACCTTGAGACATCACCGATATCCACTCCAGCATATCAGATGGCTCCTGTTGATCTTCTTGAGCTGCAGGTATAGCTGGAGGACATATAAGGGAAAGGTTTCATCTGACCCAGTGTTTCACCATGGGCTTCTATGGTCTTATATGACAAGAATGATGAAGGTGACTTTCCACTGTGTGTCGATTACTGTCTGTTGAACCAGGTGACCGTGAGGAACAAGTATCCGCTTATGAGGATTGGAGACCTCTTTTATCAACTCAAGGGTGCACGTTGGTTCTTGAAGATAAACCTCAGGTCAGGCTATCATTAGCTCCTAGTTTGGGATGAGGATTTATAGAAGACGACCTTCAGGTGTCGGTACGGGCACTATGAGTTCTTGGTCATGCCTTTCAGTGTGACCAATGCTCCAGCAGAGTTCATGAATATCATGAACAGGATCTTCCTACCCTACCTCAATCAGTTTGTCGTAGTCTTCATTGATGACAAACTGATTTACTCGAAGACCGAGGAGGAGCACGCCTACCACCTACGGGTTGTACTGGATACACTCCGAGAGCACCAGCTTTATGGTAAGCTCTCGAAGTGCGAGTTCTGTCTTCAAGAGGTTCACTTATTTGGGCACATCATCATTGATGTGGGAGATGCAGTGGATCCCGTGAAGGTCGAGGTGGTACTTTCTTGGGATCCACCCAGGAGCGTGACCGATGTGCGGAGTTTCTTAGGTCTGGTTGGGTACTATCGGATATTTGTGTGCCAGATCTCTCTAGAGTTGCATCACCGTTTTCAGCTTTGACAAAGAAGGGGAAACCATTCGTGTGGTCAGATAGATGTCAGTAGAGCTTCCAGGAGCTGAGGTGTAGATTGAACAGTGTGCCCATATTGAGGCTACTGGAGGAGGGTGTAGGTTATGTAGTTTACTGCGAAACATCAGGGACCGAACTCGAGTGTGTCCTGATGCAGGAGTAGGTAGTGATCTCTTATGTATCATGACAGTTGAGGCAGCACAAGTAGAACTACGCTACCCATGACATGGAGTTTGCAGTAGTGGTCTTTGCCTTGAAGATGTGGCCGCACTATCTGATGGGCGAGCGCATTACAGTCTACTATGAACTCCAGAGTCTCAGGTACATCTTCTCACAGAAGGAACTAAACCTGAGACAGTGGAGATGGCTCTAGTTCCTCCAGGATTATGACTTTGAGATTGTCTATACTCCTGGAAAGGGGAACGTTGTGGCTAATGCTCTCAGTTGGAGATCAGGCATTCAGCTACTCTACTTCTTCATCGGGTCAGAGAGGCACAGAATGGAGACATTGGCTGTGAGTCGCGACATGCTCAGATATCCTCAGGGCTAGCACCCGATGGATTTTCTGAAGACAGGGAGCACTTCATCCTCTTCCGGGGACGTACCATGGTACCTGTTACATTTCAGGGGGAGGTGTTGAGGGAGTTCCACACTTCCTCTCTAGCAGTACATCCTGTAGTAGAGAAGATGTATGAGGACCTCAGATGATAGTACTGGTGGCCGGGTATGAAGAAGGCTATCGTAGAGTTCGTTTCTCGATTCCTCACTTTCCATCCAGTGACGGTGGAGCACCAGGTACCTTCAGGCTTGGTACAAACCTTAGTGGTCCCGGAGTGGAAGTGGGATGGGATATCTATGGATTTTGTGACGGGGCTTCCATATACTTTTAGAGGACATGACTCCATCTGGGTGATCGTAGACCGACTCACCAAGTCGGCCAACTTTATACCTATCAGAGAGTAGGGCCCAATGGAAAGATTGGGATGTCTCTATGTTCAGAAGATCATATGGATTCATGGTGTTCCATCGACTATCATCTCCGATCGAGATGCTCACTTTACTTCCTGGCTTTGGAAGGGGTTGCAGGAGGTATTTGGGATGCAGCTATGCCTGAGCACTGTCTTTCACCCACAGACAGATGGTCAGATGGAGAGGACCATTCAGACTCTCGAGGACATTCTCCGTGCATGTGTCCTCGACTTTTGTCGTAGCTGGGAGGATCACCTACCCTTGGTGGAGTTTGCATACAAAAACAACTACCACTCCACCATCGGGATGGCACCATAAGAGGCCTTGTACGGCCGACCATGCAGATCACCTCTGTGCTGGACAGACCCTAGGGAGTCAGCAATTGTTGGACCAGAGATGGTCCAGGCCACGATGGAGAAGGTAAAAATCATCCAGGAAAGGATGAGGACTGCTCATAGCTGACAGATGTCCTATGTTGACAGGAGGCAGAGACCACTAGAGTTCGAGTATGGCGGCCATGTTTTCTTATGGGTCTCACCTCGTCGTGGATTATGGAGATTTGGCTGGGGCAGAAAGTTATCTCCATGCTTCATCGAACCCTTTCAGGTTCTCAGTAGGATAGGCAAGGTGGCTTATCTCCTGGCTCTTCCACCTCTGTTGCACCGGGTGCACAACGTCTTCCATGTATCTCAGCTGAGGAGATACGTGCATGACCCGATGAATATCATCGATCAAGGGGAGCTGGACATCGATGACGGGGCTGCTTTTGCGGAGGTCTCGGTGGAGATTGAGGATCGATAGGATTGGGTCCTACGTGGTTGGTCGATTCTTCTAGTGCGTGTCAGGTGGTAGCACGAGAACCTCCATGAGAGCACATGGGAGAGGGAGGCTCAGATGCGTGCTCATTACCCTCATTTGTTTCCGTAGTTTATGATGTAGCTTTATGGGGACGTAAATCCCTGAGGTGGGAGTAATGTACAGACCCATAAATTTCATTGAATTTTTTTAAAATTATTTGGGATTTTACGATTATGATGTTTCTGACTGAATTTGATTCCAAGGCCCGGTGTGCCCGAAATCAAATTTCGATGTTTATCTCGGGTACGTTTAGTGAACGAATGAGTGTGTTTTTCTAACTTTTGAACCAATGCTCAGAATTAAAATCTGAGGGCACAGATGAATTCGTAGCGATAGGATTCTCTTAGGCGAATCTTAACATCAACCAGCAATGGTTGGACGAAAAAGATAAGTTTTTAGACTTTCAGAAAAATAATTGTATATAATAAAATAACTATAAGTTATTTTATTTATTTTCTTCCACCATTGAGCGGTAGTTGATAGAGACTCAGTGTAACGATGATCAATAAATTAGCCCATTTAATGACTCATCCCTTTGGTTGTGTAACAGCAACACCCGTTTTTTAATAGGTTCATTAATTAAGGTTCATTAATGAACCATAATAATGAACAAAACATGAGGATTAATTCTTTTATTAATCATCCCTTTGGCAAAAAAATTGAGAAACCGCGGGAGGAAGCTCTAACGAAAGGCCGACGACGCTAGCCTCTGACGAAGAATGACGAAGAATTCCGTTTCCTCGGAGATTGACGACGCGCCACCAAACCTCTTCCTCGCGGCCAGAAAGGAGACGCCGCTTCCTCCTCGGCGTGCCTCAACGAATCATACGATCATCTTCTCTGCAACACCGTGTACCGCGACGCCAACGATCGTCTTCCTGGTTGAGGTATGGGTTTTGTTTTATTTTTCTTTACGTGATTTCTACACTTGACATGACGTATAATTTTTGGGAGTTGTTTGAACCACTAACGCGGTGGGTGTGGACCAACGTACAAGTCCGAACCCACCATTTTTCTGTTCTTGATGTGCTGAACATTGGGAGACAATGAAACGGGACCACAACGGCATATGAAGGCCATCAAAGTGAAGAGCGGGTCCCGAGACGACCACAGGAGCAGACGGAAGCAAGAACGGACCACCAGAATGACTCCGGTGGTCCGCTGACATCTCTGGTGGCACGGGTCGCAGGCGCGGCGGCGCCGATAGCCAGAGGCGGCGGCCTGCAGTGGTCGGCCGCCGGCAAGAGATGCGGTGGCGGGGGACAAGATCCTGCGGCCGTGCGGGATCCGGAGGAGATGCAGTGCCCGCCGCGTCCGCGGAGCGCAAGGGGAGGGGGGACCGCGTCTGCCCTGCTCGGCTGCTGACCGAGCCAGCGCACCCCCCCCCCCTGGCCAGGTCAGGGCGGGTCACGTGGACCGGGCCAGGCCACTCTCACCAGGTCAGACACGGACATGGTTCGGGATGACCTTGGGGGATTGGGTGAGGTCAGATCAGGCCCAGACCCCCCATTTCAGACCACTTTCTTTCCTTTGCCCATAACATGTGATACGGACCTCCGATCGATGCACCATAAGTTTCTTATGAACCCTTGGATCGAGATGGTGGTTTCGGTATATTAAACGTGAGTTTTTTGCAATGTTTGGGTATGTATGGGTTGGTTCAGACTCGAAACCAACCGGGCCTTTGAAGCAGAAATGCTTATATCTTAAGGACCGGACATCCGATTGACGAGCCGTCAATTGAGTTGGGATCCTTTTGTTGATATGGTTCTTTTGGATTACTTCTCTTGAATTTTGGATGCTTCTGGAGTATGGTCGAGGTTGTTTTATCTTAAAAACCAACTGGGCCACTGGAACGAAAAAGCCAATAACTCTCCGACCGGGCGTCCGATTGACGCACCGTCTGTCGCGTCGGGTTTAGTTTGACGAGATGGAACTTTGGGATACATCAACTCTAGACTTTGTGACAGTTGATGTATCATATCTCGCTATCTCTTGCTTGAGGAGCGCACCCTATTGGAATCGAGCATTCTGTGTGCGAGAACCCTAGAGCTGGTTGCGACTACGACTGCACATGGATCCTCCGTGGGTTCGGCAGTGAGGACGACTGCACTTGGATCCTCTGTGGGTTCGGAAGCGATGACGACCGTACTAGAATCCTCAGTGGGTTCGACGAAGATGACTAATGTTCTTGTATTCTGTGTGGGTCCGACAGTATTTGACGCTGTACTTCTATCGTACGTGGGTCCGGAAGAGTAGTTGGTCTTGTATCCTTTGTGGGTCCAACAACTTAGCTGGTCTTGTATCCTATGTGTGTCCGACACCTTACATGAATCAGTGGCTATAACCGATCATCTACATCGCCTTAAGAAGTGTATGCCTATGTGAGATGAGTCTTGATTATCAATCATTATCATTGATGTGGTTGACTTTCTTTCCTTTGTGGATTGGGTTGTGCTTTCCTGTGTGGACTGGGTTGTGCTTTCATATGTGGAATGAGTTGTGCTTGGGCACGAAAGCCGGAGCCAAATTGTAACTGATGACTTAGGTATATGTATAGGCATATACCTATGTAGTGTTATTGATACTTTGTTATTGTATCTTTCCTTTGTGGTTTATCTTTCGTGGATTCTGAGAGACCTTCGGGGGTCTTGGGGTCCCTATTGAGTATCGTATACTCACCCCTGCACGGGCTATGCTAGCACTACGTTGTGTTGGATGCGAACGACAGACAAAACTGATCGAGGTGGAGGCTTGTAGAGATCGATGATACCCGGAGGTGGAACACTTGGTGAGACATACACGGAGCAGACGGTCTGGCTGAGGAGTTGAGGAGACTAACTGTACCCACCCTTTAGGTGGGATTTTCGGAGGATGACTCGGTGTTGCTGTTTTACTTTCTGTTGCTGTACTTTCCTTTCAGTTGTACTATACTTTCAGTTGGGTTTGTATACTGGCCCATTTTCTTTCAGCACTTACCTTGTACCAAGTTTTACTTAGTGTTTATTTCACTTCCGTACTCTGTGGTGTTTGATTACTCTTTAAAGGAAATACCTTCCCTTCTTTTGGGTTTTATGCCTTTGGTGCTAGTCGCCAGCCCCTGGCCTATGGAAGGCGGGCTTAGGGTAGTCATGGCATGGGCCCTGAGGATGGGTCGTGACATTAACAAAAAACTTAAATTATTTTTTGTTAAATATTATTACATGTAGAACTGTTGAAATCCTATAGAATAATATTAGTATCAAAAAATGGTTACGATGACATAAAAAGTTTTTTACACCATATACGCTAAAAAACATTCATTTTTTATTATTGTATAGAAAGAATAAAAACACTTTATAAAATATTTAAAAATATTTATTTCATAAATTATAAATTTAAGGGTAAAATAAAATTTCCTTATTAAATAATTTCTGTATATAAAATGGAATTTGTGAAATTATTTTCAAAAATATGGATATGAATGAAAAATCTACGATATCAAATGAGAAATAAAAATGACTTTAAATTTAAAATTTTAATTTCATAACTAAAAATACAAAGAGTTGAAAATTTATAAGATAATAATATAAATCTTTAAATATATAATTTATATGAAAATAAAATGAGTTTTTTAAGGATATCTTATAATTCTTCTTTAATTAATAAAAAAACAACTAAAAAAATGATATTTTAAAATAAACTCTTACTTATTTAGTAATATTAAAATTAAAACCCCTTGAATTAATTAAAAATAATTGAAACATTAATCATCTTAAATAAAAGATATTCATGAAAAATTTATATCAATGATCCTATATATATATCACATAGAATAAGTATAAACATAGTTAATAATATGTCATGATGGAACGAAAATTTATACAAAATGCATTACAAAATCATATAATAAAAGTGAAGATTAATCAATGATTTTATAAAATCTTACAAAATAAAATAAACAAAAAAATAAAATAACAAAAATACAATAAGATTTCATTTCTCACAAAACTATGGAATACCAGAGATAATTATGTAAACTTATAACCCATCAAATGAAAATTGAGTTACGAACCCCCTTCCCAAATTTTTCCCATAGTATAATTGGATTCCACCACCAATATAGTAGTTTGAAATATGTTATTAATTTATATGATAACCCTTAAAATATTTATAATATAATATATTTTCCATTAATAACATATTATCACTTGTTTATTAGCAATAATTCATTAGTATCAATGTTTCAAGTGTTAACTACTTTATTTGGAAATGATTTTATGATAGAAAAATTTCTATCATTATACATTTAGTATTGTTTCATAATCTTCATAATGTTAGTAATGATATATTTAATATATATATTTATTATATTTATATATTTATAATTAACAATACAAAGTAGTGGTTGAAAAATTAATTACACTATCCATGGAGACAGTAGGTCGTACGTATGCATGAAAGTTGTTTCCACTTATTGGAATATGGTATAAAAGAAAGGGGAATAATAATACAACTTCAATAAATAATATTTTTAATATATATTCATTAAATAATTCCACGTTTCCCTCTACGTAATTAAGAATGTAATAATGGTTTATGTCTCTTAGTGGAGTTATTAGTTGACATATACGCTTGAGAAACATTATTGTTTTCCAAAAGATAGGAATGTAAGAAGTTATATATTTAATTATAATTAAATAAGAATAATGATTTCAGTAGTATCACATAAAAAATTAATCAATTTTAAAATTATAACGATTCTACTAAAATGGTAATGAAAAATTAATTACACTACTATATGGAGACATCAAACCGTACATACACATGAGTTATATTTGTTTTTTAATTTTAGAGAATAGAAAGGGAAAAACTGTTTTCTAGAAATAATGATACAATCACATTATATTTATGATAATGGATCAATTATTTTATAGTGGGTAAAATATATTTAATTGATGTGTTACCTTAATGAAATTTTAATGGGTCCTAAGAGACGATTACCACTTCTTACATAGACTTCCTTCAGATATCCTATTAAGTAACATAAGGTGGTATTTTGGAATTAAAAATGACTTATTAAACACGGATATGTATGTAGAGAATATTAATGGGTAGGTTTCGATCAATATAGGTTTCTCAATATGGTTTAATGAAAATATAGAAGGTGTGTCCTTTATTAAGTGTGGGGAGAAGAAAACTTGAGATTACATAAAGTATTAAATTGTTATAAATTAATTTTCTTTAAAAAATGATCAAAATTGATATAATTAAAACATATTATGAAGAAGATTATAAAACCATTCTTCCAATAATATTTGGATTGGTTTTGGTTTTGATATAACCATAATCTCTTTTTTTAACCCCTACAAACCCTTTTGAAAATTATCTTAATATATAAATATTATACAATTTAAGGGTGTTGATAGTTACCATAAAAGGAAATGAAACAATAAGTGGAGAAAAGATGATATTTTAAAACATAATCCATTCAATTGGACAAATATAATATTTTACAAAAATTTTAATATTTAATAAAATATTATTATTAATAAAATATCATTAATTTCATTTCTAGAACAAATAATTTATTTTGACATTGAAAACAACATAATAAGAAAGGAAATAAAATATAAACCATTAAAAAATCCTTAATATGTTCTAATTATAAATAAATTTCATTAGAAATAATAATTCATCAAAATTTTCTTTCATTTAAAATTTTTTGAAAACCATTATTTAATTTATATAGTAATGGAATAAATACTTTTTCGGTGTTGTAAAATAATTCAATCTATTTATTTGATCACCAAAAATTTAAAATAAAATACCGTGATAAAAATAAGTTAATTATGTTCAAAATAAATTTTTTATTCATTAATAACATATTATAATCCTCTTGTTATTATTTAAATTATATTAAAATCAAGAGTGGGAACTTTTGAAAATATCATTATTTAGAATAATATAAATGGCATGACTATGGTAACCTGGTAAAAAATGACATATATTTAAAAATTTTAATGGATATGGCCTAATTAATCCCTTCGAATATAATTGAGGCATGTTTTTTAATGATTTTATTACCTTTTACATTATTTTTAACCTTAATTACATGATTTACTCTTTACCGATGTGATAAAATTTACGATGGTTACTATTCATAATGCCTAATAATAAAAAGGTATGATTTACCGAATTTCAACACCATCATTCTAAAATAGTTTTCTATTCTTCATGGTTCATTTTATTGATTTTTTTGAAACAATGTTTTATATAAATGTTTATGAGGAAATGAAAATGTTTTTCAAATAAATGCATTTTTAAGTATTAAAATTACCAAACATTAAAAACATGGAAATTGTTGATTGGATTATTATAAATAAAAATTATTATATTAAACCATAATAAAAACTAAAAAATATAAAGGGGACATTAAATTTCATAATTTAATTAATATAAATGATTGTATTTAAAAATAATTATTTCTTCAATATTCAATGAAATTTAAATCATTTCATAAAAACATCAAAAGATCACCTTATGTTAATTTTTATATGATGATTTAAAAAATGAAATTAATTTATTCAAATTAAAGTTATAAAATTTGAATATATTAGGTTTAATGACACACTAAAATAATTTTTTCTTCATTTCTCTATTGTATCTTTTAAAATAAAAAGCTGACTATAATTGAATAATACTTGTTACATTTAATACTTTGGAGTAATGTATTGGTTGTTTTATTATTTTTCTAGTTTTCCATCAAGATGTGATATTTTTATAATAATGGTATTATAAATTATTGTTGTCTTTTGTGTTTATTTAAGTATGTGGCTATATATTTATGAGCTACAAATTATTTGGGTTGAGTTTATAGGGATATTAGATGGTTTCAAAACGTTTTGTTTCCTTTTAATATGTGAACAGTTTAATCATAGTCTTCCAAAATAGTGTGGTTTCTCTAGGAAACCATGAAAATAAAGTCATGGAATCAAGGGGAAATTCATTATTTGGAAATCCATGTAGCCTCACCTAGAAAACCCTATGGTAAGAACTATTTTTCGATAGTTGGGTTGATACATAGTTAAAAAAAATCAATCAACCAAACCATGTGTCTTATCGATAGTAGCTGAAGGGTCACATGGTAGGTGCATGGTTAATAAAATTGTTCATCCAATCCTTGAACATGTCAAAATAATTATATAAATATCTCCTTAATATATATGTATTGTCTGTTTTAGCCTTTTTATTATTATCGGAACTTATTCTTATTTTGGAGACTCTTCTTCCCTTAATGAATTCTTGTCCAACAAAGCTAGATTTGGGAGAAACCAAATGGGTTGAGGATTTAAAATTTATGTATGTGACGTAAAACCCTATCTTATTTGGAAATCTACTTAATCTATGACATTTATGTTGATATGATTAATATGTTTTTCCTACTGATGCCAGATATATGAACTCCAAATAAAAATAATAATAGTTTCATTGATAGCTTCTAGATCGATGGTAGTTTAAATGTGTCTCGAACACAATTTTTTATCAGAGTTATATTCCCCATGAATGATGTTTTCTTCTAGGTAATATTCCAATTTTCGATCATCATGATACTCTATTCTACCTTTATATCAAATTTATTATCTTATTTGTTTTATATATTTATAATTGATCGAACTAGTCTTACGGTTTAATTTTGTGTGGTTGTATCCATAATTAGGATTTATTAGTATCAAACTCTAGTGTCTCCTTCATAATTTTTGTTAACTAATATCTCTGTGAGTGGGTGATGGATAGTTTACTTATGGATTGGTCATTCAGAGTTCTGTTTGGAGTTTGGTTTGATTTTTAGATCCCGCCTTAATTAGGAAGTCTTCATGAAATGTTTATTTATACACATCCTAGTGGAGGATTATACGTGATTATGAGTTACTCAGGGATAATATTTCTTTTCTGAACTAGTGACTTCTTAGAAATTCTTTTCCAATGTCTCTTCTTCTACTTTCTAAATGTGTGGGGTGAGATAATGCAGTATCTTTCACCTATTTCTAGAGACCATCAATTCAACATCAGTTTTTCTGCAATGAATGGGTGTGTATCGACATTCATTGCCCCTTATGGAGGATGTATTTGACATATTAATGATAGGACCTCTTAGTCATGTTTCATGATATAAAATATTTTTTTGGTTTTAATTTGAAATATCTTTATGTATTCCCCTCAACCCCATGTTGGTTTAATAGTTTTTTCACCTCATGATTTTATTGTAATTATGTCTTTCATGAAATTACTTTGGGGAATTAATTCAGTTACATATTCATGTTAATAAAATCATAAAAAAATATAATCTTCATGAGTCTCATTTCAAATTCCATTTCATGTCGAACCAAATCCTAATATAAGAATCCTTGATGTTCATGCTAAATCACCAGGGATTTGTAACATGGTATGTAATTAATAATTCATAAAAATTAAATTTAGTCTTCCAAAAATCAATTCGTTGGATGTTCAAAACCATTTTGGATTCTTGTATGAACATGTTTCCTTAATATTTTTCATTTCATGTCATAATTTTATGAAAACTCTAATTTTGATTGCCTGTGGGGTTCTGTATAGACTATGAGACCTCTTTATGTTAATTTTATCCATGATTATTTTGGTTGCATCTTTGATAATGTTTAATGTTTATAACAAGTATTATAATATTCTTCTTTTTTCTCACAATGATATTTAATTATCTATTTTGTTTTCTCTACCCAGTTATGTGTGTTACCATGTCATTAGAGGTGCTATTATTTGTTATTTGAATTGGTTTACCGTCGTGACATGGATATCCCAATGTGGGGGACTGTGCATGACTTCCGACTATTGAAAATATAGAATTGAGCACAAGGTAGGTGTAAAATGATTCCTTATGTATTCCTTGTGATTCAATCCAATACAATTGGATTCCATATAGAATGTTTAATTAATGAATAATGGTTGTCATGTAACACATTCACTTGATTTCATGTGCAAAATGAGTGGAATGATGATTTTAATTCCTAGAGGATGAAGAGTATAATATTAAAATGGTTATTATAGATTTTGAGAAGTATATTAATGTGCCTCATTGATAGTTTCTGATTGCTTATGATATCTGGATATTATATTCATGATGGATCCAATTCCATGTATTTTGGGGCTTGTGGTGACTTGGTTTTCCCACTGGTGATCAACTGTGGTTTCTTATGGTTTCATTACCATATATTATTATCATGGAATTCACTTGTTATACTTGTGAACTATTTTTATGGATTCATTTTTTTGTGCACTAGGTTTTATTAATCACACCTTTCATGATAATATTAATATGTGTTCATATATCATGTATAGGGATCCAAGAAATGGAAAGGGGAAATATGAATGTCATTGAGACAAGTACCATTGTTTTAAAAGAATTACAAGGATGTCACGAACCAGCCCGAGTTGACCCTGAACCAGTCACCCAGGCTAGCCTGTGAAACGTTCCGAGCGGCATTTCGGATCATCCCGAGATGGCAGCAAGCACCAAGGGATCAATAGAGTACATAGGGGAATGATTTCTCCCATATGTAAATAATCAAAGAAACAACAGAAAGAAGTGGACAACCCAAAACACATTTATATAAAAATTAAACTGAACATTATTTGTATACAAAAATGAAAGTAAAACTAAACCAACAACTCAATTAACCAAACCTAATGACCATCTAACTCCATGTGACCCTTCTGGTCACTCTCCAACACAATGATCACATGTCCCCCAAGGCGATCAAACACAAGCTGAAACCTGCACAAGGTCTAAAAACAGAATATGACTATAGGCATGAGTATTAAAACATAGTAGGTTTGTTCGATATTCTATTCCAAATGTGCATCCTTTAAAATAAAATAAACACGTGTTTCAAGTTTTAAATACATGATTTAAAGGAATGTTTTCCAAATGAGGTCCCATGCTATAAAAAAATTATCAGACAAAAACTTTCCTGTTTTATAAACAAGAATGCTAGTAACAATTTTCAAAGAGGTTCAACTTCAAAATGAAAATTGTTTTCAAGAGGGATTCATTAATGAATGTACACTTTTAAATAAATCACACACAATACTGAATGTACTAACCAAACACACTGTATGCCGACGGTGAGTAAAAAATAGCCAATTAGAAGAAGTCACGGGGACACCCCTAGGAACTAGTTAGTTGTGAGCCTCAGGTACCTCATATCTCGGTGAAAGTAACCATAATAGATATTCATTCTCGTTCACATGATCCACTAGTAGGGAGAATACCCATAACCAAGTGTTCCTCCAACATCATCATCACCATAGTTCAGTTTGTGTTGTTATCGTCAATCTTGCAACGTGAAAAAGGGGCCAAACCCCACGGGATCACGAGCATACTAGTACATGTCCTCCCACCTAGATACATGGTATTCCATTTATTGTTCAATTATGTTACAAATATTATGAAATAAAATTTTTACATAAAAATTCCATTAACAAACCATAAACACACAAACATCCCATAAACATGCTTCATATTTCTTCCCCGCATCTACAAACCACTAAAAACTTTAGTAAAACCATTTCAATGAGTATAATGAGACCTTGCACATAAAATCGATTCAAAAATGCACTTTTATTCCTAGACACCAATAAATAACATAAAAACCAGATTTGGAATCCACAAAACCAATTAATAAATCAATTTTATGGACCGTAAAATTCCCCAAAACATAGAACATAAAATACACATAGAAACCATTTTTACAAAAACAAATGCCAAACGCGCCTTTAAACCATTCTCAAAACTAACATTTGACCAAGGTATGAATTTAAATTTTTTTAAGGAGGTGTATACACACCATTTACAGTAGAAAACCACATTCATAAATCACTTAAAACACTCAGGCAACATATTCAAAACACAACCATTTTCAAAAGGATGTGAAACTGACCATTTTCGGACAACTCGGGCCAAAAAAAGTTGTAAACCAAAACCAATTTCTTTTGTAAAACCAAATCCAAATAGGAAATCCATATAAGGACCCAAAAATACCATTTTTAATTATTCATATTCATTTACAAAACCAAACAAATAATTCTTAAATCATTCTTAACAAATAATAGCCATCCGGGCAATTTACCGAACACAGGATATGCCCTTTTAAACAATACAATTTATTTTAAGTACATGAAAAAGAAATAAAACACCAATTTATGACATATTTTATTCAGGATTATGGAAAATTTTCAAAATACCATAAACTGTCTTATAATCCTCACAAAATAGTTGTGAAAAGATAGTGGAACATTCAAACAAACACTTGATGTGCACTTTTAGGACAAAACAACACTGCCTTTCACAAAACAAGGCTTAAACAACCATTTTTCACACCAAGAAAACTATAAAAAGGATTATAAACAAAAATAAACATATATATCACGTGTTAACAATAAGAAAATGATGAAACTTAAATAATAAAGGCAAGTACAAGGGATATCCTACCTCAAATCATTGGCACAATTGAAACCCACACCCGATATCGCCATATGAGGGTTTCTAAACCATAAAACTATGATGACCAGCTCCAAAATAACAAAACCTTGATAAAAAATCATTTTATAATAGAACCGTAGGTATATAATGACTCAGGGATAATAGAAAACCACTAAATAATGGAAGGAGGTGGAAGAGGGAGGATAAATGAGAATGAATCTCACCTTGAAGCTAGAGAACTCTTTGTCTTCCCTTATATTTGCACCCTTATGGAAAATATATTGGCATGAATCTTCTTTTAGAGGATCCTATTTTCATGGGAGAACCAGGGAAATAATATTTTTAGGGAAAAGATCACTAATTTAATGATTTATGTATAAAACAATTTACCATTGCAATTCTGGACGATTTGAGAGACATTGAGATATGTATCCCTAATTCGAGACTCATATGAGCTTAAAAGAGGTAAAATAGATATTTTTGGTTAGTAAAGGGATATTTTATTCGTTTGGGAGGTGTAATCACTGAAAAATATAAAAAATTAAATTATATATAAATGATAATTTTTTTTAAAACTTGAATTGTTCCCTTGGGATGGCCCAATAATTAAATAAGTAACCCCAAATAACCATGATTATGAATTCTTAAGGGGTCGTAAATGATATAGTGGTTTGAATATGTTAGGGGAGGCAATGTATAAAGTATAATTAGTGTAAAATTTTGAATGAAAAATGAGTTATAAAAGAAAAAAATTTGGTTTTTAAATCTGGAAATGGGCTCACGGTTGGCCCAAATCATAAAGTAACCACCCTTTCTTCAAAAACTCTTAAAAAGAAATGGGGAACACCGAATAGGGTGATTAAACATATGTGAAACTTAAAAAATCAACATTAATATCACTCAAGACCCAATAAATGGATCGAGATTTCAAATTAACCAGATTGAAACAAAGACATGAAAAACCAGGTTTGACAATTCTCCCCACCATTAAAGCTTTTCTCCCACGGAAAGCCATAACGATTTTCAATTGATAGAATAACACCTATTGATTCCTTATCAACATAATCATGAAACTAAAAATAAGGAAATATCTTCAACCAAAAATATATGTTAAACCTCTGACTCAAAAAAAGCACACTAACTACAACCACATTCTGATAATAAATTGAAATATTAAGCCACCACCTCCACAAACAATCCAAGAACCAGATTGTTGCACCTTATCCCAATGAACCCAATGATCACCAAAACCTAATTTCACTCACTAAATCCAAATTTTAAAGACATATAAGGACCAAAAAATACCATTTTTAATTATTCAAATGCATTTAGAAATCCAAAAAAAAAATTCTTAAGTCATGCATAACATATAGAAGCCGACCGGGAAAATTACCAAACACATGACATGCCCTTTGAAACAAAATAATTTATTTGAAGTACTTGAAAAGGAATAAAACACCAATTTCATTATATATTTTATTCGAGCTTCTGGAAAATGTTCAAAACACCATAAAACGGATTATAGTCCTCATAAAACAGTTGCAAAAGATAACGGAACATTTAAACAAACACTTGATGTTAACTTTTATTACAAAACAAAAATACCTTTAATAAAACAAGGCTTAAACAACCATTTTCCAAACCAATAAATCTATAAAAATGATGAAAAAAAATAATAAAAATATATATCAGCTGTGAACAATAATAAAATGATAAAACATAAATAATAAAGGCAAGTGCAAGGGATATCCTACCTCAAATCCTTAGTGTAATTGAAACGCACACCCGATATTTCCATCCAAGGGTTTATAAACCATAAACCAATGATGACCAGAACCAAAATAATAAAAACCCCATAAAAATAATTTTATAACAGAACCGTAGGTATAGAATTACTAGGGGAGAACAGAAAACCAAGAAATAATGAAAGGAGGTGGAAGATGGAGGATAAATGAGAAAGAATCTCACCTTGAAGCTAGAAAACTCTTAGTCATCCCATAGATATTCACCCATAGAGAAACGATAATGGACTGAAACTTATTTTAGAGGATCCTATGTAATGGGAGAACCAAAGAAAGAATATTTGTAGGAAAAAATAACAAATTTAATGATTTAAGTATGAAGACATTTACCATTGTAATTCTTGAAGATTTGAGAGGCATTGAGAAATGCTTCCCTAATCTGAGAATAATATTAGCTTAAAAGAGGTAAAATATATAATTGGTGTTAGGATAGGGATATTTAATTATATTGTGAGTTTGAATCACCGAAAAATATTAAAAACTGTATTATATATAAAAGAATCAAATTATTTTTTTAAAACTGGAAATGGGCCCTTGGGCTGGCCCAATACCAAAATAAGTAACCCCAATTCACCCTGATGATGAATTATTAAGGGGTAAAAATGATATGGTGGCTTGAATATGTTAGGGGAGATAATTTTTGAAGTGGAATTGGTGCAAATTTTTTAAAAACAACGGTTTTATAAAAGAATCAAATTTGGTTTTTAAATCTGGAAATGAGCTCACAGTTGGCCCAAATCATGAAGTAACCACCTTTTCTCCCAAATCTCCTAAACAAGAAATGGGGAACCCAAATTAGGGTGATTAGACATAGATAAAACTTAAAAACTCGAAATTCATCTCACCGAAGACCCAATAAGAAGATCAGTATTTCAAATAAACTATATCAAATCAATGACATAAAAAACCGGGTGTGACACATGATGTATTTTAGAGTATACTATAGTTTTTTATTTATTTACTTAGATGATTATTTTTTCTCATCATGGAACTCATGGATCTTTATTATTAAACTATATTAGTTTTCTATAACATGTGAGACATCTAATATTAATATAATATGTTTTATATTCCACTTTAATTACTCTCTGATCTTATATGTTTTCATCATATTATTTAAGAATGGATATGATACTGAGGTTATAGTCTCTCCACTGATGGAATTCAAATCCTCATTCCTAGTCAGCAACATCTTGCATAAAAGAAGGAACGTATGTGGTCTTTTGAATATGTATATTAAAATATTAGGTTTGGATCTTGGAATTAAAAAATAGAATCAAAATACAATTCTTTAATTTTATTTCATAATAATATAGGAAATTGTAAAGAGAGATAAGCAATAATTGAATTATTTCGGGGCTTCTCCATAATCCTAGCCATATCATGTGTAATTGACTATAGATTTACCATTAATAGGATTTATATTATTGTTTTATATAATTTCAATTCATCCATGCATTATTAAGAGCCATATTGGATCACATGTCCTTTATATATCTATAATGATTCATATAATAGTTCATAATTAAATTCGTGATGTGTTAAATCAGTTTCAAAAAGACTTGTGTTATTTTATTGAGTGACATATCTATTTTCTAAGTATTTATATAATAAATATACCAACATTATTAAATTAAAAATTATTATTTAATAATTTTTTCTATATATTTGTGATTGCGAATGACTTATAGGGATGGAGAAATTTGTTTCTGCAAGGAGGGATATATCATTAAATAATGATACACTCCTACAAGAACCTCTGTTTAATCTAATAGACTAGTCATGATCTTTCTAAAAAACCCAGTTATTCAAAATTATTCCATTTAATTGTAAAAAATTACAACTCGGGGAAGTTTAATGAAAAAATTGGTGGAGTATGCAAGAATTCCCACACATGTGAGGATAATATCATAATACTACCAGTAAAATTGGTTACTACAGATCTATAGTATCCCTTGAGATATTGTTTTGTTTGAATTAGAAAATTTTTGAGTGGTATTTTCATTATTTTCTATTCAATGAATTTGATCATCTAAAACAATTTCGATTATGTTTCATACATTCTTCATAAATACCCTCTATCATTCCATGACACTGAAGGCCTCATGATGATGCAAATATAGATTACATCATCAGGGAAATATATGAACAAGAAGTGATTTTTGAAGAATTTTCACTATATATATAAGGTATTCGTTCTTACTTTAGTAGACCTTCTAGTAGTTCTTTTAGTAATAGTAAAATAATGGTATTTGTGTCATGAAAAGGTAGTGGTAAGAAGATTAATTAGTGTATGAGATCATCATCACCATCTATTAAGGAAATAGGTCTACAGTTCCTCTACTATGGAAAGTTCAGACAATATCTAAATTTAATCAAAACACTTAATATACAGTTTTCATTATATTGATGTATGGGAAACCTTAACTAAATTTTCACCAAATATTTGATAAATGATTTCCACATAGAATATATGATTTTGTGGTTAGGGACCCAAGGATCTGGTGTGGGTCCTAAGTGGTAAGGACTCCAAACCCAGTAGCCCAATGATGATGGTTACATTAATATATTAGTGTAATATACAAGAGATCATATCCAAAGGGACCAACTAGTTTTATAGTTATTGAAAAATAGATACATACTTGATTCCTGATTTAAATTTGTAAACATGAAATCAAACATATTGAAATTAAATCATTATAAATCCTTGAACTCATTTAAAAACTCATTTTCCATATATTGGGGAAAAGAAATAAAATAATGGTGATCACTATTTAAAACTAAAGATTATGTATATTAGAATATATCATGATGGAACAATGTAAAATCAATATGGTAGTACAAATAAGAATATAAAAATTTCATTTAATCTACATGTCGACAATCATGATTAGAAATGGCATTATCAATATTTTCATAGAAAAAAATGAAAACAATTCTATTCAATAGATTACATGAGAACAAAATGAATCTATACATAATATCCATTCAATATTTTAGGGGATAATAAGAATAAAATTCATAATTAATGAAATAATTCTATCATGATTTCATGATCTTCAATATCAAGATATCTTTAGCACCGAGACCTTTTATAATATATTTTTATAACTATTTGTAAAACTCCACTTAATTATAACTTACTAATTTTACTCCTGAGACTACCAATGAATTGAGGTAAAATATAAATCTAAAATCAATCCATAACAGAATAAAAAATACAATACTCATATATCAAAATATTTATTTAATTAATGAAAATTATTCTTTATCAATAAATTACTAAATTGGATGATGAATACAAAATATCAATATTTTCCTAGCCAATAAAAAACTATTCAAAGTAAAATATTTTATGTAGAAATGATATAAGTTTAATGAAATTATATTATCTATGTTAAATAATATAGATATTTATGTGAAACTTATTCTCCAATTATCACAAGAAAGTGAATATTTCAAGGGAATGATGGTGATTAGAAAAATTAATCAACAAATCGAATTTTAATAATATTCATAGTCTAATGGAACAAAAACCATCTAGATAAATAATATTTATACTATATTAAATATATATCAATAGTGTATTATTTCTTAGATAATGTGTTTTTATGGACTATGATTATAAATTCGATAAAAATACCTTTAAACCTATTCTTGATGAAAATACAATTTTCACTTTGAAAATAAATTTTTACAAATAAAAATTAATTGAATATTTGGTAAAAAAATCATTAAACATTCCATTTAAACATGGAATAGAATATTCAATTAAATGATTAGTCATTATGGTGTGGATATTGTTTTCATGTCAATAATGTTAAACCAAAAAATCCAGACACATTTTTTAGGAATATCCAAAAAAACTACATTGATTTAAAATGACTTGAGGGTTCATATTAAAATATTTGTAAAAAATAAAATTATGAGTAAAAATAATATTAAAAATTAATCATAAAACATCTTAAAAAATATATTTAGAAATCATTTATTATGAATGAATGTGATTTTTTACTACTTATATAAATGAAGTCATATTTTCTTAACAACATTTTCTCAATAATTTTAAGTATAAATCAAAAGAAAACAGTACTATTACCTAAAGGATTAATGAATAAATAGAGAATAAGAAAATAAAATTGTTTTATAAGAAAATTATTAACTAATTTATTTTAGAAGAAATTCATGAATAATATCAATTAAAATAAGATTGAGAAATAAACCCCTAGTGCTTCACCAACTATTTAATTGTAATCTCCATTAATGGAATAAAATCAATTGAAACATTCAATAATATGAATATATGAGAATCATTGTATAACATATCAATTTTCAGTAGATACACCTCATAAATGATGATAGGTTTATAAGAGAACATATGTTCTAAAATAAGACAATTTGAGATAAGGAACCTTTATAATGATCATAATGTTTAAGTGATAATTAGTCAATAAAACAAATGTGGTTATAAAATGTAAATCAACATAAAATAATTATAAATACTACACAATACAGTAAAAATTCCTTTCACATATAATCTTATAATTTCAATGTTAATAATGAAATAATATAATCCAGTTAAATGAAATTGAGTAATAAAATTAATTACCTCTAGGTAAATTTCATGTCAAATACACTTTTATAAAATAATTGAAATTGGAATTTCAATTACCGTGAAGTATTAAGGATTCATGATATTATATATAATAAGGGAGAAATATAAAAAATGTAAATTAAATTACATTAATACCTTAAAATACACCTCATTGAAGACAAATTGAGATGATGTCCCATACCTCATCTTTCTCTTTGGTTAAACATGCTTTACCTATATTACAATTGTTTTTATACATTTTATCAATTTATACATGACCCATACTATTATTTATAATATCATAAATTATGACTCACAAAAATTATGCAATAATATCATTTTATTCAATATATTATGATACATGAAACAAAAATCTTAAACAACCCATGAACGATATTTCATTAAATGTAATCTCGTTGAAATCTTTTATCACACCAAACCCTTAGTCAAATTGAAATATACTATAGCATAACATTATAACATAGAAATTGCATTGGTGGGTATGAATAGTGATAAGAAAAAAATTAATATTATATGGTTTAAACACTTAAAAACAATTTCATTGGTTATCTATTGGTTAGAAAGAAAATAAGAATCACTTTGAAGGAAAGGAAATTTTTTCAAAAAAACTGTATTTTTTCTAAAAGTTGGTTTAGTAACACACTGAAAAAAAACATTAAAATTATTTATTACCACTTCTAGAAAGATTATCTCTTAAAATAAACATAAATTTTGAAACAATCATCTCAAATAAATTTCACGGTGATTTTTTTGGACATTTTTGAAATATTTTGTTGTTTGGATGAATAGTTAATAATTCAATTTCTTATTGAAAACTACCTTTTAATTTACATAATTTACCAATAAAAATAATATTTAAAATTAGTTTTAAATTTAAATTAGTTCAATTTTATTGAAATTAAACTAATTCACATCAATAGAATCAATTTAATATCTACAATTTATATAAAACCTTATATACCTATGATAATTTTCCCTTGGGAAACCTGTTTTTTTGTTTGGTTTATGGGAATAAATTTAAATTGGATCCTAGAACTATTTTGAATTTAATTTTGAAAAATATAATCCAAATTTGGAATTAGAAATATTTTTATTACCTAATATGGACGAATTAATTTTTTTCCAAAATGAATAGTGCAAATAATAAAGGTTTCATTTTTTAAATTAAGCTAAAAATGAATTTTTTGGTCATCATGTTAAGAATAAATTTTTTAAAATTACCTAAAACTAGTATAAAATATATTTAATGGTAATATATAGATCTTATAATGTCTTATTCTCTATAATAGTCAATTTGTATCATTTTTCATGTAAAAAATGTGGGTAAAACATTTTCATTTCTAAAACTAATGGTGTGAAACTCAGCTATCTTATAAATGGACACTCACTCTCCTCTATTCTTCTCACATTAAAAAACTTTTGGATCAGATAAGATCTAAAAAAATAACTTCCCAACAATAGATAAAAAGATTCTATAAACATTGGTTTATTATTAAATTCATTCTAGAAATTCTTTAGTCATAATTTTACCAATGTGTTAAAAAAATACGTAATATTTTTATAATGCATTTTCCTTTTATTACTTCTTCTATATTAATAAAATTTCATAATTTATTCTTATAAATTAAAAAAATTCTATTTTATAATTAAATTTTATTATTTCATGTTCATGACCAACATCAATATACTTTTCCCTCACATGAGAAATGATAACGTCGCTCAGGTGTATAGTGGACCGCCACCTCACAGTCTGATGTGACATGTTTTCCATAAACAACTACTATCTCCATGTATGATGATAGATATATTAAATATAACTGATATTTAAAACTTAATTACACCTTTTATTAATTATAACATATATAATTTATTATGTTGTATTCTTTTGGGGTACGATTATGTCGCTCGTGTGTACAACAGACTACCTCCTACAAAAGAGATGTGGTTCGTTTTTCTTTAACACGTTACATAAATGGTAATAAATAAAAAAATAATGGATTTTTGTTATATAAATTAAATAATTATGATATTAATAATATATTATTTATTATAAAAATAAATTAAATAATTTTATTTCTTTCCATTTCACTCCCTGAAAGACGATAAGGTCATTCATGTACACGTGGACTGTAACGACCCAAACATTAATCAATGAAAATTGCACTTGGTCTTTTTAAATGTCTAATTATGAAAAATGGAAATCTAAAACAAATTCACTTCCTTGGTTTTCTGTTATTTGATTTTAAAATACCATTAAGAATTATGACTGCTGCAATTATAGCAGTTGAACAGGGATCACATGATTAGTAGAAATATTGTGCTTTAACAATCTAATTTTCTGAGACAAAGGAAGTGATGGCCTCATCAATTAAAATTTCTCCATACGAAGCCAATTTTTTACTGCATAGAAAAGAGGTGGCGTTATTGGGATTCACTCTTGACCAAGCCAAAGCCGAGATTCAACACATTAATCTTAAACAGAACCGTATACAGGAGAAATGGAAGTTGATAGAGATCATCCGGAGTGCAATGTTATTCGAGCCACCCCAAGAGTCTGTCATCATCATGCACCTGACCCTGAGGTCTTATATATCTTTTTAAGGGGTTATGTAACAAATCCATAGCACTATGATTATGTGAATGACATTGGTATAAAATAAATAATAGACATTTTTTATTATTGTTACGTGATAAATAGTTTTTAAAAGCGCAAATAGTATTTATAGTTAATATTCAAATAAGAAATATATTTTTATGACATAATGGTTTTTTTGGAATTAAAAAATATTTTAATAAAATATTACTGTTATTATTAAATTACTTGTTATTAAATTAAAATGATCGTATAATTTTATGAATGCCATTGTAATTTTTATTATGGTTTGAAGGATATTTTTATCAAAACCCTTGAATTTTTTATAAATAGCAGTTTCTATTATAAAAGTTAAAATTAAAATATCTATAAAATTATTTAGATAAAATGAATATTATTTTTGAAATCAGGGCATCGAAATTATCCAACGGTGAATTTTTGATAATTCTCTAAGACAGTCAAATTTTTGGGTAAAAATTAAATACCATTTAAATAAATAATGAGTTTTATGATATCAGAATGACCCAATAGTTATCTAATAAAATACTATAAACATTATTTTCTGCCAATATATGTTTTAACATTATAATAATGTTATTTTTTATTTGTTTATTTTATTTTACCAAGCTTTAGTGGACCCTCCAAGAATTATAAAACATTTTGTCTTTTCAAATTGTTTTTCTTTGGAGTGTGACTCACCATCACATAAGAAACCCTATTATTTTAAGAAGTTATTCTATTGGACATATAAAATATTTTTTTCCACTCCCCTTTGGAAAAAACCATGTGCAAAAACCATGGGATGGTTTGTGGTTTTGATTAGTTTAATGTGAGGTGTCCCAAACCAAAATAATAAATAATTACCTCTTATTTCTTTTATAAACCCACCCAAGATCCCACTTTCTCTTCACTAAATGCATTCGGAGTTCATTCAACCTCTTACCTCTTCTCTATATAATCCTACCAAGGCACCCAAAGTTCCCAAGAATCCTGTCTCAAGCCTCTCCCATGCCTTTGGGATCATACTTCCATGTAAGGGATTTCTTCCTTTCTCGTTTTTGTCCAGTTTTCATTAAGATGTTATGACCTTTTATTTTCTATTAAAAATGTTGGGGTATGATTTTTCACTTCCCCTATACTTCCATATTCATGTTTTGATGATGGGAGACTCTTTATTCTCTCATTAATGCCTCCCATGTACACGTGTAAACATGCCGAAATTCTGTGAATGATTTCTATCTCCTCATTTACATCCAAGAAATCCTTTTGTGTTATGTATCTAAATTCCATTAAATTTGATGGGACATGTATCTATATTACCCCAATTATGTTAATTTAATGTAAATATTATGAGACACCCATTTATCTCTCATCAACCATTTTTATGAATTCTTATGACACACCGTTATGCTACTGAAATTGCACCGCATATTTCCAAGCCACGATAATTGTGTAGCGAAGACCATACCCATGTCCCTATCAAGGGTATTAAACCTTATGAACATATACATATTTAATGGAACATTCATGTATTTATTACACATTCATTAATCATGGAATAACTTGTGATGTTTAATGATTCCATGTTGTATGATCCATGTGGCACACTTATGCATTAAATGAAATGTTTAAGAAGGGTGTGCCCTAATAGCGATCCAATGCATTGGGTAAAGTATAGTATCACAATATGTCATGTGAAATTAGTGTTAACTCATGATAAATCATGTTCAATGAGGGTTTAATCATTCTCCATGTGCAATGATCCTTGGCTCATGTAAATTCAATGTTAAGTGTTGTTGTCACATTTCCATGTTATGATAATGATGCTATATCATGCCTTTCTGTTAATGTTTCTCTTATGATGCATTTATATGCCTATTTCCTAATAGGTATTGTAATATTCTTATTATAACTTATGTACTCCCTTACTAGGCTTTATATCTCAGCCTTTTCTTATGCATGTCCTCGGGTTATCTCACACAATGCTAAGTACGAGGGAATGTAGTTGTCATGTAAGGAAGTCTTCAATAAAGATGTTGTGTTTTATGTATAAATTGTTATATAATGTTCCTAATCCCCAAATACACTAGACTTATCGATCATCTATGTTGTATCAATTAATTTTTCTTATGTAATTAATCATATTTGAGTTTGTAATAAAATATCAGGGTTGTCATAGTTGGTATCAGAGGATATGTTTAGTTATATTTGGGATTATGATTAGAAAACCTAGTGAGATCCTTATGGATTCAACTAAGTATAATAAAAAATCCCTAAAATTTTTGTAGTATTGAGTAAGTGGTATATAAATCAAATATATCCATCTCATGATATGAGAAGTTAGAGTCGGGTCTGACATAGACACATCTTAGGGGTAAAACCCAAAAACAAAACTTTAAGCTAGACTCGAATGAGAATTGGTGCACAACAATGGGACTTTCTTCACTCTTGGTTATGAAGCTCCATGGAGATATTCTTTGGTAAACTCATAATCTTAGTATGAACCACTATTGAGGGAATATAAAATTCCTTTAAGAATCTATGTTAGAATGTAGATCATGGATAACTTATATTGAATCAAAGAGATGCATAAGTTAAGGAAAAAATGTAATTTATTAGTCATCAGTTTTTCTGTCTTTGTATTACCCTTTATGTCTTACCCCTATCATTCCTTTTACTAAAGCCAATTCCCAGTAATAGGAAGACTTGGGCTACCAACTGATGTGAAGATCCATGTGAGGATTTTTCTAATGAGATTCCCAATCCAATGGGAGTGGGAATCACAAACATTGTCATGATACTCTCTCAGTTATCTCAAGATTTAAATACAAACATGGTCAAGAGGAATGTTCAACCCTCCCTAATAAAGAAAAAGTCTCTATTGAGAGCTTCATGGGGCAAAGGCCTTATAGTCTTAATGGATCATCTGATCCCTCAATCTCCAAACAATGGATCAACTCCATTGAAAAGATATTCTCCAACCTTAAATGTTCCTAACAAGAGAAGGTTATCCTCGATTCTAATCATATGGAGGGTAATGCAGATCGATGTTGGACACTGATAAAAAATATGAAGCCTCAGGAGGAGATCAAGGCAATAGAATGAAAGGATTTCCAAAAAAAATTGATAGATATTTTCCTCACACCCTTCAGATTATGATTGAAAGGGACTTACCTTCCCTCAAGTGAAAAGATGACGAATCCATCAGATCGTACGTGAAAAAAATCACAAGGCTTGCTCAATATGCCTTTAGCTTGGTCGTTACCCCCGAATGCAAGGTTGGATGCTTCTTTAGTGGTATGGAAACTAGTATGTATAAATCCCTGGTGCTCTATGACTTTGACCACTATGAAGAAATTTTATGATGTTCCCTCAAGATCAAAATGGAGATAGGGGAATCACCAGATTATCATAGGGATGTGAAGTGTAAGGTGGAATTCAATTTTGGATGTCCAATGGATAAAACAAACGGTGCTAAGATGATCCAACACCCCACTTTCCAAAGGTGTGGAAAGAAGAACGCTAAAAATTCCTTGAAGTGGGCGAGAAAATGCTTTAGGTGTGGAAGATAAGGGCACCTAGATATTAACTATTGGCCAGAAAAACCCATAGTTGTGATAGAGGATAAGAACGCTCTGCTCGACCATCAATGCATTGTTTATTGTTTCAAATGCAAAGAACAAGGAAACTTTGCAAACCAGTGCCCTATGCCAAGGGTTTTCGAAGGCAACCAGAAACCTCCCAAGAATCAAGGGTGATCTTTTTCCAACACTACTACCGAGGTGAACCCCGAAAATGAAGTGGTGAAAGGTACGCATGTTATTCCTTCAAGAATAGTGAACGTACTTTTTGATTCTAGTTCTAAACATTATTTTATATCCCAAAAGTTTAGTAGAACAATCCCAACACCACCACAAATCATGGAAGTAATGATGTTGGTGAATACAGAAAATGGGTTAATCATTACATCACATGAATATAACTCCTCCCCTGACATAATTTGTGGATTTCACTTCCCAGAAAATCTCTTCATACTCTTTATTCTGTTATTTGATGCAATTCTCAGAATTTATTGTCATCCCTTATATAGAGAAAAAATAAATTGTTGTGAGAGGGAAATCACTCTCCTTGCGAAGAATCAACCCCCGATTCTATAAAAGTGAATGGAGGAGGAAGAATCATTATTATCTCCATCATCTTATGTATGGATATTACTTCCCTATGAGCATGCATATCTGGATCAGATGATTGAGACCAAGGAAGAAATAATCCTTGAAGACAAACCTATTGTAAGGGAATTCACCGAAGTGTTTCCCGAGGAATTTCTTGGTCTTCCTCATAGAAGAGATGTTGAATTCTCAATTGATCTTATACCTTACGTGTTACCAATATCCAATACTCCATATAGAATGGATTTTGTGGAGCTTGAGAATCTGAAGAAATAACTGCAGGAGAATCTTGATAAATGGTTTATACCCCCAAGTGCTTCACCATTCGGGCACTAGTCTGATTCATCAAGAAGTATGGGTCAATGTGCTTTTTCATCGATTATCATGAGCTTAACAAAATCAAAATAAAGAACATGTATCCTCTACCACAAATTGATGTATATTTTGACTAGTTACATTGATCCCAATACTTCTCCAAGGTAAATTTTCGGTCGGGATATTATCAAGTTAAGGTGAAGAAGGATGATATCCCCAAGAAAACTTTTTATATAAGATATGGGCACTGTGAATTCATAGTAATGCCTTTCGAACTCACTAATTCTCCATCAATCATCATGGACTTGATGAATAGAGTCTTTAGAGAATAACTCGAAAAAAAATTTGTAGTCTTTATTGATGATATTATAATATACTCCAAAACCAAGGAGGGTCATGAGAAACATATAAGAACTGTACTAGAGACCTTAAGAAAGGAGAATCTTTATCCAAAGTACATCAAGTGTGAGTTCTGGTTGAAGGAGATCTCATTCTTGGGCCATATCATCACAAGCAATGAGATATCTATGGATCTCTCTATGATATTTGAAATTGAGGGATGGCTAAGTCCAAAATCGGTAATGGACATTCATAGATTCTTGGGGTCAGATAGATATTATCAACGATTTGTGAGAAATTTTCATGATTGTACAACTCTCTTATTAAGCTAACTCGGAAGGGAGTAATATTTGCATGGGTTGATGAATACGAATAAAGCATGAAGGAGTTGAAAAGGATTATTATCACTACTTCCATGCTCACATTACCCTCAAGTGGAGAAATTTTTGTTGTATTGAGTGATGCTTCGAAGAAGTGACTGAGTGTGTGTTGATGGAGAATGACAATGTCATTGCCTATACTTCAAGGAAATTGAATGTTCATGAGAAAAATTATCCAACACATGATCTGGAGTTGGATGTGGTGATCTTCATTTTAAAAATATGGCGGTATTATATTTTTGGGGAGAAGTGTGAAATATATATGGACCACAAAATCCTCAAAATATAAATTCACAGAGAAAGAGTTGAACATGCGCCAATGAAGATGGTTAGATCTGATCAAAGAATATGACTGCTCAATCCATTTCCACCCTGGGAAAGCGAACAAGTTGGTTGATTCTCTAAGTAGAAAAGACCCATCGATTCTATCATTGATGAGAATTGAAAAGGATCCAATCATCTTATATTTGAAAAATATGCACATGGGAATCATAAAGAAGGGAACATCAAAAATCCTTTAAAAATGATTGCTAAACCGTCTCTTTTGGAAAAGTTAAAGAATGATCAAAAGGAAGATGTGAGAATTCAGAAGAAAGTGGAATCTATCAAAAAAGTGAAATCTGTGGATTTCAATGGTAATAAAGAAGGAATTGTGAGATTTAGGAAAAGACTATGAGTTCTCTCAAGTTCGGAGCTGAAGAAGGAACTTTTTGATAATGCACATAGTTCGAATTTCTCTATTCACCCAAGAAACACAAATATGTATCAAGATATCGGAAAGAATTATTGGTTGGATAATATGTAAAAGGAGATCACTGGGTATACATCAATGTTCCTAGTGTGTCAGCAAGTGAAGCTAGAAAGGCTGATGTCAAAGGTGATGAGACAACTGTTGCCCATAATAGCATGGTAATGGGAGAACATCACCATGGACTTCGTAACTAGACTTTTGAAGACATATAAAGGAAAAAATGAAATCTGGGTTGTTGTGGGTCATCTTAAAAAGTTTTCACACTACATTTAAATTTGGGAGGATTTCTTATGGGATCAACTGGAATGGATATATATCTGGGAAGTGGTAAGACTGCCTGGAGTACCACTATTTATTTTATCTAATCATGACCAAAGAATCACCTCCATGTTTTGGAAGAGTCTTTAATATGCCTTGGATACTGATCTAAACATCAGTTCGGCTTATCATCCTCAAACTGATGGCTGATCTGAATGGAATATCAAAACACTTGAGGAAATGTAGAGAGCATGCTAAATGGAATTTAAGGAAAGATGGGATCAACATCTTCCTCTAGTTGAGTTCTATTATAATAACAATTTCCACTTGAGCATCTGAATATCACCTTATAAATCAGTGTATGGTAAGAGGTGCAGAACACCTACATGATGGGATAAAGTTGGTGAGCGTAAGCTTCTAAAACCAGAAATGGTTGAAGAAATGGTGGAGAAGGTGAAAACCATTCAGCAGCATATCAAGGATTCCAAAAGTCGAAAAAAGAGTTATGCAGATAACCTTCAGTGATAACATGAGTTCAAAGTTGGAGACTTTTTGTTTCTACACATATCTCCATGGAAGATGGTCATGAGGTTTAGAAAGAAAGGGATGTTAAGTACTAGGTACATCGACCCCTTTGAGATTCTTGATAGTGTCAGGGCTATGTCAAATCAACTAGCACTTCGCCCTACCATGGCCAATTTATATGATTTCATTCATGTATCCCTATTAAGTAAGTACATACCAAACCATTCGCATGTACTCTCTTCAGAGGTAGTATAGTTAGAGGATGATCTTTCTTATGAGGAGAACCCAGTGAAAATCATAGATCATAGAGAAAAAGTTCTAGGAAAAAATATAGTGCCTCACATCAAGGTGTTATGGAAAACCCAAAAGATTGAAGAAGAAACATGGGAATCAGAGGAAGTGATGTAGACGAGTTACCCACATATGTTTTACTGTTAGAAAAGGAAATTTTGAGGGCAAAATTTTTTAAGGGTGGAAGACTGTAATGACACAAACATTCATTAACGAAAATTCCTCTTGGACTTATTAAATATATTGCTATGTAAAATGGTTATGTAAAACATAAACACTTACATGGTATCATGTTTTTGGATTTTATAATACCGTTATGAATTGTGATCGTTGCTAAAATAGTTGTCGAAATGTTATCAGATGATTAGTATAAATATAGGGCTTTAACGATCTAATTTACTCGGAAAACGGAAGTGATGACCTCATCCAGTAGAATTACATCATACAAAGACCATTTTTTAGAGCTCAGAAAAATGGTGGTGTCATTGGCATAGGTCTTGACCAAGCCCAAGCTGAGCTTCAACACATTAAGATTGAACAGAACTATCTACGGGAGATGTGGAAGTTGACAGAGATCACCACATGTGCAATGTTATTCAGGCCACCCCCAGAGTGTGTCACCATCACACACCTTACTCGTTGGACATATGATGTCGTTTTAAGGGGTTATGTATCCAATCCCTAGAACTATGATTATTTGATTTTATTTTTTATATAATAAATAATCAACATTTATTTTTATTATTGTTACGTTATACATAGTTTTTAAAAGCAAAAATAGTATTTTTATATAGTAGTCAAATAAGAAACCGATTTGAAATAATTATTAGATTTTTTTATATAAATAATATTTTAATAAAATATTATTATTATTATTAAATTAATTTTTATTAAATATAAATTATAGTATAATTTTATGAATGCATTTTTAATTTTTATTGAGGTTTGAATGCTATTTTTATCAAAATCCATTAATTTTTGTTAAATGTCAGTTTTTATTTTAAAAGTGAAGAAAAAAATATTTAGAAAATTATTTATATAAAATGGATATTATTTTCAAAATTAGGGTGTCAAAATTATCCAAATGTGAATTTCCGCTAATTTTCAGAGACAATCGATTTTTTGGTTAAAAATTAAATACCATTTAAATATATAATGTGTTTTATGATATCATAATGACCCAATAGTGATGTAATAAAATACTATAAACATTATTTTCCAACAATATATGTTTAAAATTTAAAATAATGTTATTTTTTATTTGTTTGATTTATTTTACCATGCTTTAGTGGAGCCTCTAAGACTTATAAAACATTTTTTCTTTTTAAATTGTTTTCCTTGAGAGTGGGACTCACCTCTACATAAGAAAACCTATTAAATTAAGAAGTTATTACATTTTCCTTTTAAAATATTTTTTTCTACTCCCCGTTGGAAAAAAACATGGACCAAAACCATGGGATGGTTTGTGGTTTTGATTAGTTTAATGTGAGGTGTCCCAAACCTAAATAATAAATAATTCCCTCTCATTTCTTATATAAACCCAGCCAAGACCCCACTTCCTCTTCACTAAAATACATTGGAGTTCATCCAACCTCTGACCTCCTCTCTTTATAATTCCGCAAAGGCTCCCCAAGCTCCCATGAATCCTCTCTCAAGCCTCTCCCAAGCCTTTGGGATCACACTTCCACGTAAGGGATTTCTTCCTTTCCCATTTTTGTCCAATTTTTATTAAGTTGTAATGCTATTTTATTTTCCATTATAAATTTTGGAGTATTATTTCTAACCCCCCCCCCCTTACTTCCCTATTTTTGTTTGGATGATGTTATACCCCTTCCTCTTTCATTAATGCCTCCCATGTACACCTGTTACCATGCCGAAATTCCGTGAAGGATTTCTCTCTCCTCATTTACATCCAAGAAATCCTTTTGTATTATATATCTAAATAATATTACATTTTATGGGACATGTATCTATATGAACCAATTACTATTCATTTAATGTACATATAATGACACATCCATTTCTCTCTCATAAACAATTTTTATAAATTCTTATGTCACGTCTTTATGCTGCTGAAATTGCACCGCGTTTTTCCAAGACAAGATCATTGTGTAGTGAATACCATACCCATGTCTCTATCAAGGGTATTAAACATTAGAAAAATATAAATATTCAATGGTAATTTCATATATTTATTCAACATTCCTCAATCGTGGAATAACTTAGGTTGTTGAATGATTCCATGTTGTATGATCCTTGTGGCACACTTATGCATGAAATGAAATGTTTAAGAAGGGTGTGACCTGATAGCACTCCAATGCATGGGATAAAGTATAGTATCATGATACATCATGTGAAATGAGTGTTGACTCATGAAAATTCAAGTGGAATTATGGTTTAATCAGGCTCCATGTGAAATGAGCCTTGGCTCATGCTAATTCCATGTTAAGTGTTGTTGTCACATTTCCTTGTTATCATAATCATGTTATATCATGCCTTTATTTTAATGTTTCTATCGTTCACCATTTATATTCCTATTTCCTAACATGTATTTTAATCTTCATGTTATACCTATTTTAATCCGTTACTGGGATTTATAGCTCTCTCTTTTCTTATGAATTTCCTCAGGTTATCCCATGCAATGCTATGTATGTGGGAATGTAGTGGTCATGTAAAAGACGTTTTCAATAAAGATATTGTGTTTTATGTCTAAATTGATATATAATTATCCTAAGCCCCAAATACACTAGACCTCTATATATTATGTGTTGTATAATGTGATGGTTTGTATGTAATAAATCATGTTTTATTTTGTAATAAACGATCTCGGGTGACATTTGGACTACAACCTTCACGAAGCGATGTGACTCTCTTTTCATCACCACACCACATGTATGATATATATAATTATATTTAAAGAATTAATATGATACTTTTTAAAATATTTTATTTATTTCATGATATAATATTACTTACCTATTCTCCAAAATTATTATTAAAAAGGGAATCGTCGCTCGTGCATATGTATGGCCTACCATCTCCATGATCAAAATATACTTCATTTCTCAAAAAAGAATTCATCATTTTTATGAAAAGTATAATTTATTTTTGAATAAGATAATATTTAATGATTATTATTTTTTATACTATGGAAATATATAATATTCATAATAACTAGATCTTTCATGATAATGAAAAAAATGTGAAAACAAAGAAATTAACTCCTAAAAAAATCAAAATAATAAAATATTATCAAATAACGAGTGAAAAAATGTTTTTAAGGATCTTATATAATATTATAAATATTTATATGGTCATTTTATATGATAATAACATGTTTTAAACCACAATATAAGAGGTTAAATCTGGTAAAATTCATAATAAGCATGAGAAAGGGACTTCATCTCAATTTCCCTTCATCAAGGAATATTGTAATGTTATACACCAAATATATTGTATATAGTGTATTTACTATACCAATTAGATGTAATATAATGAATAATTAATAATTAAGGGGATTTTAGATTTCAATTTTAATTATTTGAACCAAGTTTATTTGATATAAATATTACTAAGTCATAAATAATTTTATTATTTAATTACTTTATATTGGCTTATATTACTTCTTTTCATTCTTTGATATTATAAAAATATGCGTCAAATTAATTTTCCCTATCATATGTTTTATTTCCTATTTTATATATGTGTATTTAAATTTTCCATTTATAATTTTATCATTTTTTCCCAATTCAATTTTTTGATCATTTTAAGGTTTATTTAACAATCTCATATTAACCGGGATTGTGTGTACTTGAGTTTACTTTGAAAGAAATCATTTGATAATTATCTAATATATACCTTTAATTTTTATATACTACCTTTATTAATGATTATTTAATTTAATAGTATCATTTTCCCATTATTTGGTACTTAAATATTGGTATAATGCGATTTAATAAAATATGACATCATTTCTCTCTTCGGTCCAAAATCCTTTTTTTACCAAAAACAACTTTTCTAAATCATTTTCAAAAAAGTTTTCAAACATTTAAATATTATTTATTCAATAATATTTTATTAATTTATGTAATTTTTTTCAAAATAAAATTAATTGACTCTTCATGTCATTTTCCAAACAATTTCAATTTAGATTTTACTAAAAATCTAAAAGTAATATTTATTTTAACCTGTTCGATATGTATGAAAATTAATTTTATAGTGACTACTCAATGTTTTAATGAAACAATTATATATATAAAAGGATATAATAAATGAAAATTATTATAATTGTTTTTTATCATTTTGTATTAAATTTATTTTTTGAAAATTTAAAAGAATTTTTTTCTTGAAAATATTTTTAATGAACTTTTCATGACATTTCTTTAGAAAAATGACAAAAATAACCCTTTGTTTTACATATAGTACAATGGGGATATGTGCTAATGATACCCTAATTATTCTTCCACTATATGGTTTATGATAATTTTTACCAAGGGAAGATATTACATTCACTTCCTTGATTCATTTTGGTAGTCATTAACTTTCCCTTGAAATAATAAATTTCATGTGATAATTAGATAATAAATTACCCTAACTTTTCATAGTATTAATCATGGAAAATTATATTTATAAAATTATATATTATTTAGAAAAATATTATCTTCATTTAAATTTATTTTTTTATCTAAGTAAATATTGATAAATCTGAATTCTTTACACAATATAGATATTTTATGATAATTTACATTTTTCAGTAATTTAATTGATTATTAAATATATGAAGAATTATTTTAATATGAAGTGATCGGTGGGGGATATAAATATACGTCCCCTTGATGAATAAATATCCACATGATGAGAATCATTAATCTTAAATTAAACATTTGTTTGCCTATAGTTTTTATCTTTCTTGTGAAAGTTCTTAACAATAGAGGTATCATGTGATTGACAAAATAATGTACAATGATTAAGGATTTCCTTAATTTGGAATTGAGTTACTATTATCTTTGAGACTTTAAAAAATGATATCATCTTTTGATTCATTTCATTCTATGTTTATCAATTAAATGTCATATATTTTCAATTATTAATCCTTCCATGTTGACTATTCCTTATCCTGTTATTATAGTCATGTTATTGATTAAATGAAATTTGATTTATGCAACTTAAATTTCAATGTTGATTATTACTTATACCGCTATTATAGTCATGTTATTTATTAAATGACATGTTTTTCAGTTATTTTCATTTCAATATTTTTTATTCTAGTCGAATTATTTCAATCTCATGTATGTTCAGTTATTTACCTTTACATGTGGATTGTCTTTGTTGATTTCTGATATATTTAATGGTACTTAACTCTTACTATAGATTTGAGCTTACCCTAATTTTCTTTTATATTCCTAAAAATCCATTAAGTTTACTATGATTTAAATACAAGGATATTCTATATGGATAAATTATATTCAAAAAAATTATCATGTAATTATTGTTTTAAAATGTAATATAGTAATCAAATATATATCAGGATTACCCAGACAGCTATACTATTTAGTTCTTTGGTATGTGATTTATTATATCTAGTGGTAATGAAATAAGGCCCACACCAACTTAATGATATTTTAGTAAAAGTCAATGTAGTCAGTATCATAGGAAGTTTAGTATAAACCTTGGGAATTTGATTTAGAAAGACTTATATTAGGTAACATAATAATATGTTAATCTTTGAGGATAACTATTGAAGAACATCTAAATTTTCCGGTAAGGAAGTGAATATGGGTTTTTTCATCAAAATACATACTAGTATGAATTCTATAAGTGAAAATAGTAATGGAACACTTGTATCTTTGTGTAATTAAATAAGAAATAACACATTGGGCATAACCCAATTATCACTGAGCACATTATAATGAGATTTAATGGGAACCATATACAACATCCCAATGGGATATTCCATAGATAATAAGAATTTTATTTAAAAACCATTACGATATATTTGAATAGATTATGATAATGAATAACCAATATTAATCATATGGTATCCTATATTAAAAAACATTTGAGTTTTAAACAACCTATAAGTGATTATATGGTTCATATACTATGATTTTTATTGTTCACACTACTTGTTTTGGTTTTATTCAATTTCTAGAACCTAAAGGAATTATATTAATATTGAACTTTATGTAAAATTTTAGTATTATAAGAAACCAAATGGGTTATTGATATTAGTGAAATATATAATTATTATTTCTAATCAGTTATCCTGATATATTTTTAACAACATATACCTTAACAAACTCTTAGACACATGATTCATGAGAAGAGTGGAGTTTTCTAAGAACTCTAGTGGTGAAAACTATAGACTAATAATCTCTCAATTTTGATCCTATGAGAAATGTGGAAATAAACACCCCTTAATTTTTCTCAAAGAAATAATAAAATTGATTATGTGTTTAAAATAATGGAATAATGTAAAGAATTATATAGGAAAATTGAAGCGTATCATATGAGAAAATAATTCTCATCCTAGGGATCCATTTATAGTTTGTTATACTAAATGTGAGACACCTAGGAATTACCTAAGCCAATTGACTCTTCTAAAGGACAATTAATATGAAATAGAAGAAAAAATGATGGAATAAAATTGATGAAGTATTTTTGTATTTGGATTAAAAAATTAACTTATATAAGTATTTTCACTAATGGTATTATGGTGATAAGAATTAGGGAATATTTATGGATTTTATAAAAAAATTTAAGCAAATGTTTTGTTATTAACTTAGGAGATCTAGATACCATAATGGGTTTATGTGTTTATTTCTTATCAGAATTCCATAGCCTTAAACACCCCTTTTTATGGTTTCTATTGTAGTAATATATCATGATTACAGATATTATTAATAAACATTTATATTAACACAACCCATTATTTTATTAAATATTTTAGTGAAAAATTAATTTAATAATAATTAACCTGATATTTTTTGGGAAAATATTTAAAGATATTATTAACCATTAGAGTTTATATTGTTTTTAATGTTTAGATAATTATAGGCTATTTCAATTTGGGAATTTAATTTTAATTAAATGAATATAGTTAAGGAAAAAAGGCAATAAATTGCATCTAAAAGGTCTATGAGGCTTGAACCCACATCTGAAGGACAATATGGTTTTAGTGCCTACTAAAGGCCTATGTGATGTCTTAACCAATATTTCACTTTTCTAGTTAAATTATATGATTAATAAAAATTAATGATGGACCAATGGTGTTGCTGTTGAGGTTTATATAGTAATGTATTGTATTTGGTAAATTTTGTTACCCATATTTTTTTGGAAAATAGATTGAGATAGACAGAAAGACGTTCCACTATTTTATAGATATTTTGATCTATTAAAATTTAATTTTAGTGCATCATGCTTAAAAATTAATTTTTAAATACATATTTTTAGAGTGAGAGATGAATTATAAATTGATCAAATAATCAACAATGGATGATTTTTTTGAAATAAAAATGTATCAGGTGACAATATTTCCTTATATTCATAGATAACAAAAGAATCAATCAGCATTAAGATTAGGGTCTCAAAAAGACATGTTATCTTATCACATTCATATCTAATGAATCCAATTGTCTTTTATATAATCATATATTTATGGTTTCGATGTTATTTACATTCCATTGATTAGTAATTTTCTAGAGATGAATGACCTCTATCATTATCAATAATTATTTTCTATTTTCTTAAATTTACATATCTTTACATTTCACAATGTTCTCATAATTGGAAACCTATTTACGTCTTAATCCATATGACCTTTTTACTTATATTTCACTCTTATTAATAAGACATTCTATTAACCCTTTTATGATTTGGGTTTTCAATAATCAGATTTTTGAAATATCTGACCCTTCATTTCAGAGCGCAAGATCAAATTGAAAGGATGTAATTTATTTAATATGTGGATAATTTAACACCCAATAATTATGGAATAAGTAAAATGAATTTGGTAATGTATGAGACATGAAACCAAAATCTTAAAAAACGACTCAATATATTTCTTTAAATAAAATATCTTTGATATCTTGTAAAACATCAATCCCCTAGTCTAAATGAACCGTAATGTAGTATAATGTTATAACCTAGCCCTTAAATTAGAGAGTATGAATAGTAAAAAATAAATTATAAAACTTAAATGGTTTGAACATGTAATAAAATTCATTTTTAATAACTTTAATATAAATAAGACAATAATAATTTAAATGAAAAATTAATTTTCTAAAAATACAATAGTTTGTAAACATGTTTTAGTCACACTATTCACATATAATTTAAAATTTATAATAACCAAATTTATAAAATTTATATGATTGTATTAAATTAATTTTTTAAATCATAATTTCAAAATTATATTATGTTTAATACTTGTAATTTTTATGAAATGTTTCATTTTTCAATGAAGAGAGGAAAATTCAAATTTTTATTGAATACTAGTTTTTTTTCTAAATAATTTTCAATGATAACTTTTATTTTAAATTGTTTTTAAAGTTAAATTGGTTAAAATTTATAAAAAATTAACTAATTTAGTTTGTTGAAATCAATTAATAATTTATTTTTTATATTAAAAGTGTTTATACTTATGCTTATTTTCTCTTTGGAAACTCACATTCACATCATGTCTATTGGAATAATTTAAAATTGGATTCTTCAAATTCTAGGAACAGAATTTTAAATATTGTATTATATATTCAGAATCAACAAATTTTATATTATATAATATTTTCAGCATTATTTCTCAAAAATATGAATATAGAAAACATTATAAATAAATTAATTCAGTTAAGTTAAAAATGGGTTCACCTAGGTTTAAAATTAGAAGATAAGGGTTTAAATGGCATCAAAAATATATTAAATATACTTTATGGACATATTAATACCTTATAATATCTCAGTACCGAAAATAATTCATTTTTTACCATTTTTTGTTTGAAATCCAAGGGTAAAACTTTCTTGTTTATCAAAATTCAAGTGTTCTACTCACCTCAATTTATAAAGTCCAACCATTATCCTCTATTATTCACACCATAAAACCATTTTAGATTGAAAAATACCTGAAAGAATACTCCAAAACAATCATATCCCAATACTATGGTTTTTGGTTTTGAAATAATTCCATTCTAGGAATAAATTTGGTATAATCTTCATGATGTGATTCGAGAAGAGGTAATATTCTTAATGATGTGTTTTTGTTTCATTTGGTCACACGCAACCTTAAAATATTACTAATTTTTTATTATATAATATCACCAATATATTAAATATACTAATATTTTATTATGTCAATTTAATGACCTATATCTATTTCCTCTTTCCTCAAAGGGGAAAAGATAATGTCGCTCAGGTGTATAGTGGACTTCTACATTCTGAACCAATGATACACGTTTTCCATCAACACCTATCACAATTTGGTATGATTAAGGATATAAAGTATAAATATTATTGTTATTACATAATTATTATTTTATATTAATTATATGAAAAATAAAATTATATATTCCATTCCATCCGTGACACGATAATATCATTTATGTGTACGAAAGACTACCACCTTGCGAAGTTGTTAGATTCGTTTTTTACTAATGCTTTAAATTGAATGTAATAATGAAAAATTTAATGAATTTGTCTAATATAAATGAAATTAATATGATATTAATTACATGTTTTTAATTCTTAAAAGATACAATATCATTTTATTGGTTACCATTTCACTCACTGAAAGGTGATAAGGTAGTTAATGTGCCAGCGGACTACTGCCTTCACGATGTGATGTGACTCTATTTTCATACACAACATAGATGATATATGTTATTATATTTAATGAAATAATATAGTATTAATTTTATTTTTATCATTATGGAATTATAAAATATTAGTTACCTTATTTACACAATGATCGTTGAAAAATGGAAATGTTACTCATGCATACATATGACCTTCCATCTCCATGTTCTTAACCTATATAATTTCTCAAAACCATTATTAATGATTAAGAAAAAACATTAATATTGAGGCATTAAAACAATAATTATGTCATTATTTTTATTATGGATAGTATGGAAATATATAATAAGCAAAAAACAATAAATTTCTTGAAAAAAATGAATAAAAAACAAGGAAATTAACACCCAAAACAATGAAAACATTTAATGATTATTAATAAATCGGGGATAATATGTTATAAAATGATCACTTATGACATTATAATTATTAATATTATTTTGGAATAAGTCAATAACATTTATAAAACTTCTATACAGGAGGCCATATCTTGTTCAACCCAAATTAAGTGTTAGGTAAGTGATTTTATCTCAATTTCCCTTAAATGAGGCATATTGTAATTTATTGAACCTAATATAATATATATTGTGAACATACTTCCCTTTTATATTTAATATCATTAATACTCTATAATTAATGATATTTTGTGTTTTAATTTGACCAATTTCATCCATGGGGATTTAACATGAAAATTACCAATTGGTAAAGAATTTCATAACTCGAGTTATTTTCATTGGGTTATATTAATTCCTCGTTTCCCATAAAATTTTATAATTATGTTTGAAATGAATTTTTACTATATTATGTTTCATTTATATAAGTTTTATGTGGATTTAAATTTTGAACACATTTTTTATTCATTTATTCTCACATTAAGGTTATGATCTTTTTAAGGGTTTATTTCAAAATATCATTTTAATCTGTATTATTTATACTTGAGTTACCATTGAAGGAAAATATTTCATTATTATATAATTAAAAGATTAAATTTCATTATATTATGGTTATTATGGAAAATTTCATTTAATATTACCATTTTACGATATATAATAACAAAAATAATTGATTAAATGTTTTAATAACATCTAACATCATTTCTCTCTTCAGTTAGAAATCAATTTTCTTCCAAATTCATGTTTTCTAAAAATTTATTTCAATTTTTTTAGAATTTTCCACATTATTTATTACATTATGTCTACACATGTTATAATTTTCACAAAAATATTTTAAATAAATTATTATGTTTTTTTTCAAATAAAAATATGGTTTGGATTTTACCAACAAAGTGAAATTAATCATTATTTTAATGTGTATGAAATGTAAAAAATTTCATTCCATCAGGAATTTTTTTTAAATAATCCATTTTAGTTTTTAAGGATTTTTTTAATACAAAATATTTTAAATTTTTTTCATCATTTATTTATAAATTTTCAATCTAAAAATAAAAATGATATTTTCCTCAAGAATTTTTCGAAGTCCTTTAGAAAGTATTTCTATTCATCCATGATAAATAAAATTATTTATATATACTCCACTAGTTTTATTCTATATGGAAACCGTAATTATTCTTCATATAGATGTCTTATGATCATTTTAACCATGTAACATATTGAAATTTAATTCTTCGATTCATTTTTTGATGTCATTATCCTTCTATTGAAATATTCACTTAAATGGGATCATTAGACATTAAAGTTCACCTAAATATTCATATTATTTATCATAGATATTTTAATTTCATAAACAATATAAAATTTCTTCATCTTGTTTCCAACATTGAAATTTATTTTCCTATTTTTGAAAATATTGATATATACATATTTTTTTTACTCAATATAGATATTTTATGATAAGGAATACCCCTCATGAATTAAACCGATTATTTTATATATGAGGAATGATTTGGACATGAAATTATTGGTGGGGATCATGATTATATATCCCCTCGGTGCATCAGTATACTCATAAAGATAATTAGTATGAAATCATTAAATATGTTCCATCTTATTATTTTAAACTATATTTTGAAAGGTCCTCACAGTATTGGTATCATGTTCCTGAGAACATGACACCCAATGATTAATAATTTCCTTCATTAAAAATTCAAGTATTTTTATAAATGAAAATTTTAAGACAATATTTTCTGTATATGCATTTAAATTCTAGTTTATTTTATTGAAGTTCATGTGTTTTTATTTATTTACCTTTCCATATTGATTATGCCTTATCTAGTTATGATAGTCATGTAATTGATTAAATGACATGTGTTTTGGGTTATTTAAATTTAAATATTGATTATGCCTTCTCATGTTTTGATCAACATGATATTTATTAAAATTAATATTTTTAGTTATTTACCTTGAAATATTTATCTTTCAAGTCAAATTATATAAATAAAATGCTTGTTTAGTTATTTACCATGCTCTATTTCTTTTTCATATTGATTTATAATATATTCTGATGTACATAACCCTTACTATGAATTTAATCACAAACTAATATTTTTGTCTATTCCTAATAATACATGATGTATAATATGATTCCAATGTAAGGATATTATTTAAGGGATAATGAATATTTTTTTTAAAAAAATACATGTTTTAATTTCAATCATCAAATGTAATTGATGGCTCATGATTGTATCTAGAGATCCAAGAATACTAAACTATTTGTTCCTTCAGGATCTGATTATTTTTATATTATTAAAATGTAATAAATATTACACTAGTTATAAGATAATATGATTGGTATCTCAACATAAATGTCATTATATAACATATTATCACATATTCAATATAAATATTTAATTATTACCACTATTTTGTGTGTTAATTGGCTTGTTTACTCATGCATGTTTTTGTGACTGTTTTTTTATTGTGTGTACGGAATATATACATCATCAAAATAATTTTGTTTATTTTTTTAAATATCATAGATATATATTTATAACCATTAATTGAATCTTAACATAAAAATGAATCACATCACTTCTTAGAGATAGTAGGGTGTACCTACGCATGACGAAAAATACCATTTTTTAATGGGTTTGATGATATGGAATTTTATGATATATTATTTTTATAAAATAAATATCATTTTATTTTTAAGATAGTTATTCATTATTTTCATTGTTATGTTATCCACTTCAAAAAGTGATGGAAAAAAATGGCATCGTTTTTATGGCAGTATTCTGACATACACAAGAGTGATGAAATTGTTTCCCATTTGATTAAAAGGATATGGATAAATATATTCAGGTCAAAGTTAATTTTTTATAAATATATTCAAGATAATAATTTTATTATATTGAAAATTTTATGTTAAATTTGAAGGTGGAAAAACTAGATGGAAATAAGAAAGAGCTTAGTGAAGACCAATATATATCCTTAGGAGAACCTCCTTTTGATCTCATACTAAAGACCCTAAAGGGTTTTCTATTGGGAATACAGACACCTTTTAACAAAGATATATATGCTGGGGGGATATTTTATTCGGTTTTGGTTTTACATATGGCATTATATGTGTTAGTAGGTGAGGTGAGGGAGTTTCCTTTAACAATATTTTATGATGAAACACTTGTAATTTTTGAAAGGAACATATAATATCCAAGTTTTTCTAATGTAAATAGAACCAAAAATAGATCATTATCTGACCATATGTATTAAATGGTCAAAATATTTCCATTAAACATTATTTTTTTAGTATTTTATGTCACTTTAACCATTATCTGTATAGTTTAACCCCACAGAAATCAATTTTCACCATAACTAAGGTAAATGTTTTTATTATTTTCACAATTAAGAATGGAAAATAATTATGTGTAAATTATTAAATAATATAAATTATTATTATATAAAAAATATAATCCATTTTAAATAATTCCAATCATAGAATTTCCAGAATCTAATTTAAAATGTAACCCATATAAACAATGAAAAGGTTTTTTTTTCAAGAAAATAATTTGGAAATTTTATGATGATCAAATTGTACTCCATGACTATTAATCATCATTATATGAACTTGAAATCATATTTTCAATCATATAATCTATACATTAAATTTATATCATCCTTCTGTGTGTTATCATAATTATTTAAAATAGAGAAATAACTTCCACTTTAAAAATGATTTAGTAAATTTTTTTATTAAGCCTATGAATAAACAAACAGAAAATTATGATATTCATATGATTAAAATTTAAATAATATTTTATATATAACTGAAAAATTCATTTTTTATTTGAAATTATAACAAATTAAAAGTGATAAATTTAAATTACTTAATTTATTGATAATAATTGGATGTTTTAAAAGAAACAATATTTTCCACTATGTTTGTAAAAATAATTATTTTTGAAAAAAAACACCAAATTTCACTCTAATATAAGATTTAAAAAATATTTAAGAAGTTAAGTTATTTTTAAAATATAGTTTTTAGAATTTTATACAATTAATTTTAAAATAAGTGTATAAAATGTGGTAAAATAATTTTTTAGAATAAATACATTTTAATGGATAAAATATGATTTTTTTCTTATCCCATGTTGATTAAAAATAATAGATAAATGAAAAAAATTTATTGAATATATATATTTTTTAATTTCATTAACATCATTCACTAATAATTATTCACATTGTTTGTTATGATAAAAACACATTTTGTGCATAAAAATTGTTTTTTTGGTAAAACATTTCATTTATATAAAAATAATTTTCATTTTCATTTAAAATAAATTGATAACAAATGAATTTATTTTACCAATGTTAAATCCATATAATTCTTATAATTTGTTCATTTCTATTCAAAAATTATAATTTAATAGATATCTTATTATATATTACAATTTTATTGTTCTTTTAGATTAGGGGATGCGTATATCAAAATCTGTCAAAGAGATTTATTTAAATAAATTTTTTTTGAATGTAATTTGAAATTGGTGTTTAATGATATATATTATAAAAAAATGTAATTATTTTAAAATAATTGTTTTTTACATCAGTATCATGCTCATACGATGATAACTCAAAATTCTCACTACTCATAGGGAATGTGGAGAATAGTTTTGGAAGGCAGAGTGTATGCAGTTGATCAAACTTAACATGATAGTGGTGAGGAAATTTAAATTGTTCAATGTATGGTATTGATCAAATCTACATTTCCTACTGCCTTTTCATATTATGATTATTCAAAAAAATTATATCTTCCAAGGTAGTCATTGGACATGATTTACCATTTAAATTTTCATCGTAGTTTCTCTATCTCGATAAACCATTTAGTATAAAACTAGTTCATATTCATTGATTACCAAAGTGCACTTTAATCCTTGATGTTTATAGATATGTGTGGTACATAATGATTACCGAGATTAATTCCATTGATTTGATTCTTAGTATAGGATGACTGGATAGTTTTTTATGCCAATTTGATTACTATCAAAGACGGGTGTCCTTTACTTAACACAAGGGAGATAATTTCTTGATGAATGATTAATGTCACTCAGGAAGGAATTTTGGATCCTGACACGAGTCATCATAGGATGATGATGATGATGAAGATTGCATGCATGTCTATTTCAACATGATCATTGAAATGTCTTTTTCTTTTAATCTATTATTGGATCACCTTTTGTGTGTTTTTTCAAGACAAAAAACAAAAAAACATCCCCTTGATAGAATAGTTCATTTAATCAAATGAACTATTAATAGAGCACAACCCATTTTGATACCCCTTATCATATGGCTCCGCCTATGTTTGCAGTAGATAAAGGTGCATCTTGAATAAATGGACGAAAAAAGATTTTCTAGACCATGTACATCACCCTGGGGTTCACTATTCATATTGTCCAAGGAGAAGTATAATATTATTAAACACTTTAAATATGTCCAGATTCGAAATTAGGTTACATAAAATAATATATATCTTTTTCCAATTATTGATTATTTATTTGATCTATTATGGGGATCCCAATTTTTCTCCAAAATTGATCATTGATCATGGAATCACCAGTAGTGTGTTAGAGATGAGGATATTGAAAAGACACATATTTAGAGTATGTATGATTTATTTGAGTAATTTTTTAATCCATCTAGTTTTAATAAATCATAGAAAGTGTTCATAATGCTTATAGAAAACATCTTCCACCCATATTTGGACTTTTTACTAGTTTTTTTAAAAGACATCCTTATCCCCTCACTAACACTAGATAGACATACCGAAAATCTCAAGATAATCCTATCTAGACTTCATGAAAATGAATTTTATAGAATTTTTTCAAACATATCTTTTATATTTAGTTGGTGATGTTCTTTGGTAAACTCTACATTGTTAATATTACATCTATGGACACAAATAATGTTGAGGAAATGATTTTATAAATATTTCCTCATAATGTGTTTTAGTACAAGATCTTTCTTGGTTTATATGGACACTATTTGTTTTTATATATGAATTCTCCTACTAATCATTATCCTTGAGTACACTAAAAATTAAAAGAGTAATTTTATAGTGGTCATATAATTGTGGCCATGATTTTAATGATTTAAATAGGAGTTAAACTATAATTATTGCATTAATAATTCACAATCCAAGTATTAATTATTCCACATGTTTTGTTTCATAAGATGATGTATGGAAGGAGCAACATGGTGGAGATTGGGAGAGTGTAAGATGTAGTATCGAGATGCGGCACAATTGTATTGAGATGAGATGCCGATTTCATAGGAGTCGAAAGTTGATGAAGAAGGTAGATCTATGGAGGGTTTGAAATAGAGGTTGCAGAGGTGTAAAATCATGATGCGGGGAGAGTCTAATGCGATGGTAGGATGTTAGTCAGGTACGCGTGGGTGGATCTAGAAGCTCTGGGAGCGACACGTGTTAGAAAAAAATCATTCTTTAGTAAATATATCAATATGAAAAAACACAAATGATAATGATAATTATCATAACAATAAGAAGTCATCTAATCCATCTCAATGATAACATTAAAAATAAAAATACCAAGAACCAAGATATAACAAAATAAGTCAACATCATCTATCAAAAGATAACATATAAATAATATAGTCCATTCTTCTTCCCCTTTCAAAGAGGATTTTATATCTACATAAATGTAATATGAGTCCATAAAATGTTTAAACGTGTCCAAAAAATTGAAAAATATAAATGTGTGTGAGGAACCATTATCAAAGAATGAAGTTTATACAAAATATGAAATAAACATTTTACCACTCAATGTTGGTGAATCCACATAAAAATCATTATAAAACTCCTAAATTTTTTGAAATTACTTCACTTTGGAGGTGCGTGTCTAGTCCCCCATTGACTATGAAGATTTTGATTTATATATAGAGACCAACAAGTGGGTCAATCCAAAACTATATTGTATAGTAGGGTGATCCTGGAAGAATCTTTATATATGGTCTTTATCAGAATAGAAAAATATATTCTCCGAATATGCGGGGAAAATCATTTGGTGGGCCCAACCTTTCCACAATTCTATCCATTTTGGGGAACCCTACATGCCACTTATAATGAATAAGTTTGATATAACTATCAATAAATAACATCACCATAGATATCACAAGCATTCAAATTCATCTTCTCATAATTTGTTCTCTTTTAAATTTCATTAGGTGGAAGGGATGACTAAAACAAGCCTAGATTTACAAATATATCAATATCCACTAGCATATTCTTATCTACAACATAAACATGGGTGGTGTGATTCAATATATATTTATTTCATCAGACAGGAGTTCAAAGATCTTCTAGGAAGTTCTGAGCCTTGGGTTATCAATTTTCATCAACTTATCAGAAAAAATGAATGTAGAAATAAGGTTAATGTACTCACACATAAACAAGAATGGTTCAAGTGGCTCTAGGAAATCAAAGATATGAGAAATTTTTATTGTTCATCCCTTTTCCTAGTAATGTACTTTAGTATACAGAAAATATGGGGGATTCTATCACATGAACTCTCAATCTCAATCCTTGTCTGCTCCAGCTCCTAGATGCACCTCAATATCATTTTTCTGAATAGGAAGTACATTATAGTACATGAAATGATCTACCCAAACGATAGCCTCTAAAGGATTCTTTTCATGATGAGGGTTCCCTTGATTACCATTTTCCATGAAATCCTATTAATGAATCCATGCAATAAATATCATAAGAATCATTCTACACACCAAAGTACAAGGAAACGATAAAAAAACAATTAATTTTTTTTCAAAAATAACATAAGCTACTTCATGGACCTACATTAGAACTCTACACATTAGACACACAAACCAACATCTCATGGTGAATTAAGGATCATTATGATTATATTTTTACATGCTCTCACTCACAATATACCATTTATGTTATGAAAGACATATATCATTTCTACAAAACATACTAAGAAAATAAAACTTCATGATATAACTATTTTGATACAATATTATCACATAACATCCTAGAAACCCCATTAAAGAGGCTCTGAATGAGATAATGAAAGGAGACTAAGGTAATTATTAGTACCCAAGGGGAGGAAACTAGCACCCAGGAAACCAATAATAACAATACGGAGTTATTTTCCCATATTAAAGAAAATTAAATGACATATATGTGGGTAAATATAGATAATAAATATTTAACAATAAAAAACTAACTTAATTATTGATATAACTAATGAATCCAGAGAAAAATAGAGTTACATGTCCATAAAGAAAATAAAATTCAATGCAATAACTTGTGACTAATTCACATGATAAAATAGAAATTTCCCACCACATTACTACCAACTACCCACAAATATTTGACTAGAAATATCAACCCCTTATTGTGGAACCATTCCCTTTCCCATATTTTTCACAAACCAAGTCGGGTCGCCTTCTAACCCGGTTCCCGACCTAGTCAGTGACATGGCACAATGGGAATTCCTGATCCCAACAGGCTGGAAACTAGTGTCAGGCATCATAGTGAGATAGTTGGGAATAGTTTAGCCAATAAACGAAAGACTGGTATCTGAATATAAACTATCCAAAACAAAAACAACACTAGAAATGGAAGACAAAATAATGATAACAAACTAGGGATACCTCTCTGTAAGCCCTTGGGTCACAACTGAACATAGAACCATGCTCAGTTTGAATGCCAAGAATAAACCATGCCCTATTCCCTTCACTATAAAAAGGAACATAATCACGCTAGTTTGAAAATATGTCCTATTCAAATAATGCTTTCCATTCAAATAAAATTTAAGTAACAAGTTCCACCTTTAAGAAAAAAAGGTAACTTCGAATACATTCAATTTTGAATCCAATCATGATATAATGTTTCAAAATGAAGGAAGTTAATTTAAAATTGAAGTATGGTTTTTAAAAAATAGGGATCACATATGAAACAAATGTAATGAAAATAAATCCACAAGCACCAAGTCATAAGTGAGCACTATGGTAAAATCCCCTAAGGTTCAACTTGCTCATGTGGTCCCCAGAACCTCACGTCTCCATGTAAGAGTAACCGCAAAAAAAATTCACTCTCATGGACCAACCACTAGTAGGGAAACACATCCATAACCTAGTGTTCTCCAAAATCATCATAAATGTTTAGTTAGGGTTTTAAGAATTAGACATGCTAAGTAAAGCAGGGGTGAACTTCTCAGAATCATTAGTAAGCTAGAACTAGTCCACCAACCTAGATACCCTAGGTTTCCCATGTGCTCTATTTCCACTTCTAACATCACATATGCATCAAAATAGTCAATTTAAAACATTATAAATGTGAATAAAAACATAAAAAAACTATTTCTCGTAATAAAACCTTTTTTAATATTTACACGCACTCAAAATCCACTTTCAAACCATTATTCATCTTAAAAACATTCAAAAAAACTTTTTCATCATACACATAAGTCACGAGACCTTCAGAAGCAAAAACAAGAATTCTCACAATCATCTTGAAGGTCTAAATGAACAACCATAGAATCACATATTTAGAAGAAAGATTTATACCAAGCATAATTCAATCTATTCAATTTTCAAGGTTTAAAAGAAAACTAATAAATGATTGTGTAGCCATTTTTTTAAAAGACCATGACTGATTATTTATAAGTATATTACATATACATTAAATATAATAATAGAAACAAAAAAAACATTTTAAAAATAGTAAAGAAATCATGGAATTCATTTTAAAGACTTAGATATAGGGAACCTGCCTAAAAAAAGATGATATTTGTGGATGACCATTCGAACCAACCCTTGGAGTATACATGAACATGCATTTAAACATATATATATACACCTCTAGTTTCAAAGAACATGTTCCCCATTCCATGAGGGAGTATTCATAAAGAGTGAATATGTATATGCCTTAACCTATGCACGTACATGTATGAATACATGACACCCGTAGCCCTAATCCATCATAATGAGGTCCAATGCACTACACATATAATTTAATAAAATAATTATATACTTAATAAAATATTTTCAAAGTGAAAAAAATATTTTCCCCCAAAAATACACTCAAAACATTCTCCTTAAAATATAAGGAACATGAAATCATTTTCCAAACATCATTCAAATCATTTACACAACATAACAAAACACCTACACAATTTTATAAAATATTTTCAAAATTCACTAAACATTTACAACAAGCACAATGAGTATTACACAAAAATATATACCTCATTAACCTAAATATTCTATTTTAAAATCAATGGCATATTAAATCCTACCTAATATCATTTTCACACCACATGAAATAAACATGAAACATGGTAAAATATTCATTTATGAAAAAAAATCATCACACAAAGCTAATAAATGGAAACACCTACCTCGGTATAGCAAACCTCGAAAATTCGGTGTTGAAAACCTATTACTCGCTAATCACACCAGAAACAAATCAATTCGAACCCTAAAATCTGTATATCAAACCACATGAAAAAAATGAACCGGAGAAATAAAAACCATAATGCGGAAGGAGAAAACATAAAGGTGTGAGCAGAACACGGGAGAAAGAAATGGGGGGTTGGCCACGTCACATCCCATCAGGGCTGGGGTAGGTCATAGGGTGATTTCCTAAGAAGTGGCATGAACAATGGGTGGATCATGGGTGGTACGACTAAGGAAGGTGCATCCCACCAGGGTAAGCTGACTCAGAAGGAAGGGGCGGTGCGAGGCGACCGGGGCATGCCAATTCGAAGGCCGTTAGAGGAGGGGTGGAAGCAGCTGCTAGGGTAAAGATAGGGAAGTGGAAAAAACCATGTGGGATGGGGTGTAGCACGATGGGGAAAAAGATGGGGACTAAGAAGCGGGGAAATGAAAAGAGATAGAAAAACAAAATAAAGGAAATAAAAAAATAAAAAATAATAAAAATACATAAACAGACCAAAAAAGTAAAAAATAAAAATAAAAAATAAAAAATAAATAAAAATAAAAATAATTATTATATTATTAATGATAATTTTTTTGACCATAACATAAATAACATGATAAGAATAATCTAATTAAAATATTAACACAAAAAATAATAATTATAATAATAATCCTAATATTATTATAATAATTATTACTAAAAAACACTTAAATAAATTTATTTTACCCATTTTATGTTTGCATAGACGTTCATGTTCATCCAGAATATCTATTGACTAACCATGCACTGGTCATGCTATATGGTGTTGTGGTGAAGCCACATGGATTAAACCATGCCATGTGTGTGATTAAGACATTACCAATCCGAAAACACCCGTTTTTCAGTAAAAGAGAAATTTTTTTTTGAGCTCAGCATGCGCCTTTGGAAAAAAATTTAAAGCCAAAGAAAAATTATAAAATAATAATTATTATTATTATGGATCTCCATGTGTGTATATATTATAAATAAACAAGTTTTACATACCCCAAAGGGAGTGTTTGGGTTGTGAGCTAAAAAAATCCCAGTAAGATCCCACACAAGTGTTCGATAGCTAGTCCATGTCAAATAATATCAATATTCGTAGTATAAATAAAACATGGCCAGAAAAAAATAATATTTATGTTGAAAGAATGGTCAAATATTTCCACTTTTTTATAGGTCTAAAATAAAATCCTAATAATATAATTTGATGGAAAATTTTAAATAAAACATTTTACTTTTATTAAAGAATTCATAATATAACATATCTAGGTAAAATAATGTATGTTTAAGCACAATATAGATCACCCCAAGGATAAATTTTTTTTGGGCTATCAAGGTCATTGTTACCTCAATAACAAATAAAAACTAGTTTTCGTAATTTTTTCATAGAGACAGTGAATATATAATCTATGGATGGAGAAACACCCTAGAAAGTGAACCTCCTAACAATGCCATGGTCAAATTCTTATCTCCAATCAACGTATGATCTAGGAATGGAAAAATAGTATAATATACCAGAATTTTTTGGAAAGAAATATTATGTTTCATGGCATACAAGATACGCTACACCAAGCAAAAATAAACAACAAATTGTTACTGTTTTGATGTGACCATTGAAACCTAGAAATTAAATTGTAAAAAATAAAAAAAAAAATTTAACCTAATTATGAAATAAATAAGTTTCTTACTCATTTATAATGTAATAATAAAATTTTTATAAATATGTACTGATTTGTAAATTTATTCTATTCATCAAAATATGATTTCTTTTGAAATTTGATTTCTTGTTTTTAATGAGTAAATATTATAAATAATTTTTGGAAAATTAAATAAATAAATATAATTTTTTTTAATTTTGTAGTTATAAATATTGAATAAAATAGTATATATTTTTTAGATTTTCCGAAGACATCGATTTTTCAAGGTTTAGTAGAAAATAATGATTTTTAAAAATTAAAATTTTTCTTTTATTCTTTTCAAAGAAAAATTTTATCTTCTATTTGTTTTAAAATTTAACTACATAATTTTTACTTAAAAAAGTTTTATTTTTTAAAATGGGCTGTATACATAAATTAATTAATAAAGTTTTATATTTTAAAAGGCCAGTTTACAGAAAAATTGTATTTCATTGTGTTTTTTAGATTGATTTTAAATTTAATTATGTAGTTTCTATCCTTTTAATCTATAAAATAAGATTCTATATTATTAATAAATGGGTCCAAATATTGTAAATAAGTACCTTTTATTTTTTTCAATATGAATAGCAACTATATTAATTATTGTTTCCAAGTTAAATGGTAAATCGGGTAATTAAAGTCAAAAATAAGATGATAAGGATTATAAAATGGTTCAGAAGCATAACTTAATATTAGAGTATGAGTTAATTTCATCCACGATCATCCATGGAGAATTTATATGGACTATTATTTCAATTTTTATGTGATTATAATCATTATAATATTTTATGTAACGACGAGTCTAATTTGTCGTAAAATTTATTTAATAACTATAATATTTGTTACATGGGTATAAAAAGAGTATATGTTCACTTCAAAATTATATCATGATATATAAAATATTTATATTCAACATTATAAATTATATTTTACTTTTAGTGGATAAATAATTACATTAAATACTTACAAAACAATGACACGGTAAATATTATTTTAACGGAAAATTCATAAAAATTATATTAAAATTTTAAAATAAACATAATATGTGATTATTAATGTAACAAACTAGTTTTTTAGATGAACATGACATATTTGAGATGTAATATAATTAATATTTCTTATTTTACATTTTCTTTTTTGTTATTAGAGTCAAAGTAATTAATTGTTCAAATTAATATATTAATAATATTTTATAATAATAAATATTTTCTAAAATGATATAACATTTCTCAAAATATTAGATTCATACAATCCTTTAGGATTTGGGTTATAATATAAAAAATTACCTATTTAAGGGATTTTTTCTATTGAAACTAAATATCTCAAACTTCACACAGTAAACATTCCAACTCTCATGGTTTGTGAGAAAGGGGTTACAAAGCCATTAAAACCAAAAAATTAGAGTTAAAACATAGTCAAAAACATGTCTAGTTTTAATAGGATATTTGTATTTTGACCCGTACACATCATTTATTTTAAATAAGTTAGTTCAGATCCAATTTAAATTAAATTTTACAATATATTAATTTAATATTTTAAGAAATTCTAAGAGATATCATCACATCTCTTATAAAAGGACACCTCTTCTTCCCATTATATAACACTCCAGAACCCATTTAGTTTGGCCATGATCAACCAAAATCTATTCCAAACATATATTTGCACATTATTGAGGCCATAGTTATGGTTGAATACTAACCTTAGTGGTACTAATGTGTTAATAAAAGGAGTTTGTCTGAATACATGACGAGTCAACCTCATGGTAAGGGACTTTCATTTTGAAAAATACGCTATCATTTTTTCTATTAAAAACATTTTTTATCCATATATATTTATAAAATTATATTTTGTAAGTGTTTATATATATTTAAGTGAATAATAAATGAAATTTTAAGTCTCTTTGAATTTTTTTCGGTTGGTTTAAAAATGAATCTTTTTTATAGAATACTTTGATATTCTTTACAAAGAGGCAAAGGAAGGTTCTATTTTAACATATTTAGTGAAAATGAATTTTCCCTCCTCCATAACTACCATTTGATGTTTAGATTAATAAAAAATAATTTATTTATTTAATGGAAATTTTCCTTTCTATTTTAGTTTATTTAAATATATAAAATGGTTTTTTAAAATAAAATTTCACTTGGATATTCAAATGTTCTTTTCATATGGTTTTAAAATTGTTTTTCAATGGTTTTATGTTGAAAATTTGAAAACATGAAATGATTTATATGGTACTTGGTAACTATATCCTAAATGGGTGAGAATAATATAACATATTTGAAGGATTAAGTTCCATTATTTCTCATGGTTGAGCCTAAAACATCTTATATATTATGTGTTCCCAAATAGACTAGTTTGAGCCTATTATAACATATACGATGGGTGTCAGAAGATATCCATCTAAATCATTAGGTAATGTACCATTTATTTTGAGGAAATATATAATGAGTTCCTAAAGGGTTTATATTATGGATTTAACAAGGCTATAGATATTTCATATGCATGATTATAATGGGTTATAAATGTGATGTTCAATATTGTCAAAATGAGTTCTTATTTTATTAATATTGGGATTAATGGTACTATTTTAGAAAAAATTGTGCGTTTTTTTAATGAGGAATAAATTTATTTCATTCACTCGTTGTGCAATTAGGTAATGGTTAATATTTCATGGGTTTTTATTTTTTCACTATCATTATATATTTCTTTTGCTTATATGCATACCTAATCTTTTTATGCACATCCCATATTTTAAAATGGTTTTTAAACGGATTTACGAATTAGTTGGCACATGGTTGAGGTCAAGATCAAATTTTTTAAGTTATTTAATTAAAGGGAATTATTATTCATTTAAAAAAAAATTGGGTTTTTGTAGATATTGATACTGAGTAGAAGTTTCAACTATATAATATGTGGTATATTTAGGTAAGAGTTATGAAATAAATATTTAAACATTAAATGTAAATGATCATTTATAATTTATGAAAATGATTTATACATTAAAAAACTGTAATATTTAAGTATGGGACATTTTGATTTCATAGAAAGGCATAGATACCTTTATTGGATAGCATATTATTTTATAATAAGATAAAAATCATCGATAGCCATAATAGAATGTATATAAGGGATAATTATGGTTATTTTATATACCATTGATAATGATATATTAGTGTTTATCAATGTTATGAGAAGGTTTTTGGGATTTTTTAATATTCTCACACTAATATTTTTTGGTTTAGTAAAGGGACATATCCAAAATGAACCAAAATAACAATGGATATTAAGGAAAAGGAGGTTATTGTATAAATTTTAAACTATATGGACTGGGAGAAATATTGAGAAATCTTTTATTTATTATTTAACATCTATATATAGTTATGGTTAACAACAAGAGCCTATATCTATTTAAAAACTCACCATATAAGATTTATGTAAAGATCATTTAATGTTTAGGGTAAAAAATCATAAATGTGACAATATTCAATGACTTGTGTTTCATGAATATGAAAATAAGTACCAAACAAAAATGTCTTAAACCAACATGATGGTGTTTTTTATATGTTAATAGAAATTATAAATAAATAATATAATAAATATAAGAGAATCATTCTATTAATACCATGATGGGGAATGAAGTTCATATGTAGGTATCAATTGAACATTATATATTTTGGGATAATAGTCATTATGAAAATTGATATCCTAGGAAGAATGCTCGTGAAAAAGATCAAAAATACCATTCAGTTCAATGTTTAGTAATCTCTAATGCCTTCATTGTAGAATATCATGAAACTAAAAATCAAATATGAATGGTATAGATTATTTCTTGAACTTTTTCTCAATATTTTTGAATATTAGGGAATAAATAATATTTATTTGGATTAAGGATGTATTTAATAATTATGCAGAAAAATGTGTTACAAATTTTGAAGAATGTTGAATGATTGAGGTGTCTATATATACGGGTTAAAATATATTATTCAAGAAGGATCATAATAATTAGTAAACTTTTGATGATTTATACTATTGAATTACATTGGGGGACAATTAATTTTTAGGTATACATAACCATAAACTTTATCATGTGAAAAGGTTATTTAAGGAATAATGCTCTTTTAATTTTGTGGACATACGTTTAAATGAATTGATAACATGAGGTTTTATATGAACCTTGTTGATTTTGATCAAATTTTTTGCAAGTTATAAGATATAAATTTGTAACATTTAAAAAAAATTACAACCTATAAGAAGAATGACAACCCAAAACATCTAGCAAGGCAGTAGGTCCTAAACTCAAAACCCAATGGAGACAAGGGTGGATCGCCTACTAATCACCGACATGTTTTCCTATTTAGCATAAAATTGTTTTATTTATTTATTTTATCTAAAATTTAAAGAATCTATTGTTTTGGAACATATTTTTTATTACATAAATTAAAATTAAATTGGAAAAATCATTTGGTGATATTGGGTGAATTGAAATTTTGAAAGATGTTCAGTATTTTCAGAACTCTATATGATTTCGGTAAACAGAATATTAGGGTATTTTATTTGATAAATAATGTTTAAACTATATTTTATAAGTTTATATTATTTTAATTCTAATTTATTGGGATTCAGGTTATTTATTGAAATTAGTAGCATGTCATGGAGATTATTTTATCTTGGAACATTAATTTTTTAGAGGGGAAGTTAATATATATTAATTTTATTTAGAGATAAATGACAAAGAAATCATGGAAGATAGTGCGATCAAATCCTTATGATTTTTCTCCTTCATTTTAAGTATTGATTTTTAGAGGAATAATAAGAATAGAAATTTAATTATAGATCAATGTTGAACTTTGGGTATTAGTGTTATATTTTGGAAATTAATGTATTTTTCTTTATATGAAGATTTATTTATTTTCGTAATTATCATAACTTGTCCTAAAAATTTTGTTTTTACATAATTTCAAAATGAAGGAGTATTATCTTGTCAAATTTTTCTTTATTGTATGATCTATTTAAATTTTATTATCATTCTTCATGCTTAAAAAAACTTCTTTAATACTAATCATTTTGCTGAAAAATAATGAGTTTTTTTGGAAATTTATTAATAAATAAAATCATTTTTGACATGTATGTATATTTCACTATGTATATAGTATATATGCTAATGGAATTCATAAAATAAAGGAAAGAATCTTGAAAAAAATTTATCTTTTTATTTTTCAAATTGAAATATCAAATTCCTTTTAACCTATAACAAATTTACTATTTTGTGATGGTTAAATTTCTCATTACTATGTTCTATATCACTCTCTATCATAAATTAGAAGTTAGTTTTTTCTTTTTTATTCATGTTTTAATATCCCATAATTTTTTACTAAAATGAATCCTAGTTATGTGTTATTCAATATCATATTCATATTTCCATTTTATCTCAATTTATGTGGATTTTTATAAATACTTTATTACGATATTGGAATTTAAACAATGGTATTTTGAAAAGTAAACCACCTGTTTTTAAATCTAAGGATGAAATTTTTAGGGTTAACATTAAAAGTTATATAGGGGTTAAATATACTATGATTCATTTTTTTTGAAATAAAGACAATGTTTGATAGCATAAAAGATACCCAACACTGGGCTTTAATAAACACATAATTAATATTATTTAAATGTAACGATTAAAACTTATTTTTTATTTAAGTGATAATGTATAGTATTAAAAAACTATGAAATATATAAATATATTACTCATTTCTAATATATTAATAAATTATTATTAAATTAGAACACAATTTTTAGTAATATAAATTTATTCATGAGAAATACATTTTATAAAAAATTGGTTTTCAGATTTTAATGAGTGAATATTATAATTAATTTTTTTAATATTATTTATCATTTAATTAAAAAATATATTTTATTTCAAAATTAGGAATTATAAATATATAATATGATGATTTTTGATTATTTTTTGAAATTATAGATTTTCCTATGAATAGTGAAAATATTGATTTCAAATTTTTTTTTGTATTTAATAATAAAATTTCTATTTTTAATTAGCATAAAAATTTAATTATACAATTATAATTTAATATAATCATATTATTGTCCTTAAATGGATTTTTATTCATTAATTTAATATAAAAGAAATATAATTTAAAAGGACAGTTTTTCTAAAAACATTTCTTCATAACATTTTTAGTCAACAAATAATTACCATAAATTATTATTCAACACTAATGTCATAATTATTCGATTAGTGGAAAAATAAATTAAATAATATTAAAAAGAAGTAAATAAATATAATTTGACATAATTAATGTGACCCACATATTATATATATTAACATGACATTGTTGGGATATAACATAAATGGTTTCAAATTTTCTTGTCCTATTAATGTTGTTAGTTTAAATGGAATGAATATTTCTAAAAAGGATATTAATGATATTTTTTAATAAATTTTTTTATAAAATGATATAAAATTTATAAAAATCTATAATTTATCCATGTGTTTTGGATATGGTTTATAATATAATCCATAGTCTATTTATGATATTTATGTCCAATTATACTAACAATCATGATCTTAAATGAGTAAACATCATTTTTTCATGGTAATTGTGAAAGGGTATTGTGATGTGTATAAAACAAATCATAAATATAAAAAAATATTCAAATATTTATTATTTTTTATTAGATGTGGAAATATCCACCCATAATTATAATATTTTTAAAATAAATTAGGGTTGAAGAATTTAGTTTTGAAAATTAAATTATATTTTTTTTAATAATTTGATAAATTACTAGAGTGACCCTATCTTCCCTTATAAAAGGGAACCTTAATTCCCAATAAATTACACCACAAAACCCATTAGTTTTATACAAGGTCCAAAAATATCCATTCCTAACATTTCTCGCCACATTTTAGTGGCTTTATTTATTGAATAATAACAACATTAGGGGTATAAAGGTGATTAAAAATTATATTGTTTAATGAATAGGAAGATAAAGAACTTACGTGACAAGTCATACTCAAGGTAAGATACATTATATTAAAAAACTCAAATTTTGATGTTCCCAATAAAAATCCATTATTCCACATATATATATATAAATATATATATTAAAATAAGTTTACATATTTATTTATATTGATATAAATCAATTATGAAAGATAGTTTATTCACCTTTGACTTTATTTCAATGGTACTAAAAAAATATTTACACCGAATATTTTGAAATTATTTACCAAAATAAAAATTAATGTTATATTTAAACATATACATAAAAATTGAATTTTTCCACCACCATAAAAATTATTTTATATTGTTCTTCTTAAAAATTAGTTCCATTATTCTTCATCAAAAAAACTCTTCGTTCATTTTTAGTTTATTTTGGAATTATAAGATATTTTTAAAATAAAATGTTATTTTGATGTCTAAATGCGTTTTTCAAATGAATTTGAAATAGTTTTTCAATGGTTTTGTGATAAAATAATGAATGACTAAAATGTTTTATATGATATTTTAGTATTATATGTGAAATTGGTGAGCCTGATATAACTTATACATAATTTTGATCACCATTTTAGATAACAGGTGGGCCCGATAAAAGTTATACATTGAGTGTTCCTAGATAGTGTTAGGTTACCATATTACAACTTATAAAATATGTTCACATAGATACCACTCTAGTGTATTGGATAATGTATTGTTTCTTCCAAAGAAATAAGGAGGGTGATAATCAATGTTTTCTCCTATGGTATTAGGTAGACCCAAAATATTCCAATCCCAAATTTAAAATTTGTTTTGAATGTAATTATAAAAGTAAAAAAAGGTTTCTATATGGATTTTATTTATTTTATTTAAGAAAAATTATATGTATTTTCTTTATGTAGAAGGTAGTTATTTTATTATCTCAAATATCAAATAGGTAAAGGTGAAAATTTCATGGGATTTCATCTTTTTATTGGACTAAAAAATATCTTCTTTTTATGTCACCGGAGGAGATATTTCTCTTTATATAGTGTTTGAAAATAATTTTCAAAGGGATTTTTGTATTATTAGGGATAAGGATGAGGTCAATATCAATATTCTAAATATATTTCATTAAAATAAAACATGTTTCTTTTTTTGAATGAATTGTATGGTGGGAAAAATTGATAATGAGTAGAAGTGTCTATATTATAATATATGGAATTATTATATAAAGTATACGAACTAACTCCCAAGAACTATAAATATAAAATATATTTGGGAATATTTGAATGTGAATTCTAGTTTAAAGTCACTGGAATATGTAATCCTTAAATACAGGTCCTCAAAAACACCATAGAAAATGAACCCCCTGTGAAACAATGGCCAATGCCTAACACTAGATCCCCACTTAGGTACCCAAGGATCATATGAACTACACATATCAAATCATTTCAAGTGGTATTATCACATTTCACCAGAAAATATCAAATAAAATAGTTTTCCATCCCAAATCAGGCTTTTAAAATTAATTTTACAATCTATTTCATAATGTTTAGAAAACCTCTTTCTTATAAAAAACTAGAGAACAATTATCTTTTATCAAAATCCATTTTATGAAATAAAATAGGAATATTCATGGTTTGTGTAAAGTATAATTTATAAACCCATTTTGAATAAAAATAGTATTCGAGGGTTATAAAACATAGGCCAACAACAGAACCATCAAACTCACACCTAAGTCTCACTCCAACCACAACATGAACAACACACTGGATGGAAATGAAACAATAGATATACTTTTAGGATCCTCTAAACTTAAATTCCCAAATTTTTAAAATTTAAATTCAATATTAATAATGTTGGAACAGATTATATATCAAAAAATAACTCAGTGATCACATGTGATACACCATAATCAATAGGAGTTCCATTATTCAAGAGACTAACACATGATGAATCTATAAGGGGTACAATGGGATAATAACATGATCATTATATTCAAATTATATATCATATATCCACATTGAATTCAATGGGGTATAGAATAATGCTATGATATTCAATCAAAGATACCAAATCATTGATAACATAGTAATCGAGAATTGAAACACCAAATAGGGTAGTTCTAAGGAGCCAGAAATTCCAAGGGAAGTCCTCTCCAAGATAACATGTTAGATTACATTTGTGAGTGTGGGATAAATGGATTAATTCTGTGTTTTAGGGGAATAAAATTATTTTTATACTTTTATATAACTAGACAATCCAACCACAACCAGCTTCCTAGAGTCCACTGTAGAATTGTTGTGGACACTCTTTATCCCACTGACTAGACAGTGACTTGTCATCGGCCGGACAGTGGATTTTTTAGCCACCATTAAGGCCAATCCTCATAGAAATACAATATAAGATCTATTTACTCCCCTCGTACCTGATTTATAAACTCTTGTACATGACAGAGTTAAATAAATGGATGCGGTCATTATAGCTGAGGGTATTGTACATATATATGGGAGAAAATACCCGTATATAACTGATACAAACATAAACTAAACCACCAGTCAACACAATAAATTACTAAACTATGGTTTATAATTATCCCATAATTCATGAATAATATCAAAAAAGATACAACACCCAAATAATGTACCCATAATTTCCTAGGTATCCCTTTTATAGAAAACCCCATAATAGAAACTAGAACTATCTAGGTTGTTCACCACACTCACCTTGGAGACATGAATAAGAGTTCAAATATCTAGGATTTATCATATCTTCTATAATTTGTAAAAAGATACTTTATACATATCATGAAAATATATAATAATGATTACATGCATCACTAAAAAAATAGTATAACTAACAAACACCATTTTGTTCAACTATAACCCTCCCTTTCCAAGGATCGCTCCCCAAGTATCACATCTATGCATAATAAAATAATATCAATATTATATTAATAGGAACCCCCAAATAAATTCACAAATAATTTTCTACTATCACTATTAAATGTTAAATTTCCTAAGATCAATCTATCCAAAACTTCTATGGCTTGCGTCACAACCCTAACTACCTCAACCTTACATAGGTTCCAGCATCTAATAATGGAATCAACCTATTCACAATACAAAAATAATCGTACCACAAGACATGGATATTTCATCCTCTTCATTTCATATCCATAACCATCCAACACATATCACCATCCATCGAATTTTTTTTTAACATTATAGGGTATCATGAATATGAAAGACATCAACCTTTTTCCCTCCCCTAACATTCATGACCCAAAAAACACTCAATTTTTCATCTTTAGATTCAATTATCATTAAAAAACATTGTAGGGAGATAGAGGTTGAATGGGTATCTATTCATCCACCTTTTCTAACCTCATCCACCTTTTCTAACCTTGTTGTCAGTTAAAACACCTGGATCACAAAAAATATAGGAATCGATAAGGTAATCCAATATGGGGGTGGTGTGTATTGAAATAATTAGAAAATACATCATCTATACATAAATATATATCCATGTATAAACCTAAACTAAATTTTTTATATCATTATTGTATCATCACTATCCATCAGTAACACCATATTTTTTTCACACTCTTCCAACCCTAACAACTCTGTTACTACCACCCAAAAGATGTCATATGAAACACACTCACCATAATAATTATCTAAAAAAAATTTATAATTTCATTTTATTATTTAATTATTAATCATTAATTATATGATAACATTAATTAAAATATTAAATTCCATATATAAAGAAAATTTGAATCTATTTGATCCCAATATTTATTGACCAGTGCATCATTAAGCTCGCATTACATTTCAATTTGGAAACCGTGAACAAACCAACACTCACCCACTGACCACTAATGCATCCCATACCAAAAAACATGGCTCTAATACCTTACACAAGCCATCCATTTCTTCCTCACTACCCAAGAAAATAAAACAAATGAAACTCAACCAGTCCATAATAATCATCCCATATAATTCTTTTAACCTCACAATCATGTATATTCTCAAAAAAAAACAATTCAATGAACATGATAATATCTAACATATGACACATTCCATTCTTATTAATCCTCATTCATATTTTCTTGTCAATTTTTAATACCATATAACTAGTTTATTGACCATATTTGTTTAAATAAAATTTCTTTATATGTGATAAAATAAAAAACTAGACAAAGAACTACAAAAATAATGATTGTACATTATTGAAATGAGAAAGAATAAATCTCAAAAGTGATTCATTAATGATTCTAAACATAGATGATATTACCCATAACCATCAATTTCTTTTATTTATTGTTTATTTTTTAACTAGGTAAATACATAATCATTTCCTAATTAATAATGATCAAACTAATCACATAGTTTTTAGTTTTTAAAGGATAGTTCTCAAAACTACTACCCCATTCTGATACTGAATCATCACTATGTAGGAAGTATACGAAAAAATGTGACATTGTTTCCTAAATCTCATGAATAAAATAAAAAAATCTATTGAAAAATAATAATCATTCATAACATAACCCAATAACATCTAAACAAAAATCACCCAAATAAACAACCCTCTCTATAAATGAATGTAGATTAAATGAGAGAGGAAATGGGGAATGAAAGTCCAATGATAATAAATTCTAAAATTCATGGTGGAAATGTTCAAAATCTATCAATGTGATATAAAGATAATACCAAAAACCACTTATTTTAAACATTTCATAAAAAATGAAAGATAATATGACAAAATAATTAAGAGGTCCTAAATCTTACCTAGGTTGGAAAAAAATGATACACCATGAATAATGGAAATAAAACATAACCTCCTAAAAAACAATGAGGTATGGTGTGGAATTGATCAATAAGGCCATAATGGACCAATCACAACTAAAGATACATTTTTTTTATTCATTAAATCTCACCCATCGTGAATCTCAAATAATGAATTTGAGTATAGAGGTATCCAAACATAACATGTACCATCACATAATGAATCAAACACCAAAAAATATTTAATTAAACACCCAATATATCACTCCAATTCATTCATATATGTACCATGATATCAATTAACAAAAAATACTCAACCAGTTAATAGAGAACCTCACAGTAAAAATCATATCTATTGTTCATGGTGAAGAACAACAAAACAACCCATCATTATAAGTATGTATTATGCATTGGAAAAATATCTACAATTTCAAAACATACTACCCATTTTGAAATTTAGTCTTCAATATCACTCTCCTCCCAAAAATATAATCATGAAACCATTGACTCTAAGTATCATCATATAACTCGTTAGGATGGTTAAGAAAATTAGATTAGTCACCTCATAAATAATTCCAATATCTAAGAATAAAAACCAAAATGAATGAAAAAAACCATATACATCACCAATAAAGTGGTCCCTAGTATATTCCTCTAAAATGAGATGATATAAATATTAAAAAATAAAATATATGAACGAAAAAACTGAATAGACCATTCTCATGAAAAAATCATATAATTTATAATTGTTCATACACATCATAAATCAATAAAATCATATCTCAATAAAGTTAATGAAATGAATCATATGTTTGTCACTCATTCCCACATAAATTTCTCTAGTACAACATGACACCAAAGAAAATTCACCAAAATAATATGCATCTCGATGTCACGAACTATCCATAGTACCCTAGTATCCAGATAAACGAGATGGTCCTAAATAGGCTAAAGGGAATTTCTGATCCCCCATAGTTATAACAAAGAACATGGAATCATAAAAGAATTAATGTGGGAATAAATTTTCCACATTAATTTGTAATGTATATACAAACAAGTCTATATTTATTAAAAATAAACTCCATAGGGAGAAGTGTTTCAGAAGTAAAATAGATATAAAAACCAAATGTACTATAACAAAGTACTAGAAAACATGAAAATATTCCCATGTCTCATTGTATTAAACTCACCATGTCCAGGAATAAATATCTAGAACTAACTACAAGTGGTGTTTTACCCATGGTAGAACCTGGAAAAAAATATTCTACAAAATCCCAAAGGTATAGTTAGGTTCTGTGATAAAAGACTTATAGGGCCTCACCATGAATTTCATAATAAGATTCCAACATTTAATTAATCATGTAATGTGCTTTCAATTATGAATAAAAGAGGTTTGACATTTCAAAATAATATTTGAACAAATCATGTTTTATATTTAAAATGATGAAAATACTTTGAACAATTTGATTAAAAAAAATTAATATAAAATATTTTAAATAAATCATATGTAATGTAAAAAAATTTACAAAAATGGGATATATTCATTTAAAATATGAAAAAGGTATCCACATGGTCATATTCTTATGAATGTTTGATAGTTCCATGCCACAGGACTCCTCACACTCAAAGGTGATCACAGATGTAACGACAAAGAATTCTATCATTGAAATTTATTTTATTATGTTTATTTCATGTAGTATGGATCACATAAAATCTCATAGAGAACACAATACAATCATTATAAGTGAATAATTAATGAAATAAGATGTATTTCTAATGGATAAGGAACCTATACCATTGAAATTGTAATGTGACCATATGAATTGTAATATGACCCTTATTAACAATAAATCCGATAAATGAATAGTAACATCACCCATGTTTTTATTTATAAAATTTAGGCATTTTCAAAATTAAAGTATGATATAATTATATCATATTATAATTAATTGAATAAATTAAAAATTAAAAATTAAGTGTTGGTATTTTTTAAGTCATAAATATTTAATTTCGAGTTTATAATGAATAAAAAAATTTAAAAGAAAATTAATTTTCAAAAAAAATATTCATAAAAAAATATTTTTTATATTTATGATTTTAGGATAATTTTATTATACCCTAGTAAATTATTGAATTTATCATTAAATAAGTTATATATTTAAAATCTATATTTTTTTAGTAAATGATGGTTTTAATTAAAAATTAAATTCATCATATTTGGAAAAATATTTTCATTAAATTGAGTTTATTTTGGAATTATACATGTTAAAAAATGGTTATGTTTAATTTTGTGGATTTTCTCAAACACTAGAATTTTTTTTTTGAATAGTAAAATATGCTAATTTACGATATAAATATAGTATAGGTTAAACAAACTATTACTTTTATCATCAATAATGTAAGAACCATAAATTAGGACATACCCTAATTATTTTAATATATTTGAATATAATTATAAAACAATTCATAGTATTGATCCAAACTACTAAACAAATGTATAATATATTCAAAAATAACCCCTCTCCTCCACTATGAATACACCCCTCACCACTGCATGACCTCACACCATAAAATATTTAAGACTGGTCAAATGTATTCCAAAACTACTTCCCAAGCCTCTCCCCACATCTTGGTTCTCTTGATCTTAACAAAAGACCTGAAAAATAACTATAAAAAGGTTTTGAAGGAGGTGTATTCAAGCTGTAAAACCCTCTTCCTTTTCCTTATAATTTCTTTTCATGTAATATTATTTTTGTTATTATCTCCTCAACTCATCTATCCAAATGAGAATGATAAATATAGTATCATATATATACTGTAATGATATGATGTTAATTTAATATCCATCCTCTAACACCTTTATGTCTCTCTCTTCTGATTTGAAAACAAAATCTTCGTCCATGAGGTTCCGATTTACAACCTTTGTGGATGATTACATTTTTTTCTTCAATTTCTACTTCAATGATCGTTGTGAAATCATTTTTATGGTTAAAATAGAATTATATATACATATATATATATATATATTTTAGTGTGTGTGTGTGTCTTACAACCTATTTAATTCTCTATAACCATTACATATAAATAATATTAAATCATACGACGAAACTAGTTCTTAGTTGTTGGAAGATATGCCATAATAATGTAAATTTTTATCACTAATGATTTATCTAATGAATCATCCTCATAACATATAAGAAATGAATTACATAACCATTTAATATTCATTATTTTCATTAATATTATATGAATTCAATTCAGGGAAATTATACTCATTCCACATGATCTTTTATACTAATATACAAGTATACTGATTGTAAAAAAAATGAAATGAACACTCCTATGCAATAAAATTGTATCTTATAAATCATCAAAACATTATAAATGATTTTAATAAAATTATCCTAAATAAAATACAAGAAAATAATGTACTCAATTAATTAATTAGTGGATTTTATTTTTTTATCTAGGATATTATGGTCAATTGCAAAAGACATTCAGACATAAGGTAAGGGTTTTCTTCTCGAACATCCATTTTCCATAGGGTTCTTCTATCTTCTCCTATAAACCAATGAAATTATTCATTATTTTTAAATAATTCTTAAAAATTATTTCTATATATGTTCCAAAATCATATATCTAGATTATTTAATCCTTATTTTATTGCAGAATAAATGGTTTACAAGGTTCCCTTTTCATTTCATCCTAATACGCAAGCCCAATTAAAGGAAACATCTCAATTTCTTACACTTTTTCAAGTAAAATCCATAATATTTTTTAAGACATATTAATTTTTCTAAAATCACTACTTTTGTCTTCAAAACTATATTTTTTTATTTTTGGTTTTATACAAACAATCGTGATAAAGGTATTTTTTCCAAAATAACTATTATTTTCCTTGTAAAAAAGGATATTTAACCCAAGAATTCCTCAATGATTTTATTAGAGTATTTTCATCTATTTCAACACCATGATTGAAATCTATTATTTTTTAAGGTCAATATATTATTATTATCATCCAAAATATATTATTAAATTATTTATGATCAGCTTTACTATGGATGTTCTATGGGAATACCATTCACCATACTAGTCAAAATTGGTTGTGATTATGTTTACTTATTGGGGAATTTTATTTAAATTTCATATGTATCTGTATTTTATGTTTATACCCATTTATATGATAATTAATTAGACTAATTAATTTTTGTGTGGGGCCCTATATATCCCCTTTATGCATTAGCAGACCTCATGAGACAGACTACGATGGGGTTTCTCCTTTTATGTATGGCTTCTTGCCCAAGGCCTTTAAAGTATGCTTATGATGCCAAGGATTATGCATCACCTTATTATGAAACCAATAATTGATTTTCCATGAGATTATTCCACTACATTAATATCCATGGTTATTTTCTATTATGAAATTTTTTATCTAACTTTTAATTCATGTAATTTTATGCTGAATATTATGTTTTGATTCCATGTTTACTTTTAGTTATTCAACATGATTTGTATTTATGCTTCCATTATATTACGTACCCTTACTAAGAATGAAATATCATCCCTTTATTATGTCTTACTTCCATAGGATACAAATATGTATATTATGAATGACTTTTAGAGATAAAATATGATTTATGGTTGTTTCCAATAGATTATCTGTATTGAATTTCAATTAAAAGTTTTAATGTAAAATATATGTTTGTATCAAGTTTTAAAAAACTAGTAAACTATTCAATCCTATAAGATATGACTGTCTTTTAATCATACAAATTTAATAATGTATTGAAATAGCTCTACGCTACTGGGGTCATGGTATTGGAAGTTGGTATTATAGGATTTTTAGTAGAAACCATTGAAATTATATTTAGAAAACATAGATTAGGGTACAAAATCCTAAGAAATACTTTGAGGATAAGCATATAAGAACATTCTGGAAATTCGCTAAAGTTGTGATTATATGGATCATCATAGAATGAATTCCATATCTGGATAATACAAGTGGATTTGGTTTATTCATATATGTACCTAAGAGTAAAAACTATGAAAGGGTGTCCTGAGCCTCACTTAGGGTAACCAAGTTCATGAAAACAGCCCTTAATACACACCTTTCTTGACACTGTTGGAGGATATGATTAGGATAAGTCCTACTTTTATTATAGACCCCATATGAAGGATTTATAAGTAAATATGACCCCTAAGAAACCATGTTAATGATTATGATATTATTTATGCACAAAATATCAATTAATGTTAACAGTTTTTCTAGTTTGAGATCATACATTTATATTCATAACCTAATATTATGTAATCCATCATTCAGAAATAGGTCTTATTGGAAGTAATGTAAACTCAATCCACACACATATCCCATGTTTTTATTTCCCTCATATATAAGATAACAATTTTAGTATTGGAGTTCTGGCTAGTGTTGAGGAACATATAACTATACTGGTATAACTGACTCAGGTTATGAATTATAACATTACTCATATAGAGAATCTTGATCCACACCCTAGAGAAGATATGTTAGAACACTTTATGTGAAAAAAACTCTATCATTTACTAATACTATAGTCCAATTTTTACTTTTTCATTATAAAACTTCCTTATATAAGATATTTCTTGCTCCTAGAGGTAATGAAAGGGAGTTTTTTTTCATTCTATTTTATCATCTATTAGGATATTCATATCAATAGTGGTCACTAATTCAGAACACAAGGGGGGAGAAATTAAAATTTTTTAATGGAGGGATTTTACTGAAATTTTAGAAGAAATATATTCTCCTCACGAACAACAAGCAGATATAGAAATAAAATCAAGGAATCTCAAATATATAGAGGATGATAATGTTTCCAATTAGAAAATCAACTTTAAATTGTTATCATGGAATTCCACGAACTACATATTTAATTCTAGGAGAAATAATGATCGATTTTTTGGTTGTTGAATACAATTCCACTGAAGGTCACTAGTATCCTAAAATTTCTCATCGTACAGAGATAAATTCTCATGTGCTATAATGATTGAAAAATAATTCCCTAATTCATGGGAATTAAACGTAAAAAAAGAGAATAAAAGGGATGATTAACAATCTATAAAATGAAATAAGGAAGAGGGAAAGAAGATAAGTGTTATTTTTCAATCTTGTGATAATAGTGGAAAGAAATATCGTGGTATGTACTTGAAGGTTATAAGTATTTGTTACATGTCTAGAGAAAAAGGTCATCAAGCTAAAGATTGTAAGGGAAAGAAAGAAACTACCAATTTTCAATTCTACAATTTCAATGATATGAGACATTATGAAAATTATTTTCCTCTTTTCCAAGGAAACATTCCCCAAAGAATGCCAAAGGGATAAAGAACAAGCTTATACAGTAAAAACTGTTAAGGTTATTGTTCTTAATGATTTAGTGGTAGGTTCTTTAATCATTTACTCAGACATATCCAGTTATTTATCTATTTTTGTATTATCACATTTTTTATATATTCCATGCTTTTGAAAAAAATAGACATTTCCCTTTTGATTCAATAAAGGTGTCATCAATAAGAACTCTTTAGGGAAGTATTAGTGCAAAAAATATGTGTTGATCTATCCTCTTTATGAAACATAAACATTCTTTAGTTTCACACCTCATCCTACAAGCCATTTTTTATTTTGATATAATAATCAATATAAATTGGATTTCAAATTTCGTTGCAAAAAAATATTGCAAGAAAAACGAAGTAAAAAAATTTAGAACCATGTAGATTCCCTTATATTTAGATAAGAAACCTCAACATCTAATTCTTATACAGATCCAAAACTTTTAGCTCTACTAAATGTAATTCTTATGGAGGATGATAACAAAATAACTATAAATGAGGGAAGCAATATTAAAATTTATGATGTACACATTTTCCGAGAATATTATCATGTATTTCCAGTGGATTTACATGGACAACCATTAGAGTGGGAAATTGAGTTTCATTTAATTTCTAGTGCAAGGCCTATATCAAATTCACATTATATAATGGTCATAGTGGAATTAGTGGATCTGAAGAGAAAGATAGATCAGTTGGTTAGTAATGGTAATATTATCACTAGTGTTTCTCCATTGGGAGATCATGTTCTATTATTAAGAATAAATATGGATTTATTACACTATTCATTGACTACAAGGAGATCAATGATATCATGATAATGAAAAAATATTCTCTGCCTCACATTAATAATTTATTTCATCAACTTCATAGAGTGAAATATTTTTCAATTATTTATCTCTGAGCTGGATATCCTATGTTATGTGTGAAGAAGGAAGATGTTCTAAAGACAACACGTCAAACTAGGTAAGGAAATTTTGAGTCTACTGTAATTCCATCCGGACTGACTAATGCACCATCATTTTTCATGGACCTAATGAATAGAGTTTTCATGGAATATCTTCGTGACTTTATTGTGGTATTTATTGATGATATCTTCGAATAATGAAAAATTTATTAAGACCATGATAATCACTTGAGTATTGTTTTGAAGACTCTTATAATAAATAAGTTACATTGGATGTTCAGAAGGTGTGATTTCTAACATCAGACAACTTATTTTCAGGCTCTTAATTTCTCTAATGATGTACTATTAGTAGATACTATGAAGAAAAAGGTTATTTACGAATGGACTAAACCAATGAACATAACCGAGGTATATAGTTTTATTATTGTTATAGGTTATTATCAGCATTTCATTCAAAACATCACCCGATAAGCCAAAATTTTAACCAAGTATACTCATAAAGGGAATAATATCATATGGACAAAATAATGTAAAGATTTATTGGTATAATTAAATATGATATTGATGAATGCTTCAATCTTTACACCACCATAAAAAAATGGTGTGTTTTTGATTTATACTGATGCATCAATGAAAGGAATTGGTTGCCTCTTTATCATGAAGGAAAGAGTTGTTGGTTATTCATCATGGTAGTTAAAAACTGATTAATAGAACTATCCAACTCATGATATTGATTTATTAGCTATAATATATTCTTCAAAGATATAGAGTCGCTATCTCTATGGTCAAAGATATGATACATATACCTATCATAAGAGTTTTAAGTATAACTTCTCATATAAAGTGTGCAACATGAGGAAAATTTGACATCTTAAGTAAATCATGGATTATGATTGATCAATATATTACGACCTAGGGAGGTCGAGTAAGGTAGAAGATGCATTGAGTTGGAAGGATTATGGTGTTATTAAAAAATGAGGATTTACAAGGAACCTGTGTACATGGATCTAGAAAAAATGGATATGTGAATCATCATGAAAGGTGAAACATCATTATTTTTTCAGTTTATTGCCCAACCATCTTTATTTGAATGGTTTAAAAGTTCTTAGTATGATGATGAGAATATTACAAAGAAAATCAGTGCTATGAATGGTGGGAAATTGGAACACTTTGTGTTTTAGAGTGGAATTATGATATTTGTGAAGATATTATGGGTTCCCTCCATAACTGAGCTACAAATGGTGTTATTAGATGACACCCAAAGTTAAAACTTTTCAATACACCATAGTCACACTATGATTTCATTATATTTGATGGAACAATTAATGTAGGATAATATTAAGCAGGAAATTGATGATTATGTATCAATATGTTTAGTCTTTCAACGCATGAAGACCAAATGACAACATCCATGAGGCAGTATTAATCCTCTACCTATTTCTACATGGAAATGTGATGATATCACTATTGATCTTTCCATTGGATTACTAAAAACCCCCAAGAAATAATTATTCTATATGGATGATTATTTATCAACATAAAAAATCTAAGCATTTTGTCTCTATAAGAGAGGATTTTCCATTAGAGTTCCTTGCATGACTCAGTATTAATGAAGTTTTAATCCTTCACGGAGCTCCTATATCAATTATTTCGGATCATGATCCCTGATTTACATCGAAATTATAGAAAAGAATTTAGAAATAATTGGATAATGAGATTCATTTGAGTACTTCTTATCACCCTCAGACTAATGGGATGTAAAAAACGATGTTACAAACATGGGAAGACTAGATTAGAACATTCTCTATTTTGATTCAATGGATTTGGAGTCATTATTAACCTTTAATGGAGTTTTTATACAATAATACATTACATCCAGGTATTAAAATGTAACCTTATGATAATTTTTATGCAAAGAGATTTCGTACACCTACTTGTTTGGATGAAGTTGGTGAAAGGAAACGTTTAGGCCCATAGCTTTTAGAGGAAACAACAACGATGGTAAAGGCTTTTCAAACCCATATCAATGTTGTTCAATATAGTAAAAAGAAATTATCCAATAATCAAAGGAAGGATTTTGAATTTCAAGTAGGAGATCACATTTTACTAAATTTAACTCCATGGAAGACTATTATAAGATTTGGGAAGAAAGGGAAACTGAGCCCTAGGTAAATTGGGAATTTTGAAATTTTGGAGGGAATCTGAGTGGTGGATTGTCCTTTGGAAATGTTGCCTAGCCTTTCTAAGGAACACAATGTATTACACATCTCATTTTTAAGTAATTACATTCTTGACCCAACACATGTTCTTACTTTTAATGAAATAGAATTGGAACCTGGCTTATCTTACTATGAAGAGGATATATGTATTCTATACACTAAAGAACAGGTGTGGAGAATTAAAAAACATTTATGGAAAATGTAAATAGAAAAATCATAAAAGTTAGGAGTCATGTAGGACCTTGAGGGTTTTATGATGAAGAACAACCCAAATATTTTAATGAGGTGACTATTAGGAAATTTTGAGGAAAATTTTTTTATTAGAGGGGATAATTTTTTGACACAAAATTATGTTATTGAATTTTCTCTTATTATGTTTATTTAATATAATATAGATCAAATATAATCAATTATTGAACCCAACACAAAATTTTAAATGAATAATGAATGAAATAAAAAGTATTTATAAATGTTAAGGAACATATACCGATGAAATAGTAACTTGATCGTAGAACTAGTAATATAACCCTTATTAATATTAATTCTGTCGAATGAATAGTAACATCACCTATGTTTTTATAAATATAATCTAGGAATATTATAAATGACTGTATGATATAATTATACTATAATATTAGTAAGTGAATTTATTGAAAATTAATAATTAAGTGTTGTTATTTTTGTATGTCATAAATATTTCATTTCCTGTTTCAAATTAATACAGTTATTTAAATGAAAATTATTTTTTATAAAAATTATTAATAAATAAATATTTTGTTTCATTATGATTTTAGGATAAATTTATGATACCTTATTAAATTTTTAATGGTGATATATAATCAATTATAAATTTAAAATCAATATTTTTTTTGAGTAAATGATTTTTTTAATTAAAAATTATATTTTATCATATTTATAAAATTATTTTCAAAAAATTGAGTTCATTTTTTATTTATAACCATTGATAAATGGTGGGGGATTTTTATTATGATATTTCTAAAATACGTGAATTTTGTGAATAGTAAAATATGATAATTTATGTTATAAATAAATTATAAACTAAACCCACTATTCCTTGAGTATTTGATGATGTAAGAAATATAATATTGAACATACCTTAATCCATTTGATATATTTTATAATAATTCACAAACAATTCATATTCTTGATCCTAAATAATAAAAAATGAATAAAATATTCAAAAATCACTTGTCTCCCCCACTATAAATAACACCCCTTCTCCTCAAACCATCTAATATTATAAACATGACAAATTTATTCACAATATACTTCCCAATCGTCTCCAATTCATATACGAGATCTTGTTCTTAACAAAATACCAAAACTAATCACTTTAAAGGGGTTTTCAAGGAGGAGTAATCAAGAGTAAAAATCCTCTTATGTTTCCTTTTAATTTCTTTTCATGTTATTTTTATTATTATCTCGTCACAACCTCTATCCAAATGATAATGATAACTCCAGTATCAAATATATAATTTAATTATATCATTTTAATGTAAAATCCTTCCTAAAACTCATTTCTCTCTATCTTTTATTATAAAAATGAAACCATCATTCGTGAGGTGTCGAATTACAACCTTCGTGGGCAATAGATTTTCATTCCTCAATTTATCAATCATGGTTGGTAATAAAACAATTTTTATGATTATAATAGACTATAATATATTTCTTACAACCTATTTAAAGATCTAAAACAACAATATATACATAATATTAATTCATATTCCAAACTAGTTCGTAATGGTCAAAAGCTCACCAAAATAATATAAATGATTATCAATAATGTTTTATCTAATGAATCATCCTCATACCACAAAACCAAATTAAATATATAACCATTTAATCATATATATGTTAATTAATATCATATAAATTCAAATATATAACATTATAACCTTTTCACATGAACATTCATACTCATATATAGGTACAAAAATCATGGAAACAAAGGAAATGAATGCTCCTGTGATATAGAATTGTATCTTATAATTCATAAAAAAGGCCATAAATGAACTTAATATAATTATAATAAATAAAATACTTTTAGATAATGTTTTTAATTAATTAATTAATTGTTTTAATTTTATTATTCAGGATGTTATGTTCAAGTGCAGAACACATTCTCATATAAGGGATGTGTTTTCTACCTGAACCACCATTTTCATTTGGGTTATGATTTATTTCCCTTTGCACCAATATAGTAATTCATTATTTTTAGGTAATTATTTAAACTTATATATTTATATAGATATTCCAAAATAATATATCCATATCATTTCATCATTATTTTATGGGGTAATAAAGGTTTTATGATGTTCCATTCTAATTTCTTCCAGATACGCAAGCCCGAGTAAAGGGAACATCTCTATTTCTATCCCATTTTAAAGAACCATCCCTAATCCGTTTTAAGAAACCATTATTTTTCTGAAATCACTAATTTCGTATTGAAATGTTTTTTTCTTCATTTCTGGTTTTATACAAAAAATCATGTCCAATACAAAGGATTTTCACAAAATAACTCTTCATTTAAAAGTACAAACAAGATTTCACTAAAGAATTCCTCAATTATTTTATTAGATTATTTCCATCTGTTTCCAAACCACTGCGGAAATAAATTATTTATTGTGTTTTATATCTTATGTCTATCATCCACCATCTTTTTTTAAATGTTTTATGATCAGTCTAACTATAGATGTGTTATCTTGATTCCATTCACCATACTACGCAGAATGGTTAGTGATTATATTTATATATTGGGGAAATTTATTTAAATTCCTTTTGTATATGTATTTTATGTTAATATATATTCATACAAGGAATTAATTGGACTTATTATATGATTTTGGGTTCCCTACATAGCCCCTCCAAGCAATTGCATGTCTCATGAGACAAACTATACAATATTTTTTCCCATTATGTATGGTGTCTAGGTCGAGGCCTTGACGGTATGTTTATGGTGTCTGTAATTACACATTACCTCATTATGAAACTATTAAATGATTTATCATGTGGTTATTCTACTACTACAATATCCATGGTTATTCTCTATTGTGGAATTATTTAATCAACTTTTAATTCTTCCATTTTATTGTTAAGATTATGTTTTAATAGCATGAGTACATTTAGTTATTCACCATGCATTATATTTATGCTTCCACTGTATTACATTCCCTTACAGAGAATCTGATCTCACTAATTTCTTATGTTTTATTTTTTCCCATTAGGCGAAGATGTATATTATTAATGAATTTTAGGGATATTCTTGGAGTTACGTATGTTTACACAAGAATCATTATATTGTATTTCTTATCAATGTTGTAATGTAATACAAATGATTGTATCTAGTTTTCAAAAACTACTAAACTATTTGATCCTTTGGGATATGAATTCCATGTAGTCATAATAATATTATAATGTAAGGAACTGGCTCCATACTATTGAGGTTTTAGTCTTTACAATGGAAATATGTGTATATGCATGTCCCTTTGGTATGACGATAGGATACTTCATCACCATACCTTTTACGATGTGAAATGCTAAATTAATTCCATAAAACATTGTAAATTGAAGAATGTTGTCCAACTAACTGAATAACAATGTAATTTTTGTACGTACTCTAATTAAAAATCAATTATTGGTAATTTACTTTAATAATTCTTAAGATAAACTAATAAAATTCTCTATTTTATATGTGAAATTTTACTTTTTAAAACCAAAAATGTATTTTTAATCCAAAACATGATTTTATCAAGATAAAACCTCATGGTTTCTATCATAATCCTTTTAATAAATTTTCACAATTACCCATTTGAAATAAATTTGAACAAATCAATTTCACTGTTGAAATTAACAAATTACATTGAACAATTTAACTCCACAATTATCAATCAATCAAATTTTTCAATTAAAATTGAAGTATATAAATTTACCCAATTTAAAATAACAATATAAAGACCAAATTCAATAGAAATTGTGTTTTCCCAATTTTATGCCATTATTCCAATTTCAAATCAAAATTCCCTAACTCAATGGAATTGGTTTTTTAAGAAATATATTGAATAAAATTAAAAAATTGAATTTAAATTGACTAATTTTATTTAAATAAATAATTTTAAGGTTAATAAAAATATGGAATGATGAGGGAACCCCTTACCATATAACACAGAATCATGAGACACAAACCCCTTTTCATAATGTTTCAATGGAGAATGACAGTAATAGAAGTCAGGGATTAAACCTATGATAAAGATCCATAAAAGAGGGTATTATATCCATAAATCAATATAAGGATCCACATAACTTTGGGGAGGAGAAGAGAGATAATGGAAGATTGAGAACAAGATGAAGAAACCAACTGGTGTAGATTGAAAGTTGTTCTCTATGCTTTAATCCACTTCTATAAGGTTGTATAGTGGCCGAAATTGCCTCTTTGTTTTTCATGAGTAATAAGAAGCCACAGAGGGTCGTTCTAGGTCCATCAGGCACCTAAATGGGGTTTTTTTATTACAAAATTAAAAATATTTATAATAATTAAAAGTATTTCATGGTTTTCTTGGAGAGGCCGCACTTTTAGAAAAAACTATGTTCCCTGATTGTGTGCCTCTTTTAAATGGGATGCAATATTTCTACTAAGTGGGTGTGAAATTTTTCAAAACATACGCTAGTCATGAAAACCCACACTTCCTATTTTTTTCAGTTTCTCTTTAGTCAGGTAGGCATTTTGGGAAAACATTGTGCTAAACATGCACTATCCCAAAACATACAAAATTTTAAAAAATTATCCTAAAACTACCCTAAATGAATCCAAACCAAAGATTGATTAAAAGAGAGGTTTGGGATTACCTAAAATGAGTAATAGGATGTTATAAACTCCCCACTATAATAACATTATATCCCCAGAAGGACTACGGAGATTCTACCATATCAAACAGATGAGTCCATTACTCTCTCATCAATGCATCCCTCTCCCACATATCTTGATTATCAATACTGTACTACCATCTAATACAAACCAATGAAATAATCCTCCCATAAAGTAACTTGGTTTCAGAATCAACTATCCTAATTGTCCATTAAATCATTGATAAATATTAAGGCACTTTTCCCACATACTCAGTAACCTCAAAAGGTCCTACAAAATGTGGACAATGATTCACTTGCCTCTTAATCATTCAATGAGAGAATAGGGGTGAAACATTCATGAAAACCTAGTCATCAATGGATAATTCCCATAACCTATAATGAAGATATGCATCAGATTTATATCAGCTCTATGCCATAAATATACTCTATTGAATCCACTGAATCATTGCTGTCATACCTTAATTTGAGCACTGTCCAACCAAGGAACTATCACCAATCTCCTACCAACACAAGAATGATCTGTATGGGATCCTATAAAAAAATGGTTCCATTATAATAATGGATTGGTAACTATTTTTATAAGAAAACTCAACCATCCCTAAATAATCATATCCATCCCCTCTAATGTTCAGAACAAAATTTTGGATAATATCCTCATAAATATTTATATATCATTTTGTATGGTCATTCAACTGTGGATGATATGCCTTTCTAAAATAGACATGAGATCTGAGTGCCTCTTAATGGCCTCCCCAAAAATGAAAAGGTCACCAAGGATACCTATAAAAGTCTATATTAGAAGCAATTTCATTCAAACAATGAATATATTTTACATAGATAACTGACAACACTACAACTATGGTTGTATCATAGATGTGTGTAAACTGAAACACTTTTTCAACTAATCAACCACAACCCATATAGCATTATTCTTTCTCTGGGTACAAGAAAACCCTACCAAAATTTCTATATAAATCATATCCTTCATCCATGTAGGGACTTCAAGTGGTTGAAATAAACCCATGGTGTTCTAGTTCCCATCCTCATGCTTTTGTCATGTATATTAATGAGAGACAAACTCAGCAATGCCCTGCCCAGTATCTGGACAATAGAATTGATACAGAATTTCATGGAACATCTTCATGGTTTCGGGGTTCACATACCACTGGGAATGATGGAAATAAACCATCAAATATTTTCTTACCACAAATATAATTAAAAATGATATAGATGGATTATAATTCCCTCCTTGTATAACAACCACTCAGAAATCGTCTCCCCACTCTAAAGAGAGCCTCTAAAACCACAAAACTCATTATTCAGTTGATGTTCTTAAAGATTCATTTTGAGAAGTGTGGATTTCAACTAATAAAATCCTCTACAAACCTCATGCCCTGATTTAATGACTCCAATATGAATATATTAAAAAAGGTCCATTAAATTCTATTATTTGGTTGATTCAATCATGGACTGAGTAAGATATTTCTTACTCAATGAATCGTCCATGAGATTCCCATTCACTGATGTGTATGATATGTCGAAAATGAAAGACTTCAAGTATTCCACACAATTCCTCTGGTAGAGATTCGATTATTTTTTTAAATGATATAACTAATGATTGTGCAGTTTGGAAACATAGTAAACCATTCTCCGTAAAGGTAGTACCTCCAAATATTCAGTGCATGCATCACAGATACATGATCAATGTCATATTTTGGATAATTCTCATCATATGGACTAAGACAACAACTACCATAAGCCATGACAGGATCACCTTACATAATAACACATCCCAAACCTGAACCTAATACACATATAAGACCACATAACCCTTCTAGGCCTCTAGAAAAGTCAACCCTAGGGAAATAGTCAAAAAAATCATCTCAACAAAATAACTCTTTCACTTTTCATCTTAGGAAATCAGTTTTCTCTTTTGAGTTAGAGAAGTCATCAATGATGTCAACACTGAGAAGTCCTTTACAATTCTGGAATAATACACAGGTAAGCAAAAGAATCTCCAAATATCAAAAAAATTTCATGGTTCATCCCATGTCACAATAGCTTTTAACATCTCATGATCAACTAATATTCAATGTTCTAACACCAAGATACCCATGAAATTATCTTCTAGAATCAATAAATCATATTTTGAAACCTTGGAATAAATTCAGTGATTTCTCAACATGATCAAAACTATTCTCATATGATTCACATGATCCAAATAAATATAGAGTAATCTAGTAAATCATCCAAAAATACTATGACAATGTTATCAAGATACTCATGGAAAATAATGTTCATTAAATCCATAAAAGCTGTATAATCATTTTTTAGAATGAAGGTCATGGAATGGTACACATAATCGATGTACTATCTATGAAAGGTAGTTTTCTAAAATTTATATTCTTTTATCCCCAACTAATGGTAACAAGATTATAGTTCAATATTTGAGAACAAATTTTCTCCTTTCAATGGATCAAACAGGTCATGAATCTATATAAATAGATATTCTTTTACAATAACTCAATTTAGTCTTTGGTAATCCAGACAAAGAAAAATGGATTCATCATATTCTTTATAAAAGAGATATGAAACCACCCATGGTGACACACTTAGGAATGTCAAAGACTTTCTCTATAAGATCATCAAACTGAGTCTCAATCTCTTTTGTTTCGGCTGCTACCATGCTACAATTGGGAATAGATACTAGTAGAATACTAGTTAATAGATCGATAGAAAAAAACCTCACTTATTTTTTTGAAACGAGAGAATTCTGGACAAAACAAGTGTAGACACTCAACAGTAACTGGAGGGGGATCAATGGTCAAAGATTCCCACTCCAAATTAAAATTAAACAAAGATATCAATTTCCCCAAATCTGGATAAGAAGGTCTGACTCTACTTGACCATGGGTCCCATTCTCCTTGAAATAAATGGAACACACCATCAGGTGTAGTGACTGATACTCATTCAAGAAAAAAAATAAATATGGGATTTACTAGAAAAGAGAAAACGTGTTATGAAAATGATGTCAAAATATATCTTTTTGAGAACCAAAAAACACCAAAGAATCTCAACATTTTACATAGGGAAAACACAAGAGGGACTACAAATACCATGTTCTCATTTCATACCATAGTGTATAGTGATATCAATTACATAATATAAATTCTCCTTAGGATGATTTAGCTGATTAAAAATATGGTTTCAAATAAATGAGTGAGATGCACTAGTATCAAAAAGAGTAGTTAATAATGACAAATATATAGTATTTATACCTCTCATAGTTTCTAGACCCATATTCATATCCTCTGGATACACTTCCCCTACATAATGATGATTTGATCTAGAGGATTGTGGCGAGAACCTCTTTCTCTTTGAATCATCTAATTGATCTACTATTTTAGAAGGATATAATGATCCCATGCCACTACAAGGAGTGTATTAGATATGGAAGAACTTCTATAGGTGACCCAAGTGTCCGCATGAGCCACATATCCTGGGTGTCACAATGAAAATGTTGTTTTAATGAACTGGTTTACCACACAGGTACATAATTAAACGAACTAATCTAGCCACCATATGAGGTTTATAAAAACACTTTTTATGAGAACCACCATGAGTACCATCACGCTATTTATTTTATTTTAGCGAAAACACACTGGTAATGGGAGAGAAATAATCCCCTAAAAACATTGTCATTCCAGTTAGACCTATTTCTACCATCAACAATCTATCTAGTAGATATTTATATAAGGGAAACATTAGGTAGAAAACTTGATAATTAATATCATATCATAGTCCCAACTCTAACTTTTAATTCATAATATTCTCATTTGATACTAACTCATGTGAAAACTACACATGCTCAGTGAAACAATTTTCATACACTATCATGGTCCTGTCATGCTGATCATGTTTGAAAATCAATATAGCCTTGTCCAATGTCATCGAATCTAGATATAACTTATCAGTGAAAATAAATTTGATGTATTTCACTATAATCCATCATTATTCATTTTCATGAGCATTGTATCTAACCATCAAATGCTCGGTTCTTCCATCACAAAGTTGGAACACTTCACCTTGATTTCATTAGATTTCTCAAAGAACCCAATAACACAAATCAACTTTTCAAACATTCCTCGGACTATTGAGGATAATATGATCCATTGAAAGCTACTAGATTCTGGAGAAGGAATTTCTGAGGACATTTCTAGAGATCATAACATTGATGTTCCGTAGATAGACCCCGAATAGAAACTGGTGCATGTACCTATCGTAGAGCTTCGAAATTACACACAATCACCTCAACTTGATTACAGACATCAAGATGATTCACTCACTGTGGTTCAACAATAGCTTCCTCATAGATCTGATGTTCAGGTATTCTCAAAGACATGAAGCTACACAAGATCTGTAGAAATAAAGAAGGAATCAAATTAACACTCAAATAGAACAATGGGGAATCTTAATCCAAATATAATAATTAAAAATGATATGAATTTCATCCTATCAATATTTTAAATAAGGAATGTAATAGAACTAAACTTCATGAAGACTTTCCCAACCCACCCCTAGTGACTTGATGTTCATTGTGGTGAGAACTAGCTAAACACTCAATTGAAACTACCTCCAATGTTCCAACAAGAATACCCAATGCTTATTGACTTCATGATAAGAGGCTCACCGTATATATTTAATAAAATGTTTCCATGAACCTGTCTGGGTACCCTAGTAACCTGATAACTTAGCCAATCCAAACATATCCTAAGGTAAATTCTAGATCTTCTTGGGTTTAACATTGTCACCTATTATCATAAAAAATGTACGTGGGAACAAAATTTCCACAATAATTTTTCAGGTAATGATAAACAAGTATGTATACAAAATAAACGCCCCATGGAGATGTGTACCAAAAGTGAAATAGTCTTAATAACTCATATTACTACAGAAATATACCGAAAAATAGGGAAAACAACCCAAGAGCCAATATACACAACTCCCCAAGTCCATGGATCAATTTCTATAACCACCTAGAAGTGGTGATTTACCACTACTCAATCATGAAAGTAGATAATCTACAAACACCAAATTGAACATGTAGTATATGAGATAAAATCATAGTCTGGTCTCACTGTGGATTCCATAAAAATGTTCCAATATTTTATGAAACATTAAATGTTATTTAAATTTAGAATTATATGTGTTTCTCATTTTAAAATCATATTTAATAAAATCAGGCGTTACATTTTAAATGATAGAAATACATTAAATAGATGGATTAACAAACAATTTTATATTAAATAGTTTATATAAATCATTAGGCATGTAAAATAGTTCACAATAGGGGAATATATTCATTTAAAATAGAAACAAGTGAGTCACACGTTAATATGAATAGGAAGGTATGATAGTTCCAAGAAATGGGACTCCACACACTCAATGGTTATCACAATAATATTTGTATACACAAACCCCTTGGGTATATCCAATGACGACCTCATCACCATCCCAGTGGGGATGTGATGTTTCATATATATGTTTTAGATCATTTCAAATCTTAGGGTGGTGTCCAAATAACTCAATAACTACCTATGAATTGCATGTAATATAATAAAAACTCAACAAATGGAAATTTACTTTATGTCTTATTAAAATACAATTCATCCCAATCTCCAGTTCAAATGCTCCAATATTAACATTTAAAAACATAATGGGTTAACAAAAATTGGTCATCATGACAGAACTACCTACTGTAGATCACTGGATCACAAAACACCAAACCCTAATATGGTTTCCAATAGAGAATGATGATTGTGGAAGCTGGGGATAAAAACAAGGTTTAGAATTCTAAAAGGGGATTATATCCCCAAATCAGCATTGGATCTAGGGAACCCTAGGGAGAAGAAGAGAGATATTGGGAGATGGAGAGTGGGAAGAGGAAACATACCAGGAGGAGATTGAATTTTTTTTCCAAGAATTGATCCTAATGTAATAATTTTTAGAAGGAAAAAATCACTAATTTGGTGCTATTGAAGAATAATAACCCATAGTGGGGTCATTCGAGTTCCATCGGGAACAGAAATCAGGGGATTTATAATTTAAAAATTAATTTTTTTGGATTAATTAAAATTTGTACATGGTTTTATGGGTAGGGCCACATGATTACACCAAAACGTGTGCCCTATACTTGGAAATTTTTAGAAATGGGTTGTACGATTTGTACTAGTAGGTGAAAAAATTTTAAATCCTTTCGCCAACCATGAAGAAAAACCCCTACCTGGGGTTTCATTGTTTTCTCTATTAGGGTGGTTGATTTGGGAAAACTATGTGCCCACCATGAACTAGCTCTAAGACTTCCATTGTATTCAAAATTTCTCCAAAAATAACCCTAAAAGAATCCAATGAAAAGTATTATTAAAATAAGGGTTTATGAATAACTGAAAATATTAACTGGATGTTACAATGACATAGAACATTCTCCCAATAATCAGTTTTCTCAATTAGAAACATATTGAATGTCACTTCTTTCTCTATATCCATCCCTCCCCGAACAAAGACATGAGTATCATCATTAAGATAATGAAGAAGTTGAAACATATGGAATACATTATGATTATAGGATAACTGAAGCAAAAAATAATCCATACAGCAATAATACAATACATTACAACACCTTAATAAGAGTGATATAATGGGGAGAGAACTAACTCCCTTTTGTAATACTCTAATTCCAATGATGAGAGGGAACACTTAAAAACATATGGTTCACATACTCAAAATCCAAAGGTATTCTCCAACATTTCACATATGGCTTTCGATTTTACTATTACACCTTCATCCACTCAAAACCAACTATAATGATCTTTATTATGATCTAAACCACATCTAGTACAAGGATAGCCAACTCTGGATTTTTACAAAATCTCAAAAATGAATAATAATAGATCTCACACAACACCTCAAACAAATCCATACTAATGGCTGATTAAATTATTTTTTCAAATAAAACACATATTAGAATTAATATTTCACCAAATATCATCTAAAATCTAAAAAATTATACCCACATTATATCGTCCAGTATCAAAATAATCTAGTGTGTATACCCATATATTTCGGTGTCTAATGAAGTATTATGAATATATGGGAATATAAAATCATGATGCAATCCACAAAATCCACATAATATAACATGAGGTTCTTGATCAAATATAATGTTCTTAGGTACCCAATACAGCCTCATAACATCATCTAGATACTGAATCAATAGAACTTCTATAGTAAATGAATTCTTAGTAAATAATATATTACCTCACATCATGAATGTATATGAAATCCCCCATAAAATATAAAATCATCATAGGCTTGTGGTAGACTAATTATGAAATTCATCAAAATGTCCTCCCATTTTCACTCAGGTTTATCTAATGGTTACAAAAAAAAACATAAAACAAGATGTTATACCTTTACCCACTGAGAGCCAAAATATTGTGACACAATATCCTTCAAAAGTATCATTATCTCAAGCTACTAAATGTGGACACATAATTCATTATAAATCACGGAGCCACTACGATTCACTACAACTAATAATCAGTGGATCTCCAAGAGAACCTACTTGCACTTTTCATATTGAACAAAACCCTCCCCTAAAACATCATCGGATGATGATCATATACTAACTAGTCCACTATTGTATCATCATTGATTAATTGATATCATATAACCCCTACCTCAATGTCTCCCCCTAAAATATCATCTGGCAATAACATCACAGAAAAAACCCTTCCACTAAATTGAGATCATGGGTTGAATAGTTACACCCATTGGTACATAAAAATATTGACTTGTATGTGATCTTTAATTTTTATACATCAGAACACAACCAAAACTAATACTATAAGAAAAATATAACACAATAAAAAACACCCATACATTGAAATGATAGAGTATGGGATCACTAATCAAATTATACTTTTATAGTTGAAATTTTTCTTACACCAGTCAATACAAAGGAAGTAAAGGTCCTTCCTAGTCAAGGATATTAACATTCCTAAGACCCATGATATTTTGAAATGTCTCTTTGATAAAAACCAATATGATCGATAATGATAGATTCCTATGAAATAATATAACGTGTATCCCAAAAAATAGTTAACATAGTATTAGATGTATCCACTACTACACCATAATGAGATAAAACATGTACTAAGAAGTGAACCTATTATATCAAACAATTACACTTCGAAATTTTCACACCAAGAAAATGGTACTAAATTACCCCTAAGGTATCCTTAAGGTTTTCAACATTCACCTCGCATAATCATTAGTATATCATGATTTCGTCAATTAGAATGACATCAAATAAATCTAGGGATATTACCATGATTTTTTTGGGGTCATTATGACACTAAACTACAAGAACATGTACATGATGTTACCTTAATAGACACCAAAATGAGGTCATCAAGATATCCTTTTCTCTTACTATCATATAGTGATAGATTGATCATGGATCAATATTTGAATCACAGTTTTCTCCCAAAAACTATTTTAACAAACCATAAATAATAGGGAGAGGGTAACCATTTCTTATCAAAATTAGATTTAACAACTTGTAGAATATACTTAGTAGTGCACCACTATCAACCATCTTAAAAAATCATACAGTATCACCCAATGATGGAACCCACATTTATAATCATCCCTTCAACATTATATCATCAATTTAATCTGTTACTCCCATAGTTTTCAACATGCTATCTGATAAAGGGCCCCAAAATTCATATTGGCACCCCACTGTACCTATTTCAACACATTATATTATACTAAGGGGTGAAACCAAAAAATAAACAGAAAACCCATCCATGAACTCCTACATGGATTGTGGAAACTCAAATACCTATATATCCACCAGATCCAATAGTAATTATTATAGTTAAGAAAATGAACTTTTATGATCTATAACCCATTTTAGGAAATATCTCTCTATTGAATTCCACACACTCGAACTCTGTGGTGTGGATGACTACTATCCAAGAAAATTGAAAGATAAATACATGAAATGAATATATAAATTCAATTTTTTAGATTATATCATATGATTTTATTTGACGTAGAACATAATTTCTAGGTTATTTATACTTCCACATCACCATCATGCAACCCCGACACACATAAAAAAAAAGCGTGACCTCTAACTACTGTAGAAAAAAACAAGGGAAACTAGAAGACTCCCTAAATAGAGTCCCATGACTCAAACCAAGAATATAAAAATAAATAAGTCTTAGTTCCATTAATCAAACTAATCATAAACAATTATAAAAGATAAATATATGGATCCTTAGAAAATATTTTTCCCATCTAGCATTGAAACATCCATAAAATAAATAATTCCTTTTTCAACTCCACTATATCAATACAAACAACAACCTCCTCATTTCACTCATCCAAATTTGTAGGAGGAATATTGAAATAATAAAGATGCCCTCTACTGCATTCAATCCCTTATATAGGAAAGAATGACTTATAGACTAACTTTTCATACTGCCTCTAACATAATGTTGTTTTTTTTTATCTGAGAAGTAATTTTATAGACTAAAGGATACATATCATCTTAATTAATTAGACATAATGAGTGCCAATTTTAATAACCTCCTCTAGCAAAGTACACTAGTGAAATTCCCCCAATGGGGCACAAGAACTATTGACCCTATGGAAATAGGATGGAGATAATTTTTGATGTTAACTCTTCGATGTTTGAAACACTAACATTCCTAACTCCTATGATACACCACACACCACTATAATACAAGTAAAACCATTATGTATCCCTTATCAATACATTCCAAGTCATTTATGATCACCCTCCATCCCCACATACTTATTCTATATGGCCATATGTGTAACCAATGTTAATGACATTATTGTAAATGGATTAAAAGGGAACAACCCCTATTACATGTGTCCGGATCAAGACTTCTCCTCAAGAAAATATAAAGATAAAATAAAAGAACATTAACAAACAAAATATTGAGATACTACACACCTAGGATATTTTACTACCGAAATTGTTTCTCTAGCCTCTTCACCCCACTCATTATCGTTGATATCAACTCCATGTTGAATGCCTTTTAAAAATCATCCCATGAAGAATATGAATCCTTCTACCCTATATAATAAGATACACCACTACTATGTTTATCTACACTTCTAAATAAAATATAATGGAACCTCATACTCATTCTCATCTCTAATAAAACATAAAATGATTTCATGATCCTCTATCTGGTGCACTATCTCAATATCAGAGACACTCCCCTCAAACATAGCCATCATTGAATTGTGAAACTCCCATAATATATTATTCCATTGATTAAACACCATATTTGGGTCATCCATCTGATGTTAAACATTGTAAACCTTCCAAACCACTTTGACTGAAACCATGCATGGATGATGACTAGTCGATATCTCTACAATCAAGGAACCAAACTCCTCATCCTAGTAGCAAAGAAATCATTAAATCTAAATCGTTAAATTTTAGTTATTTATATTTTACATTAGATAACCCTAGATAATGTAAATGTGAAAATAATATTGGTTCATGTACATATACAAGGAATATGACCCTATAGATAACACCACGTCACATGGTTTTTTTGGAAAAAAACATAGTCCTTATTCTATATCAATACTCAGTGTTTGGTTTTCTATATATTTTATTCGATGTATCATGTTTCAAAATGATATTTTTTCCACTAAATGTTACCCAAAGGAAATGATATGAAATTTTAGAAGATTTTGTTGCATTTTTTTAAATATGGTTATAGGTGACATTACCATGGAAAATTTGTATTTTTGAATAAGATAGTTAATTTATTTAAATAATTGAATTTACTGTAGATTATTTTTTAACCATGATATATGTGGAAGATATTTAGGTTTATCGAACATGTACTCTCAAATATGTTAAAATAAGGATAGAAATTAATTATGATCTCTATTATAAAATAAGGAAACCTAGAGATAACATATTATATTTAACATCATTTTATTAAGATAAAAGATTAATCTAAAACATAATTTCACAATAGGAATGACCAATGGTTTATTGACCAGGAGGATTAAATACATAAAAAAATTTATACCACATTTTAACAATTATACATAATTGAACCGCACTAGACCCCATTCTAGACTTCTTATAATTTGTAATCATCATTGCAACCTATATAATGGAAGCATAAGAATGGTGTAACAAACCGACTTGAACCCCAAGGTCTTAGTCAGAAGTTCATATGACCTCTTATGTGTGTCCCTATATGAAATAGGATATAAAAATGAAGTGAGGATTTATGTATGATAGTGGGGAGATAAATCCCATTGTATCATGTCATATCACAATAAAAATAAGAAATAAGAATAATAAATAAATACAGTAATCATGTAGAATAATAATGATGGAATACATGATAGATAATATATGGGATCCCTATGTATATATCATTTTTAAAAAGTAAAGTAGTATATATTGTATATAAATAAAGTGTTTCCTTTAGTTTCTATCCTGGTCTACTTGTAGTTCCACACCCCTCTACCCAGTTATTCACTTTAGGGTTCATTCCCTTCGCTGAATCACTCATGAAATCTATAAGAATATAAAAATTCCCATGTAGGGTGTGGGTACCAGAATCACTAGGACACCACTAACACATCCTCAAACTAGTGTTCTGATGTATAATTATGTATTCCATAATAGAAATAAATTCATTACTTATATAAACATACAATCCAAAACAAAGTGTTCATGCGCTAACCATGTAACAAAAACACCAAGTGGCCCCTTCTTCAACACCATAACAGAAAATATAAAACAAACATGTAAACATTTTAATATTAGAGCCTGCTTAATGATGGTCAATACTCATTCATGACCTAGGCCTCCAGCTGAGACCATACATTGTCATAATGTACAAGTTCTATCTCTAATTCAATCTACATAGATAACCATTCTCCACGGTTGTCATGCAGGTGTGATCACTCATGATCATCATTCCCCATAGTAATAATATATGGTTTTTATCACCCGTGATCATCATGTCCTCATGTCAGGACACACTAGGCCATCATCCATCATCCCTCATTGTCCATCTCAGTCTAATCATGAAGTCACATGTAGTGTTGGCACATGCACCCCCATTATTGAAACCGAGCTATGAAAGACCCACTTATCACTTGAGTAATATTCCTAAGAAAACAATATAGAATATAATATGAATATCAGAATGGAATAGTTTTACCATACATAACATATCATGAGTGTGAATAAATCAATACATACACATATGTAAGAAACCCAACATGGTTTATAGCAGATCCACACCCTATAATGAAGATCTAGATCATATTTATATCAACTCTATGTCATCAATATACTCTATTGAATCCACTGAATCATTACTGTCATCCCTTAATCTAAGCCCTGTCCAACCAAGGAACTGTCACCAATATCCTACCAACACAAGAAAGATCTGTGTGGGATCCTATAAAAGGAAAAAAATGGTTCCATTCTAGTAACACATTGGTAACTATTTTTATAAGAAAACTCATCCATCCCCAATAATCATCCCTAACCCCACCAATGTTCAGAAAAAAATTGTGGATAATATCCTCATAAATTTTTATATATCTTTTGGTATGGTCATCCAACTAAGGATGGTATGCCTTTCTAAAATACACATGAGATCTGAGTGCCTCTTAAAGGCCTCCATAAAAATGAAAAGGTCACCAAGGATACCTATCAAAGACTATATTATAAGAAATTTCAATCAAACAATTAATATATTTTACATAGATATTTCACAACACTTCAACTGTGGTTGTATCATAGATGTGTGTAAAGTGAAAAAAAAAATTCAACTGATCAACCACAAGCCATATAGAATTATTCTTTCTCTGGGTACAAGAAAACGCCACCAAAATTTCTATATAAATCATATCCTTCTTCCATGTAGGGACATTAAGTGGCTAAAATAAACCCATGGTCTTCTAGTTCCTATCCATATGCTTTTGGTATTTATATTAATGAGATTCAAACTCATCAATGCCCTACCTTGTATCTGGACAATAGAATTGATAAAGAATTTCACCGAACATATTCATGGTTTCAGGGTTCGCATCCTACTGGGAATGATGGAAATAAACCATCAAATATTTTCTTACCACTAATATAATAAAAAACTATTTAGATGGATTATAATTCCCTCTTGTATAACAACCACTCAGAAATCGTCTCCCCACTCTAAAGAGAGTTTCTAATACCACCAAACTCATCATTCAGTTTATGTTCTTAAAGATCCATTTTGAGAAGTGTGGATTTCAACTAAAAAAAATTTATACAAACCTCATCCCCTGATTCAATGACTCCAATATGAATATATTAAAAAAGGTCCATTAAATTCTACTATTTTGATGATTCAATCGTAGACTGAGTAAGAAGTCTCCTACTCAATGAATCATCCATGAGATTCCCGTTCACTGAGGTGTAGGATTTGTCGAAAATGAAATACTACAAGTATTACACACAAAGCCTCTAGTAGATATTTGATTATTTTTTTGAAAAGATATAACTAATGATTGTGCAGTTTGAAAACATGGTAAACCATTCTAAGTAAAGGTAGTTCATCTAACTCTTCAGTGCATGCATCACAGCTACATGATCAATGTCATGTTTTGGATAATACTCATCATGTGGACTAAGACAACAACAACCATAAGAAATGAAATTATCACCTTATATAATAACATATCCCAAACCTGAACCTAATACATCTAAAAATACCACATAACACTTCTCAGCCTCTAGAAATTCAACCCTAGGGCAATAGTCAAAAAAAGACATCTCAACAAAATAACTCTTTCACTTTTCATCCTAGGAAATCTTTTTTATCTTTTGAGTTAGAGAAGTCATCAAAGATGTCAACATTGAGAAGTCTTTTACAATTGTGGAATAATATATAGGTAAGCAAAAGAATCTCTAAATATCAAAATCATTTCATGGTTCATCCCATGCCACAATTGGTTTTAACTTCTCATGATAAACTAATATTCAATGTTCTAACAACATGATACCCATGAATATATCTTCTAGAATCAATAAATCCTATTTTGAAAACTTGCCATAAATTCAGCGATTTCTCAACATGAACAAAACTATTCTCATATGATT